>OY783201.1:2485133-3158321 GCA_963678675.1 Xiphydria camelus | reverse complement strand
CTACCGGGTGACCTCGTAAAAATCGTCACGCTGCTACGCGGATATTTGTTGTCGCTGTGACGAGATGCGACGCGGTGGGAGCGGTACGGGGGGAGCTTTAAACTTCGCGAGGCTGCGACTCCGAAACGAACCACGTTCGCGCGTTCCTCGTTCGTACGCAGAACCGAACAACGGAACTCCGCGGTCGGGAACGCGGTATACGCAAAAGTTCACGGTTCGACAAAGTGGGGAGGAGGACAACGGCGAAGAGAGAGGTGAGGGGGTTGCCAGCAGATCGAGTGGGCGAGTGGACGAGCTTGGAATACGTTCAGGCACACAGTCGACACTGTACTCCGAGGCGACAAAGGCCTCCGCGACCTTATCTCTCTTATCGCGGCCGCGGCGTTTGAAAGTGCAGCGCAAATAGACGTTTTTTTTTCGAAATCCACGAAATCTTCGGGGTTCCACATCACGGGGGACCGCGACTGCAACGCATTCCAAAGACGGATGACGTGCGAAGCGTAGTGTCGTGATTGGTGCGCGAGTTGGTGGGCGGGGAAAGGGAGAAGCGGTGGTTTTTGCGTCGAGTGACGGGCGATCCAGCGAACAGCTGAAAGTGCATCGAGCCCCGCTCCTGCGGGTCTCCGACCTAGGGAAACCGAGAGGTGGATCGCGCGAGAGTGACTCTCGCCGGGGCAGTCACTCGGAGACTGCGACTGTAGTTTGGCGATGGTCCAGCGGATTCAAAACACTGGAGCGAGGATGACGCGTCGCGCGGGCTAATTCTGAGAGTCAATGAAGTCACGGTAAATAACTGCGCGAACCGTTTGTCTCGTTGGCTGCTACAGCGTAGGATGAAACGGATCGTTCGCGCGAGCGCGTACGAATCCGGAGGAAAGTGTCACATCTATCAATTAACGTACCGGCGATGCGGGTACCAGTGGTGCGTGAAGGGTTGCTGGTGTGGATCCAGTGCTCCAGCACCGACCGCATCTCGGGGTGCGTCAATTTTGAACCGGCAAAATCGGAGCGAATGATCATTGTGTCATACGAGGCTAAACTTAGTCGCCAGGAAAGAAAGTTGAATCGTTACTGTCTCATTATCTGCCAAAAACCTATAATACTTTTTTAAAGATTACATTTCAATCTACAATAAAGCCTTATATCGATGTAAGCCAAAAGTTCATAAATAATAAGATAATAGTGATTGAAATTTCTTTTCTGGCGAGTAAGTTTAGCCTGATACGGTAGTTCCTCTCGACGTCGTACAATGAAAGAAAAATAACCTGATCGGATCAGACCAAAATTCTGAAGACTGTAACGAAACCGTTCGGTGAAATATGGATCTTCCATCTGTCTGGTTAAATTGACCATTTTTTGATTAAAATAACTAGACATAAAGTTGGAATAATGAAACATGGAATCAGAATAACTTGATATTAGGTTCAACTTAATAGCATTTTGGTTAGAATAACTAAATTCGCGTTTCTCCAAATGCCTGTTATCATTTTGACCAAGTTTTTTTCTCAGTGCGGACACGCGATTCTGCTCTTAAATTTTACCCATTACGTTAGGTTTCTCGTAAAATGTGCCACTGCTTTAAAAACATTCAATTTTTTCACAATTGAAGAGTGTAACTTCTAATTAGTCTACGTGCCATATTTGCAAAAATATATTTTTTACTTGAAAACGGTCGTAAGTGTAAACCCCAATGTATCTAAAAAGGGTCTATGTGCAGAAGCATACGTAGAGGCTTAAAACTCAAAAATCTGCAAGACATGCTCCACTATGTTCCTTTGAAGCATCCGCCTGCTTTTGTCGATTTTCCCAACTTTAGCTTTTTGGCACTTAGCCTAATTAGAAGTTACACTCTTCAATTAGAGTTACACCTACGCCCCGATCATCCGGCGCAGAGATTCGAGCTGGCGCCGCCGCTGAATCGCGCAAAAGCGGCGGTAAATCTCGTCGAAGCGCACACCGGCGAGCACCGACCGTTTTGCTTTTCAGCGCAACAAGTGGCCGGACCTCAGCAGCGACGTCATCCGCGAACAGCCGAGCCGACGCGGCGTCCGTCTCGTCGCTGAACCGACCGAGAATCGGGACACCCCGATCGGGAAAGCGCTTCGCAGCGGAATTTCCTCATCGCGCGACGAAAAGCGAATCGCTGACCGCGCGTCGTTGCGCTATCGCGAATTCCGCGTCCCCGATTTCCGTGGATTCCACGACGGTACCGCGCAACCGTGTCTTCCGCACGCGTGCTGCGGGAAGGATGATACCCGTCGCCGGAAACGCAATCGTGAATTGGAAGCGGAACGCGTGGGAACAGCCAGGTGACATATGTACACGTTAGCGCTCGCCAACTATCGACGAAATTCGAGGCGGCTGGAAAGGTAACTCAGCCACGATCGCATTACCGTTAGCGCGAACGCCAAACGGAACTTCTCGAATGAACGAAAGTTGGTAACTCGAGCGAGACTTCCTCCCTCGTTCGCTACGCGACTGCCGGGACGAGAGGTTCGCCCGAACGACTCGGAAAAAGAACGAAGACCCAACGAGGACGGCCCGCGTTGTCCTGGATTTTTTCGCGGGCGCTCAACGGTGGTGAACGTACGCCGGTCCCGTCCGCTACGCTCAAACGGCGAGGAAATCGCCGAAGTGGGAACCGCGACGGCGCAGGCGAGAAAGTCCGTCGCGTCGCGCAGTTCGCCGAGACTTCGTCGGTGGCGCGACGCGATTCCAACTTCTCGCGTCATCCGAGCAAATCGGCTCGCGGCAATCGGCGAGGATCCCACGATGGATGTTGCGCTCGTGTCGCGAGGACAGCTGAGAACTACCGGTCCCGGCTCCAGTCGCGGGTAAGAAGAGCGCGCGCTCCCTTCGTCGTTCCGCTTCGAGTCGACGACGCACGAGATGGAGGTGAAGCCGATACCGAAGCCGAGGTCGATCCTGACCGAGCGACCGGTTCCCGCGCCGAGAAATCTCCAGGCGGCGCCGCCGCCTCCGCCGCCGCGATCCATCAGTCCCAGCGAGTCCAGTCAGTCCGACCGGAGCGACGACACCCCGAAATCCACGACGGAGTCGAAGAGTTCCGGCAACTCGGAGTTCCTGCGCAGCCTCGGCAACAGTTCGAAGAACTTCAAGGACGAGATATCGGAGAAGATGACGGTGAAGGGCAAGGCGGTCATCTCGAGCACGCGAAACGCCAGCATCCGACTGGAGAAGTCCGTGAAGAACTTGCTGACGAGGCGACTCTCCTCCGTGAACAACGACGACGCGTTGCACGACTCGCCCGATCGCAAGACCAAGGACGCGGTGCTGCTGGAGGAGGAGCGCTGCGTCTCGATGCCGGCCAGCGACATCTTCAGCAGCATCTCCTTCTACAGCCCGCTGCAGAGCAACCTCCGCAGCGTGAAGAACGAGGAGGACCTGTCGGGCGCGCGATACAGTCCACCGCCGCCGGTCTATCCGCCGCCTCCGCTTCCGGACGAGTCGATCTACGACGAGCTGCAGTCCGTCACTTCCGGTCACAGCGGCAGCCGATACGACACACTCGACTCGACCGTCTCCGAGCACGGGATGGTGGACCGCGGCAGTCCCTTCGCCGAGCACTCCTTCAACGTCCTCAGCTTCGCGCGAAACCGGGGCAGCGACTCGGACCAGAGCCTCAACCTGTCCGACGTGAACCTGAACGCGAGCGACGTCAAGTCGGACGACTGCGTCTCCAAGAGGCTCTCGCGCTCGGACTCGTGGACCTTCTACGACTCGACGCCGCCCCCGAGGACGCAAGAGAGGAACGACGGCAACGACGAGCTGGACGCCATATCCAGCGAGGCCGAGGACGACGAGAGGGAGCCTCCCATCAAGGAGAGGATCTCCGATGTCACGAGCATCAGTCAATTCTCCATACAGAACTCCCTCTACGAGAATTGGCTGCCCGTCAAGTCGCCCCCGGCCACGCCCGATCCCGAGATCAGGTTAAACGCGGGCAACGAGCAGCAGTGCAGCAAGTCGCTGCTCTACGAGTTCGACCCCTTCGCCAAGAACGACGAGAACATCTACAGCAATTACGAGAACAACGACCTGATGCTGCTCGAGGCGCTCCTCGCGACGAGCGAGTCGCCGAGCAGCGCCGGAAGCGTCGCGGACCTCGGCGAGGAGGAGGAGGAAGACGAGGAGGATGACGAAGAGCGAGCGAAGGAGCGGGAGAAGGCCCTCCGCGAGGAATTCGAAGCGGAGAGCGAGATCGTGACGAGGCCCGTCTCCGGCGCGCCACCCGAGCCCCCGAAGAGGTTCGACTCGCTGCCGAAGAACGAGTACGACGAGGTGGAGATGGTGGAACCGCGGGACAAGGTATCCGGGAAGAATCCGGCTCTGCTCCCGAAGTTGGCGCAGCAAACCAAGAGGAAACAGCCCGCGGTGCCTCCGAGGAAGCCCTCCGTCAAGATAAAGGCTGACTCGTCCGACGCCCCGATAAAGGAACCCTCTTCCGGTGCACCGACCGGCAGCGGCAACGAGGAACCGCCGCAGTCGCCGGGCGCCAAGGTCGAGGAGATACGCAAATCGGTGATGCAGAGGCTGAAGAAACTCGGGCAAGACTCCACCGCTCACGTGAAGCCGAACGTCAGGTCCTTCGTCAAGAACAGCAAGCTCCGATTCAGACACGCCGAGCCGTTGAATCGGCCGCCGTCCGGAAAAGTCGGAGCTGCCGGCGGGAAATTGGAGCGACCGAAGTTCGCCGGTCGCAATTTGGCGACGCACAGAGGGATCGTCTACAGAAGCGGAGTGGGAATCGAGAGGGCGAGGGACTTGGTGCAGAGGGCCGCAGTCCTGGCGGATAACAAGTTATCCTTTTACGTCGATAAGGGAATGAATACCCTGAAGGAAGTCATCCAACTGGAGCTGGTGCACAGTATTCATCTGTTGCAAGACGTCAAGTAAGTCGACGATTTCGCAACGTCTCAATTATTCGCGTTCTCGAGATTCCTGATTGGTGTATTTTTATCGTCGCACAATACAGTCTTTCATTAATAAGAGGCAGCACTCACTTATAAATAAAATGACGAGATTGAAGAGAACTCATTGCTCTCTGTCGACCGATTCGTCATTATTACGGCTCGCGATACGATAAGAACGATTGAAAATATCAGATCGGTTGGCTGACGCCAATAATCGATCAAACTATTATATTTGTTCGGAAGACGACTGTCTGCTATTGCGTGCTGACCAAACTAGCGCGTATTGCCTATCGATCAACATTTCTCGTGCACGTTATACCGTTGTTTTTGGATTGACTGCAATTTCTAATCAATCATTCGTCTTCGCTTCGTATACGTACTTAGCATTCGACTATATATTTTGTATTCCGGACGTTCGAACGTTCCATTTCCTGAATTTAATTTCATCCAACGAGTGAGAGAGGAGGAGGAGATTGGAGAAAGTTCAACGAGCCCTCGACAGATAATTTCGTTTGAAATGTGTACAGAGTGATGGACGGCGAGACGGTGCACTGCATCGCCATAAGCGGCGAGGGTAGACCCGGCGTTCACGTGTTCTACGCGAAGGGGATCACGGAGCGAAGGATTTGGGCCCAGCAAATTTTGGAGGCTCTCACGCCGGTCTTTCCCGTGAAATTTACCGCGGATTTGACCAGGGCGGGATGGGCTTATCTGAAGGTACCTATGTGTATTTCGTTTCGACCGCAACTATTACTTACGATTAAAAACACGAAGCAAAGGCTGCTAACAGTAGCTGACCGTGCGTCATGAATATCGCAACCGGACGCGCGTTATCTCTGAAAAAAAAATGCGAGCCAGAGCGCAAAATTACATCCGATGTTACGACGAAAGAATTGTAACTTATCTCGCGAAAGCTTATACCGTGCAACTCGCCCGAGGAGAAATGGTGAGTCGAGACGACGTCCAACGTACATCGCTTTGACATAAGGGGACGTCGTGTTGATGTCATTTGGACGTCAACCCAACTTGTTCCTAAGGAATCCCCGCGCACCTCTCGATCTACGAGGCGACCGCCTGAGGGAGCCACGATGAAACTCCGCGGTTGCGATAAACTTCGATTCCACCGAGTTGCATCGAGGCTCTCGTCCAGCTCGGAACGTATTTTCTTGCTGCTCGTATCCGTACCAGATAACCCCACGTATTTGCGAGCCGCCGAGATTGAGAACGCGGCGAACTTTCTCGATCGACGAAGAAAATCGCTCGGTCGCACGGTTCAACCGAAATGTACTTTCTCAGGAAGGCGTAACGGGAACCTGGTTTCCCGCGTGGGTCCTCCTCCAACAAAGGACGCTCGTCTACACGCGAACAATGGATCCGGTGTCCTTCGAGCAGTTGGACCTGCGGAAAGCGCGCTGCATAGGTGAGTGGGAAATCTGTCGCGCTCGATCGAGTTGGCCTCCGTCGAGTACGATATCGACGACGAAAGGCCAACTCGTATCGACAAATTTGATCTCCTGCTGACGACGAGTCGCAGTGACTATCGAAAATGGACGGATACCGAATAAAAAAAGAATCACGCCCACGGATCTCACGCTGGGCGAAGAAAACAGCGAGTTGTTCGCACGCGGCCACGGCTAACGGGTTCCTCCGAGTTAATCTTCGAGGTATACACGCGGTGAGCAAGGAGAAACGGTGGCGGACACTGCTGAATTTCTCGCGCAAAAACATTCGTCACGGGCCGAAAGCCCCGTTTCGACTTCCATTAGGCCGCCCCTCTCTCCCCAATTGCATTGCTTTCATTGTCACAACCACTGACTGACCCTATCGGTCCCGTCGTCAACCGCAATTAAACCGCGCAACCGATGGTACCGTGTTTGACCTACCTTTATCTGGGATGAGTGGTGAACTGGGGCGTCGAATGTCGTCCAAACTGCCGGAGCGGCTGATTGACGAAAATAGCGACCACGACGGAATTGCGTTACCTCGATGTCACGTTCATGCTGAAGTCGTTAGTGCACTGATAAATATATTGACTGGACGAAAAATGCTACGGTCATCGGCTGATTTTATGTACGAGAGATCATTATTTTTTTTCCTATAAAATCGACGATATCTTGGCTTTCCTTTGAGATGTCATCAATAAATCTATCATTTTCGGAATCAGCGTGAAAAAAAATACATCGGATAGAACGATTGAGAATTCATTTGTAGGAATTTTTATTTTTACGAAAAATTGTAAACATGTTGACATTTTGGCAAAAATTGAAATCTCTGGAATCGATCACTCGACAACCCTGTCTTGTGCATTTTATTTGGCGCTGATTACGAAAATCACCGATATATTGACGACATCTCAAAGAAAACATGAGATATCGATGATTTTATGCGCTGGACAACTTTCCATCCCCCATAAAATCGCAAATATCTTATGTTTACTTTAAGACATCGTCAATATATCTACCATTTTTGGAATCGGCGTAAAAAAATACGTCGAACGGAATGGTCGAGAGTTCAGTTCCAGAAATTTCAATTTTTACAAAAATGTTACGCCCTGACGCGTGACTCATGGCAAATCTACGACGTGAATCACCTCGAATGAACGATCTACGCTTATACAAAAATTCCGAATAACTCGCAAGAAGAGACTTAATTACGCGTAACTAATATTGCCTACAACGCAGGCCATCTGTTCGTTAGCCGGATAAACACGAACGTCAATTATGAGCTATTGAACACTTGCGCCTCTCGTGCATGCGAGACGCACGGGCTTCAGTCTCTTACCGCACGTGCACGTGTCCCCGATAGACGCTCATCCTCTTTTTTCCGTACAGTTCTGCGAGAGCAAGAAGGCCCCAACTTGGACGGCGGCAACGTCCCCGTCGTGGTGGTGGATGCCGGCGGCCGGGGTGCCCTTCACATGGCGACGCCGGGGCAACGGGAAGGCCCCGCTTGGAGACACGCTCTTCACCAAGCCGCCACTAGCTGCGGGCCTGCCCTGAACCAACAGCAATTGACTCAGGAGAATGTACCGGTCATCCTCGACAAGTGCATCAACTTCATTTACGCCCACGGTGAGTCACGCGACTCGCCGGAGTCGACGGAGGGACGTTAGGATCGGCGCCGAAACGTCGTCGTCGAATACTATCAAAAGCGAGATTAACGTTAAAGACAAATATTTATTCGGCTTTCACACGCGTTATTTTTATTTTTTTTCTTTTTACTTTTATTACAATTCGATCCGTTCTCGGAACGCGGCACAAACGGAACGATAGATCTTGACGAGCGTAACGTGAATCATCTCCATGTGGGAAACGTATATAGATGGCTGAATAACCGAAGTTGACTTTGTTCTAAGAACAGTGAGCGTAACCTCGCGCGCGATGGTATGTCCGTCTGATTTCTGGGAAACTCGTTATGTACCTGTATACGTCTACAGGTGGTTTGCACATCTGCAGCGTACAGTCGTCGTTGCATTCGTAAAATGAGAGAAATAATTACTAGTGTCAAAAAATATATGTCTTGAATTGAGAACATATGATCTTACAAATTTTTAAGAAAATGATTCTCTCGGTCGAAGAATATACACTTATAAATACTTGATTCAGGAATATCTCCATTGGTAGAAAAAATTCTTTCTGCGCGAGAAAAACAATTGCTCGAGCCTGACAAGTACTTTCTTGCACGAAGGAAACCACGGCTTGATTCTGGAATTTTGTCATGTTTTGCTTTGAAGAAAACATTGTTTTGACGCCAACAATTATTTCTCTCAGTGTATCACGAGGACGCGTACGTTCCTATATAAATGTAACTAACTTTCCGCCCGCGACCTCGTTCTCGTATATTTCGAAATAAGTAGAAATTCCCATGCAAATTTCCATCCCCTGTTCAACCCCTTTAAGGGATAAATTTTTAAGAATCCCGAACCAGTCTTTCTTCACTTTTAGAAGCCTAATCGAAAGGCCAAAAACCAATTTTCATTTGACTTAAAAAAAATTACGGGTTTTCATACAAATTTACACACACATCTCCGTATTTTACCACCTCGGGGGAAGAATTTCGTAAAATTCTTTCTCAGCAAGCTTACGTCACAAAAGAATCCTATTGTCCGAATTTCATGTAATTAGCTTCAGCGGTTTCGGCTCGGCGTTCATGAATCATTCAATCGGGACATGTTCTTTTATACATACAAAAAAAAACACGCGTGTAAATACTGAAATCGCTCCCCTCGACGTGCAGGTATAATGTCCGAGGGCATCTACCGACGCAGCGGCTCCAGCAGCGCCGTCGTCCGTCTTCTGGAAGCCTTCAGAAAGGACGCCTGGGCCGCGCAGATCACCAGGGGTGCCTACTCCGAGCACGACGTCGCCACGGTCCTCAGGAGATTCCTGAGGGACCTGCCGGATCCCCTCTTCCCCGCAAGCATCCACGATCAGCTATGCCGGGTCTCGGGTGAGCAACCCCCTCCGATTAATTCAGCTCGGGCGCAACGACACCGGCGAGCTCGACTTCGTTTACGAGCGAAACGTGTGAAACGTGACTCGAAGCTCGCGCGGCGGCCCTGACCTCCTCGGTGTACCGCGGACCGGTCAAGGACTCCGCGCAGAGCCAACCCTCTCTCGTTTTGCCGGTCGCGCGTTTATTCCTCGCGAGTGGTTCGCTCGCGATGTTTTTAGAGCCTGCGTTGCTTATTGCCTTTGTTCCGCGTCGCATAAGCGGTGTGTAGCGATGGATATATCGCGTGTCCCATATCGAGCCGGACATAGCTGCGTGCGAATTAAACGAAGAATCCGTGACTCTGTGTTCGATGCGGAATGGGACACGCGATATATGCGGTACCGAACGATCGCGCGCGCGCGCGTCCCTATAGCCAGCCGGTTTTAAGACTGCACCCGGAGGGATTGCCTGTCCGTATTAACGATCGGGAAAAAAATCGATCGGCATTGCTACCGTCCGGGTTTCTCGCTCTTTTATTTATTTCGACGGAAGAATTTGAAGCTAAACGCGAACGAGCTCTCTATTTACCACGCAGATCGCGTATAGGCGGATCGATGATCGCAGACGTCGATACATTGTAGCGTTCGCGGAAACCTTCGTCGCACCGTTGAAAGCGAATCGATGCGCGCTGTTGATGCGATACGTTTGCAGTCGAGCGACGAGCGTCGAACACTCTGCGAGAGCAGCGACGACTGATCCGCATTTCCGTTGAAAGCAGCGTTCAACAGCCATCGATCGATAACCAAGGCCAGCTGCGATCGTTGCAAAAGCGCTGGCGATCGTTCCGGTGGAAGCATACGATTAGAGCGAGGCGGTTTTCAGTCGCTCTTGAGTGCTCCTGCGCGTTTATCGCTTCGGATACCGAGAACTCTTCGTTCTCGATCGTTCCAGCTGCGCGGATCAATCGCATTCACACCCTTCTGTGAATGTATACTTTTTCCCCGTACCGCCCTTCCCGCGAAAGACGAGCACAAGCGTTACTCTCCGTTATCCAGGACACGAAAGAGCCCACGCGTCCATTTAAGAATCAAATTGAAGGAAGATAAATTTTCCTTTCGCCGTACCAGATGCGAGCGAAACATTCGCGTGGGCGACTGCGGCCGCCAGTCGGGGCCGTAAATGCCGCGAAAAGGAACACCGAAAGAGCTCGAGATTCGACCTCGAAGTGTTTCGCGCGCGACCACTCTCCTTCCTTCTTTTCTTCCTCTTTTCTTCCTCCCAGCGCCTTTCATTCTCCGTCGGCTCCAACCTGCGACCTTTCGCGACGCAGAAATATCTCTCTCGAATGAATTCGAATAACGTCCCTCTCGGCATCCAGCTCCACGTCGAACGCGATGACGTCTTCGCCGCTCGCTATAGATTATAATACTCCTCGCGGTCTCGCGCTGCGGCGCAACTCGCGATGCACGCGGCGCTACGCGTATATCGACTTGTTTTTATCCGTCATCCCACGGAGGGGCTCTGATAGATTTAATAACTTAATAAGGGAACGTTGAACTCTCTCGCCGCGCTGCCCCCTGGTCCGTGCGACATCAAATGCGCGCTCCGTCTGACCGCGGAGGTCGCGCGCGCGAGCCCACCATGATTCATCGTCCGTAAACTCGACGCGTTTTCCCCGCTTCGCGAAACAATGGGAACCGTCCTCGCGCATTGTGGGAGAGCAGCGCGCGATAACGGCGCCGCGTATCCGGAGAGCGTCGCGCGTGTGGTCACGGCGAAGTATATCGTATCCCTGCTTTAAAGGATCTGATTGAAACCGATCAGAGCCAAACAAATCGGAACAAATCCGATTTTTGTACTGGATATTTCCGACTTGAACATTATTTTCCGATTCATTTTTTTCAAATTGGAATAAATTGGTCCCGATCCCACTCACCTTTATGTATAAGATCGAAATGGGACGTGTGGGAATGGGAAATAATCGGTTCTATCCCAGTTTATGCGAATCGGACGGAATGGTGAAAAAATGATAAAGACGTTTAATTTGACGCGATAGAAATATTTTTGATTACGATAATACCGATTCATTATTCCTCGATTGAGGTCGAATCGGAATACATAGTTGTATTGAATCTGATATACTCTGTGTGCGTTTCATAGCGATTACTATTTTCCGATTAAATCCTATTCGAAGTAAGAGTTGGAATTCTCCAATACAAACCCAACGATATATTTCTCAAATAAGAAATATTTACGTTCGAATAGGAAAATACAAAGACGGAAATCGGATTTCGACCGATCGATGAAGTGAATAGGTTTGAATCGGATTTAATCGGATCCTTTAAGATACCTACCGCACACACGGTAGACATTCGTCTTCGGGAGCGGAAGAGCTCGTCGTACTTCTTCGCGCAAAGCCCCCAAATGCCAACCGCCTCGCGAACCTTTCAGACACAACGAACGAGGACGCACGAGTGACGAGTTACCGGAAGCTCCTGGCGATCCTGAATCCGGTCTCGTCGGCGACTCTCCGCAGGATCCTCGCTCACCTCCACTGTCTCAGCCAGCAGAGCGCGAGGAACCTCATGACCGTGGAGAACATCTCGGCCGTGTGGGGACCAACGCTGATGCACGCCGGGGAGAACAGCGCCGAGGACTGGAACCGGTCGGAGACGAAGGTCGTCGGCGACCTCATCCGCCTCTACCCGAAGCTCTACCAACTCTCGGCGGCCGATCTCGCGAAGGAAGCGAAGATATTGGAGGTGCTCGAGAGGCACCACGTGTCGAACAACCGACCGCGTGGCGCTCCGTCGGGAGACCTGAAGATCTGGATCTACGTACTGACGCGGGAGGGCGAATGCGTGAACGTCACGGTGAGAGATCTTTGGGAAATTCCTTTTCTCATTCCTTGTTCCGTCGAAATCGGTGGTCCGTGATACGAGGTCGTTCATTGATCAACTCGTCCTGCCTTATCGTTCCTCCAGATCGGCCCGCAAAAGACAGCCTTCGACGTATGTCGCGAGTTGTCCGAGAAGACGGAATTCGCACCGCACGAATTGTGCCTCGAAGAGTCCACCCTGGGCGGTACCCTGGAGAGACCGCTGCACCACAACGAGAGGGTTCTCGAGACGGTCGCGCGGTGGGGCTATTGGGACACGGAAGACAGGAAGGACAATGTCCTGATCCTCAGAAAAGACCGGATATACAAGGACATCATACCTCTGGTGAGATTAACTTCCTCCCGTTTTCACCTTTCGATCGTGCGCCGTAATTCGTAGCGAGATGTCGAGGGGGGAAAGAAATTTAATTTACGGGTAACATATATGTATACTGAGTGAACCTTAGCATACGCTTACATATATATTAATGGTTGCATGACCGAAGAGGCAATAATAACTTTACGACAGCACAACGAGAAAACGAATAGCGGACTAAAAGAGTATACTTATTTACTTGCCCCTTCAATCCTGCAACCGTTAATACATATATTCTGTGAGGCTAAACTTTACTCGTCAGGAAAGAAATTCGAATCGCTATTATCTCATTATCTATAAGCTTTTGGTTCATACTTGTATAATACTTTTTTGAAGATTACATTTTTCAATCTACAATAAAGTCTTATATCGATCTGAGCCTAAAGTTCATAAACAATAAGATAATAGCGATTCGAGTTCCTTTCCTGGCGAGTAAGCTTAGCCTCATATGGTACACATAAATAGGTATGCCAAGGTTCGCGCGATGTAATCATCGTAGAAATAAATATCCCCGGCGATTCTAGTAGCCGCGCCCTATCCCGCGAGCGCATGGCGATCCTGCGCCTACCGGCCGACGTAATCCGGAATTGCTACGGGAAAACGAGACGTTCCCACTCGCACGACGTTTACAGCGCCCGCGCGCAGTCCCTCGCATACTATACGTACAGCGCGGCAGATTGCGTGAATCGGAAAGAGAGAAGCGCACGCGTTGAAAACAGGATGTAGCCTAATTGGACTTGACCGTGCGCGTGTTGCATTTATATCGTTGTTTGTACCGTGTAAACGCGCACGTACGAGTGACGCGTCGCTTTGTGAAAAGCGCCGAAAGATTAGTGTACATTTCACGGGGCAACAACCGTCGTATCTGGGGCGCCCCCGTTAACAAATATGCAGATAAAAAGAAGTACAGATATAGGACTGACCGAACGCCGAATAGAAGCGGATACCCTCGTTATCGGTATATCGCGGATGTACTCGTTTCCATCCGCAATTCTAAAGTGACGCCTATGAACGACGCCACAGTATCATCCGTCCTCTGTCGCCAGGTGAAGCCGCCGATGACCATATCGGGCGAGCTGAAGTTCGCCGACACGAGGACGAAAAACTTCAAGAACTATTTATTCGAGTTCAGCCAGGCTAAGCTCTGCTGCTACAAAGACAAGGTCTGCTCGATGAAGCTGCACGAGTGGAGGATAGAGGACATCGTCTGGTACTTGGGCCACGAGACGAAGCGGAATCCGCAGATGGGGTAAGTATCAATTTCAAATCGAAGATGATGGCTTTTTTTAGTAGATTTTTCTCTTTAACGCGTGATTCACGCGATACAATTTTTTTTTTCTTTCGTGTTACGGAAGTACGCGTGACATGTTAAGTGAATCTTACACGTCTATGTATCAATGATGTTGCATGATTGAAAGGGCAAGTAGATAAGTACGTTTTCAGTCCGCTATTCGTTTTTGTTTCATCGAGCTGTCGTAAAGATATTGTCCCTTCGATTAAACGATCACTTTGTATATCGAGAATCTGTCCTTAAATCGAGTCTTTTAATTTGTCCCCACAGGTGGTCCATCACGTTCATCGTAAAGAACAACAAACCCACGAGATGCAAGGAGAGCCCTTTCTTCGGTTACACCTTGGCGGGGGCGTCGAAGGACGAGCAATATCGTTGGCTGGCGGCAATGTTCTTCGGAGAACACCAAATGAACCTACGACCTTCGGCCGTGAACCTCATGGATCCTTAATGATCGCTCGCGCGGAGCTAAGTGATATATCCTGCTACAAGTGACGACCGATCATTCGGTTTCCTTCTGTTTGAAAACTGAATCATAGAGCTTCCAAAGTGACTCTACAAAGCTGTAGACTGCGCCGACGAGATCACAGACTCCATTAATAGCGATCGGCGAAGAATTAGGTACTCGCGATAGCCAAGACTTGCCTTAGAAATGACGTCTAACGTTTCCCCTTAATCTTATTAAGTAGTCCCTTTCCCTCGAAAAAAGGATAAGAAAAAAATCGTTGATGTAAACGAGAAAACGTCTTCGCGTTGTACAATGAAATTGTCCTGCCGAATGGAATTTAGAACGATTAATATTAAAAGAATAATCATTGACTATTTTAAAACGTTAACGCGCAGCACAGTGGAACGAAAAGAGAGAGAGAGAGAGAGAGAGAGAGAGAGAGAGAGCGATATCGCGAAAAGAGTGACACGCGGCGACGGCGTAAGGATACCAAAGAAGGATAACATGGGGTGGATCGTTCTCGGAAAGGTGCGCTCTGAAAAATAAGAAAGTATTACGAATTCCTTTATTCCTCTCTCGCGAAATGCACGTACGCGCGAACGTTTCGCGCCGCGGCACGTGTGCGCACATCTGCGAGAAGAGATTCTCATCTCGTTTATCCGTAAAGGTTACGCGACTCGTATTAACACCATGTTGAATCGGTCCACCGTGGCGTTAGCGTCTCGGCGAATAATAATTATTGTTTCGCAAAAGAAAAGTTCCTATATATTCCATACATTCTGTACACGTATTTATTATCGTCGACGAACGGACGACCCCACTGCAGCGCGTGCGGTCGTTCCCCTTTCGCGATCCTCTCAGTCACTCGGTGTTAGTTTGAATTATTTCCCTGCAGCGGAAGGATTCGTGACGACGTCGTCGTCGTCGTCGAGATCCTCTTTAATCCTCTTAAAAACTAATGAGCATTCTTAAACGTAAATCGTCGGACGCGCTTCGTTTCATCGCGTTAGTTCGGTTTTAACATGAAAAATATTTATATCTTTAAATATCTAATTTGTAATCCGCATACATATTCAATGGCATACGAAAAAAGAAACGGCTCGAAAAAATGATTATTCACAGAGCTATGCATAAGTGCGTTTCTCTTTTAGATTGTTTCGTCCAAATTTGTCGAATCTGTCATGCAAAAATTAATGTTAAAATCGAATTGCTTATACCTATCACGCGCGACACCCTATACGTCAGTCCTTCTTATCCCCTATGGACACGTGCGACCGCGTATCGATTCGCGCGATATCATCTCCCGAGTTAAATAGCTACGAACCTATCTTAAAACTATAATACATCGACGAGAACGAAATTACCGTTCGCTCGTTTGGTCCACCCGTTTAAATTGCATGCGATTCCAGTGAAACGTCGTCAAACCCTGCTAAAAAATCTCTGACGGAAAATTTGAGAATCGTCCAAAGTCGTTAAACATTCAAAGTGTCGTATCGGCAGACCGATCACACCCGCGAAGCGCACCGAGAGAAGCGCTCCTCCGCGGTCATCGCCCGTTCAAATTGGGGTTGTAAATCGGCCTGGAAAGGTTGCCGTTTCCGGAATTGGCATTCGTTCTGACTTGCACGTACTTCGTCTTCCCCCGCTTATCTCGCGTACTCCAGTGAAGGTAGCAATACCATCCCGCCACAATTGCGCCGAGACCGTTGCAGGTGGCGGAGAAGATGAGGAGGATCATGAGGACGCTCTCGACCTCCCGACAATTCAGATCGTCGTACCTGAGGTACGGCGAGGCCGTGACGTCGCCGGGAGGTCTGCACACGCAGGTGGTGTTTATCAGTTGAGCCGATATGCATTCGAGACCCGTGAGACGCGCGAGGTGCATCGCGGACGCGACGCAGGCGATGATGCACGCTGCAGTTGCGATGGTTGCCAGGAAGGCACTGACCACCTGCGAAAAATCGTGAAAAATATCAGGCGACACGCTTTAAGGAACGCGTTAAACGGATTTCGTAGTTGTCCTTCGTCGGGCCCAGTTGGAATTCGGTTTTCTCGCAAATTTTTTCCATTGCAGGTTCGAAAAATGTATAATGGGAAAAATTATTTACATCGTACTTTGTTAATTTTCATTTCCAGCCTTATCTGAGCTGGAAAATCACGTTAAAAAATGTAGATATTACGTCGTGCTGTAAAAATATCTTTTCCGCACGCGTTACTTCGCATAAGCGCGTCTCCATTGCGTAGGGCGACGTCATACGTGCGACGTCACGATATCGTAAAGAAAAACGCGTTTGTAACTCAGCGAATAATTACTTTTTCGAACGTTTTCTTTTTCGTATAATACTAAATATATACATAGATTACAAATTGAATTTAATAAGTTAATAATACGAATATTAATTTTTATAAGAAGACCGAATTGGCAGTGCTGCGCCTAATGGAAGGCAACCGCATTTACTCCGAAATATGAAACTCAACATATTACACATGCATAAATTGCAATACAATGCACGTTCGTCGATTCCGTTAACGAATAATTGATGAACTAATTAACGATGAAAGTCCAATTCAAATTACCTTGGTGGAAGAAAGACAGAAGCCGGGGCTCATACCGGGATACTCCTTTTTGAAGCAACACAGGAGGCAGATCCCAAAACTTCCCGAAAGAAGAAGCTGCGGAGGAAGAAAAATTCGTTTCAAGTACATTTCCCTGGCTGCTCTTTCGACTGCATCTCTATTTGCATTTAAATCAGGTAAATACTGACGGGCATGCCGCTCCAGTACGGATTGTCCGTCATCGGCAAGCTCCGGGTCCAGAGGAGTAACCAGAGCGACAGGGAAGTCACCGCCACCCCGAGGATGGTCTGCAGGGCCGCCAAGCACCGGGCGAGAACTCGATGGCGAATAAGGGGTGGCATGGATTTGCGAGGAACTGCTATGCAAATTAAAATTCCCCGATAACATTAATTACAGGTCCATTGAGCGTTTATTTTCAATGTTATTCGTACTTCCACATTTTTCACGTGGCTCGTGAAGGCAAACCGTTGTACAGTTTGATTCGAAGATCCGATTCTCCAGCAAAAAAAATGATGCTTTCGCAGTCCTTGACAATGTCCACGCGATACACGCGCGATACGTTTCTCTCGCCCCCCCTCCATGGGAAGAAAGGCGAACACGAGCGTTTCTCTAATTGGAACGCGATCGCATCGACCTCGCGGGATCCCCCCTCGCAAGGCGCGTCTGGATCGAGCGAACGTCCTTGCCTTATCGAACCTCAAGGCCCTCTCTCCGTTCGCGAGGAACAGAACTCGCGCCTGATTCTCGCGATCTCAACCCTCCCTCCTATTTCCTCTCACGAATCAAACCACGCTGCGTGCGTTTCATCGTCGGGGCCATTTCGCAGCACAATGGGACAAACAATAATCTCGAGGGACCGCCGCATCGGGAAAGCGAAGGGTGCGATGCCATTTAATTCCCAGCCGCACGGCTCTCGGAAACACGCGAGGCGTGCATCCCGATGAAAAGCTCCTTCGCGCCTTCGAGCCGGGCGGCGCTGTGGTCGTGCGCGGATGCTACGCGGTGCACGCACAATGCGAGCGAGGGAGGCGCGCGCCTCTCTCACGCGATCGCCCGTGTTACCGCGATGGAACACATCGGGAGAAATCCGGAGAGCATCGTGCGCGCGGAGAGGGTGCATTCTTCCGTGCGAATAACAATGCGCGGCAAAGCCTCGAGCGCGGAGGAGAGGATTACGCGCGGATGGAGTGTGGAATGCGCGTGCATATGTGCGAGGGGTGGATAAAGTGATAAGACCGAGATTTTCCGGAGTCTGCTTCCGCGGAGATTTCTCATTATCTCGGGTATACGTATAGGTACATGTGCGTGTGCAGTGAAGGGAAGGAATGAAGCCAGCGCGAGGAAAATAATCAGAATCGATGTATGTACATGTACATGCATATATCGACGACGGGAGAAGGGGACGTCTTACATCAATCATCGTTCTTTGCCGTAGCGTAATGCAACGTCGATTCGTCTCGATTAAAGCGATATACGGCGAGAGAAAGTTTCTTCGACCCGAGCGAATATTTCCTTTTAATAGTTTCTGACGAGCGATTGATAAAAAATGCATTGACGTCGATCAGGAGAATTTGCCGTGACGACGGGGAATCATGAATTATGTATTATATATCGCGGAGAAACGAGACTCCGAACGCTAATATAATCGACGGCACTGTATCATTGTTATGAAAACGATATTTCATATAGTCCCACTCTAATCGTAATTCACCTTTACGCACGTGCCTTCCTCTCTCGCTATAAGCGCGGTACCCATAGATACGAATAGATCCGATCGTAAATTCTGCGCGTCACTGTCAACCCACACGCGAACGCTCGCATAGGTAGGTACTTCTCGATTACGATGACCCCGATACACGCGACGACGTATTGCTGCAGCTCCTTGCGCAAGACGGTAGTTGAAACGCTCGTGCAGGCGATATAAGTACACAGGTTCCCGCATATGTGCATTTTCCCTGGATATAATAACTTGGCAATTTTCTCCCCTCGCCCGGGGGAAAAAACTCGTCAACGTCCAACGACGCAAATCGCGAGATGCGCGCGGGACTAATCACTCGTCTCTAAAGACGCGACTTGATGGGTTTGTTCTCGTTGCTTGCACTTTCTGCACTCATTTCTGCACGCTGTAGTATATCAGATAGCTATTAAAAAATGTAAGAAAGTGTAGAGCAGTGTCACTAATTCTTACACCTTCATCACTTGAGGAGGTTTCTACACTTTATTACATTTTCTGACAGTTATAGATACACTGTAGCGCGGAGAAATAGGAGCAGCAAAAAATAAATCTCCCGAATATAGACAAATGTACGTAAATTGTACAGCAACTTTAGGTAATATCAGCTCATCCGATGACTCAATGTTGTTCGCTCAATGAGTCATCGCTGAGACAGCATATTTGTGTCATTAAATGATTTCAAACCAATACAAATAAAATGCTAAACATTTATTCGATACATCATCAACTTTTCGTTGATATGTCGCTGCAATAAATACAGCGATTAATTTGAATCACATTATGATGGAAATCAAAGAATTTTTTGAAGAACAATTATTTTTCCAAACTCAGGCGGAAAAGTGAACGTAAATTTTGGAGCAATCTATTAATGTAATATAGTTTGTACACGGAAGAAAATTAATCGTAGAATTTACAGTTTGTGGTCAATTTCAGGACAAGACCAATTTATCGTTGCGATAACTACAATTTTAGTCAAAATTACAGCAAACGCTTGCAACTTCTACAAGTACTGCTGTAATTTTCACTAAAATTGTAGTTATCGTAACGATAAATTGGCCTCGTCCCGAAATTTACCACAACATTTTGCAAATTCTATCGAAATAAGTGCAAATGTAAATGACCGTCGTGACGATCGTGCAAGTCTATCTGCAAATAATTCGCCGGGTAAAAAATTCCGCGCATCCACCGCGTGTAACGTAGGAAAAGTCTACTCGTTCGTTCGTTCGTTTTCTCGCGTTTCGACCCTCCGAGCGCACGTGGCCTCCACGTGGCGGCTTCAAAGCGTGCCGCGAGAAGGAACCAGCCGCCTAGCCTCGGCGCGAATGACCGCGTGCAAGTACGCATCGCACAAGCGCGTTGCCATTCGCGCGGAGAGAGGGTGCGGAACTGACTCTCGGAGGGGTTGCGGACGAGCGACAGATAAACACTGCGAGAGGGTCGGAAATACGAGTCCGGGTAGAGAGTCAGAATTTCGTCAGCGCCGTCCGCATCGCGAGCGAAAGAGATCGAATCGTCGGGAAGATCGGTGTAACTCGGCACCGCGGGGCGCTTCCGGCTCGACGCTTCCGGTGCATAGAATTGGGTGCGCGCGTGCATTTCGAACCGGTTGCCCGCGTGCGCTCGGGCGACGCTCTATTCGGACCGAAACAAACGGACGGATCTTTGTCCCGTTTTCTGTCTCATTAGCGGAAACATGGCTGTAAATACAGGGAATTACGAAACTGGCTGCAAGACGTACATATATGTACCCCATTGTAGAATGTAATTAAGGCAGCGTTCGCTGTACAGAATTGCCGTGCAGGTGTGGTTAAGCGCGACGCCAACGAAGGTCTGTATTTCCAGTTTTTACAGAGTCGGAGTAATTAGAAATCCTTGCGTTTTAATCGGATCTATCGCAACGAGTCGCCCTGCAGCGACTGCGGATCGGTTCGAACAATTTCTCCTCGAGGATATTACGGAATGCCGCTCGATTGGATCTCGAGAGTGAAAAACTCATCTCGACCGGATAAGCGTGGAAGAGCTACCCGCTGCGCGACAAAAATATAACGCGTCGAGAAACGTGTCAATGGCGTGCGACTGTGTCACGGTGCCACAAAAATGCTCCCGAAATAAGAGCGAAAGGGCGTCGAGGGCTTAAAGCCCCGGTTCCGGTCGTGTGTTTCATTTGACACGCCCTTTTTATTCCAAACGCGACGGCGGCGCACCAATTCGGAGCGGCGATAGTCTTACGACTTCCGGCCTAGCTGTTCTCTCGCCGGCGGCGTCTACTCCCGATAATAGTTGTTGGAAACGATTAGAAGCTACGTCGATTACCGATAGTCGTCTCAGCTGTTCTGGGTCAACGTCGATATTTTCCCGGCAAAATCAAGAGCTCTCTGGTCATTCCACGTGAATTTGTTTCGACCGCATCCTGCAATTTATCTTTACGAAAATAACACCCGGAAATCGATCGCGGCTAAATAGGAACGCCCCCCCCCCTCCCCCCGAGGCGTTCCGTCGGCAGAGCTCCGCTTCCAGTCGCGACCCCGTAAAATCGATCGGATCGCGCGATCTCCCCGGCGATTGACGCGCGAGCGGAGCGACTCGATTAAAGCGACCTTTATGACGCGGAGGGGGTATTTCAGGAAAGAAACTCGCTGCGACGGCGTCTAACGATCGCGTCGCCGTCGGCTAACGAGCTGTGCGAAGAGTAACCTTTCACTTTGAAAAGAGCTCTGGCCGCTCTTTCGCGCTGTCGCTGTACATATACTTCGATCCTTCTCGCACACACACACTCGCGCCCGCGTGCGCAATTGGGAATTAAAAGGCGTACATTTTCCGTCTCAAGGGGCTGAAGTTTAGTTCAGGGTGTACCGGTAGAGATAAGTCCGCGATGCGAAATGAGAGTCGACTGGAAAAGTCTTTCGTTGACGATCTCGTCGAGTCGCTCGTCCGTCTCCGCAAGTGATTAATTTCACGGTGTCTTCGATCAAGGATAATTCGATTATCCTTCGTATAGGACGCGAGATGGCGAAATTCATCAACTCGATTTACCGCGGCAACATCGGTGTATCAATAAATTAGTCTTCATCATCGAAAAGGCCTTCGTTGATTCGGTTTATTAGACGTCTACGTTTCTTATCGATTGCCAACGAAGCCCGTAATACCTTACATCTCTTCCGCCCGAATACGCGATTCACGAATTCACGTCGAACGTTCTTTCCCCGCGGAGAAAAAGGATTTGTAAAAAATCGTAGGAAAACCCTTGAATTTGTACAGTTGTCCCAGTAACAGAGCTCATCGAGTTGAAACATTGAAGCTCTTAATAGACCACAGCGTACTTTTTACAAGTTCGTATAATAGTACACCGAGAAAACAAACTTGGTTAATCTATTAACCAAAATCCTGGAGACGATGACCAAACCGTTTTGTGAAATATGGATCCTCCATCTGTTTGGTTTGATTGATCAATTTTTGATTAGAATAACTTGATATTTGGTTCAACTGACCAGTATTTTGGTTAGAACAATTAAACGCATAAAACTAAATGTGTGTTGTCATTTTAACCTAATTATTTTTCTCGGCGTGTGAACGTCAATTTGTACGGTAGAATTTACCAATCTCCCAGTTGATATATATGTCAAATGTTTACGAGTTTACACTAATACGAACTGTAAAAAATACGCTGTGCCTATTAAAAATTTCACCTCGAGGAGCCCTGTTACTGGGATTCACTGTAAAAATTACCGATCCTTATTCTCCGTGCCTTTTCGTAACGAGGTTCAAACGCCTTTATAATTTACGTCAGTACAGTATTTACCCAGGAGGGGTTTGCTCTCTCTCTCTCTATACGGAGTTCTATTCGGTCTCTGCGCGCCGTTTCTACACAAACAAACGCGAGTAGCGCTCTCTCGCCCCGCGTCTCGCCAGCGTATAGTACCCGATAACGCGCGCGTCTCGCGTCGCGCGCGGACACACACATACGTCCTATATTTAATTTCAGATTAGACCAGGCAAGCTACTCGTACACACCTCCGCAAAGACGAGGAGTACAAACGGCTAGTCTCCCGCGTACCGACTTATTGTTAGACGCGGAGCGCGTCGTTGTTCCGCGGATATGTCGGCTCCTATACAAATACATACGCGCGCACGCCTTCGTGACATCGTCGAAACGCGACGGCTGATTCGAAGCGGGAGACAGTTTTGTCGCGCGACTACCGACGCGCGCGTATCGCATACCTGCGCGAATATTCGTGTACACTGGGAAAAAATACAGTAGATTTAAATAAATCGGTGGTTACGCGTGGGGAATACAGATCTAGTTACTTCTTGGACTAATAATTGACACGAATGGAGTGCAGCCTGTTTCCCTCAAATAGCCGTTAATCGCTACACGGACAGAGAAGAGAATTCCCTGAGGAAACGGTTTATTTGTAGTTAATAAATGTTTGTTTGAATATGGCGAAATAAACATTTTATTGAATCAAGGAAACATTTGTTAATTACATTACATTTGTTTGATCTTTTGAGGCAACCATTTGAATGAAATAAATATTTTAATATATTAATTAACATATATTTTCTTGGTCTAAGGAAATATTTATTTCGCCGTATTGAAAATTTACATTTATCAACTATTAATAAACTATCTTCTCGGTGTATATTAATCACTGTTAGGTATACCAGAAAATAGATTTGACATTTTGGAGAAAGTATCGCGTTCATTGCTTTACCGTATGACAACAGTTGACATACATCTCGTGAACTTCACTAAATGTATGTCAATGGTTTCCATAGAATAAAGCAATGAATGCAATACCTTCCCCAAAATGTCAAACTTATTGTCCAGTATAACAGTGATTAATATAATTTTCTCTTCGTGCATAACCAAATTTAATAGTCGAAGCAAATAATTGTGCATTCCCCCACCCGTAAACGTCGATTTAATTAAATATACAATTTTTTTCTCAGTGTACAACCGCGCGCGGAAGGCTCGGAGAGAGACCAGTGATAATTAGCCGCATCTCCGCAGCCGAACGACGCTGACGGCGCCCCCCGATCGGGTGATATCATTCGCCCAGGCGCATCGAGGGTGCATCGAGCGACGGGAGCGAACAGCCGCAGCGCTGCGCGGTGCCGCTGCTAACGAGGGTTGCACTTTCGATCTGAGAATCGACTGAACTTTATACGGATGTACGTAAATTTGTGGAATCTCGATTCGTATATTTCTGACGCCTGCGTTGAGAGAAATAATTGCTAGTGTCAAAAAAATGTTTTTGTCACTCAGTGTCAAATACTCGGTTTCATGGGCGTCCTCGACGCATGTGAAATCATCTTTCACACACCAATTCGTGAAAAGTTGCGCAGTGCGTGAAATAACCTACGCAGTGCGTGAAATCGCCAATCTCGTATTTGACACTTAGTGACAAAAAATAGAATTCGTTATTCGGTTGTTTCGCGCCGTTCTAACGAGTGTGATTGCCGTACTCGCTTCGCTCGTGCGGCAAACTTCACACTCGTTAAAAACAGCGCTTCACGCCCTAATAACGAAAATAACTATTTTGTCACTCAGTGTCAAATACTCGGTTTCATGGGCGTCCTCGACGCATGTGAAATCATCTTTCACACACCAATTCGTGAAAAGTTGCGCGGTGCGTGAAATAACCTGCGCAGTGCGTGAAATCGTCAATCTCGTGTTTGACACTTAGTGACAAAAAATAGAATTCGTTATTCGGTTGTTTCGCGCCGTTCTAACGAGTGTGATTGCCGTACTCGCTTCGCTCGTGCGGCAAACTTCACTCTCGTTAGAAACAGCGCTTCACGCCCTAATAACGAAAATAACTATTCTCGAATCAAAAACACACGATCTTACAAATTGTATAAGAATACCGATTCTTGATCGAAGAATATGATATATTCTTGATTCGAGAATACCGTCGTGGAAAGAAGAATCACTCGAGCCCGTCAAATATTTTCTCGCACGAAGAAAACCACGGCTATATCCTAAAATGATATCATGTATTTGATCGAACAAAACATTTTTGTTTTGCCACTAGCAATTACTTCTCTCAGCGCGGCGAGGATATTTTCGTCATTTCGAATAAATAAATCCGAGCAGTCCGGAGCTCGGAGAGACGCGGGGAAAATATTGACAGGCGACCCGGAGTCGATTAACCGAAAGAGTTGGCACGAGAGACCCACTGAAATTTCGACGCCGTTCTTCTCGCGGCTCGTGCAGCGAACTCTCGAGGGACGCTACCCCCGAATTTCCGTGGTTCCCTTCCGCGCGAGGCGGATTTCGAACAACGATCGAGCCCGCCAAAGCGTATTCATCGAACTCGGTACTCACGATGTCCCGTGCGGTGCATAACGATCATCCTGCTGTGCCTGAGGGAATTCCGCGTGGGCGTATGTCTCCCGGCGATTTGCGAGGCGGCCAGATTCACGGGGACCGTCGTCGAGAGGCACGTGGCCATGGAAGGTGCTCTGCCCATCTCGCGCTCCTTCTCCAGTCGGGAAATCTTGCCGATATTCCCCGTGGAAGCCGCACCTGACAACACGCGACGTCACCGCGTATCGATCTCCCTCCGCGTATCACGCACGCTGCGCGAACGGATCGACTGCGCGCTTCCTCTCTCGGCGTAACTAGATAGACGGTCGCGCCAAACTCGCGCCGCGCGCCTTTGATATCGGTATACGCGCAATTACGTAAGGACGATGACGCCGCGAGAAAATAATTGACACCTTCCGTTGCACCGCGCGTCTGACTGCTGTGTTGTATTCGTCGGAGTTCTTGCTGTCGCTTTTTTTTTTCAAGACGCGCGAATCGAGGAATCGCGCATATACGTTCCGGGAAAAAATTATTTCTCGGCACCCCTGTCGAAAAGATCCCACAGATTCCCGTAGACGATTTCTACGGGAATCGGATGTGCTTCGAACACGGCAATTCCAGATATCCACCAGAAAAGTTTGAGAAGAACCAATAGGAATTGTTTGGATTCTGTGCATGTCGGAGATGGTAAGTAGGGATTTACCGAATTGTGTGTGCAACCACAATATAACGTGTAAAATCCTGTAAAGAAAATAAAAACCTGTACATGCCTTTCTACACTGAGAAAAAAATGTACTTGATCGAAATAAACGTGCCTTTGAATAGTCCCAAGAGCGTATTTATTCGATTTAAATGAATATCGGTTGGACGCAAATATTAGATTATTGAATTAACTAGACGTTATTCGAATCAAATCGATATTCATTTAAATCGGATAAATACGTTCTTGGGACTATCCAAAGGCACGTTTATTTCGATCAAGTACATTTTTTTCTCAGTATAGTCATAATTACTAATAAATTATTAATGTATTACTAACAAATAATTAATGAAATGTTACGAGAATTTTTTTTTCTTTTTACACATACATATATACGTAGAATCCAATACATCCTTATTCATCCTTTTTAGATATTTATCAGTGGGTGTCCGGAATTGCCGTGTCACGAGAGCATGACATTTCCATGCGGATTCTATGGGATTTTTACAAGTATTCTATGAGAATCTGTGAGGATCCACAATATTTCTTATATTTAACAGGGGCGCGGGAACCGCGTTTTCCAAATCGGCTCTTTCAAAGATCTACCGATCGCCCTCCACCTACCTGTGACTTTCGGGCTGTGAATCCTCGCCACGTTTCCGGCGCTCACCGCGCTGCTCACTCTATTGCAGGTCTGCGGCATGTTCGAAGACACTCCGTTGTCGCGTACCTGGCTCAGATTGCCGACGCTCATGGCCGATGTCACGCAGTGGGACATCGCCGGCACGTCCTGGAAGGGTATACGATTTTTATCGGTAGCGCGCGCTCATACGACCTTGCCTTCGATCCGCAGGTCGGAATGAAAAAAAGAGCGAACTCTTCAGCGCGGGCTCGTTGATGCGCGCGATGCGCGCCGCGCTGCTATTAAAACGCGAAGAGCGGCTAGCGTTCGCGCGCGCCTTCCGCAACGGTATTTCGATTCGAGGAGCAGAAGGAAATCGTTGGCGATCCGCGATCGATTGGAGAGAGCGAAATTCGCCCGCTTAACGGAACCGCGTCGAGTCACCGACGCTATCGTCGCGTGACAGTTGCAATTGGCGCGCGCACGTGGCGCGCGCGTGTCTACCCGGGGGTCCGCTCACCTTGAAGTTATCGTAGAAACTCACGGGGCGACTTCTTGCCGCGCACTGACCCTCCTCGCTCGTCGCCGTCGGCGCGTCAGCCCCCATCGTCGAGCGCGCGGGCTGCGCGCGCAATTCCGACGGCATCCTCTTCCCGCTTCCTCTTCCGCCGCTTCCGGTTCCCAGCGTCGTCCTATTTTCTCTCGCGCCGTTCCGTCAACGCCGCCGCGGCTCGCGCGGATGCCATGTGGGTGCTCCGCGACGTCACCTGTATCAATGATCGCGGTGACAGGTGTGGAAGCGAGGTCGCGTGTGCTGCGCGCGCGATTTACGGGAGTCGCCGTATTTTTTGGCGATACGAATTTATCTTCGGCGCCAGCGTCGATGGGAAACGAGCTCACGGCACGCGCTCGCGTCCGGGGTAAACTCTCCTTCGATCGCTCCCGGTAAAAAGGTCTATAGTTGAGTACGAACCCGATGGAAAATTGTATTTGAAATGAATACGAATTTATTTACATCGAACAAAAGTCTATTTGTACACTGAGACAAAAATGTACTTGATCGAAATAAACGTGCCTTTGCAGGATAGTCCCAAGAGCGTATTTATTCGATTTAAATGAATATTAATTTGATTCAAATAACATCTAATTAATTCAATAATCTGATATTTGCGTCCAACCAATATTCGTTTAAATCGAATAAATATGCTCTTGGGACTATCCAAAGGCACGTTTATTTCGATCAAGTAAATTTTTTTCTCAGTGTATTCGATTGATGTTCTACTAGGTTCGTACTTGATGAAGAAAATATGCAAAACATTTATTTAATGCAAATAGTATAAATTCCCATTCATCTCGAATAAATTTGTCCACACTGAGAAAAAAAAAAGATTAAAAATTATTCCGTTAGAAGGATAATCTGAGTACGAAAGGTAAAGTGGATCGAAAATTATACTAAGGAAGGTTAAATTTTATACCCTGGAAGGATAATTTTTGATCTGTTTTACCTTTCGTACTCAGATTATCCTTCTAACAGAATAAATTTTAATCTTTTTTTTTCTCAGTACATCAGATTCGTATTCAACTAGACCTTTTCCCTCGGCGCGGCGCGCGCAGATAAGGGGGGAGTTCGATTTCGAGACAAGACCATACCACCCCTACCGCGGCTACGCGACACCCGATAGACGCATCGCGATGCGAATCAAATTCCAGATAGCCGCGCGCGCACCGAACGCCCCCTCCCAGGCGCAACAGGTGCGTCCTACCTTATTCCGACGCTTAATTAGAATCTCTCACGAGGTGCGAACGCCGCTCCAGTTTCCAGTTCGAGAGAGGCCACCGACCCTTCGCAACGACACCGTGTCTAATTATACGAAATGTGCGACGTCGCGTGCGTACTGCGTGCGAGCCTATACGGACGCCCGCAAACGGACCTCTGAAGAGAAATTCGAAAGGAATTTTTCCAGTTTCTCCGACTGATCGCATGTGCGTGTAAATCGTGCGAATGGAAATCTACGCGCACGGCGGACCGATACGAAACGCGAACCCGAGTCGCGGCCGGAACGACGAAGGTCGAGAGTCGTCGAGCGCTCGGCGACTTTCACGCGGGATCACCCGCTACCGCGTTCCCTCCCGAGACGATTGACATTCCACGTGCGGCCCGCGCGAGCACGATGCGATCCTGCGTCGCGCGGGGGAACCGTGACGCGGCTCTTCCGCGTTCGGGGGCCAGCTCCCTCGCGCGAGTCGACGCGATAATCGACGGCGAGAGCGCGCGGAATGATCGATGCGACCAATTTGCGCGCACTTTTCTCGATGATTCCTCGCGGCCGACTCCTGGTAATACGACGGACGCGCCTCGTGTCGCGCACCGGGATCGATGGAGTCCTCCGTACCCCCGCGGGTCACCCGCGCGCTCGTGCCACGTGCTCAGGCGATCAGTCACCCCGTAAAATTCTGGAGAATGAAGAAAAATGCCCACTCGGAAGATTCGTTATTCCTGCGGGATATCGATGCGTACACGCCCCTGTACACATGAGGGTGGAACGCGGAAACACGTGTCTCGTTCAGTCAATGTCTGTGTAACGACTTTGAAAGGGGGTTGTAGCTTTTAAAAGCTCGAATCGTTCAGCAGCGAGACGAGAAAGCGCGATAAACTCTCGATTGAGATACTTAAATATACACTGAGAAAAGGGATGCTTCGAAATGTAGCAGTCAATCCCGAAAAATATGGGGGAAAACTCCAGGTAAGAAATCTAATGACTACGAGAACAGTTATGAATTCAATCAAATACCATACCGTGTAGAACTTATGTTTTGCGTCTGACAGAAGTAAATTTTATACAATATCGTAGTTAAACGAATTCATAACGACACTATCACTAGATATTCTTACTTGGAGTTTTCCCCCGTATGTGCTCGGGGAAAAGGTCTATTTGAATATGAACCTGATGGACAAATTTATTGGAGATGAATAGGAATCTATTCGCATCGAATAAAAGTCTACTCGAATTTGATGAATATTTTACCAGATTTGTACTCGATGAAAAAGATAGCAACACATTTATTCGATTCAAACAGACTTTTGTTCGATTTGAATAAATTCCTATTTACCTCAAATCATTTCTTTCGTTAGGTTTGTTGAAACCAGACCTTTTCTCTCAGTGTACTTTCTGACATTGATTGCTACATCTCGAAATATCATTCTTCTCTCAGTGTAGAAACTAAAGCGAACGTACCCAATACGGCCCGCCTGACATGTCGCTCGACCCTCATAATAAAGAGTGAAAGTAGAGTGCCAACTCTCTCGCTAGCCATATTAGGTGCCGCTTCCCCCGTCACCTATATGCGCGCCCGATATGTAGGTACGCGCGAAACGGAAGCGACTGAATAGTCTTCGGATCGGCGACCTTCTCAGCGCCGATCGCACGTGGCGCGCGCTGGACATTTAATACGCGCCGAGGCCGGGAAGAAGTAAACGTCCAAATATATACGTATGTATATCGCTCGTAGGTGCGAGCGATTTCCAAAATATTTCTCCCACGCTTCCGGGAGAGCCGCCCGCGCTTCGATCCGAACCGATCTTTCGATCGCGTGGGCGCGGCTCGCGCACCGCGTGGAAGCGGCTTAAAGAGCGTTAATGAAGAAATTACTTATTTCCAGCCGTAATCCGAACGCGCAGATATATAGAGAGGTAGCCGCATTGTGTGGTCATCGCCGTACGCGTTCCAACCGCGCCGTGGCTATAACGCCGCGCGCATCGCGTTGCACAACCGCCCACCGCGGTCGACGAATCTCCGGCGGCGTGAAAGCAAAGCGTCGCCGACAGAATTTTCCGTATTACGTGTGTGACGCGCGTCTCCGCATATGTGATTATTTCTCGAGCGGGAGAGAGATGGTATCTCGCGCGTATGACGCGCGAGACCTAGAGGCTAAACCCCATTGGGCGCGTGTCTATTGATATAGATCGAATCGGGCGGTTCGCTTGCATTTCGCGGAAATCCGCATCGCGGTTTTCGGCGACATTTTCCCCGCGCGTTCCGGTTAACACTAAACATACCGGTACTTTACACCGACCTATTCTTACCATGAGGGGTCATTTGACCCCTTATGAAATAAATGTTTATTTTCAGAAAGAAATTCCTAATTTATTAAAGGAAATAATTTGCAACATAATTTATGATTTCTAATAAAATAATCAAACACATATTTTTATTTCTGTAAGCAAAATAATCAATTAATTCCTTCTTTTACAGATAGTTGGTTTCTCCTTCGCACATTTCCCGCAGACAAATCTTTTACACATTATACAAGTTTGAATTGTATTATTGCCTGTGCACAATCTTACTTGACATTTCTTCCATGATTGCGAATTATTGTTGGAACTGCTTGGTATTCCTTCTGGTTGGTTTTCTTTTTCTTCTTCGTAAAATTTGTGGTGTTACAGTAAAACAGAAGGCCAATTGAATATAACAGAAATTGTCACAATGTAATGGAAACTGTCATGTCACTCCTTGTCGAACTTGATTTATTATACGCTCTGATCTTTGCTCTTTGACTCAATATACGACTGCATTTCTATTTCGTTTAGCTATAGAGAACTAGCAGTATACTGGGAGGGAGCAGTGCTTGTTTCTCCGATAAGAGTCTTGTTTGTTTGTGCGATGGACCCGATCCGGCCGTCCAAGTGCGCCGAAACCAAACACATATATGAGGTTTAGATAAATAGAACCTTCATTTCAGAAGCATATTTGAGTTTAGAACTAAGGAGAACTGCCGACAAATACGTAAACTTCGTATGGGGTCAAATGACCCCTCGTGGTACGTAAGGTAGGTAAAGAATTTTTCGCTATAAAAAATAAGCTACGAGAAAAAGGGAGAGCGAGAAATTGAATAATCAGATGATATAAGAATTTACAGAAAGTCAAATGAACGAAAGAAATAACAATGAATGTACGATTTTAAAGTAAATTTTGAAAGGGGTCATTTGACCCCGCTTGGTACGTTTAGTGTTAAACGCACGCTTCTTAGTCGAAGGTGCACCGAGAAAGCAGTTTATTTGTAGTTAATAAATGTTTGTTTGAATATGGAGAAATAAATATTTTATCGGACGAAGAAAATGTTCGTTAGCTATTACGATAGGATTTATTTGGCACACTTAGATTTTTCGAGGCAACCGTTTGAATGAAATAAACATTTTCGTAATTAACGTATATTTTCTTAGCTTGACGAAATATTTATTTCGACGTATTTAAAATTACGTCAAGCTATTAATAAACTGTCTTCTCGGAGTGACGGTGGAAATAGACGAAGAAATGGAGAGGAGGAAGGAAAGAAACGATTCGGAGCGGAAAAAACGAGAAAAAAGAGAAGAATCGTTTAAAAAGAGAGAGAAAGAGGTGCTATACGTATCGCAGGCGGAACACCCCCCTGCGTTCTATTCGAGGATTAGCCGCGGTAATATGAGTCCCGTGGTAAGAGCATGCCGTTACCAAGAGACAAGCGACAACCGCTCACACCTGTTGGTTGTGTCGAATAGACGCAAACTACACAGCGGAGAAGCCATGTAAATACGCTGAAAAGTGGTGGAAATAATGCGTAAGGGAAACGACGCGACGCGCCACCAATTTCGATCAGGCAGAATTGGCCGTGTGTTGCGCGGTAAAAATTGGGGATCGTGATTCACATCTTCCTGCCTTTATTTCTCCCTCGCTCTCTTTCTCTCTCTCTCTCTCTCCCTATCAGTACATCGTATCGCGGGTGTTATTCCAACATTAAACTTCGAAAGAAGGAGGGAGTAGGAGAACGACTACTCTTATCGTGATCTCCACTGTTAAAAATTTCTATTTTGAATTCACACAAAAGTGTGGTAAAACTACACTGAGAATAAAATTTGTTTGATCGAAATAAATGTGTTTTTGAACAATCCTAAGAGCATACTTATTCGATTAGAGTAAATATCAATTGGACGTATATAAATATTTATTTACTGATTTAACTGAGTATTATTTGAATCAAATCGGTACTCATTCGTACAATTAAATGAACTCGAAGGACTGTCCGAAAACACGTTTACTTTGATCAATCAATTTTTTTTTCTCAGTGTAGGTATTAATAATTTGACGCCAAGACACAAATTCCATAAAGAATGTATAGGAAAATCAAGATGAATACTGTAAAATCGCAACATGTGTATCGTAAATTCCCAATTATTTTTGAATTTCACAATTAATGTTTTAAATTTAATTGATAAATATGTAGGAAGCTTTTAACAACTTCTAACAGTATGTATATGACATTTAAGGAGACCGAAGAGGAGGGACGAGGAATTCGAATCATCAGATTATATCTTTACAGCGTTTTAATCGCGCCTTTATGACGATTTCATGAAATCCGATAACCGAGTGCAAGGTAACGACGTATTTAAAAATTTTATTTTTCGAAAACTCGAAGCTCGCGTATTTACAGAACGAAACCGGAGTATCTATGCCAGCTTAAAGCGGATGTATCCAATGTAGACCACCGATGACGAGGAATCCACAAAACTCATGAGCTGTTCTGTACTTTGCAACCTCGATAACGTGTCTCTCTCTTTCGACGAACAGTTTGTACTGTCATACGACGAATCGATTACGACGAACGGAACCGCCGTTCACTCGCCTATTTTCCACGCGCGCAACGCGCTTCAATGAAACCGTCCAATTTACCGGTGTACAGACACCCGTGCGTGGTTCGCTCCATCGAACACACGCGGCTACGCTATTTTATCGCACGCGTCCTCCGAAAATACACGTACAACGAGAATTTCATCGACAGGCAACCACCGAGACCGAAACGAAACCACCGAACGAATCTCGAGAAGACAACGATCGATCTTTCGCCTTACATCTCCACGTGCTCCACTCCCACCGGGTCTCCTCTTCCGGGTATATCGCAGCGATGCACTCCGGGACCACGGCAATAATCGATATAAACTTTTCCCCAAAGAAAACTCCGCGATTGAGAACAGCAAACGTCGACGAGTGTCGCGCGCGACGACGAAAGTCCGCTCTCCCAATGTGATCTCTCGCGCGCGACCTCTCCGATAAAATAGATCTTCGAGCTAAGAGATGCGGCGGAGTCTACACGGCCCGGCGCGAGAGTGCGGGCGTCCGGCCGGAGTCGCAGTGACAACTGAACCTGCGTGGCGCGCGTTCCGACCATGCTGAAGAGAGGCAGCAGCAGCAGCAGCAACAGCAGGCCCCACCAAAGAGTTCTCCAAAGAACCAAAGCCGATGCACGCGGCGCGCGCGATACCTGCAGGGGACCTCAAACGGGGGGGACGACGCAGCGCGCCGACAGGTGCCGACGCCGAGTCCCGGCTGTAACGCGTGCGCACGACGCGCCAGGCGAGAGCACCTGGTATGCGTCTCGACGTCGACGCCGCTCATCTGCGGCTCTCTCGCTCCGTTCTCGTTTCCTCCCGCCCGTCTGATCCGGTATATATATAAGCTCCTATTTTTAGAGCTTTTCTCGCGCCGATCGAGAACGAAAGTCTACTCCTGCCGCGAGGTCGGGCGATTTTTCGAAGTGGTACCGACCCTCGCCACGGATGGCGATCGAGAGTTCATCGACGAGACTCGGAAATTTCGATAGATCCCGATCGCTTCTAGGTGGAATGTTCGAAATTGAGAACCACTGCGCGTTACTTTCACATCGCGTAGCGATTCAGAACGAGACTGACGACGGAGGAAGGCGCGCGGGGCGATGGCGGGGTGCGGGATTGGTCATGCCCACTGGTTGATGTCTACCTTGAGCGGTTCTTTGCCGCTCTACGTGGTCTCTTTGGTCGAGTCCTTTTCGTCACACGTGGGGCTCGTCCCAGTCGGCGTACCGCCGCGTTCATTCAGCCGGCATTCGCCGGGCTCTCGCCTCCGCCGATTCCACCGGTCGTCAATTTTATTCGCGGCGAGTTTCTTGCTCGTTAAATCGCGGGATTCACCGCGCCTTAAATTTACGTCGCGGCGATATTTACGCTCCGGTAAAAAAATAACCGGTTGTTTCGAATAGCAATAGAAAGGAAGACGCTTGCACGTGGAATTTCTTGATCGTCGAACTGGCGAGTGGATTGAAATAGTAGAAACGCGATGGCGACGATTGTTATAACCGAACAGCGACAGAAACGTCGTCATACATAAGTTAAATGGGGTGCGATAAAGTATCGTCGGTCACTGTGGAGTAATGAACTGTATTGCCGGACAATATTACTACCGAGGGTAATTTTGAGTTTTCCATTTTCTAACCACGAAACCGAATTACTGCGGAATATTACTTGCGGGGTCGCACATAAGTAATTATTTATTTATTTACATCAATGAAATCATTTTTCATATTAATTAGATATTTCTTCCTTGCAATCGCATGTACTATTTCATATGATTGCAAAGAACAGACATCGAGTTGATGTAGGTATTAAAAAATTCCATTGATATAAATTAATAATTACCTGCAGCACTGCAAGTAATTTTCAGTAGATCCAATTAACTCTTTTTCTCTGTGTATAAAACGTATCACTCTGTATACGTGCCGCGGAGAATCATAAAGAATTGCGATCGACTGTTAAGATAAAACGCGCGAATTTACCTGTACATTTTAGGATCGGAAAAGTTGGAGAGACTGGTGAAATAACGAAGATCCTTGTTTCGCGTTTTGGCACGAATTCAGAAGATTATTTGTCTACGCCGGATAGTTTGTTTTAGAAGAGAGAGGGGGGGGAAGAGAGAGCTAGGAGGAAAACGAGACGAGAGAAAAATAGAAAGGGGCGAATAGAAGCAGAAGTATAGAGAGGCGAGAAGTCCAGGGAAAGAGGAGAAGGTGAAGTCCATAAAAATAAGCACGTTTCGATACGCGACGCCGCTTTTCCGACGCGTGCGTCGACGATCCAGCCTCGTAAAGTCGTTGAACCGCGCTCACATAACCGGGCCGTGGGCATAATTAAATTCCTTATCTCGGCGCGGACAGCGTCGCTCGTGTCCATGCATTTTGATTCGATTCGTTTAAAATCAACCCCCGCCCGCGGTTCTCTCTCCTCGAGTGACGTCATGACGAGGTGAGCTGTCACTCGGGAATTTCAGCGCCGATAGCGGAGGGCTTACCCCCTGCGATAGATACCCTTAAACGCAAGAGATATATTCTCTTCTCGGCGTATCTCCTAAAAAAGTATGGCCCTGAATATTTAAGGTCCGTCTGCAGACGCCCTCGTGTTTGCCACCCTTGAAGAGCCCTGAACGGGTACGACCCCTCCGCCTACGCAGTAGCATAAAGCGACTCACCGCTGTAGGAACGGTATGCCATTGTGCAGGCGCAGAAATACGTCGTGGAACTCACGCGGGAAAGGAAACATCCTGATTATGGGCTTCTGGAGAGATCCTAGTCACGCGAGAAAGCCGTAAAGTCACTGGTCCGTAAAAAAATGACGGCCGAGGCTAGTTAGACCGCACGGAGAATAATGAGTATGAATTAATTTAATAAAAATTGCATGTCGAACTCAAGCGAAGAATAAGCAACCGATTCTTTCGAGTAACCCGATACATACATAACATGCATGTACATAATTCGGTTTTTAAGTAATTCTTTTTATCGCAAATTCGAAAAATATGGGCAAAATTATCAACCCCGTATTTTTTATTTTTTATTTTGAAATGCAGCTACGTCATCGTGCTATGAGTCTATCTCTCTGGCATTCGCAACTTAGCATAAATGCGTCTCTGACGTTTCAATGACGTAACGATGTTGTGGAGAGAAACGCATTTATAACTCTGTGAATAATTTTTTTCTATATTTTCTTTTTCGTGTGATATTGAATATAATATATGCATGAAAAAAAACAGGAATTTTTACTGCTCAATCCAGTAGCGCTAAGACTCGAGCTCATTTTCAAGAATTTGTACAGAGGAGGCTGCACTATTATACACGGAGAGAAATTTTCGGTAAAAATTACCTAAATAGTAGGGTAAGCGTGTAGCATTCGGTGTTTTACGGTTAATTTTGTAGAGGCGCTGGTCAGGAATTAACAATCAACCGATATATTTTGACGAACGTTCCAGAATTTTTACCGTTCCAACTCTACAATTTTACCCGAACAGGAATTTTTATGCCTGCACAATATAGAAAGTATCCCTCCGTTAATAAATGTTATCGTATAATAGCAGCAAAAATTATCATTCGGCCCTTAAATTGTAACAAGTTGTGCGCCTTAATTTTTATCATTACGTTACTGCACAATTACCCTAGAGTAACGGAATTTTTACCTATCCGGGTAGATAGATTCTACCAATGACATCTATAAAGGTGATCACGTGAGCGTTAGTTCGCGTCAGTCCGCGTCATTTCGGCCGTTTTCGGCCGATCGTCAGAAGTCGACGCACGTTGTGAGTTGTGGCCATTAGAACCGGTGCGAGTTGTTCCAGAAAAAATAAAGTGCTTAAACTAATACATTTATAAAAAAAAACAATTATTTAAAAAGATGAATTACTGTCTGGTGAAAGCGGCTTTTGAGGTAAGTGATTTTATTTAGAAGATTTATGGGAAAATGTTAGTAGATTTTTTAATCATATTTTTTGCCTGATATACGGAGAAGTCTCACCATTTTTGTCCATTACCAGGAGTATTTGATGGGAAATTCTGGTGATTTCTTTTTCGTTATAAATAAGAAGAGAAGACTAGAAGAAAAATTGGGGAAATTCATGCAAAAAAATTCTATACTGAAATATTTCAAGGCGCCGTTAGGAGTGGACGCGTCAAGCAAGGGTGATTCACGAAGCCAGGTGGAAGCGGGCAGTTTCCCCCATAATGACGTCAAGGCAACGGGGCTTTCCAATGCAGGCCCAGGATGAAGGAGTAAGGGGGTCTTATGCTCCTCCAGGCAATCAAAGGAAGCCATTCGATCGACAACCAGCGTGCATATCGGATCGTGATTCGAGTCTCATCGAGGATTGCTTCAGGACTTATCGTGCAGCCGCGTCGAGTCTACCGCGTCGAATATAGCTTACAATACATAGAGTCTCAGCAGATAAGATTTTTCATTGAAAAATTTAAATCTATTTAATTTTGTATGTCATTTGTTCTTCTGAGCAGAAAAGTGTGAGGAACGATTTGACGGAGAAAACCTAGGGTCTGCGGGCCGTTAACGGAACATCCTCGATAACGCACGGACGACCATATCGATCGTCCGACTAACAGGACACCGACGCTACCTGAGAACGCACGGTGATCGGCTCGGAATAAGGGACGAGCCGGGCGTAAGGACGGCTTGGGCAGCTCGGTGGTCATTCTCTCCTTCGACCATCGCAAGAGCTACTTCGGCGAAGAGCCGAAGTCAAGTCGCAGTCACATTCATCACGTTGTAACTCACAATCAGTCGCATTCATCAATAAACTGTTCTTTCGGGAAATATTTCCTACAAAAGCTGTCGAATTTTCCTTAGTAATGAATGCGTAACAAGGAAGTTAGAAATACTCGTCGTTTGCAGCGATCGTTTACTACCTGGCCGCAATAAACTGCTATTTCTGGCACAGGCAAGCGCGGGTACGTATCCCGATGCCGCGACTTCCTCCGTGATGCGAATTTTTCGGCACTGCACTGGTACGAAAGACGCGGAACGACGCGACGCTCGATAGCAACGGTCACAAATAAACGCACTTAGCTCAAATGTCAGGAAAAGAATTCAATTCCCGATATTAAACAAGTAATTAGAACAAAATATATGAAAATTTCCATACAATTTTTAATTTAATAATTAATTTTCACTTAATAAGGTGATGAAAATTTGCTCACGGATAAATAAAAAAAATAAAAACGTAAAATAAAAAGTATCACATTGAACGGTAAATTTATATTCTAATTGGTGGGAAAAAAATAATCCTTGAGGTTAGTAATAATTTCAGTACAGGTTAGTATATTTTACCGTACCGGTGCAGCAGTTTCTACCCCGAAAACAGTAAAATCTTTCTCATTGTTTGACACTTTCAATCTATCTCAGCCATAATTTTCATCTATTCCAACCACATTTTTTATTTGATACAGAGAGGTCACATTTTACTTTCGAGAACATGAAAAACTCTTTGAATGCATGATATTTTTTACCTCACTGACCAAATGCAACACGATTACCGTACTAGTTGGGTATTTTTTCCCTGAATTTCAGGCAAATAGTACTGACGATTTCTCTCCGTGTACTGTTGACCGCAATAATTAAAGATGTTTCAGCAGTACATAGTACAGTTTCCTCTGTACAAATTCTTAAAAATGAGCTCGAGTCTCAGCGCTACTGAATGAGGCAGTAAAAATTCCTGTTTTTTTATTCGTGTGAAGGTTAATATGAATTTTTTTTTATTTAAGGACCGAGTTCTCACCAATTCCACTATCGGCAATGCCTCTTTGACGTATACCACTTACGCATCTCCTCGCGCATACCTCGCGTTAAGGACGCGGAGCGACGGGGTTGTTTATCGATACACACGCGTGGGAGAAGACGCGCATTCCCACTGGATGCGTGTACAATACAGGCACGCGTTTCCGTCACGACCCGTTTCGAGCTGCAGCGTACCTCCAGAGCGGACTATCTTGTTTTATTCGGTCGCCCATCCATTATTACATTCCATCCACCGTACTTCAGACTTCTGCGCAGCGCGCGTTCATACGTCGAACCGTAGGCACTAATTTCCCAGGCTAACGAGCCTGTATGCACCGCTCTACGAGAGCGCACTTAACGTTCCTCTCCTATGCAAGCACGCGCGCAACCCAGAAACTACCGAGCGTGTGAGCGAAATGATGATTTTTTAATGACACGCGTCCGCAGACACCTATCAAAGATCACGAGACGTCCAAATCGCGTTCGCGTGAATTATTATATTACACGTATGCAGGAATCGAAAAACGTTTAACGCGCGGTGCGAATTGAATGGAAGACGATCCACGCGTTAATGTGGGTACCGTTAACTCGGAGATAATACGGATATCATATGCATACATACGTCTTGCTCAAAGTAGGTTATCGCGTCACGCAAGAGCAATAACACGTCGGGGGATGAATAGATAAGTCCTGAATGTGCGTAATACTATCATTTGTACGGAATACGTTTGAGAGATTTGAAAGTTTTCGGGAAATAAACAACGGAGCGCTGTATAGCGCTGTCCTGTCCTCATTTAGCTGTACGCACTTGCGTAGGAAACATACGAGACGGATATTGATAATTCGAATGATGCTTGAGTAAATGATTACCATTAAGGAATGACGGAGATTCAGCGCATCGACGAATACTGAAAAGGTTGAATTCAACGTATCACGCATTTCGCGACCTAGGTATCCGCGGTGACTTATTACAGGGAAGACGCGACGTAGGTATGCGATTAATTAAATACGTCAGAGACGGTTACGTCAGTGCGCAAAAACTCGAAAGCCGTTGACGCTGGTCAACAAGACGCTATCGATTCATCATTTATTAACTATATCAAGGACGAACAAAGCGACGCGCTCGTTGTCGCACGTTTCTACGCATTCGTCCTTTTCGCGCTACGCAGCCACGACGCTTTTCATGGGAATCGAACAACCCCAGTCGTCGTCTAGCGGCCGACCTGGGAAGGTAATGGTGGTTATGGCGATTTCTGCGCGAACCTAGGGCAGTTCGCTCCGCATCGTGATACAACCTATCTGAAAAGATGTGTGGACGAACGGCATGGTGAGTGACCCCGTCGCTAATTACAGTAATTGCTCGACGTTCGAACGCAACGAAGCGCGTACATTCGCACGCATACAATCGTCGACTGAGCTTCGACGCATTTGCGTTTCAGCACTTTGCACGCGGAGAGCCTCGGCCGCGCGTGCGAATACAAGGACGCTTCCGGCAGGCGTCGCAAGGTGGAATGGCAATCCAGAGAGAATGCAGGACGGGAGTACGCGCCGTCGTGCAACGTGGCGCCGACAGATGTCGCGCCGTGTATCGTGGCGGGCTCGCACTTCGAAAACGAACAAGAGGAGCGGGTCCTTTATCCCATGGTGTGGGGCATGATACCGCCCTGGCACAAGGTGATGATAAACTCGAGCATGTGCTCGACGGGGGGTCGAAATTGTTTTTCTATTTTGCAGGAGGACTACAGGAAGAGCCGACTCTCCACGCACAACTGTCGCCTGGAAGGCGTATCTTCCTCGAAACTCTATCTGCCCCCGCTGAAGAACGGCAAGCGATGCGTCATGGTATGCGACGGCTACTACGAATGGAAGACGACGGAGCCAAAGTCAAAGGGACCCAAGCAACCGTATTTCATTTACGCGAAGCAAGAGGAAAACGTCAAGGTGGAGGATTCGAGTACCTGGTCCGATGAGTGGAGCGAGGATGAGGGGTGGAAAGGGATGAAACTTTTGAAACTGGCGGGACTGTTCGATGTTTGGAAATCTCCGCAGGTACTACACGCGACTCTTCGTCCGCTCGACGGCCCATGGCGACGCTTGTATACGCGTCTGAGTATTCCTTGTAAACACACACCCCTGACGAAAAAAAAAATTATTGAGCGGCCAATATTTTTCAATAATAACTATTGGCAGATCAATGGATTTTAATAGTAACTAATAGTTCTTTCAGTAGTTTTTTTTTCGCAAGGAACGTTTAATCATTTCCAGGGAGAAACGGTTTATAGTCACACAGTGCTGACAATGGAGGCCAATGAGGTGCTGTCATGGTTGCATCACCGAACGCCGGTATTCCTTGAAACGGAAGAGGATGTCGCTGTGCGTAATTATTGATACGTCATCGAGGCAAGGAGAAAGACCAGCCGTAATTGTCGCAATTGTGTTGAACTTGAGTTTTAAAAAAATCTTTTTTTATCAGAATTGGCTGGACTATGAAAACGTGTCGATGAAAGATGCGCTGGCGAAGTTACGCAACACCACGAAGGGAGCTTTGGCGTGGCACATGGTGGATCCGATGGTGAATAATTCGCGCTGCAAGAGCTTCGATTGCAACAAGCCAGTTAAGTGCGCGTACGTATCCAGATCGCAATAAGCGCCTTTATAGAGCACTTGAAGGGGAAGAGCAGGGGGTACTCTTAATCCTGTACAATCTGGCCGGCCAGACAGTGCCACGTATTGATTCGCTAATTCGATTATTCCCAGGGAGAAGAAAAAAAGTAGCCCCACCGGTCTTATGGCTTCCTGGTTGAAAATGGGGACAGCCGCGGTGAAAGATAAAAAGCAAGCCAAGCCTTCCGAGGAAGGTGACGAAGGCGAGCCAAAACCGAAGCAAAGTAAAATTGAATAGAAGTTGCATTTCGTTTCTGTGTGTTTGCGTATATCTATATAGCGTTCTCTGCGTCCTACTCTTCCGCCTAAAAGTACAATTTACCGAAATACCTCTTTAGAAATAACGATAAGTATGTAATAAAATGCCTTAAATTCTATCAACCGAGTTACCGAGTTTCCTTTTATTCTATCACGATAAAGACCGTAAGATACTCCCGGTGTCATAAATCCTGTTGCTGGTGATTTTTTTAAATGTCATTTTGAAATATACCAGTCAATGTCTAGAAATGACATTTTAAAACATCACCAGCAACAGAATCCGTGACACCGGGAGTACAAAGCAACGAAGCGAAAAATAACGGGCTATTTCCCGCATTAATTCGCTTCGCGCCACGCGTGCGCCTCCGCGTCCGTCACGTCGCGCGCGCGCACCCGGATCGCTCCGATTCCGCTCCGCGGCTGTTCCACGCCACGGAAGTCCCCCCGAGATGTCAGCACTTCACGTTTCATTTCGCGTTGGCAGCGGTCGGTGGGTCCGTGACTGTGTGCGAGTGTGGAGTGCGTTTCGTTCGGCGGAGAGCCTGCATTTCGCGAAAACCGCGTCACGCATGGCCCTGCGAGTTTAGCTACGGAATTTTACGAGGCGAACGGTTGTGCGCGCGCGAGTTGTTTGTGCGTTTCTCCGAGCCAAGGCCAGAACAAGATGACCACCGAGACGCAAGAGCCCGTGGTCAGTAACGTGGAAACGGAGTATCTGGAGATCAACTCGACGGGGACTTGGGCGATTCTCTATCAGGTAGCTGCTGGAAAATCTCTCCGCGTCTTCATCTCTCTCTCTCTCTCTCTCTCTCCCTCTCTCCTCGTCCTTTCGGCAAAAGCCGACCGCCGTTTGGCGGCGACGAGTGTCGGACTCCGGCGTCCGCCGCCGCGGCTTGCACGAAAATTCCGACACACCGAACGCCTCTGACGATTCCTTCCCCGTCGCGTAGCCCACAAAAACCACTTCCCGGACGGACGTTTGCACACTTTTTAAAGGCCGTTTCTCGCTTTCCATCTGCCGCCGCGAGCACGCCGGCTTAAAAATAGCGGGCGGACCGACACTGCGCGTTCTTTATTTCGTCCGCTCCGATTTTCCCGAACGCAGCATCGGATTTGTCTCGCTCGCTCTTTAATTGAACTTCCTGTTTTGCAGGATTTTTCTCGTTATTGGCGCGGCTCGAAACGCTCTTTGTTTCGAGATTCACTCGGGTGTCCCTAAAATTGCGTAGACTGCGAACTTGTTTGTCCTGCTCCGTATTATAAATTTGGCACGGCTAGACGAAAACGCTTTAATTTAATGGAATTCGTATTCTCGGAAATTACGCTGCACGAATATATTGCATCGCACGCTTCGCATTTTGGAAATTGCGGGAAATGTTGATTATGTTCTTATAATAGTGGGGTGATTTTGTATTGGTACATGAGAACTATACCGTGACTTTGTAAACAAGAGTTAAGATTTGCCAAGATTTATATGATCTTGGGATACCAGACACATTAGAAGAGTATGGTTAGTGAATTTCGCTTTAATGCCCGCGAACGAGATCAATGGCGGGAAACAGTGAGAATTGCTTCTGGTACTATTGAAACAAAAATTTATTTCTATTTCAGCAGAAAATTCTGCATAAACACTTTAAAAGTCATGGGTGCGATCATGGAAAAATACAGCAATCTCACCTGGAGATCATGGAAATGTCACGAAATTTTATTATCCCTAATATGCTAGACACCCTGGTATATCTATCCTTTAATATTTATAAATATTCATGCTTGTGTAAGTGTATTTCTGTTTTTTTTTGTCACATGTAGGACGTTCTCCGGCCTAAGATGATTTTTTGTATGTCCCCTTGAAAATCATATTAAGCAGCTTTTACTGTATTAAGTTATCGTACAATATGTTCCGTCTGGCTGCGTGGGTGTCGACGACGTATGATCGCCAGATCGAACGATGTATGCATGTTTAAAAATACGAGTTTTTCTCAATTTTACATTCTTACTACCGAACGGGTATATTTTTCAAGCTTCTCACTCTGCAGCGCATTCCTATTCCAGAAAATATAAGTTCGTACATGAAATACTGTAAAATACCCCATGTTTTTTTCTTCGGTAGAATCACCCATTGCTCTTAGCAATAAACAGTTAATATCCTATTTCCCGGAACAACACTCCAGCCTCGATATCATACTCATAAAGCGACCTCTAATAGCGTTTAAGCCGCCAATGAAGCGAATTGAACCTTGAAATCGCTAAAAAGCTTCACCATCCGCAATACCTCGATACCGAATTCTTTCTGTCGACAGCACATACGTAACGAGTGCTTTAACTACGAATACACGTGCGACGAATCGAAAAAGCCGCAAAACAGAAATTTAAACCGCTATAGGGACGTCGCACCGTACGACCACACTAGAATCGTCCTTCGGAAAGGTCCTTGTGACTACATCAATGCTAATCTCGTTCGGGTAAGCAGGCACTGAAAGCCGGGCTCTCTTCGGAGAGTACATAGCGCTAAAGAAATTGCTCCCGTTCACTCTGTCGAGTGCTCGGTAATTTTCAAAGTTCGCTCCCCTCGAAAGTACCATAATAATACTGTACATCCGTGGCTTCAGATGGACCGTGCTCACAGACAGTACATTCTGACGCAAGGTCCTTTGCCTCATACCGCCGGTCATTTTTGGCTAATGGTATGGGAGCAAAACTGTAAGGCGGTACTCATGCTTAACAAAGTGATAGAAAAGAATCAGGTCAAATGTCACCAATACTTTCCACTGGACAATTCCTCGGCGAACAGTACCACGTTCACGGATGTTGGCCTGAAGGTGGAATACGTCAGTGAAACGCAATCGACGGATTACACCACTAGAACATTGAGGTGAGAGAGAGAAGTCGAGACGTATACGAATACGTCTTATCGTACGATACGCGTGACCTCTAAGAGTCACAACGTTCGATTCATCAATTTCCATTCGTTTTCGGCGTCGATCGCAATTACAATTCGTTCTGATACATCCATCTGTTGATTTGGCCTATATCTTCGAGCGAGTCACTCACCTCTTCTGCTTTGCTTTGTTACTCGTTAAATATTTTCATCGCGTGACGTTACGAGAGACATCATCGCGGGTTATGGCGCGCGCGATCAAGTTAAAAGCGCTGAAGAAAAGTAGTAAAACTCTCGCTTCGTCCTCTCGAACAGACTGACGGACGTGGAAAATAACGAAAGCAGAGAAATACTGCACTTCCACTACACAACGTGGCCGGATTTCGGAGTGCCGCAAAGTCCCACGGCATTTTTACAATTTTTGAAAGACGTTAGGCAATCGGGAGTACTAAATCAAAATGTTGGGCCACCTGTCGTTCACTGTTCCGCTGGCATCGGAAGATCGGGAACATTTTGCTTGGTCGACTCATGCCTCGTATTGGTAAGTCGATTGTACGAGTCGAAAATTAAGACCAGTTGAATCACTTTATCGGTCTTCCTTTGCCATCACCTGCGAGAATATGGAGGATCCGATAAAATGATTCAACTAGCTTGGGATCTTTCCTTGCAAAAACAGACACTCGTAAAAAAAATCCCACCTATTGCGATCTCCTCTCTTCTAGATAGAAGAAAACGGATTGAATTCGGTAAACGTGCGAGAAGTCTTAATGGAAATGAGGCGGTCTAGAATGGGTCTGATTCAGACGCCGGATCAGCTTCGATTCTCGTACGCAGCTATCATCGAGGGGGCGAAACAATTGCCATTCAATAACGTGGTAACTAATTCCAATTCGCAGTAGCGCGTTGCTATTATTCTGTACAACATTCAAATCCGTACCAATAAAACGACGGATAAACCAATGTTATTCCGTTTCTCGTGTTTTGATCGCGTACGGCCGAATGTCATCGCGCTCTCGTCATCGTCTCAAAGCTTTTCACGCTTATGTTTAATAGCAATGTACTACTGCGCCGCGTCAATTGGCGCGTGAAAGGAAGGCCGCTGAATGTCCGATTTCTTACAGAACGATAATAGCGAATTGATAAACAACCACTATGACGTGGTCAATAATATTAGCAACTCGTCGATAGAGGAAGACGACGAGCCACCTCCGTTACCACCGCCGAGAGGCGATTCCCTGACTCGCAGCATGATGGCGGATTTATCGCCAACTTCAAATGTCGAAATAGGTAAACGTCCCCCGTCACCACGCGATAGACTTCGAACTGTAAACTCTCGACGCGATATTCAAAGAGCCGTTTTCGCGACAGCGGAAGATATAGGCGGACCGCCCGATAAACCGTTGCCCAGAGAACCGTCCATTTACACGGAACCGTGCACGAGTCCACCGCCAACTGCGATCTCCAACTCGATGGCCAGCAATCTCCACGAGCAGAACAGCGATGGCGGGGCGGTACCCAGTGAAACTAACAGCGACGGCGAGAGCTCGTTTAAGACGATCAGCCCTCCGTCCAGTCCAGACGCGTAAGCATCGCTTCCCCGTCGCGTCTTCATCTCCATTCCCCTTTTAGCGCGCAGCTACTTAACCATCCGCGTGTCTCCAATTTTGCAGAAAGAACGAGTTGCGTCAGCGCCACCACGAGAAGAAGGAACGGCTAGCGGCTCAGGTTCGCGAGATGAAGCGACGGCAGAAGGACGCGGAAGAGTGGCAGAAGCTCAAGAGGTCATTATTTAAGCCCCTTTCAATAGGAATAGGAGCCGCGCTCGTCGGTGGGGGTGTCATAGCGATCTGCGGTTACTTATACTACATGCGCGGCTAGGAACGCAGGTTAGCTTAGAAGCTAGAACACCCCACGCGTGTCTGGAGTTTAAAAGGATTCTCCGTGAAATGAGAGGAGCATCGAGACGCGTTCAGGGACGGTTACCCCCGGGCCGAAGTCTCTTTGATATCTGGCTCGAATCCGGTCCGGTATGATTAACCGTAGAACGTAAGGACGCCGCCGGAACGAGACTGAGCATTAAAGGAAAAGCGGGGGAATTCCGATGATGGAGAAGAGTCTCGATAAAGAACTGCAGGCGTAACTGATTCCGTCGATGTGTGATCGTATTCTACGCATCGAGTGGAACTCGCGAAAATGATAAACGCGCGGAGAAAAAAGAAATAGAGAAAGGGAGAAAATAAGAGAAGGAGAAACCTTCGGATTTGTATTTTTATATTGTGATTCACCCGATGAGCATCTAGGCGGGATACTAGGAAGCATACACGTTGTTTTAACGAACCTTCAATTATTAGTTTTCCCCGAAAGAGAGCACGCGGATCCTCGGTCGCGAGAATGCTTTATTCCCCACTAACGAAGTGTGCGCGCGCAGTTGTTGAATGTGCGGTAGTCTTCTAGCGTGGGAATGGAAGTTTCCTCGGAAGAAGAGAGCACGTCTGATAGGATGTAGGAGACAGACAGCAGTGTCGACATTGTCCTTGTTGCCGTAGGATAGCCACGAAAGGTAGCGCGTGCTCGTATTTTATTTTTCTTGTCATTCCGGTTCAGAGCCACTGAAAATCAACCAACTTATTCCGTTCGAAAACACGTTACGGGTCATTTACTCCCGTACGTGGTTTCCCGCGTCCTCCTTTTCCGAGTAAAATCTCTCGTTTAGCGTCGCGTATCAGTTCGGCCGTGTCCAGTCCGCGCGGCGTCGACGATTAGAGTAAATTAGGACTACGATTAATAATATTCAGGGTACCAAAAGCATTGATTGATTTAGGTGGTAAAATTACCTAATTACCTTATTAGCGACTAGTGAATATATTCGCGTTAGGCTTAGACTTATCAACGACTTCCTACATGGATGTTTCAAGTAACGAATTATCGCATAAGAACTGATTTACGAAATTCCTCGTTTTATCACGGGGACACTTTTAGGGATAAATCAATAACCGTGGAAGTAGAGAGACGCCCCCCCTCTTCCCCCTTCGTGAACGATCGGTTTGCTTCATCAGTCGCCGCGATCCTCGCGGTTGTCGCCGTTCGAACGCGTCGATCGGAAACGGCGATAATTTGACAATCAAGACTGTAATAAAACTGTGAAACGCTTAAAAAAAGAGAGAGAACTTTACGAAGCGGTAACGATGACTGGAAACGCCGATCGGTCGTCGCGATGGAGAAACGCGGCCGGCGCGAGCGTCCTCCCGCCCCCTCCCAATTTTTAGAAATTAAAAGAATTCGAATCGACCGAATTTAGTGAATTTTTCGATGACGGGCCGAACCCGTGGCCCTTATATCGCGCGCGCCCGTATCGCGTATGCTCCTGGGGCCAAAAGTGCGACACTCGTGGTTCGGATCGATCGAGTTTTATTATTTGTTGAAAAATGCGCGTCACTACGCGATAACCGCGCAGCGTCTCCGCGAAGGACTGCGTGCAAACCGCGCGTTTTGCCGTGACGAGTCGTTGAACGATCGGGATCGGTTAAACGTGACATTCCCCCGTACCGAAATCATTTCAATGGCGCGGTTAGCATGCGGCACGGAGAAGCGAGAAACGACTTGTTACACTCTTGGCGCGCGAATGTGATGAGGTCGTTTGTTCGGCAGCCTTATGTTTTCGCGCCGAGAGATCTTGTTCTCTCCTCATCTACGAGAGAAAAGAAAAGAGCTCCACGGCGAGCAGGTGCAAGGTATAGGAGAACAGGGGAGAAGACGACAAGCCCCTGGTCTTTGGCATTTAGCGGTACATATTTTCTTTTCCCATTTCCGGCGCCCGATGCGAAGATGATTCGTGGCTAAAAACTCATTCCTATAACGCGAGTGGAAACCGTCCGCGAGGACGGTACCGAATCAGTCGCTCTACCGGCCGATCAGGGTCGCGGCTGCGTGAGTGTTCCGGAAAGACTGAGTATGGTTAATGGTTTCTAAAGAAATAGACAAAAGTGGGTGACATCGTTAAATTTTCGTGTGCGTCCGCGCGATTTCAGTTTTCCTCGTCGTACGCGCGCGATAGCTCCGAAAGAGTGTCTGAGGAAGTTGTTCGGGAAACGAGATACAACGACACTTTCTCCGAGTTCCAGTTACGATTCCTCGCTCGCCGGGATTACCCGCGGATGAAGTTCGTGATAATGCACTCGCCGGAAATCGAATTCGAAGACACGGTGCTAATGAAAGTTCCAAATGTGCGATGAAGAGAGAGAGAGAGAGAGAGAGAGAGAGAGAGTCTGTGCGTAAGATTGCACGAGCGAATGAGGGATGAATGAGTGGGCGGTAGCAAGTGAAAACGTGGAAAGGAAAAGAAAATCGATGCAATTTCTCCTTTATCTTTATATATTATATACGTCGTATAACACTAACGGATATATATAATATTATTATATATATCGGGAACCGCAGAAACATAGTAAAGTACCTCACTCGTACAAAGATACAAAAAGAAGCAAACGAAACCGCGAAGCATAGAAATAACGTACTACTGTCGAGCATATGCGCATCCCCGGAATTCCGAAATCCTCTATCCTCCCCCCACGCCCCTTCCTCACCCCGAAACCCGCACAGTTCGCCACAAAGGATAAAATATCGCGAAAGAAAGAGAAATCCATTTAACGACCGACAATATTAAATATATAAATAATTATGCAATAAAATATGTTCTACCATGTGCTCGGGTTGCCGAGCTGTCGCGGTTACCCCTTTTCTGTCTCGATATACGGTACTCATCCTCCGACTAACGGTATGTTAGGCACGAAGGGGGCAGTTGCGAGTTTCGGAAGAAAAGTGGGTGTAATTCGAAAGTCTGCTACTTTTTTTTGGATGGAGTACTCTTACGAGAGATCAATTTCTCACTGGCCACGGAAGATAATGAAACGAAACAAGAATGGAAGCGCCGGTCGGTCTCTTTTTCGAAATTCGAGCGACGCTCGGCAACCGAGAGACTAACTGATAAGGATCGATAACGATAAGCAAAAAGCGTATAGACCAGTATTTAGCGTCTGAGAGGTAAATAAATAGAGAAGTCTGAAGTATTCTCCCGGGAGCCTATCTCGCGACTCGACCTATAGCAACTATATTTATGAAATATTCACATTAGGACTAACTGTCTCAAACACGTATAGTATCTTTACTGTATACCGAGAATATGAAAGAAAAGAGGAAAGAATTCACTTTGTATCACACGCACACCTTTCGCAACGTACTTTTGTATTACTTGCATATCCCCTGAGACTGCCCCCCCTGCCCGCCCGTCAAATTCGCGAGGGATCTCGTGCCTCGTTCACGCGCGATCCTAGCAAAGAAAGTGTTCAGTACCGGACGACGGAACGTATCTTTTGCACGTAATAAAATTGTTTGTGAAAAAAATCATCCAGGTTGCACTGTATGCGTGTAAACGCGTGCACTTCCGAACGATCGAAAGACGCGAGGGAAAAGGGAGGTGGCAGGTGACTCGGCGAGTATCATCGACGAGCTCGCTGGCTTATTTCAAAAACCGAGGGACGCGCGATAAAAGTTTACGAACGAAAGTTGTTCGGCTTTGAAAAACGAACAACTTTTGCCTTCAAACTTTTATCGTATCTTGCTGGCTTTTCGAGATAGTTCAGTTGGCACGTTGTCAAAGCTCGCCCTGTCACGCGACGTAGTAAGCCGGCTTAACGCACTCTTTACTCACCCTAACGAGCCCACCTCCAAGTTTCAAACGTCCTCTAGATCCTATAGGGGGGAATTGAGGAATGCCTGACAAATATCGGCGCGATCCATTAAAGCTCCTAAAACAATAACAAAAATATCCACCCAAACAGAGAGCCTCACCTGATGATTTCTTTCAGATCTAAAAGCGAAACCACCGAACCGAGCGAAAGCGTGCACCGCGAGGAGGCCGAGTCTGCGAGTTAAATGCCTCCGCGACGCGTCTTCTCGACCCTCTCCTCCTCATCCGTTTTTTTCCGAAGAGACCAACGATATTTATTTGATTGAAACCATGCAAATTGGACAGAGAAATAAATCGCTTTGTTTAGTACAGAAAACGAGAAACACCTCAGTGGGCGACTGTTCTGCGAATTACTCGAAGAGCCGATTGAAATGTGCGATCTCTCTGGGAACGTCGCGTTCCGCCGTTCTTGCACATGTGTTATCTCCTTCACGCGAAATCCTCGACATATTCCTTTCGTATGCAAGCGAGCGAGTCCTTCCCAAACCAAATGTTACATCCCGATAGAAGAGACCACTTTTGAGCCGGAGAAAAATAGAAAGGAACGATAACGCATCGTGGATGACGATACCATTTTATTCCTTTCCTTCCTCCTCGTCTACCTTCAGACAACGACAGTCACTTGCCTCCCTGACCCGTCAATCCATCGACTCCTATCAAATGACGTGTCTCGCGACTTTTCTCGCCGGGGTGGTGACCTTTCCTGCGATCCACGCGTGCCGCGCGTCGTCGGGTCAACCCCGTGAATGATCGGTGCCTCGAGCGTGCTGTGGTATGGTGAGACCGTTCCTGCTCCACATGGGCGCCTGGATCGTGGTCCTGGTGTTATGCGTCGCCCGCGTCGAGGGTGAAGAGCAGCATCGTCGCAGCATGAAGAATCACCCTTCCTCGGATCGCAGGAAGCGGTTCATCTCGAGGACTCAGCCGTCGACCGAGCTCTCGAAAGCCGATACGGAGAATGCGACGCTGTCGCAGGATCTACGAGGATTCTCGCGGGATTTGCCGACGTTCTCGTCTTCGAGTAACTTCGAGATGAATTTCAAAGGAAGCACGAACGCCTCTGCTGTTACGAAGTTAGGAAATGGGCCTAGGAGTAATGAAGAAGAGGAAGAGAACGTCACTTCCTTAAGGCAAACTTCAACTGAAGTTGCTGCTTCCTCGAGCTCAAAGACTAACGAAACTTTTTCGGAAAATGTACCAATCTCCCTTAAATCTTACGACAGAAACGAGTCTAATTTTAATATGCCTAAAAAGCTTAAAGAAAGCAAGCCCGAGAAGAAAACACTTCTCGACTTGGAAGGACCCGCGATCATGGCAGACCTCGACAGTGCGATGGATTTAATATCTCAGGATTCTTCGTCTCACATTCGCGTGAAAAGAGATGAGCTCAATAGAGACGATGAAACCGAGATGTCCTCGCCTTCCCCGGAAGTCGGTGTCTCGTCGAACGACGACAGTTCCGAAAGGGACTTCTTCGTTTCCAAGAAAATGTATCCCAAGTACATCAAAGACCTGGCTGAATCTTCTCCGCCATCGGCCGACCGAAAATCTGAGGAAGAGAATAATTTCGACAGAACAAAATCTCTGCAGCGACACCACGATTCAAATTTAAATTTTACCAGTGAAAACTCGAATTCTAGGGATGTTCCGATCAGGAGAAAGCGAAGCATGGAGCAAGTAGATGAAGAGAATACCTCGACAAATGCCAATCCTGTCGTATCCCTTAACAGCAACGACATCATGAGCAAAAGTACGAATCTTTCGAGAGAAAACTCAACCACGACGTTCACCAACGATGAAGAACGGTTTAACACTGATTCGAATAATCCTGAAGACGCTTCCTACCTGAAATATCAACTCGCCGACGTCTATCCCGACATCGTCGACGATCCCAGTGATTCGGCAGAACGACACACGGTAGAACTGATCCGGAAGAAGAGGCAGGAAGTCGCTGGAGTGTCTTCGTCGTCCTTGGCACGTGACGATCCTTTCAGCAAGTTATCACAAGACGAAGCCTATGCGGAAGACGACGGAGTGATCGATTCGATATTGTCGAAGGTTGATTACGACGATCTGGAAGAACAAACTAACGCCGGATCGATGTCTCGAATGAACGACGCTGTTAAAGAACCGTACAAGAAGCTGATGGCTTCGAATTTCGAAGGCGACGACTTAGTCTACTTGAAATCCAGGGAAAAAAGGAACTCGAGGAAGGTGGAACGAAATCCTCGAGCTGCTAAGAAGGGTAAGAAAAAGAAGAAAAAGATCAGGAAGAAAGGCAGAAAAAAAGAGCGCGAGAAGAGGAACGAAGAAAAGAGGATGGAAGAGAAGAAGAACCTCTCAGAACCTTCATCAGGGGTAGTCGACGAATTCCAGGTCGAGTCAAAGATCGAGAAGAGGGATTCCAGCGACGGTCGTCCAGAGGTAGACGTCGCCGTGCGAGATCTCTCTCGGGTGGACTCTGATCTATCACCGCGCCACGAAGAAAGGCGCAGGAGGGACGTCGACGATGAACAGGAAAGTGAAGAGTCGCTCCCGGAGTACGATCTTTCCGATCTGCTCTCGAACGATATGTACGAATGGCCCTACGAGAGCGCCGATGATCTCGCGGTGATCGATAACGCGGAACGCTTTAAATACGAAGAAGCGCCAGTCAACAGCGATGTCCGCGTACGCAAGAGGGAGATTTCAAAGAAGAACGACGGGTCTGCAGTCGCCGTCGAGGCGCGGAATGGTGACGACCCTTCAATCGACTCTTCGCGCTCTTCTACCCTCCCCGAAAGGGCGGAAGAGGACCGCGCGCGAGTGAAGAGACACCGGAACGACGCGAGGAACGGCCCGGCCGAAGAATCGCAAGTTCTAGATGGAAACACCATCCGAGAGCTGAAGTTCTACGAGAATGTTCGCGAGCCTGATCCAACATCCCTGAAGAGCGACGCACCGTCCTCACCTTCCATTCGATATCGAGAGAAGGATGATGTATCTAGAAGCGAGAGAGCCGTGAAATCTATCGAGGAGATGAAGGAGCTGCTGGAGAAGATCGGCGCTAAGATGAACGAGTTGCAAAATACTCTCGACAGCAACGTGTCCGGCGATAAACTGGGGAAGAAGAGGTCGAACGAAGAAAGATCAGCTAAGACCCGGGAGAATGAACTTACCGTCGTGACGAGGGGAGCGAAAATCTCACCCCGAGGCGTTGCAAGAGAGGAACTCGCAAGCTCGTTGGAAGGAGGAATGAAGCGCGGGAGACGAAAAGATAGCTTTGAAGGGGACGGTGCCAGTAAGAGGGCCGCCAGGTTATCGAGAGGTCGACGAAAACGGAAGTCTCGCAGGAAGTGGGACCGCTGGACCGATTGGAGCAGCTGTAGCGTGACCTGCGGCAAGGGCCGACAAATCAGATGGCGACATTGCATTCACGAGTGCACCACGGCCGAGACTGAAATGGAAGAGAAGGCCTGTCAGCTGCCAGCCTGTGGACCGGGAAAATTTCTGGGGATATTCTGATTTAATGTCCGGGCATCTTGTTGCGCTTTGAACTTACTCGAGATGAGATGATGCATGAAGGACCAAAGTATCGCGCCATAACTGATCGACGACACAATTCGGAGCGAATCGAGCGGAAGCTGCAACCGGCGCACGCTGTTGTCCGGCTCGATTATGTCTCGACGTTAATTATTAAAGTACGTCGTATTATAATTTTAGGGGAGACATAGTGTCCCAACATGCAATTAGAATTAGATAAGTTTCGTGTCGCGAAACGTCCCGTCAATAGATATATGCCTAAATATATTCACACTCCGCATATCAACCGCCTCTGAAAAACTTTCAAGTAAGCGAAGAATTCGACGCTTAGAATAGAATCAGGTACCGTCTACTCAAGTCACGCGAGAAAGTCTCTAAAGTCTCACTTGCTCGATAATATCGATCCCTGTGCAAATCTTCGTCGAAGAATGACATGGAAGTAAAAGGCTACACCGGAAATACGGCAGTAAGTAACGCTGTATTTCTGTATACTCTAGATAATTGAATTTGTAACTTACCTCAGGTAAATTGGGAAGTTCTGGGAGAAGCTAAACCGTTCTACAATTTATTAAGAATTTATTTTCCTGTAAATTCATATATGGACGCTGATTGATAATATGACAAATCATTTGAAGTTCATTTTGTTTCTCTCTATCTTCATTACCAAATACATAATATATTACATAATATTTTAAACGGTACCTTCGTGATCTTCGTATTCACAATTATTGGAACAAAAAGAGATTGAGGAAAGAGGTACTACAATATTTGTAACCTTACGAGCTATTGATAATGAAAAACCGTCCAGTTTTGACAGATAATCGCAACATAGTGATGTTTACTAAATTATAATTCGTTTCACGTTGACGTACGGCACACAATGATCGTGCTCAATTTATCTTCGCGCATAAAATTTCGAGATAACGACGTGTCTCGGTTGCACGCTACATACATTTTTCACACTGCGCGTGTCTCCCCTTTTAGTCCTGTATTGTACACTATTTATACAGCAGTGAGACCAACGCAGCATTCCTCTCGCTCGCGAAGTCCTTATCGCTACTCTTATCAGTATCGTTACAAAAATTGACGCAGTAAAAAGAACGATTCATTATACAAGACTTGAAAAACTTAACGAATTTGTTCACGCGACAATAGACGACCCCCGCAAAAGATTTGATTCCACATTCGATTCAATTCGCTGTGTGCCTACGTACGAACGGGCGGAGGATCCGCTTACCTCTCCCGCGGCGAAAGTTTATTCTCATTGCCTACCGCATCCTACGGGAAACGGAAGGCGATTTCGCCCGGTGAAGACGCCCGCTCGCAAAACTTTCGAAGCCTAGCTTCTCGTTAAAAGGAATCGCAGTAGCTTAAACGGATTAGTCAATCGCGAAAGGAATTGGAAAATGATCGGTAGTACAAAACGGTGAACGTGACTTGGTGATAATCGCAGCAAGATCATTGGAAATTCCTTCATAATTTCCCAGGGCGAGAAATGCAATCGACGGATGTTAGTTCAACCGTGCCTCGCGACGCCACGACGAAGGTGTATAAATATTTAGCAAATTTCAAAAACTTTACGGTGTTAGAGCTGCTTCGTAAAATGCAGGCGCGATTGGTTTATATCGCCCCTCTTCAGTAATACCGTGCTCGTCCGAAGGGCCACTCATTCACGATGACGATAACGATAATAAGAGATACACACGCGTGCTTAGGTCCTTCTCTTTCATTCACTACCTCTTTCAACTTCGGTGAAACGGAGCACCTTTGATATCTCTCGCTTACTGGACCTTGAGCCATCGTCAATTCGCGAAAGTCATTCCGGACAATCGCGACGACACAAATTGCATCCACTACACGCTATATCCGTAAATGGTATATTTAAAAACTTGAGCTTATTCATACATCGTTGATCCGAGTACAACGAGAACAAATGCCTCGTTTGATCAGACCGCAAATCAACCGCGGCTAACCTACCTCCATTGCAACTAGCTACAACCGTCGTACGTTCGCGCAGTCGAGAGAAGCGTCCGGTTGGAAGAACTACTTACGCGCCTTTTGAACGTGGGACTCGATATAAAAATTTATGCAAGACCAACCGTGATCGAAAACGTGAGCGTGAAAACGAGTGTTTCTTAAAATGTGAATAACGGAGTAATTACTAACACATTTTACATACCTACATACGTATACGCGACACGTTACGCATGTACATCGCGATTGATTTTATAAAAAGGAAAATGGCGTAAAACTACCTCGGTGATATCCGCGATATGAATCAACCTGGTAGATCGCGAAATGCAGGACCGAAAGCGACTCTCTCACTGTGCCAAAAGTTCGCGCAAAAGTCGCTAAAGGCATTCAAAACTCGACGACCCTCTGGCACATAAAAAGATTACCTCATCCGCACAGCTCTTTTACGTGGTCGAGGGAAGAATGGGACTTCTCGATCGATCGGTCCCGAGATCAGCCCTCGTGACCGCATAGATGAAAGCAAGTTGCAGCGGCTGTTACGCCAGTAATCCTGGTAAATGCCTAGCCCATCCTAGATAGGGGATCGTCCCCCTGTCCGAGTGCTATTGTCTGGAATCGACTACGGTGGCAAACTCCCGTACATCACGATCGGCGTCCTGTTGCATCTGCCTCAACTTCTGCTCGACTGCATCCGCGTGCTCCGCGCCCAACCACTCGGCTAAAGAGAAATTACGATGAGATTCTAAGCGACGCCTGACATTAAAAATAACGAACTAAGAACTATACTCACGACTCATCGTCGCGACGTTCCTCGCCAAGGTCCTGGCAACGGCTAGTCTGACGTTGGCCACCTTGTCCTTGGAAAGATTCATCAGGTAGGGCAACATCTCCTTGGCGAATCTCTCGCCCGTGATCGCTCCACTGCTGATGAGGTGCGAGCAAAGTAGCGCGTAGGTTTGCCTGCGCGCCCATCTCTCGGAATTCGTGACGAGCATATCGCTGAGTTCCCGCACCAAAGCGATCATCAGAGCATCGTCCGTGGACAGGTGGGATATTATCTGGGTCACCTTTAGTGAAAGAAAAAGAGAGGAGAAAAGTAGGTAAGATACGATTGCGCCTCGAACGTAAAAGGAACGAGATCAAAGAGTTTCCGAGCGACGCGACTCACCAGAGAAAGGGCCACGGTCCTCACGGCGGCGATCTTGTCCACCAGCAAGTGAAGCGACACCGGCGCGATGTGTTTCGAAACGTCCAGCGGACTGAATAGAGCCACCGCTTCTAGTAGTTGGGAAGCCAGCTCCTTCCTGAATCGCCAGTTCCACTCATTGTCGGTCACTAGAAAGTTGCTCAGTCGCGGGAGATACTGGCAGCGCTCGGCGGGTCTCAGCACCTTGAGGAAGGTCGCGAGATGCTTGAGCGTTCCTATCCTGACCTCGTCGAGATCCTTAATGAACCCATCGTAAATAGGCACGAGGTCCCTGGCAGTGAGATCCTCCCCCAGGATCATCGCGAGCTCGTGTATGCTCGACGCGAGAGTGCACCTGACCTTCCACTGCAACGCGGTCGCCAGTGCCTGATAAGCGCCTCGCAGGAGTGGCCAGTTCTTCCTGCCCAGAGTCAGCGTAACCGCGGGGAAGCTGTACGCGCAGTGATGAGGAATCTCCGGACCGACCGTCTGCGTGGGATCGCTCATCGACACGAAATAGTCGATCAGAACTTGCGGTACGATGTTCTGGGAAGTTTCGTCCGACTCCGAGGGCCGATTTTCAACTTTCGGCGGCGTTTCCGCGGTGGCCTTCTCGGATGAAACGTTACTGACGTCGGCGGTGTCGTTGAGCAACTCCGAAGTATTTTGTAAACTGGAGGGACCGCTCTCGCTTTCTCCCGTATTTTCCGCTGTGCTTTCGCTCTTAGATTCGACGGCGCTCTCGGTCGTCTCTTCGGCAGTGATCGTTAACTCGTCGCTACTCGACGGTGACATTCGCTGCTTCCCCGCTTCGGATTCTAAGCACAACCGGAACGTGCCCCAAGTCTCCGAGGTACCTTTCACGTTCTTCGTTTCCGCTCCCGTTTCCGATCCTGTTTCCGTTTCCGTTTCCACTTCCGATTTTGTTTCCTTCTCTGTTGACTCTTTTTGCTCTTCTGACTCTTCTTTCGTTCCAACGAGCTCCAGATCCAAAGGTTCCGGTGGGATATAATAGTACAGGAATGGATTAAACTTGTCGATATCTCTGCTATCGGATACATCGGACTTGGCTTTCACGTCGTCGTCGCCGTCGTTCTCAGTTGGCCAACGAAATTTATGCGGGACAAACGCACGCCGGTCGTCGGGTTCTTCATTCTCATTCTCAACTTCGCTGGTGGCAGGCTCGCTAGTCTGTTGCTGCTGACTCAATTTACTTTGGATTATCACAGTTTGACGCGGGTTTTCCTTTGGCTCGTCTTCCTCTTCGCTGTAGGGCTGCAGGTTCGTATGCGACGAAGCCTTGCCGAAGAACATTTCCGAGTAACCCGAGTAGGCTATTCTACGGAGAGAAAATGCGGAGTTCTCGTTAAAAGGCCGCTGCGAATATCGTGGAAGATGAGATGCGAATGGAGCAGGAGAAGCGAAAGTGTACGCAGATGCGATCAAGGGTACCTCGAAGATCAAAGCGGGAACGGCAATAAAAATCAACGACGCGCCATGCGTGACAAAAAAGCTTTTGATACGTGGATCAAGGTGCGGCTTTGGATGGAGAGCGATGGAGCGAGTGAAAAGCGATGAGTAAAAATCATGCGTACATACATGTTATACCTGAGCTCGATACCCTGTTCATTGGTGAAGACGAGTTCACCGTACCGATTGTAATTCAACCCGGTAAATTGCTGGGCGAACGTCGAGATGAACGGGCCCAGAATCTGGAAGGCAGACGCCCGGACCCATCTGGAATCGTCGCCGAGGAAAGCGGCGAAATGGGGCGCCAAGATGTTCTGCCGATGATACATGGATACGCAACAGGAGACGGACATGATAACTTCGGCGCAAGTCTTTCGCACGCCCCAAACTTCGTCGTCGCAGAGCTCGATGAATCTCGGCAGCTGCAGAAACGAAAGGACGCCCGATTACAACGCCGCTGCGGGGACGCGCGTTTTCTCCGGACACGCGGTGCCCCGCGATCTCTCTCACCAGTATATTCTCGACGGTCTCCTTGGAGACGGCGGCGCAAAAGTTACTGATGTTCAAGGCGCAGACTTTTCGGACGAAGAAGATCTTGTCCGAGCAGAGGGCGATATATCTTTCGAGGAAGACTGCTTCTGTCAGCTCGCTCCCAAGCAGCGGTGCCATCTTGCTCATGAGCTGCGGACCGAAACGACAGTGATAGCGGACGTGAACTTTTTGCGAGTCTTCCGGCTTCTTCGGAGTGGACGGAAATACGAGAGGAGAGAGCCGCTGCGACGACGATACGGCTGCAGCAGCAGCGACAGCGGCACACCGGAGCGTCGCTGGCCTTTCGACATTTCGACGCGGCGAAAGAGCCTCGACGACGTTCTTATCGATATCTCTAATGCGAAGAGACACCCCATTTCTGTGCGCTCCCATCTATTCTTCGTTTCTTCCATCCTTCCGTGCCTCCTCTCCTTTTCCTCGCCGCATCGTACGCTCTCGCTCGGACGCGCGAACGTCTTTCTCTTGTCGTCGAAATCAACGCACTCTTTCCTCGTATCGAACACGTGTTCACGGCGGGTACCGGCGACGACTCGCGCGAGACAAGCAAATCGGCGGATATCGACTAGCGCGAGATCGCTCGAAGAAGACGGAAGATCAGTACCGCGCCGTTCCGCTCATCAAAGCTGGCTGTGATATGTATCCAAGGCATCACATCACAACCACTCTGACGGGTGGAACGATGGGTTTGACGAGAGTCTCGTAGCGTCCAGCGTGTCCCGCACGTTACAATGTGCACGTCTTACCGAATATCTTAAATCTAAGGACGAACGGATGAGACATCGACGTAGAGATCTACGAATGCATTGATTCGCAGGAAACGGCGAACGCTGCGTATGAGAACACGAAGTCGTCCGCGAGGAATACTCGCCCGCGCCGAGCCACCGGAGATTTCGCCATTTCCCGCAGCGGCTCCAGGACGACCGCAAGAAGGACTCGCGTGTTACCTTATCGGGGGGCCGAGCCGATCGGAATCGCTTTTCTCGGAAGCGAACGCGCGTACGCGAGAGGGAGTGCGTCCGGCTCCCTCTCCTTCTCGGTGTGGCTGCGAAAGACGCGCGTATACGTTGCGTGGCTTGCGGAAAAAAGCGTTAGAGGGAAGAGGAGGGAGAAGAGGGCGAACGAGGATTCCGCGGTGTGCGCGGCGTAGGAGCGCGGTTTTCGGGAAGGAGAACGCGAAACTGAGGACGACTGAGGGAAGAGACGGGCCAAGAGGGCTCCCGAACAGCAGATTCTTCGGTGCCGCCCCGCTCATCAAAGCTGGCTGTGATATGACTTTGAGAATCAGCATACGACAGCCACTTTGTGAGCAACGCGGTCACCCCGGGTTTCCCTGCGGTCAGCCGGGGGAAGGTTGGAGGAACCGGGCTCCGGTTCCACGACGCCCCGCGATGATGTCTCCCCGGATGGCCCGACGTGGAAAAACGGCGATCCAACTCGTCAAAAATGGCTGTGATATGAATCCATAACAACACGCCACAACCAATTTGACGATTGGATCGCGTTCTGGCGGCCGCGCTCTCTCGCGTCGGCGACGCGTTTTTACCTGAAAACAAATCTCCCTTGCGCGGAAAGAGGAATTAGTGCTGGCCGCTGTGCGAATCGACCGCCGCACGGCCGGACTCTCCACGTAGGATCGTCGGATCGCGCTGCCGTACGCGGGACGGCTCCGCGCTCTCTCTCTCTCTCTCTCTCTCTCTCTCTCTCTCTCTCTCTCTCTCTCTCTCTCTCTCTCTCTCTCTCTCTCTCTCTCTCGGTGATGAGACACGCGCGCGAGGGTCGTCTCGAGATGTACGGTGTACGTACGTACGACGCAGCCACGACTCGACACGGAAGGGTGCGGCGGTACGCGGGGTTGATTGCACAAAGAGAGACAAACGTACGTCCGAGCGTGTACGTCCATCGAACCTCGAGCGCGCGACATTGACGATCGATTTTGCGGGCCAAGCTCATCAAAGTGGCTGTGATATGACTCGAAACATTCCACAACCAATTTGATGTATCGGACCGCAAAAGTTTTAGTTCGTTTCTCTCTTTCTCGCTCTTTCTCTCTCTCTCTCTCTCTCTCCCATCTTTCTCTCTCTCACTTTCTCTCTCTCTCTTTCCGCTCCCTTTTCAAACGCACACAAATTAAGTCTGCTTCCTCCTCTCTCTTCAAATGGAACCAATCACTTTCTTTCTCTCCTTCCAAACTTCTATTCTCTCTCTGTTTCTCTCTCTAAAAAAATTAATAAATCATTTCTTTCTCTCCTTCCCTCACTGTCGCACCTTCTTTCTGTCTTTCCCTTAAAAAAAGCTATTTCTCTCTCTCCCCCTCTATCTTTCTCCTTTCACCCTTCCTATCTCTCTCTCTCTCTCTCTCTCTCTCCCCTCTCTTTCTCTCTCTCGCGCACGCTTTCTAGCTTTCTCGAAGGTTTCATTTCCATCCCGGACGAAACAGCGCTCGGTGAGATCAGACACAATTTTGCTCATCAAAGCTGGCTGTGATAGTCGATCTCTATGACAAACCAACTTTGATGGTAAAAGCATGCCCCGTGTCCTTCGGCGATACGTGTGTATATACTCGTCGCACGCGCGCATAGCCGTGCGAAATTCCTTGGCGTTCTTCGACGACCGGAATCCGGCGATCGGAGGGCGGCTGCATCCGGAAACAGTTTCGAGAGACGGCGAAAGGGAGGCGGTGGGCGACGTTACGCTCGGGCAGCGAGACGGGGCGAAAAGCTCGCGGTACCGCGGTTTGATAAGACGCGGCCACTGCCCCTTTTTCACTTCCTTCTTTCTCTGCAGGTATCTCTCACTTTCCGTCGATCCTCCCGACGCCATATATGGAACGTATTTATCGACGAACGGAACGCGAGAGTCGACTGTTTCCGAATAGAGCCGCCTCTCCCTCTCTCTCCGCATTGTCCTTACAGATCTCTTTCTCTCTCTCTCTCTCTCTCTCTCTCATTCTTTCTTCCATTCTCTCTCTTCCACTTTCCCACTTTCTCCCTCTCCCTCTCTATCTCTCGCTTTCGCTGCTGAAGGGCTGATGAGGGTGTCTGGACGAACGCCACATGAAAGACAAGGTAGTGAGACGCAGGTGCGCGAGGACATCTCACTACCCATGTCTTTCACGCGGAATCCGCCGGCGCTCGGCGTCCTCCTTCCGCCTACCGCTCTTCCCTCCGTCGAAACTACAAGGACAAAGTGCGCCGACGAACCGCCGACGATGGGACCGCGCGCGGATTCGTCGTCGGGCAACGGCTGCGGAGCGCGGGGGGAGAACGAAGACGGGAAAGGGTGAGGGCTACGGGTCGCGAGTAGCCGCGGTTACGCAACACTTACAGCGATGGCCGAGGTGAGAAAGTCTCCGGGACTGTACGACATCTCCAGGACGAAGGGGCACACCACGCTCTCGATGGTGTATTTCGGCAGGAGGTCGCGCTCTATCAGGACCAGTAGGGCGGCCTGCGCGGTCTGGCGAACCTGCGGACACCGAGTTGCGCGTGGGTGTGTGATCATCGGGTGTCGGCGCGCCGGTGTAAGAGGACGAGGGATTATATCTCGACCACTGACCGACACTCACCTGATTGTCGTTGTCCCGCAGTAACTTGAGCATGATCGGGAACAGATAACGACCGAGGACGTCGCCGAAGAAGAGCGGCGCTTGCTCGGCCACCATGGCGATGTGGGGCACTTGCTCCGCCAGTTCCGAGCGGACGGATGATTCTGAAAAGAGCAGAGAAGAGGGATGATAACGTGTACTCGTATATCGGGGGTATGGTAGATCGATCGCAAATCATTGGGACACCGACGGCTTCGAATGCTTTTTAAAATTAAGACAAATTTCGTCGCGTTAATTTCAGAGTCGACGTCTCCGAAAATCTCCTGGAACGGTATTTCCGAGACGCGTCTTCTTTCGCGGAAAAGGCGATTTCCGTGGGATCGAGGGATGCTTTCGCAACCTGACAACACATCGACGGGGTAGCGGCGGTCGGTGGTCGTAAAGCGAGCGGAACCTTGGAGTGTGGAGGAGAGGAAGAGAAGGAGTGAAAAAACGAAGGTCCTTCCTTGCAAAAGGACGAGCGCACTCGGTTCCAAATTTACCCTGGCTCAATGGAAGAGCGCTGCAAATCCCGTTTTTCCCGATCGGACAATCTTTATGGGGGAGCGAGAATTTTTTTAATCGAAAATGAAGATCAAAAAGTGCACACGTCACGAGCTCTCGACTCGATGAAAGACGCAGCTATGAAACCTACATAGCGTAAAACGGGGTGAGTTGACGCAGAAAGTTAGCCCCTCGTTTCTACGGAAAGCAATAGAAGCAAAGGGGCTAACTTCCTGCGCCAACTCACCCCGCTCAACCCTATACAAGTGCTCTCATTCTCGTCCCGAACTTTCCCGCGCAAATCTTTCGGGAGACTCATCACTCCCGTTTCATCGCGCGTCCTCCGCTCGTCGAACACACCGCATCGATAATAACAGCATCCAAATGCAATCCCGCTGCACCGAAACCGCGCGGACCAACCCGACGACAATCCATACGCGTACACAGTAAAAAATTCTGCGGTGTAGATCTATATAGACCCACTTTTGTTGTTAGATAACAATGGAATTAACACTAGATTTACGGACGGTTTCGACGTTCTAAAATGGTCACATTTTGGCGGACAACTATCTCGATAACTACGAAATTTTAGTCTACGCTACTATACCGATCTTGTACAGCGAAATCTAATCTACAAAAAAGTATCTAAATATCTCACCAATTTAGTCTAAAACCTCATAAGTTACTAGATAAATTTCCGTAAATCTAGTGTTATGACTGAATGACACCAAATGTGCTACATACGATGTTCAAGCCGGCGGAACGGTGTTAAAAGTTACCACCACCTTTCCACTGCGTATCCGAATAAAACAAGCACAAAGAAGTTGCGCACATGGACGCAAGACCGCTCACCATAGCGCGATCGATCGATCGAGAGGAAGAGCGAGGATCGTACATCGCTAGCGAACGCGTGGGTGCGACTGAGAGAAGCTTACGAGCTGCAGCGGGCAGCGTGCACCTCTTTCCGGAGTCGTCCGCGCGCCGCGTCTTCTCCTTGGGCGGGAGGAATCTTCGTCCCCACTCTTTTTTTTTTCTCGCGGACGCGAACCACGAGGAGGAAAGGGAAACGGGCCCCGAGAGAGAGAGAGGGGCCGTTCTCGCGAGCGCGCGACCCCTGAAAGCATATCCCCCTCGTCGCGGCGCAAATTTTCGAGGTCCCCTCGGGCGCGCGTTGCCCACCGCACCGCGCCTATACGACCCTCTTTTCCTCGCACGGAGGGTTGTCGCGCGCGTACCCCGCACACCCAGCCTCGAAGCAGCCTCCGACCATCAATCACCGGGTCTTATCTCTCTTCCTCTTCGCGCGATGGTCCACACGCGCGCGGGAGAAGACACCGCGCTAAAAATACGTACCGAGAGATCCGCGGCGGAGCGGTCCACCGCGGGTGCGTGTAGGTGTATTCCCACCCCGGGGGAGCGGGATCGCGCGCGAAGGTCGGGGTGGGCGAGAAGCGATTCGGCGGTGGTGGAAAGCGATGCGCGAATAGAGGTATATGTAAATGAAAGGGTGAAGAAGTGATTCGTTGCGTATACACGGGACAAAAATTTGATGCAAATAGTACATCACTTACTGCAAATTGTGTAACACAGTCTGCACTTACTTGCGAAGGGCGCGCACAGAGAAGAAAAATAGAAGAGCAAGTTGAAAATCGATTATCTCGAAATCGATTGCAGATATCGAAGAAAAGTCTAGACAAAAAGTGTTTATCTATATTTTTACTGTAAAAAAGTTGCCACGCATTTTTCACATATCTCCACTGCGTTTCGAGATAATCGAGTTCAAAGGCTGAACAGAGACTGGGGCATCTGTCCCACTTTACCCTAGATTTGACTAAATCGGCGGTCACGGGCAGGGGAAGACCGATCTAGTCGCTTGAATGAAATAATTTGGTTGTAATGACTTGAAATTGTTTGACGAAAACAAGCTGTAGTGCTGGTCTAGCGAATTCAAGTAACCAGATACGCGTTTCCCCGCCCATGACTGCTAATTTAGCCAAATCTACCGTACTTTTTTCGGTCAGTGCGGGGCAATGTTGAATCCGCAGCAGAAGAATGCCAATTTACCAGAGAAATGTAAAATCAACAGCCAGAGAGTCGGATTACAGTTTATACATCGAATAACTGTACGCAAAGCTTAGTTGCACTAACACAAGAGTATTTATAACTTTGACTCTGTAAATCCAAAACGTCAGCATTTTTTCCCGTTCAGATAAAGGAAGCGAAGATGGACAGGAGGAAAGGGATATCGGCGTATCGAGGGGTTGCGCCCTCAAAAATCGCCTCTAAAAATAATCCACTTCCCACCGCACCTTTTCCCGGGGCCATCGCAGGGCTTTCGCGTCACCCCCCGCGCGAGCGGCCCCTTCGAAAATAGTACGCCGCGGACCGCAGCGAGAAGTTTACCGTATGCGATTTATACGTGTCGCGCGCGGCGGTCGCGGAGAGCGACACGTGAAAACCATCTTGAATTATTATAACCGAATTCGTAGGCAAACGGCCATTCGCTCCGCACCCTTCCATCCACCCCGCGCCCTCGTAAGTAACGCATCCGATCTACCACGTGTCTCTCAGCTCTTTTTTCTTCGTTCTTTCCCTCTCGCAGTACCGTTTGCACATTACGCGGATGCTGCCAGTGCGTATCCGACCGTGTTGCGTTTGCCGAACCGAAAAAAAAAACGCGAATAAAGGATTACATCGAGCCGCAAATAAATTTCGAATCACACGTCGGACTGCAGGGAAACTCAGCGCCGCTGAAATTGCCTTTTTTATTTTCCAGAGAACCGCTTATCGCACTCGCAGTCGACTTCTTCGCCGCGTCTACGGTGTATCGAATACGATTCTACGAAAGTTCGACCAAGGAAAACAATCTCTTTCGTCGCGACGCAGCGCGCTTTACGTCCGCAAATAAATCTCGAGTCACCTGGACCGCAGCGAAGCGCGGCGTGACAGAAATCGTCGGCTAAATATGTTAACCTGCTAGCTCACATGAAGTCAGATTTTCAGGAGCGAGAACAAAACTGTCTTGATCAATGCAAAAGTTCTTATACGACAACGGATTTTAACACAATAGTGTTGTCAGTATTTGTCTAACTTTTTTTAAAATAAAATGTATGTAAATTATTTGGTCTAGTCTAACCATGAAGTTGCCGAGTATCAAAACATCTTAAAATCGTAAAATATGGAGTTAGCAGGATAACACATTTAGCCGACGAAATTCTTTTTACTTTCCGAAAGACCGGTAGTTTCGCACTCCCCAGTCGACTTCTTCGTCGTCTGCATATATCTAGACGCATCGAATACGATTCCGCGAAAATGCAACCGCAGAAAATCATCTCCCTCTCGTCGCAACGAAGCGCGTATTCGTCAAAAACGTTTCATCCCTCACGCGACCCCCGAGAAAATTCCTCGAGGCGACTCGACCGCGGCCGAAATTAAAAGACGCGCGCATCTTCCGCTCGCCCGTGCCCCGCGCCGATGCGTGCCCCCCGTGACGAGCCGAGCACGGGGGGCGCGCGCGGTCTAAAAATACGGCGAAGAGAGCCGCGACTCGCGCGTACCCTTCGAAATGTGTCACCGAAAAGCAGGGGGCTTCCGTCCTCCTTCCTTCCGTCTCGACCCCCCCCCCCCCCCCCCCCCCCGAGGAAATCTTTGCCGTCACGTGTGAAACGCTGCAAGATGCGCCCCGACCGCGCGCTCCCGGAAATAGACGCGGCGCGCGACCCCACCCCGCCGACGCACCTCTCGACGACCCCGCGATATACGCGACCACCCCTTTTACACCTACGCACGCTGCGCCGCTTATCGGGCACGGCGTCCCGAGTGTCGGTTTACGGGACGTACGGGGGTCGTTAACGCGATTTTTTCCGCGTTCGGAGCGGCGCGACGCGCGTGGCGGTATGTAGCTCTATGTGCGCTTATATCGATTCGATATTGTTAATATCGCCGCGTTTGGACGTTTATCGAATTGCGCAGCGACCCGAGGGCTCGTTTTCGCGGACGCGGAAATATTAAATACCCGCGCATGTTGATCGGCGAACGCTTCTGGCGCGCGTGTAAATATGTACTCGGACGTTCGGATGCGCGCGAATGATTTCTAACGCGTTTTTTCGCCGTGCAAATTCCGAATCACGTGAAAAAAGCGCATTCGGAAATCCGTCTAGATGCGACATCGACGCGAAAGTAATACGATTTCTCGACTTTTTCCTCGTATAGGGTAGACCGAGGCGAATCGTGTCACAGGGCGAATCGAATTATAGATCTATTAGGTATAGGTATGCTTGTTTGATCGTAGTGAAAATGAACATCTCGATTGTTCGTACACCGAGAAAAAGAATTGGTTGGATCTGCTAAAAGTTACTTGCGGGGTCGCGAGTAATCATTTATTTGCATCAATGAAATCTTTGAACGCGTCGATAAGATAGAGTAAAAGTCGGACAGAGATGCCGCAGTCTCTGTTTAACTTTGAACTCGATTATCTCGAAACACAGTGGAGATGTGTGAAAAATGCGTAGCAACTTTTTTACAGTAAAGATATAGATAAACACTTTTTATCTTGACTTCTCTTCGATACCTGCAATCGATTTCGAGATAATCGACTTTGAACTTGCTCTTCAACCGCGGCATCTATCCCACTTTTACTATATTTCTTCCTTGCAATCGCATACTATTCTCAACATGATTGTAAGAAAGAGATATCTGATCGATGTGTGTGCGCTACAAAATGTCATCGATATAAATAAACGATTACCCGCCGGTAAATTGCAGTAGATCCGATTAATTCTTCTTCTCCGTGTGTTACCTACTTCATTCGAGAAAAACGAAGCAATACGAACGCTCGAGAGATGCTCATTTTCAACGCTAATTTAAGAGATATCGGATCCGTGATCCGATTCGCCTCGATCTACCCTATTTTCGCATCCCTTGCCCAATGACTTCCTATATACTCGAAGGATCCGGTGAACGATCGACCACCCCCGCGCCCAACGCGACGACATAGCACCTGCAATCGCGCGGTCACGCGATTCGTCTCGCCCTGTACGAATAACCCGATCGACTTCCCCGCGGAGAAGCGGCCGAAGACGCGACGAAGAGAGGGGTTGAAAGAGCGGTCCCGCGAGGATTTCCCCCGAATAAACCGTACGCGAAGGAGTACAGCTCGCGCGCGCGCGCGGTAACGCAGAGGTGATCGGCACGCGCCACGGGGGTCGACTTCGCCCTCTTCCGCGGAGGGCTATATATACCTAGGAGGGGCTCGGAGCCGTGGGTGACTTCCGGCGGCGCGTGTGCCCCACCGGAAGTGCAGGGCCAGTCCGCGTCTTCGCCTCCACCCTCTCGACCTCTCTCCGGGCTGCTTGAGAGAGAGAGAGAGAAAGAGGGCGCCTGCATCGATGACGGAGAGCACGGCTGCTATTTTTACGTTTGCTCCGCGTATCTCTGTTGCGCGCGATATTTCCGAGCGGGCCTCTTCACCCCTGCCACCTCACCTCTTTATCTTATATTTCAAGAAGAGGGGAGGGGGGCGAAAGGTGACATTTTTGCGAAAATCGAAGTCTGTATAATATAAGCGCTCGATCAATTCTAATTCCTGAAGCAATGGATTTTATTGTTAGGAAATCTCAGAGGCACACCGAGATAATTTTACTATGTTTACAATAAAAGAGGTACACGTGAGAGTTTTTAGGTATTCTCATAGGACGATACGGTAATTTTCCCTTTGAAAACGTTAAATCGTGATGGTTTACATTACAATTAGGTAACCAGTTTCTGAGGAAAAATTGCTCCTCGCGGGACAGCAGGAACATCTGAAAACTCGGACGTAAGTATGCCTCTTTCATTATAAATACAGTAAAATTCGCTGATCGATAAATTGTTATCTTTAGGCGTCAATCTTCCCGTGCAAATTTCCTCGAACATAAAACCATCGACATCTTACGTTTCCCCTGCGATTCCGACTGAACAACCGTGATTTTCGTGATCAGTGCGAGAAAAAAAAAACGTGATGGAGCGGTCCAGAGATCGATAATTCGTTGGAATCGACTCAATTCTTTTATCTAGCGTACGCGCGCGCAAAATTAGAAGCGAAAGGGTGCGAAATTCGCGATAGCTGCCGCTTTCGTCGCGCGAAAGTTGCATCGGAAAAAAAAAAGTGCCGGGCCACGACGCGAGTGAAAGTCTTGACCAAGGAACGTAGTTTCCAGTCTTTCACTGCATCCCGGTGTCGGGTTTCCTGGCGAGGAACGAGCGCGCGCGCGGTACGATAATAACCGCGTATAGGATGTGGAATTCGTCCTCGCGCTCGAGCATATAACACGCAGATTTCACATAATTTCAACGCGAGCGACTCTTCCCGATAAAATCAATTCAATCGAATTCGATCAATCCAATTAATTATCCCAATTTTATTATCATTTTTTATACCAATCCAACTACCCGTGTAACATATCCTACTGTTTCACATATCGCTCTCGCGGAAAAGTCGATTTTACTCGAAACACAAAAATGATCCCCCGCTAAATCTATCGAAGCCAAGCGACTCTACCGCATCTATAGATACTCGCCTCACATATCGATAGGTACCTTACTTTGAAAACCTCGTAAGTGCAATTTTTGACAAAAATGCCATTTATAGCTTACTGCGTTAAGGTTTAAAATCGGAACACGCGCGCAGTCAGCTACAAATGGCATTTTTGTCAAAAATTGCACTTACGAGGTTTTCAAAGTAAGGTATCGATGTGCTCGGAATGGAAAGACATTTCGTTTCAAACCGTCTTATCCCTCTCGCTCCCTCGGCCCACACTTCATCCCCTTCCAACACGAAGTTCCGGCACGAAGTATAACGATATCCGGCCGGCGTTGCGAGACTACCGGTCACTCGCTCTCTCTCCCGCGGCGCGCGCGCCGTTACCCCGTACCCCGCGCGCAGCCGCGTTTCTCCGCGTTCGGGTATGACGCGATGCGTGTACCTAACGGTTGGGAGGGAGCGCGCGCGCGCGCGCCGCCGCCGCCATTTTGGTACCTATAGCGGGAAGTCCTATGGATCCGCACGGCGGCCGTTCACCGGCCGTGCAGTGGTATCGCGGGGAGGAGGTGTTCGCGAAAGTTATGACGTGCGACGCGGACCGCTCTACCTTCGTACGTCGACACTGTTAACGTCGCAAATTTATCCGTCTTGCGCTACGAAACGCTCGACGCCGACGGCGCGCGATTGCTGGATGCGGCGTGCACGGGGAAAAAATGACTTTGCAGTCGCGGCAAAAGTGGGTTTTGCCGGAGAGTATTTTGCTGTCGTGACGAAAATATTATCCGGAGCGGCGAGAGATACCTGTGTCGAGAATAATGGTGAAAATATTTACCGGGACAGCGAATATTTTTATCGAAAACACAACTTCACTGCGATTGCGGTTACACTTGATATCGTTGGACGTACATTTTGCTGCGCGGAAAAAAAAACACACGGCATTTTTACCGCCTCATCCGGCAGCGTTGAGACACGAGCTCGTTCTCAAGAATTTGTGCAGAGGAGACATTTTTATTTATTGCTATCAGCAGTGGGTACCTACATGGTACGATTTCCTCTGTACTAATTCTCGAAAATGAGCTCGAGCCTCAGCGCTACTCGTTGACGCGGTAAAAATTCCTGTTTTTTTTTCTCGAGTGCCACGGATAATAGAGTAAAAGTCGGACAGATGCCGCAGTCTCTGTTTAACTTTGAACTCGATTATCTCGAAACGCAGTGGAGATATGTGAAAAATGCGTGGCAACTTTTTTACAGTAAAAATATAGATAAACACTTTTTATCGAAACTTTTCTTCGATACCTGCAATCAATTTCGAGATAATCGATCGAATTTGCTCTTCAACCGCGGCGTCTATCCCACTTTTACCCTAAGTAGGTACTTTTGTCGTGATAGCAAAAAGTTATTTAAAAAAAAAACGTAGATATTATAATTTAGTTAAAGCAGCAAAATCCTTTTCTTCCGTGTCGCAATGCGGAGTTATCAACGAACGCGGGAAATGGCGTTTTCGCGGCGATTCGACGAAATCTTCGCTCACCGATATCGTCGGCCATGTATTCGAGGGTCCTCATGAGTTCCTGGACGTGGATCTCCGTTCGGTACCTGAGCGCTGCTCGGAAGATCTCCACCATGATCCGCCCGACCATCTGCCTGTAACAGGAAGGACGAAGGGAAAACGTTAGAATGTTATCGTCCGATTGGAGACGTGACACATGCCGATACTTATTTGGATAGAGTACGAATGCACAAAATTCACATCATCGACGCGTTTTCCGCGTGTTCTTACGTCGAGCGATGCTCTAAAAGCGGAGCGGACTCTGCAGAGTATCAAATGGAGTTATAAATTGGAAGTAAATCGACTTCGGCGCTATTTCAACTCCGATAATTTCATTCGAAATCGCGCTAGATCTGTTTCGCTTTCGAAGCGTCAATCGGTGTTATGAAAAGCATCCGTTGATTTCGAAAATACTCCTGTATTCGAACTCCCGGATGGAACGATCCCATTTAACGCCGAAAATTGAGGACGGTGTACGAGTGAGAAATTCAGCTATAAAACATCTCTAAAGGCAGAAAAAAAACTAAAAAATAATTTTGCGTCGAAATTCCCTGCAACCTCAAAGCGATCGGTACGACGTTGCTCCGTCGTACAAAAAAAAAACGCCGTAGGTACCAGCACCGCCGACAAGACGCATTCTCACGAGCGAGCGACAATTCGCGCGGAGAAGAAATTGCCGACGCGAGGAATTCCACGAGAGAGAGAGAGAGAGAAAGAGTGCGCGTGTGTACGATACGCGCACCCCCTCCCCGTTTCGCCCCTCATTTCGCCCTGCTACGCGCGCCGCGAGATACGATGACGCGCCGCCGTCCTCGCCGATATTCCTCCTCTCGCGCTCTGCCCCCACTCCCGACGCCCCCGCGGGCTACGACGGCCCCCCTCCCTTGCCCCTCGCACCGCCGGACGCACGCACGTCGATCCCCACTCGCGGCGCGGCCGCCGCCACGAGAGGGGGTATCGCGCGCGTTCTCCAGAGCAGTTGGAGAACGCGCCGCGCGCCGGCACGCCCGGCACGCCCACCGCACCCGCGCAAACATGGCTGCCGACGGCGCGCCTTGGCGCTTCTACGCCGCAGCCGGAGAGAGCGTTGCCGCGCGCGCGCGCGCGCGCCCCACCAAATTCCACCGCGGGGGTGATATTCCTTCTCGGCCGACCCCGGCGGCGCGAACGACACACCCCGCGGGGCGCGCGTTCTCGACCACCGCCCGCCGCGCGATCGCAACCCTTCGCGCCCTCGGGACGAGCGCCGCGAACCGCGCGGAAGGCGCGCCGAGGAGTTCGTTCGTCTCGGAGATTCGCGACGAAGTTTGCGCGTGCCGCGATCGTCGCGAGGGTTGCGCCGTCCGACGTCGGAGATGCATCGGGGAGAAGCGACGACGCTTGCGCGCGCGCCGCAAATCGATTCGCGCGGTTCGACGGAGCGTTTTCGCGGCGGAGTCGCGTCGGGAAGTGCATTTTTGCTTGGACGCGATATCGGGGGAGGATCAGTCGTTTAAAGTGACTTTTGGCGGAATGGAACATTTGATGGTCGGCATTTTCGAGTTCGGAGAAGCGCGTCGGATTTCGATAAAGGATTGCGAACTCGTCGAATTTAAAATGCGATTCATTTATTGAGAATATATTTCCTTTCGATGTGCGAAATCATTTTATCGCGCACTCCGCGCTCTCATTTCGCGTCGGAAACGACAAAGCGTCGACCGCGAGGTTCGGTACTCGCTGCAATCGGTACAGAAATATACGCGCGCGCGGGAAATGGAGCAATTTTCTGCGATCGATAGCGGCGACGAGAAGTAATTATGGAGCATAACCGTAAGACTTGGTAACCGGTGTTTTCTTGGTTTTTGCTATTAGCAAAATGGAAATATAGGAGATGATTGTACAATTATCTGATTTTTCCAGGCGGTTCGAATTGATTTTTCCGAATACCTATTCCATTGTTTCTCATTTTTCTCGCGTCGGACGAATCTTCAACGATGCGATAATGATAAGAAGCTGAGAATGTGATGTAAAATATTTCAACGTCGAGAGATCGTTTTAATGCTATTCATAAAGTATCAACGTATTTTCACCTCGGATACCGCGTAAAACAGATTGAAATGTTTAAAACGTATGAAAATGTGTCCGTAGCGACGTGTATTCATCTATACAAAACTCATCGAATCGCGGTGACCTCGAAATTGCACTGCCCCTCGAAAAAAAAACACCGATAAGCGCGCGACGCCGTCCGAGAGCGGAGGTATCGAAAAAATCACATCGGTTGATCGAAACGCATTGCGGCGGCACGCGATACCGATATATAGCTGTGCGAATAGGGCAATCGTTGCGCCGGATACGCGCAACGACAAATATAGGTAAGAATGCGTCTCCAAGAAGCGCGAAACGCGTAGATATCTAGCCGTAGCGCAATGCACGTGTACGGAAGTGTCATCGCGACGATAATCGGTAGGCGCGCAGCGGCAAATTTCATTACAGAAGTCCACAGCGTCCTCAATTTGATCAAATTCGAATTTCTCATCGTAAAAATAGTCAAATTGACGTTTCAAAGTGGGAAATTATCGGTAAGCGACGATTACCGATTTAGGATGCAGCGACAAACTCAATTGCAAAACTCTATAGCATCGTCAATTTTATAAAAATCCCGATTCCTCATCACAAAAATAGTCAAATCGATACTCGCAAATGTGAAACGACACGGAAAGACCGATACCGGTCAATGTTACGGTACTTACAATAACAGAGGTGCAAATAAGGATTTTTTTGGGTATTCCTACTGTGCTGAAGAACAATTTTTTTCGTCAGAAACTAGTCAACTGTAACGTGCCTAAGCTATCACGATTTAATGTTTCCAAAGGAAAAATTACCGCAATATGGACTGTAGAAACATCCGAAAGCCCTCATATGTAACTCTCTTATCATAAATACGGTAAAAAAAATGTACAGATGTTAGTCTCGCCGTGAATTTTTCACAAAAGTCCATGCATATTTTTCTGTTCCTCTGAGATTTCCTTAAAAAAAAATCAATTATTTTAGGAATCAGGATGGTCGAGTTTAATTCAAGGTATTTCGACTTCCGCGAAAATGCCATTCCGAGCAATAACATTTACCGGGGTAACGATCTTTCCACGATGGAAGTACTCGACTCGGCCTCTGCCTTCAATCGTCGACCACGACCCCCTTCGACCCTGCGTAACTTCCCCCAAATCCCTACCCAGCGCAGCGCTAAAGTCACATTACCGCACGTACCCACGCCTCTGAGCGACGGAGACGCGTACCTATACACCGGTGAGCGGAGAAAAATTGAAAGGCACCGGCGGCAAAAAAATGCGGAGCCACAAAGTTCAACCCTCACCTGCGACCCGCGCAAGCGATGTTCCGAGGAGCGCGCGGCTCGGTTTCCCACAGGATTCCCGTTCCTCCCGGCGCAACGTCGGGTACCGACGTGTCGCGAGCGAGAAAGGGCGAAGGAGGAGTCAGGAGAGCGAGAGGGGAAGCAACGGGGTCGTTCTCCGCGAGGACCGCGCGCGGGACGAGGAGATTCCGAGGAAAATGAGGAGAGAGAGAGAGAAAGAAAGCGTAGCGGGGCGAGACTCGGCACGGCGAAAGAGATTCCCATGGGCCCCGAAGAAAACGGGCGAGGTCCCATTGTGCGAGGGGGACCGCGAATCCGAGGGGGGGCACGAATGCCCCTGCCGATGAACACTGCGCGCGTGTGCACGGGATGCTCCCGCGCGTCGGATACCGGCTTCCCGCTACGGGACTTTCCTCGGGGTTGTCTTCACACGCTCGCGAACGCCACTCCGCGGGGATCGCCGCCCCGACTAATTCGGGATCCTCGTCTATCTCTCTCTCTCTCTCTCTCTCTCTGCTTCCGCTACCCCTCGCCGCGCCACTTTCCCTCGGCGTGACGCGCGATCCGAAACCAGTTCGATGTAGGTACCTACGCGCGCGCTCCGTGAAGATCTCGCGTCGAATCGGATCGATTAGCGACGCCAGGTTTGGGGAGGGAGAGAGAAGGGAGGAAAATTAGGAGCTGGAAAATCGAGAATGTGCGGGGAGAGGCGGGCGAGCGGCCGATCGAGGGAGGGTGGCGAGGGCACTGAGAAAAGAGTTGTCTATTTAGAATTGTAGAGTGGCGGGGCTGATTGATCTAAGTGCCGAGAACATTTTTCCCAGGAAAATAAGCAAAAACTGCCCATCAGTGAAGCCAAACTGACATTTGACCACCTTTTGACGGCTTGTGCAACGAAGAGGAAAGCGCATTACGCGGAGAGAATTTTAAAGGAAAAATTACCCATCATGTGTGTGCAGGCTAATCCTGCATCATAGTGACGTTTCACTGAGAATTTACCCTGCAACACAGTAAAGATATAATAACGCGTATTCTATAAAATATCATTACGCGTAGAGGATTAGTTTCCTATCACCGCGGTAAATGCTCAGTGAAATATCACTATGATGCAGGGTTAGCCTGCATTGATGGGTAATTTTTCCTTTAAAATTATCTCCGTGTAGCACTTAAGAGGCCGACATACCAGGCCCACTAGTTTCTCCTGCGGGGCAGCGGTGAGACGAGGTAATGTCAAAACGCTAGAAGGGGGTGGAGCTACGCGAGGTTAGCGATGTTGCCGAATGCATGCAGTGTGGACACGGTCCGGTTAGGTTAGGTCTTACGCCGGCCTCAGTGGCGAGAGCATGGCTCGCTCCCGTTTAGACCGGGATACCGCGTCGCGCGCGCGTTCCAAGTGTCTCCGGGATTGGCGTACGTCATGTCACCAATGCTTCGATAGCGCAACGGTTAAGTTGCCGGGCTGGGGGTCTCGATGTCGCGGGTTCAATTCTTGTTGGGACTTTTTTTTTATTAACTTTTTTCATTCGATTACAACCTTTTCTTGTTATAGAAAGTGGTTTACATTATCGAATAAAATAAGAGTTTCAATTTTTTTCATAGTTTTACGTTATTTTCTTCCTCGTTGAGGTGAACCAATATTATTAGAAAGAACAGTTGGAAGCATCGTTGCATTTTTTATTCTTACATTTCGTCATGGGAATTTTTGGCTGCCGAAGATTTTATACACGATTTTTTGGATAATAATTGTCGAAAAAACATTTGAAGCACACCGTATTTTGACACCATGAACATTTGACGAATGGAACTTTGCCACACGCACATTTACACTTTAAAAGCGTTATGGGAAAGCAAATTTCATTGACATTTTCGAAAAACGGCCTGGTTGGCAATAATAATGGTTCACCTCAACGAGGAAGAAAAAATAACGTAAAACTATAAAAACAATTGAAACTTTTATTTTATTCGATAATGTAAACCACTTTCTATAACAAGAAGGGATTGTATAATCGAATGAAAAAAGTTAATAAAAAAAAAAACCCGACAAGACTTGAACCCGCGACATCGAGACTCCCAGCCCGGCAACTTAACCGCTGCGCTATCGAAGCATTGGTAACATTATGCACGCCAATCCCGAAGACACTTGGAACACGCGCGCGACGCTATTCCAAGAAGTTTTCAAGACAAAATCGATTTGACATCTGCCGGGGTCCCCTTGTGAGATACGCCCTTACGTGATAAGACCGACGATATTCTGCTATTCGTGGCGGAGACAAATCTGACAACCCCGCAGTCCGTACGTAGTGAAGACGCTAGATGGAAGCATTACTCGGCTGATAAAAGTAGACGAGTAATAGGTTTGAAATAAAGGTTTCCTGCAATGGGCTTTCAGAAATCTTTCGTGCAAAAGGTGGTAGTACCTTGTACAAGGTTTATTTTAGGGTCCCATAGAAGAATTCATTTCAATACTTTGATTGTTTCCGCGTTTACAACTTGCAAAATATAGGTATATTTGTGAGGTCGCCGATGGATTACAACAAAGAAATTTATTTATTTTTTTCTATAGGGCCCTAGATTTATGTTTTTTAAGTGTGGTGGCGAAAAGTACAAAAGGTTCTTATGCACCATGTTGGAATTATCGCTTTACAGCCGCGACAACTTTTCGGGCGTTTCCAGACGGGGTGTGTCGGCCTCTTAAATCGCATAGCTCTGCTTTGGCCTTGGCGCATACATCGCTTTGTGGAAAAATCCGAAATCATGTAATTTCGGCACTTAGATCAATTAGCCCCGCCACTCTGCAATTAATATACACAGGGTTGAAGTCCGGGGGAGATGACCATGCGCTGAGAGAAATAATTGCTGGTGCCCGATAAACGTTTTCTTCGATCACAGACATGATAATAACTTCAGGATCGAGCCATGGTGGTTTTACTTCGCGCGGGAAAATATTTGGCGGGCTCGAGAGCAATTGTTTCTTTCTGCGCGGAAAGAATTTCTTGTTCCCACGAAAAGGTAGGTACTCTTGAATCAAGAATACGTATTCCTCGACGAAAAATCTAATTTTTTAAATCATATGTGCTTGATTCAAGAAATATTTTTTGGACGCTCTAGCAATTATTTCCCTCGGTGTAGAGATGTACCTACGCGAGAGAGACGGCCAATTGACATATTTTCAAATTTGGTTCGGAATATGGCCGATTTCTTTGCCCCTAATTAAGGCTTCCCACCGCAACTGTCGCGATATATTGTTTTAGATCCTCAAAAAAATCATTGAAAATCATTCATTTTTCAAAGTTTAGTGTAGAACCAGTGTCAAAGTGATTTCAGACGTTATTTTGCTCCTTCTTATGGTCTATTCGTGTAGTGCATAAAAGACTGACAAGAGGAAACCATAAAAATGTTATTTACCTCATCAAAAAAAGATGTTGTTTCGTGATGGACCCTCTTATCCATACGACTGGGATAAGATAGCCATATTTATACATAGTTTATATTGCGATTTGCGATGAAAAAGCGAAGTGCCTATAATTGAAATGGTTTTCCGTAATCCATTCTTATCCTACGTATTTATTATATTTCACTGGCAACAACGTACTTTTCGTTTATTTTTCATTACTGCTCAATCACACATAGATTTCTATAGTTTGACGATTGGCAAACGTCGCTCACTCGTGCTTTCGAGATTCTAAATTCGTAAAAGCAAATTTGACTGTTGAAATTAACGGAAAAGTAGCTTCACTTTTTCAAGATTCATTGTGACATGTCATTTAACGATTGACAAACGTCACTCACGTGTCGAAAATGACTTTTCACGCTTTCGCGACTCGAAACTTGAAATAGCGAATATCGATGTGAAATCGGCCAATCAAAATGGAAAGGTGATTACATTTTTTCGGGATTTATTGTGGCATGTCCTTTTAAAGAATGAACAATCACGTCGCTTTACTATGCTTCCACGAGATGGCAATATTTCACTCGTCAGTGCCTCGATACAATCAAGGCATCGCTGGAAAATTTCGACACTCTCGGGCAAAAATTTGTTTGATCGAGATAAACGTAGGTATTTTTTAACAGTCCTGAGAGCATATTCATCCGATTAGAATGAATGTCAATTGAACGAATGTAAATATTATTGATTTAATTCAACATTATTCGGATCGAATCGATATTCATTCGAATCGAATAAATATGCTCTCACAGGACTATCCAAAAGCACGCTTACTGGTATTGCGATCGAGCAAATTTGTTCTCAGTGTATCAGTGTATTTGTGCGGCGTGCGTCTCGCGACGTCGCATCGTCCTGCGCATCTGTCGCGTCTATTACAGGCACTGTGTAACTCGTTCCAATTGAGCGATCGTTGCCGATAAATCGCGGCGGTGCGTTTGGCGCAGACGCGCGTGTCGGAAATTTGTTGAGAAGCGTCGAGCGAAGCGGCCGATCCAGTCGTTTTCATTGATTTCGTCATTTACCGCGACTCTCTTTATTTTCTTATCTCCTTGCTCATCGCATAATACTTTCCTCTCGACTCTATTTACGCCACACTGAGAAAAAAAAAAGATTAAAAATTATTCCGTCAGAAGGATAATCTGAGTACGAAAGGTAAAATAGATCAAAAATGATCCTGAGGAAGGTTAAATGTTATACCCTGGAAGGATAATTTTTCATCTGTTTTACCTTTCGTACTCAGATTATCCTTCTAACAGAATAATGTATAATCTTTTTTTTTCTCAGTGCATAGCGAGCATATTTCTCTCCCCGATGCCAGTTCTCGGGATCAATTTGCCCGCGGACGGTCGTACGCTGCGCCGGGCGCGCGCGACCCCGTGGCTATCGCCGAGGAAATTGTCGAGGAGGAAACGGAAGCGACGTCGGGGCGCGATACACCTATACTTATCGCAATTACGTATAGGTACCGGAGAAAGTTAGAACGCTACCGGGGAGACCGTCGATATTTTCCATAGTTTTTCTCAGTCCACGAAATTGCCAAATGAGGAACTTGCGTGAAATTTTGTTTTCCTTGAAAATTGTACTGAACGAAGCTATCGTGTTATAAAAAGCCGGGAGCACTGTATTTTTTAATAAGATGTAACTATATCAGTGAAAAAGAACTAATTAATCGTGCCTCAAACGCCTAAACCACACCCCGACCTAGAACGCAGCATGATTGGCCGATAGCGCTTTTACTGTTGCGTGACGTCACACATCGCTTCTCGCCGTTCGCGCGGCTCTTTCAAACGCTGCATTTTTAACTCAAATTTGTGAAGGTATCCGACATGCTAACACCACAAGTCCATATACCGTTGAGAAATTGTAATTTTTTACTCTATTTTCTAAGCCAATAAAAAAAATCATGCGAGTTCCTCATTGCGAACACCTCACCTACACCTGAAATCGGAAGCTCGCCGTCGGAGAAGAGATCGAAGGGAGAAAATTGGATCCGATGCAAGGTGCATCGCCGCTCAAAATTGCCGACAATGCTCTCATTCGCACCGCTCGACCTCCTGCAACCGAGTCCAAAATTGCTGATAGGTAATGGAAAAACGCATATATTTTCGAGTAAACGATAAATATCTGCCAGCAAAAGCGAAAATAACGGAAAGCCACGTGAAGCGTAGGTAGGAACACGTTCACAGAGATCCTTAACCCTTAACTACTATCGTTGTTTTCATACCCGTAATTACTATCGTGGGGTGTTTGAATACCCCAATATATTATATATGTATATAAAATATATTTTGTAATTTTTAGATGTTTTGTGATATAGATGTTCATACTGAATCTATATAAAGACCTTATAAGCAAAATAAAATGGATTACCTTTATAAAAGAACAAAATAAATGAAACATTAGCAATTCAAACCTATAAGATACGAGCAAAAATCCACCGCCGGGGTGTCCGGACACCGCACGATAGTAGTTAAGGGTTAAGTGGTCGAAGCCACCCCCTCCCGCTAGCGTCGCATCCACGACGACGAGGGTGGCGGCGTCCGCGTTAACCCGCGCGCCGCGGGCTGTCGTCTGAAGGCCGCTATTTTCGGGCCTCCACGCACCGGCGGCGGCGCGCAGTTAAAACGAGCGAAACGCGCGCCTTTTTCTCGGAAGAGACGTAGAAGTCGCATCTCGCGCGCCCGGTTATCCTTCCGATTGGACCGCGTAGGAAGCGCGAAGCGCCGCTCGTTTTTCACGGCGGGGCGCGGGTGGGAGAGAAGGAAGCTCTCGCCGCGGGGAGCCGTTAAATATAGGTATTCCGAGGGCGTGCGAATCGGCCGCGGGGGTGAGAACGAAGGGTTCGCGTCCTCGCCTCGCGAGCGGGCTCCGAAGGGCGCGGATGACGAAGGGTTGCGGCGGTGCGAAAACCTTGTCGCGGGAAAATGCCCGGCCGATCGATCGCATTCGGGGAAACCGATTGCACGAGGCGCGCGCCAACGAAAAATATACCTACGTTTAGGGAAAAGGGTGATTGAATGTGAACCCGATGGAGGAATTGATTTGAGGTCAATTGGAATTTATTCGCATCGAGCAAAAGTCTATTTCAATTATAGATCGAGATGCTTGAATGTGCTTATTAACTTATTTGTGAGATGTCTGATTGATGTATCAACGGATTTCAATCAGACTGATGTTTGAATACCTATATACCTACTTATTAACTTATTTGTGAGATATCTGATTGACGTATCAAGAGATTTCATCGGTATAAATAAATAATTACCGATAAGGACCCCGCAAATAATTTTCAGTAGAGATCCGATTCTAATTCTTTTTCTCCGTGTATATTTTATATCCGTATATATTTGCGTGTGATACGTCACTGGCACTTATTGGCTGCGGAACGTCTTGAATATTGCTTCAGATATAGAATCAATGTTTATTTGACACAGTGGCAGCTTTGCAATGTACGTACAACGGTACTCTATGCTAATCGCTCCCGAGGACAATTTCCGTTATGTAAAATACAATATCACTTTGTGCAAAATTCGTTTTCCCACAGCGTCGGCGAGCGAGGCTGCGCAGAATTGTCTCGTAGGTCGCGACGATCCTACTCGCGTCTACAGTAGTCTCACCGCGATCACGTAATCGCGTAACGAGCAGAAACCTAACCGGCGACCGGTCTCTCTCTCCGTTGTGCGCGTATTAAAGTTGCTTCGCAGAATTACGTCGCGTCGAGAGAGAAAAGTGGTCCCGCGAAGCGTCGCGAGGGCGGCGAGACGGCGATTCAAAGATCGCGCGATACCTACTGTAGAATAACGATGGCGCAACGATACATCGAGGTATCAAAGTGGCGGCAATATGGATTCGAATATCGAAAATTCACGAATAACTGCATACGAAGCGGATGACGAGCGAAACACGCGCGACGATCCGTCAAGAGGCACACGAGAGAGCAACGAGAAGATCGTTATTGCCGGTCACTTTATCAGTTACACTCCGCCCAACGTGTATCCCTTCGCGCAACCGTCCGACAGATTGAAATTGAACGGAATAAGCGCGACGTCTCGACGCGGTTATATATAGCTACACGCGCGCAAAATGTACATATTTGTACACCCACAGATACATGCGCATTGGGACAAAATTCTGCTACCATATAACGAGAAACTCGCTGCCGTGGCAACATTTTGATTTTAATATAAGCTAAATAAATAAGCGTTTCAAATTCCGTTAACTGCGTAGATTTTGTTGTCGAAGCAATATGGTCGGTATTTGGCGGCGATAAGAGCCAAATTAATTTTTCGAAAACTCATCGAGTCCGATATTCCACGCTGATGAGTAACGTTTGTGCTAGTGGTATATTCTTGAAATATCAGGAAAAGAAGAATCCAATCGATATACATATTCTTCGTATCATTAGTTAGTTCTCGGAGATTTATATCCGGGTGCTCTACAATGGACAAAGCCTCGACAGCACGGAGCTATCCATCGTTCATAATACTTTTAGTGATTTTATTTCATGTCAAGCAACTTGCGATGTGTATAAAAATGCGACGGTGTTACGTCACTATTGCCATTACTATACAGCGACGCGTAGAACGGTTAGATATTTAAGTTTCCTTCAATATTGGTGTCGAATCGCGATTATTCCATCGACGGGCCCTCATAAGACGCTAATGTGGAGGTTCCTATTACGGACGGGCTCTTACAACATTTTTATCGGACATTCCTGAGCCATTTTCTACACGGAAATCCAGATGACAGACCCTCGCGGTGACCTGACCTACGAGCATACCGTTAGCTCATGTGTTTGCCGTAACGACGACACTTATGTCAGCCAAAACATGTTCCGCTGCAGGTCTGAACAAATCTCTAACCTGACAAAACGTGTTGCCAAATCAGCAAGACCATCGGCAAACAGAAGCCGCTAAACTGAATGAGCTGAACTGCAACGGCTGCAAAACATTCTCCACGAAAGTCAAACATTTCGTTGGAATATCAAACGCGATGTTAGCGACTCAGGATTTGCCATTTCGACGGAATAATTTCACCCAAGCATATATATTCGCGCGGGACAATCGCTCGCGTTTTCGGAGCGATTCACCTGCGCGCCGAGCGGGTCCTGCCGGGTGCGATGCGGCGCGCCGCGGCGTTCAGGCGAGTTTTGATCGAGCGAGCGAGAGAGTCAGAAGCGGGCCGAGGGGGGAGAGAAAAAAAAAAGCGCTCGAATAGCCGCGGTTAGGGGTCTGGCGGAGGTGGCGGTGGCGTCTCCGTGCCATGAAGGGACTCTAGAGAGAAGGAATGTTGTTGTTGTGCCGGGAGGCGGTTGCACCGCGGAGGTGGGGAGGCGAGGAGAGGCCGAGTGGGTAGGAGGGGAGCGAGGGAAGGGCGGGAGGGGGGCAAAGTCAATGCACCACAGGGGAATGCAACGCCGCGCCGCGCGCGAGGCGATACAGTCTACGTCAAAGTGCATTCTACCGTGCTATATAACGCGCGGTATACGTATATCTATAGAGGGTCGCCGCGGCGCCCGCGACGGCACGGTTTACTATACGCGCCGCGCGCAACGGTATATAAGCGCGCGCGCGCGCTGCTGTCGCTTCTCGGAAACTATATAATGCGTCCGCGAGCCAGCGCCGATATTACGAGTCGAACGACAGGGGCATAATGTGCGACAACACGGCGATAAAGAAGCCGGCCCCGCGCCCTCCGAAACCCCGCGACTCGGCGGGATATGCGACGCTCCGTTTTTTTTTACGACTTATTGCTTCGAGGAGGAGAAAATGGCCAGCACCGCTGAGCGAGAGTCGGCGGAAAGTTGCGCGCGCGCGAACGGGTGGAGATCGATCTAACGCACCCTCGGGAGGGGCGGGTGTACGCGTACGCGCGGACTTCCGCGAATTTCTATTCGCGCGACCACGTCGCGGCGTTTACCGGGAAGTTCGTACACTCGGGACAAAGTTTCCTTCGCTGCTATAGACGCGCGCGCGCGCGCGCGGCGTCAGAGAGGAGACGTAGGTATGAAATTCGGTGGACCGTGTTTGTTCGATGAAAGCGAATGTTTATCGACCGATCGGCGCTTCTCGATGATCGATCGGCGAGCGATTCGCGATTAGAAAAGCTGAAGGTTCAATTAAAAACGCGTCAACCGATCCGACGCGAAATACGTATCTCTCCACACCGCGGCAAAGGCAGATGAGAAAATGACTCCGATTAATTCGCGACTCCCCGCGCGAGGGAGGTTCACCGATCTCGATAGGTGCGGCGAGCGCATACACGCGCGCAGCACCCATACACGCCCGCGTACACTCGGTGCCCGCGGAACGTGTATCGGCGATCGCGCCGTGCGCGCACCCATACGCGTACGCCCTGCTCGCTTCCCGGATATATAGATCCGTGACCGTGTCCGAAGCGCCTATAGGCAACGTCCGATCCGGCGAAAAGGAACGAATCGCGCGCCGCGGAGTGTACCCAGGCGGCTCGTACAACCTCGGACAAAACGATTCGTACACCTCGGCGTCGAGCGAAACAAGCCGGCTAGGCGCGCGAAAGAGAGAGAGAGAGAGAGAGGCGGGAGACGCCGCGGCGAAGGAGGCGCGCGAGATAGAGGCGAGCGAGGGGGTGAGGAAGGGTAGAGGAGTGCACCCGAGACGGGCGAACCGTTCGCCGCCGACACGGCGATACGTAATAAAGAAGACGCAAAACCGCGCGGCCGGCTACTACGCCTCGGCATCGCCGAGCGAGCGAGCGAGCGAGCGAACGAGCGAGAGAGAGAGAGAGGGATGCGCGTCGACCACGCGACGGCGGCGTGTGGTCGCTGCAGTTCAGTCACTCAGCCGCGTCCCCAAGCGGGCGCGCGGGCGTTCGTGTGCGAGCGAGCGCGCGGTGCACGCACCACTACGTCGCTACTCCTCCTACACTACACGACGGCCGGAGCCCGAGAGCACGCGCAGGCGTGTGTGCGCGGGCGTGTCGGTGAAACGCGCGTGGTGAGGGCAGCGTGAGTAGCGTGTGTACGCGCGCGGCGCGACCGGTGCAACGCGCATGCGCGCTGCAAGCCGGGAACCGCACTGAATGAAGCCCCCCCTCCACAGTGGCCCCAGACACACGGCGGTCGGCCGCTGCTACACGATGTCGAATCGCGCGTTGGATGCACCGACCGCGCGCGAAAGGCTCTTCTCTGTCTCTCCCTCCCCGCGCAGCCGCCGCCACCGCCGCCGCCGCCGCGCGGTATCCCGCCGGCGATCGGTCTGGCGAACTTTGGCGCGCGGGAAGAATATCGTGACGCGGCGGAGGCTCTGTTCGAGCGGGAGGAGAGGCTGCGTGTTGTTCGGACGCGGTCGGGGGAATTGCGTCGCGCGAGAGGAGCGTATGGATACTTCTGACCCTGTTTTTCGGTGCGGATCGCAGGGAGGGATGTGATTCGGAAATAACTTTCGAACGCGACGCTGGGAGAAAAATGTATTCGCATCCTACAGTCGATGACGTTGCTGGAAATTATTTATCGAGGAACGAATCATTGAAGTGCAATCCAGGATTGCGACAAATTTAGATTTAAAAAATTCCCAGACTTCTCCAGTTCTTCCAAAGCGAAAATTGTGTTTTTCGATACCGTTTAATTGACTCATAAAACACTTGGGGAAAGAGAAAAAACATTTCCCAATATAGTGTGGAATATAATGTAACATAGAGAAGCGTACGTTCAGAGAAGGCGCAAACAAAACACACGTACGCGTTTTGTACGTAACAAAAGCTGTACAAAATCTAACAACGCGATAGAACATACTCGCCGTATGCTCACAAGTCGTATGCATATTTATGCCATGTCACAAAACAAGAATAATATAATGAAAATTAATATCACGTCGATAGCTTGATAAATAACGCGATGTTTTTTTATTCAAGAGATTTTATTGAAAATCCTTGACTTTTCCAGGCTTTACATTCCCTCAAACAAATTCCCCGGCTCTTCCCGCTTTCCCAAGTTTTCCAGATCTGTAGCAGCAGACATCTGTAGTTTTCCACACTGTAAAAAATTCTGCGGTGCGGACCTGCACAGACCACATTTAGTGTTAAATAACAATGGCGTAAGCTTGAATGACACCAGAGATGTGGTATATTTAGGTCCACCGCACCGGTGAGATGGTGTTAAAAATTGACGTGCACATTTTTATCGTGCACCTACGGACACGTATATTCCGCCGGATCGAGCGCAGAGTCCTTCTACGCACGCGGGAGCGCGAGCGACGGTGACGTACCCGATGGCATATGCCGCGCGGTGCACGGCAGCTGCGCTATCGCTATTGGGTTTGGGTCGGTGGGTGACACGTTTCGCGGTGCATGGCTGGCACGGAGGTATTGATTCGCAGGGCGAATGCACCCCTCCCGTGTGTTCCAGCGGTCCACAGCCCCCAGCGATCTCTCTCGCTTTCGGCGTAGCCCTCCCTGCGGCGCACCCCTCGAGCGGGTGCATCCTTTGGGTGGGTCAGGGCCAGCGAGAGCGAGAGAGCGCGACTCGGAAGGGAGGGGGAGGAGAGTTCGCTAAACCGGAGGTCCCTGCACCCGCCGGCTGCATCGCAAAACCGACACGACGATCGTAACCGCGCGCGGCTGAGCCGGGGGTCCGGACTGCCGGGCGAGCCAACGTTCGCGGAACGTTTGCCGACGTACAATTTGTGTCACGCACGCCGGGTAACATTGTCTGCGCTTTGTATAGTTCGCGTGACACGAACTGTATACTTTTTCTCGCGGACATTTTGCTCGCCGCGCAGTCAGCGCGCGTCCGTGATGCACCGCGATGGAATGATTTTCTCGATTCGAAGGAAAAATATTTTCGACGAAACGTATTATATTTTGCGAACAAAATTGCATGATCGATGTCTTTACGTTTTTGCTGTCGATAAAAGAAAAGGAAGAACGACCTCTTCAGCATTCGCTTCTCGTTTTGAAAAACTCGTCCAACAAATTCCGTAAAAATACGGCCGCCTCTGCACGACACGCTCGACGGGGGCACCCCGTACGCGTCTGGCGCAGCGCACTACGCCGCAGAGATACGCGCCGAACGTAAACACAGGTACGACACGTAAGGGTGCGTCATCTCCGCGAGAAAAGGGCATCGCTCCGCGCGGTGCATCGGGCGCGATACACTCGCGACTTGGAAGGTGCGCGATGATACCGACTCGGTGCGCGCAACGGGAGAGGAGGACGCGCGGTGTACCTACGCACTTACCCCCCACCCTTCGCGCGCGCGTGTACGTGTGTGTAGCCGCGCGAGAGCGAGCCGACGAACCGAGGCGCGCGGGAACCCGTGGAGAGGGGAGAGCGCGACCGAAGTAAACAAGTGGAAGAGGAGGGACGGGATGGGCAGTGGTCAGTGCGGCGCATTTGGTGCATTCCTGCAGTCTGCGGCGCTTCGGTGAGAGAGAGAGAGAGCGGCGCGGAGGGAGAAAAAGAAAGAAGGAAAGAGAGATAGAGAGAGAGAGAGAGAGAGAGAGAGAGAGAGAGAGAGAGAGAGAGAGAGAGAGAGAGAGAGAGAGGGAGCAGAGGTGGACAGCGCTCCGCAACGCGGCACGCCACTTTGGACCGACGGACGCAAACCGCATTCCCGGCCGTGACCTTCGCTAGGACATCGCCACTGCCCCTCCTCCCGCGCTCCTCCCCGCCCCACTCGTCCATAATACCCCGTAGCACGACGCGTCTCTCTCTTTCTCTCTCTCTCACTCCCCTTACGGACCAGGCGGCGAGAGCGCGCGCATAGCCGCGTGGTACATCTGTCGCCCCGGCGCGAGCTCTCGTTTTGGTCAGGAGTTTTCCTACGAAGCCTCCGCGCGAGCGCGCGGAAGGTCGTGTTTTTCGCTCCGCTCCGCTTTTTTCCGCGGCTCTTGTTTACGACCTCCGGTAACTGTAGCGCGAGTAGAAAATGGCGGCGATGCACCGCCACCGGAGGTCGAGGATTCTCCGCGTGGCATCGGCGTACACCGCGAACACAGCTCGACGGCCGATACGCTACACCGAAGACGGAGCGAATCGCAACAAAGTTTCTCGGACAAAACTTATCCCTCTGAAGAATCCGAACGCGACTCTGTCCGCAGTCAGCCTCTGCCGCTGCTCTCGTGTCGTTTTCGAGATACGCGCAATTGCAGGACGGTGCGAAGACTGCGCCCGACTCGCCGCGGAGGGAAGCAGCGCCTAGGTCGTGCGAGCGCATTTTTCCTGCCGAGCGCCTCTCGCGGCTCCCTAATTTATGAACGGTCGCCCCGAGTTCGAGTAAATATTTGTCCAGCGCCCCGCTAACGGGTGTACACGGAAAGACTAGATGTGGCGGAGGAGAGGGGAGGGAAGAGAAGCGAAAGAGAGAGACGGAGCTAAGAATACGAGCGAGGGGTGAGGTATCATTCATAGTTTTACGGAAGGTTACCGCGAGTACTATAGCCTCCTGCTATATATACGCGTACATCGGCCACGCTCCGCGTCGTCCTACTCTACAAACCTCGCTCCGCCGCCCGACCGCGCACAGTGCCACCCGTTCTCACTACGATATTTTTCTTCCGAATTCCTCTCATTTTTCCCCGAGAAGGCCGCGCTCTCCCGCTGTCGCGGCGCGTCAAAAGCTCGAACGAGTACCTGGAAGTCGTGTTAACACGCGCGGCTGGACGCTTCGGCGCTCCAATTAGCATCTCTCCCTTTCTCTCTCTCTCTCTCTCTCTCTCGCTCTTTCGCGGGGGACTGCTCCTTCGGCCGTGCGCGACACGAGCGCGCGCGCCCGCCGCGAAGGAATAAATGAATCGATTATCGCGAAAACACGACGCGAGTCGTCAATTTGACGAATTTATCACTTTTCGACGAGACGGAGCTGTAACAGTCGCCCCCCTCCGCCACTCGCGCGTCATATTCTTGCGCCGCGAGTTGAGCGAGTCAAGTGCGCGGTTTATTGGCTCGCGCGACGCGTCTCCGCGGCGCATCAATGCGTTCTCTACTCGGTGCAGGCTGCGGTCCGCTCTCGCGCGTTCTCCACCACCACGATGCGAAAAGGGGGCGAAAGGGCGGTGGGGAGAGGCGCTCGCCCGTGGGCCCCATCCCGCATACTTTCCCCGATCGCGTCCTTTTATATCGAGCTCGCAAGAATAAACGAGCGAGCAGAGGGGTGATCGCGACACAACAGACGACGAGGAAGGACCGCACGGGGGAAAATGAAGGTGGAATGACGAGCACCGAGAGTGCCCGTATTCTGGCACTACATGTCAAAGTTCTAGCACTATGTGCTCGACTTTGTACGGCACTGGAGTGACAACTCAAAATTATAAGAAAAAGCCCTAGATGTTTCATAACGTATTTCAAAAACCTCGTAAATCTAAATATTTTAAATGCATTACTATCAATAGGTACATTTAGCCATACGAAATTATAAACACCTCCCGTCGGATAAATATGCCAACAGTGTCGGATATGGTTTAATATTCGCATCGTAATAATTATTATCACTTTTTTAATACATTTTCCCATACCAAATCTTGCAAGGAGTTCTCTGCAATACCTAGCATATTTTTTTCAACGACTGGAGAAATTTGAAGTAGTTTTACAGCAAATTTTCTCCTTGATAAATACAGCCATACAGAGTAGCGGTGCACTGTCGACTTACAGTAAAAATTAATACGATATCGCGCATATTGAAATAATTTGGCATTCTTTGCCACACAGCTAAACAGATTTTCTCCTCCTCGGCGTGACTGGATCCGCGCGCGGGCGACGCGGCAGTGCGACGAAACTTCGCGAGTAGATAGTACCTCTCGGTCTCTCTCGCGCGCCGCAGCCCACCTATATTCGTTCGATTTCCCTCCGTGCGCGCGCGAGAGCGGCTCTGTGTCCCGTTTCCCTCATTCCCTCCTCCCTTCGTCGCATTAACCGTCTCGCGCCCTCCGCTTCCTCTCCTTTGCCCTCGCTTTTCATATATATCTTTATCTCGAACCTTTTCTTCGTTTCCGAGTCCCGCGCGGCAATAAAAACTGGCACTCTCTCTCTGCCGGGGTAAACTTTGCGCCTCTGTCGGTGCGTTTAAATATTTCAGAGTATAGTCGTGTGAGATATGAATGAGTGGGCACGATGCGGCGTTGTTTACCGTCTGGGAGGAACGGAGAAGAAGCATCCACGGCGTGGGGGGGGTATACGCGGACGAGCCAGGCGAGCGGGAGGGAGCGAGAGACGGAGAGAAAGAGAGAGAGAATAAGCGGCAGTGGCGGAGCTCGTGCGCGCGAGAACGAGAAAGAAATCGAGAGAGAGCGAGAGGCGCGAGAAAGAGGGTGAGGAGGAAGACGAGAGGGGGGGGGGGCGAGTCCGCTGGAAGAGGGGAGCCGGAGGGACGGACGGATTTAGCGGAGTGGGGACGGAGGACGGGGACCGGGCCCCGGGATTCGAAGAAAGAAGAAACGGAGAGTCAACGACCCAACGAGAAGAGCCGTTGCTGAGTAAAGGCGCGCTCGCGACTCGCGCCGCCGCGAACGATCGGCGGGGCGCGCGATCGCCGCGGAGTCCTAACGGCGGATCCCCGATCGATCGATATCGGCGCGGCGGCGTCGCGTCGCGCGGACCCACGGGCGACTCGATGACGACGGCGAGATTGTCGCGAGGGAAATGAAGAAAAAGAAAAAAGGAGAACGCCGCGCAATGACTGCACGGGAAATAATATCGCGGCGATTTGACTGACGCCGATTGTCGTGGGAAATGCGTGGATGGATTCTTTCGAGTCGGTGAATCGCACCCGGATCGACAATCGTTCCATTTGGAAGGGGAGCGGCGTGCAGCGGATTCCTTCCTCGGAATCGACGAGATTTGTTCGTGCTAGGAAAAAAGAATCGTAGCATCTGCCAAGTTTGTGATAAATAAATATAAAATAATTCAATGATTAATCCAAAAAATGAGTTGAATTCAATGAAATAAAATTAATATGATTTTCTCGATTTAACTCTCTAAAAAATGAAGAAAAACCTGAATGAAAATGTCCACATTGACTGACTGAATTTAATAAACACAATGTAGGTATATAAGGCATTAAAAAATCAGGACAAGGACAATTTATCGTTACGATGACTACAATTTTGATAAAAATTACAGAAACGCTCGCAAACTTCTACGAGTGTTTTACTATAATTTTTACTAAGATTGCAGTTATCGAACAATGATTTGGCCTTGTCCCGAAATTTACCGCAAAACTTCGTAGATGCTACGATTTATTTCTTTTCCGTGTAATCAATCGCCCGATGCAAGATCATCGAGCGTGACGAAAAGCTGCATTTGCAACCACTCGCGTATACGTAATCAGAGGCACCCCCCGCCGAATTACGAACGGATGTACGTGATCGTTTCCCCGGCGCGACGCGAATCGTACGCGCGTACCCGCGTCTATGAATGACTGCGCGACGCGCATGGTCGTCGATCTTCTGACGTCATATATCGGTCGCGTTACGACCGCGCGACCGTTACATGACCGATCGGCACCACCGCGCACCGCGGCGGCTCCCCGATTCGCGTTCGTTCCGCGATCAGGATTCGTCGCGCTCGCCCGTCCGCGCGCGCTTTTTTTCCCGTTTCTCTTCCTCCGCGGCGAGGATTCGCACGCGCGTCGCGGCGTCCGTAGAATAAGTGGGACGCGGGCCGCCGTCGCCGCGGCGAGTGAAGCGTGGAGGACGGGCGTCGATCGATTTCGAGAGTCCGACGATCGTGGATTTTTCGGGGGAGATAAATCGGGTGAAACACGGGGCAGCAGCGATATTCGAGATAAACGTTTTATCTCTGTGCCGTTACGCGGGGGAAAAAAAAGTGGAACGACATCAACACCGTTCAATCGCACGGAATTGAAAAACACCGGCAAATTAAGGAAGAAAAAATGTAATTTCGTCTCAGTAACAAAACCGAAAATCTGTTACAGCAGCAGTCTTTGTCACCTTGGTTACGATGAAAATCAAAGCTTTTCCTTCTCTGTTTCGTTGCCACGACAAATCAGTCCGTTATCGCTACTTCGACTCAAATATTTCTCACGGTAACTTAAAACAACGCTGTACTAACAAGTTATTTCTCTCCGTGTTTCCGACCCGCGTCCGGATGATCGAGCGCTCGCCACCTCCGCGACGCCGCGTCCGCTCGCGCGTTCCTCGCGACGGCGAGTCACTTTCGTTCCTTCCTCCGCGATGACGCCGAGGACGTCCGGCCGGCAGGTTTATCGCGACAAACGCGCGCGCGGAGCCTCCAGACTTCCTTCCTCCCCCTCGCGCCGTCCCCGAGCCGCACGCCCCCGTCGAGACTTCCGAAGGGATCCTACATAGATGCTCCGTTATCCGCCGAAATCCCAAATCGGCGCGCCCCGCCGGTTGAGAGAGAGAGAGAGAGAGAGAGAGATTCGGTGAACGCCGAGGATCGAGATAAAGATTAAAAAGAGGTGGGGTCGTGACGGGCGGAAGGGGGAGGGGGCAGTAGCTCTGCGTTCTCATGCATTCCGCTCTGTCATGGCGGCCAGCGACTCGGACGCTCCGCGGCGAGAGAGCGCGTCTTCGTCGAGCGCGAGCGCGAGCCCAGCGCTCCGTCCTCCTTGCGCTCTCTGTTCGTCTCTCTCTCTCTCTCGCTCTCGCCGAAGAGATCGAGGAGAAGGGGCGCTCGGTGGGAGGGGAGTGGCCACTGCACTAAATGCTCCACGGCCGCGAGGCGCCCGCTCTCACGCTGCCCGGGCCCCGCGTGGAGAGGCCCCCGGGCTCGACGGCGTAAACCGCGCGACGCAACCGGACCCGCGCGGCGGCGTACGAAAGGGTATTTGGGGATTAACGCGCGGCGCTCTCGGTGCATGTCGGGGAGAGGCCCTTCTTGGTGAGGGTGTCGCGTATGAGCAGGGATGTGATGATCTCGTTATCGTTGGGGGTGCGCGCTGAAGGTACGCGCGAGTCGAACGAGATTAGGATGTATCGTAAATATGTATCGAGCTGTAGACAGCTGGCTGCGACGTAGCACAGTGGAGGGGACTGCATAATGAATTTTCTCTCGCGCGTTATTTTTCGAGCTCAAGTGCGAAATTAAGGATTTATGAGAGGTTCGTTAAAATGGTGGATATGTCATGAAAATTGATCAGAGAGTTAACGGTTGCATTCTAAAACGGTGTGTAAAATTGTACATTAATTCACAAACTCGTATAAAAATTATCACAATTTGAAATTAAGTATGTATAGCAGTTTAACACCTTATCTTATGGTACGCACAGTCGAACATTCTGATATGCAATGCGAATAAAATTATTGAAAAAATTGTGTAATCAGTATGAAATTTGTCGTGGCTATAAGTTGGATATCAATAAAGTACTGTACAAAATTGTTTTAATATTCACAAGATGGTTATAATTCGATTAATTGTAATTTCCAATAATGTTTGCTTGAGCTGTGAAGGTGCGACGATGTCGTAAACAGTTGATAGCTAATTTGAAAGAGTACCTACATCATAATTCTTAGAAATGACAAAAAAAAATACATTCTACCCCTCCAAAATTAAGACTGCTGGTATAATTCATCACACTTCCAAGATTTGTTATCACTCTCAAAATATATTTAGAAGTTTCAATTTCACCTACTTTTGTCGAATATTGCACGTCCCACACATCCTTAACTACCAATGATTATCGTTCACACGATCGAAGAGAAGTAAAGTCGACGACAATAATTCTCTTAAAGCCAATGTCATCGCGTTGCAACGCGCGCGCTTTAATCTATAGACACGCGCAACGCCAATCCGCCTCCCTATATCAAGCCTGTGAATCCGTCGCGATGACGCAATAAAGACAATGCGAAGAGAAAAATAACAAACGCAGTAGTCGATCCAATCGTCCGACCAAACATCAACGCGTCGTCTCGTCCTTTTTCCACGAACGCGCGTCTCCTCGCGCGCGTGCATACATCGCACACCGTTGGTGCGCGCCGCACCAACACACACCCACGCGCGCTCTCCCTCGCGAAAGAAGGGCGAAGGGCTGGGGCTTAACGTGCAACCGATAACAATAACACGGGAGGGCATGAATGCGTCGTGAGTCGTATGTTTGCACATGCGCGGGAGCGATGAACTTGAGGTCTACACTCGCGCGGCGTGTGTTCCAGAATGCCCTCCCGGCCGCGCCGAGCCAGCGCGCCGCGGCACGCCCCCCCTCGCGCCACCACCTCCTCCCGTACCGCCGGAGAGCGCACCGCGCGGCCCACGCACTCTCTCGAAATAGGATCACTCGAGAGGAGGTTTCGCGTCCCGCGTCTCCTCCGATATACTATACATATAATATATTCCATTTATATATTTTTCGTTTGTCCGCCAGCCCGGAAAAACAGCGCTTCCGCCCGGTCTGCGCGTCGGTGAATGCGAAATCAGCGCTCGCGAACGTATCGGCGGAGCGATGCGAACCGCGTCGTGCAACGACCGAGCGAGCGAGCGCCGCAGGTACCGACCAGGTATAATTACCCGCGGGCCTCGCGCGCGATCCTGGCGAAGAGCGCGTCCGTTCCGCTCGAGCTGGAGCGCAGGGAACACCGGAGCTCGGTCGCGGACCGTCGAGCCGAAGACGGCATTCCACTGTACCTGTCCTTAACTCAGCCTCCTACAGTTCATGTTCACGACTCACCAAACGGCCCACCAAACCATAATACAGTATGCGAACGGTGGTTCTCAACTCGTGCGCCGCGCGGCTCCCCGAGGAATTGGCGCGAAATTGACGGCGGTTCGAGGGGTCGAGGAATTCGTCGGGTTCCGTTATGTGTGGTTTCTTTTTAGGGGTTCGATACACGGGCTTTTTTTTCGATTGAGAGCGCGGACGATGCGCGTGTCTCGCAGGACGCGCCGAATGGAGGGAAAATCGATTCGACGAATAATCGGAGGGGGAAAAGTTTCTATGAAAAAAAAATCGCACCGATCGAAACCGCGAATTCAAAAAACCGTAGAGATTCTGTAGATCCACGTTGAGCGCCACTGGCGCGCGTATACACCGCGCCGAGAAATATGAATGTAGCGCTGAAAATTCATTCATAATAAGGTTTAAAGTTACGACCTACGAATTTTGTGACGCGGCAATTAGTCCAGCATGCGCGTCTCTGTCTCGTTCTTTTAATCTTTCCCCCGCTCGCCCCGCGTAGATTCGCGCGCAACGCGCCGTACGCGGTCCGCTGCTGTGCAGCTCGCGGCGTCGCACAACACAATGGGAACGACGTTCCCCCCGCACACGCGCGAGTCCCGCCGAAATCCGACGCGTCGCGAAACGTTATCGCCCGGAGAATTCGCTTCGGGGTGCAGGACGCGTGTCTGGAAAGAAAAAATAGGTCCGAAGTCCGCGACGGTGACGCCGTGTTCGTGATAAGACGTTCGGAATGGGGTCCGCGGCAGGATATCGTCGACCCGATCGCAATGAGACGCTCTTATTTTCGAAAGAGCAAACGTAATGCTGCAATTTTTAATCGCGCAATAGGGTAGGTTGACTGATTTTTTTTATCGATGATTCCAAAAATTTTAACAAATACATTTACCCCGCATTTTTTCATTTTTCAATTTTTGCGATAGATGTAAGTACTACTTACTGCGATAAATGCCAATGGTTGTATTGTAAAAACTGGAGTATATGGCGGTATTATAAAAAATGTCAATTAGCTACATCACAAAGATTGTCAGTTGCCGCACAGAGGAGAAGAATTGATCGAATCTACTGAAATTAGATTTATGTTTGCTATACGCAGAGAATGAAATCCTATTCTGTACGGTAATATTTTTCATAATTTTGAACTATCGCTACAGTGCCATACAAAGCGTACGTTGTGCCATACAAAGACCTTATAGAGTGCCAGAATTCGGGCATCCAATTCTCGTCAATTCAACTTCACTTTCCTCCGCGCAAAAGACACGTGCGCGGTCGACGCTGACAAAAATTCTAACGCTCGCGGAAAAGAGAAGAAAACAAATCGCATACGTACTTTCTCCCAAAACGTCGTATCCATTTTTCTCGCGGGTCAGAACGGCGGCGACGGCTGGGCGAGAGAACTTTCGTCGTTTTCCACCGTTCGTCGAACTCGAGCACTCGCCGCGAAATTCCTGCAACTTCCCGCTTCGGCTCGGCCGCGCGTACACCGACGCGAGGGACGATACGATGCCGGTACGGTACCGCGTACGTATACGCGCGCGGGGAGAGGGAGGTTCGGTCGAACGGTTCGCGAGGTACGGGTGAAATTGGAATGCACTGTACGGAAAAAGAGAGAGGAAGACAGAAAGAGAGGGAAGACGGAGCGTCCGTGGTATGAGAACGCACACGACGCCCGAACACGTGTGTCTCGCTTCCTGCGCGGCGGACCGGAAGCGTCTATAGTACTACGGCGCACACTGTAGCGCAACGTATACCGACCACGCCGCGCGCTACAAGGGCTATTACTATCTCAATGGCGTAAGAAACGGTCCAATTACCGGCCCGAAGCGACGAAGCTACTCCACTTTGATTCCCTCTTCGGTCGGCCAAACGAGAGAGAGAGAAAAGAGAGGGGGAGAGAGAAAGAGAGCCCGCCCGGCCGGGGGTTTCCGACTTTTCTTCACCCGCGAACGACGAAAAACGGCGCGCGAAGAAAATCGTACGCGCCGCGGTGTCGATTCGTCGGTCCGTCGACGTCCGTTTCCAGTCTCGTCGTTTCCTCCTCGCAGTAGGGACGAAAATGCGCGGCTCGACGGCGACCGAAATCCACTGTTAATCGAATCGATCGCTCCGACGATCTACGCGTTTTCGCACGATCCACTCGCCGTTTTCCTCGCCACGGCTTCCGAGCGAAAAAGAAAGCGTCGTCCCGCCGCGCGACGATACGATGCCGGGTCGGCAGCTGCTCGCCATCGCCGGCGCAGTTCTCCCGCACGGTCGATAATAAGAGGCGACGGTAGCGGAGGAGGAGGAGGCGAGGAGTGGAGTAGCGCGCGTTCCCCGTGGTATCCGCGAGGAAGCTCGGCGCGCGGCAAGACGCGATTTCCGGTTCTCGCTCGGCCATCCCACGTGTTTCGAACGAGCCGCGGGACCGTCGGCGCTGCCCCTCCGCTCGCCAGATCGCGCTCGCGACGCCGTGCGTCACCGTGGTCGCGCGCGAGTCGAATCGAGTTGCACATTTTTCGCAAAAAGAAAGATCCCGACGGCCCGCTCCAGCCTTCACGTCCGTCCGACGAGGGAGGGAAAGAGGGAGAGGCGTGAGACGGGGGGGAGGGGGGGGGGGGACGGCACGCAAACACGAATCTCGACACGACGAACGCGCGCTCGCGTATTCACGCACCGAGAGCGCACGGACACGACCGCACCGCTTCGCGGCCCGTCCTATACTGAGAGAGATCTCGCCGGCGAGTCACGCTCAACACCAGCGCGCGGGCTGTACGAACGCCCCGTGCGACTACCGCGCACGGAAGGCACTGCGCGACGACGCACCGCCGCGACGCTCGCTCTTTCTCGCTCGCGCGCACGCACGCGCACCAGTGCTTGCGAAAAGACGCGCGCGGTGGGCTCGCAGGGGATAAAACAGAGACCCGTTACTTCTCGGAAGCGGCCGCGCGGCGCGGTTACCGCCAAACAGACCTGCATCGCCCGCTCCGCGCGCGTTCTCGCCACGGACCGGCGAAAACTGCTGCAGCGATGAGCTCCCCCTCTCGCTCTCAACCGCGCGCCCCGCTCCCACGTACGCGAGTCTCGATCGAATCATATCCGCGTCGTTCGCCCGATCGGCAGCGCGAGTCGATTCCCGGATAGACGAATGTACGTTGATTGTACGTCGACTTTGGGTAGCATTGATTTACCAGATGCATCAAGGTTGTGCGCTCTATGAGTCGTCACTCGTCCATTTGAATTAGATTGATGTTCTACTAGGTCCGTTCTCGATTAAAAAGGATGTGCAAAACATTTATTTCAAACTGATACAAATAAAATGCAAGGTATTTGTTCAATATATCGTAAATTTTTTGTAAATATATCGCTACATTAAATACAACGATTAATTTGAATTACAGTGTAATGTAAATCAAACAATTTTTTGATGAACGATTATACCGATAAACTCATGTGTCGAAATAAACGTAAATTTTAGAGCAAACCATTATTATAGCTTGTATGAACGCCATGGCGATCGTACGAGTATTTTTGGATTCTCAAGTACGACACGGAGCGCGAGTAGACTTCTATTTCTCGGCGAACACCGCGCGACTGAAAACTCAGGACAAAACCACGAAGCGCTCGGTACCGCGATATCTATTCGTCAGTCCCAAATAAAGGGAGGGCGTTTCGCGGAAACGTCCGCGATGGAAAGGCCCGTCGGAAAACCGCGGCTATCTTTCGCCAGGAAAAGGAGCCGCGCTCCCGCTCGTTTTCCTCCTTCCTGGAACTGTCTGCTTCTGGCTACGGGGAAATAGCCGAGCGCAGAGGCCGTGCACATCCGCGCGGCGTTCCTCGCGCTTCCTCGTTCCACGCCGTTCCCGCGTCCACGACAAAAGGCTCGCGCGCCGCCGTAGCATCTCGCGTCTCCACCGGCCGGTATCGCACCGTGACCCCGATTCCCCCGCGCGCGAATTGGACCCCCCGAGAGCAACCCCCGCCGCACGGGAAGGAAAAAAAATGGGCAGGCACACTCGAAAGCCTACCGCCGCAGATAATTTGTATTCCCGTCGCGCGACGGGCGAATACACATCGCGCGCGTATATGCTCTTTCTCTCGCGCGTGACCCCCTCCCCCCTTCGCGCTGTCCTTTCCACCATCTCCCCCGTCCGACGCCGTAACACGGCCGGTCTAAGAACTGCAAGATTCATTAACGGTTCTTCGTCACACGAACGGGCGCGCGCACACACACACACGCGCGCGCGCGTATACCGAGCGACCGTGCATTCCATCGTCGAGCATGCGAGGAGCGCGTATACGCGAGGCGCGCGCGAGAGAAGTACGCTTAATATGCGCGTTGCTTAGCAGACGGCAGACCTTGTCTATCGCGTCATCCGCGAGCCACGCAAGGAACGTACGGGAGTTATTAAGGTCAGTGGCGTAGTGCTCTCGGCGCGTCGCGTCGCTATTTGTCCGGTGAGACTGTCGATTCTGCTTTTTTCAATGTGGTGGGGTAATTTTTTCCGGAGAGGAGGGGTTGCGCGCAGCACGGATCATTTGCGATATTCTCGGAGCTACATCGGAAAGACGGTTTATTTGCAATTAATAAATGTTTCCTTGGATATGGCGAAACAAACATTTTATCAGGCTAAATAAATATTCGTCAACTGCTGCGTCATTTATTTGGCGCGATTAGATCCTCAGAGGCGATCGTCTGAATGAAATAAACATTGTATATAATAATTGATATATTTTTGTTGTCCCAACGAAATACTTATTTCGCTACATTTTAAATTAAGTACATTTATCAAACGGCTAATAAAACTGTTTATCAGTATAAACTCTGCGAGAGGTGGAATGCTGCGGGGACCGGCGCGAATGATCGCCGATTGAATGATGAACAGCAGTAGGATTTATTCTGCACGTAGCTCAATGCGAGGCTCAATGGCTTTTACACAATGACAAAATAGTGATAAAATATAATAAATAGAACACGACGGGATACAACATCTGTTTCCTAATAATAGAAATTTCCATAACTCTTCAACAATCAAATATTTATAGCATTAGCTAACTAAAGCCTCAATTATTCAAATGTTTATTTCATCCAAACGGTTGCTTCTGAGCTTCTAATTGTGCCAAAGAAATATCGCAATGGTTAACAAATATTTACTCGATTCAATAAAATGTTTATTTCATCATATTCGAGCAAACATTTATTAACTACGAAGAAATTGTTTTCGCGGTGCGCAGTCGTTGCAACGGTTTCCGAAGCCGATACAATTGCGATCGCGAAACGCGCGGGAGTTCTAGCCATTCGGAGTCTATCTGTCTATACGCGCGTATATTACCTACACAGGTACGGCCAACCCTCACGACCATACGTAGACATACACGGGGCGCGGGGAGTACGCCAATGCTCGAGGCGCACCTACCTATAAAACGAGACGCGCGCCGCGCAACGTGACGGAATGCGCGCAAACCGATATAGGTACACCGGGCGGCGGCAGCGGCGTATTCTTAATTACTAATTAATTTATACGTATGACGCGTGACGACAGTCGACGACAATTGGTCAGTCCGAATAGGCCGGGGCGTGACTCTCCGATGTAATCTCGTCACCGTAGAAAGCCGTCGCTGTACGCGACGACGGGGATTCTACGTCTTTTCTCCGTCTCCCTCTACATCTGATTATCTATATCTGCACTGAGACAAAAACGCGAGATTTGAACAAACTAGTGGTCACGGACGGGGGAACGCAGATCGAGTTACTTGAACTGAATAATTCGCTAGACTCGACTGCAGTTTGTTCTCGTCCAACAATTTCAGATCATTTTAGCCGAATTATTTAATTCAAGTAACTAGATCGGCGTTCTCCCGCCCGTGACCGCCAATTTAGTCAGATCTACTGTTTCTCTTTCTCTGTGCATTTGTGCGATCGAAATTCGTTCGCGTGGTTCGACGGAAAAATGGGGAAAAAAAATTGCAGTCTTAACCGCAGAAATGTTTAACGACGAATAAATGCATTTTTACCTCCATGCACATAAATGTTATCGTATCTCCCCGTTTCAATAAGTCATATCTTCGAGTGAACGCATAGATACTATTATTTATACGTATTATCTGCCCGTGACCTCCCGCATTTCCTTCCGCACCGCGCTTACACCGAGATAAATAATTCCTGGTGTCACAAAGAATTCGTGTCTTCAAGCAAAAACGTGATATCATTCCAGGATCAAGCTATTCCTATAATCTTTTTCGTGCGATAAAACATTCGATGAGCTCGAGTAATGATTTTTTTTTCGCGCAGGAAAGATATCTCGTGCCAACGAATAAAAGGTGAAATTCCTAGGGGTCAAGGATATATAGACTCTTCGACCAAAATTTTGTATTCTTACAAATTTTTAAGATCATATGCGGAAAAAAAGTATCAGCAATTTTTACACTGAATCCTAATAAAGTAACAAGGCTCCTCGAGGTGAAACATTGTCTTTTCTAACAGACCTGGAGAACTTTTTACAGTTCGTAAATACTCGACACATATTAACGGGAGGTTGGCAGATTTTACCGCATAAACTGATACTTATACTGTTACGAACTGTAAAAAGTACGCTGTGTTCTATTAAAAACTTCAATATTTCACCTCGAGGAGTCCCGTTACCGGGACAACCGCGTATCCATACATTTTCCCATGATCATTTACTAATCCTTTCTCTCCGTGTACCGATTTTGGTTCGTGAAATATTTTCTCGACCCCGGCAATTATTTCTCTCGGTGTAGACGCGCGGAATCGTCGTCGCTCCTCTGCCACACGTGTACGCAACGATGCGCGAGCGCGCGCCACTTCGCGCGCTGTACAACATCCACCCCGCGGCCGTAAATCGTTTATCGACCCGCGCAACGAGTAGAGCGCGTGCCGACAAACTCCCGCCGACGACCTATACATACCGTTTTCCCGGGGGTGGGCCCTCCCCGACATAATATCCATACCACATCCCACATGCATTACTCGCGGCAAAAGTTTCCCCGAAGAGAGAGAGAGAGAGAGAGAGAGAGATACGAAGCGCTCGCTCGTAACTCGTTTACCGTAATTGGGGGTTCGCGCGCGGTGCCCGTAGGCAACGGGCTTAAGGAGCGCAGATGCATCGGAAGATGCTCTCGCGACAGGAAATTCCTCCCCTCTCTCTCCGTCTTCCTCCCCCCACCGCGGCGCGGGGTCCCGCGGGCGCGCCAGTGTCGTCGTCGACTCTCGACCCGAAGTTCGAACCCTTCACCGTCTTTTTCTCACTCTCCGCGCGCTCGCGCCTTCTCTCGCCGCTTCCTTGCCCTCGCCCCTACGCCGCGAACGGAACGCACAAATAGACGCGCCGTAGGAGAGAGCATCGCGCCGCGCGGGGAGAAGCTCCTCGCGTCGGAACGGTGAATGGACCACGGAAGAATGTCAATGAACGTTGCGTGAGCGTAATCATCATTGCGGGACGCCCGCGATGTGCGTGTGCGCGCGTCTACTACGGCAGTGAGAGAGGAGAGTCCGGGACACTCCGCGCGGATCTCTCGTAGTTTAGTTCGGGCTGTAGCGTTCGAGCAGGGCTCGCGCGCGTGCGTGTGAACGCGCGGAGAACGAGTAGAGGGATGCGCGCATGCGCGGTTTATCGCACGGCGAAATCTCTTCTGGCTTTCGTGAGGGCGCGGGGAGGGGGAGAGAGTGTATGCACGCGTGCCAGGATTGGTGTCGCGGTGATCGTTATAGACGGAGAAAAATAGAGGTCGAATTTTATAAGAAATTGTACTTGAATATTTGAGTTAAAAATATCAGTAGGCATGTGGTGGAGTTGAAAGAGATTGATAATTTAGCATTTTTAAGTGATCAATTTATTAAGCATTTGGTTGAACTCGTTATATTAGTAGTGAAAAATGACGATTTCAATGTTATGACCTTAAATACTATACTTGGTAAATTTTTCATTATTTGCACAGTGAAATTTACTTTATTTCGATTCGTCCCATTTTCATAGCGATACGTGATACACAATGAATATTTGTCAAGTAACACTTCGAATTCTCAACTGCTTCTCAAAGTAATTCTTACTCGGAACTGAATCCTATTTTTCTCCGTGATACCGAGTACCGTCTGCCTCCGCTTCCCGTGTCTGCCGACGACGCTCGCGTATATAGTCGCGCTGTCTTTCTCTCACCTCGCCGCGCTGCACTTCCTTTCTTCCTCTCATCCTTTCACCTCGCGGCGCGGTAGGCGAGACTCGTAGGGTCGCGGATATGACGGTGTAGGGATCGATATTGGTCATTGAATACCAATTGGCCAGTGTGCCGTGATCTCCCATTCCCTATTCATTACCGATGCGATAATGCCTATCGTTGAATCAGCATCGATCATAATTTCGTGAACGAATTCATAAAGGCTGCTATTTCTTCCCAAAGAAAAAGAATTAGGTATTCATTTACGTCGATTAACTTCTTTTTCTCATTTTAATTTAATATTTCTTCCTCGCAATCATATACTGTTCCACACGATTGTAAGGAAGAGATATCTGATTGATGTGTCGAAAGATTTCATTGATATAAGTACAAATGATAAATAAACAAATCACAGTAGGTAAATAATTACTCGCGACCCCACGAGTAATTTTCAGTAGATCCAGCTAATTTTGATTTTCTCTCTGTTCCACTTCCGCAATATTTATCCACAACCGATCAATAATATATTTCCCCGCGGATGTCTCTCAGTTACTTATCGATTTACGCGTGAATGCAGTTCCTTAAAACCCCGTTTCTAATCCGCGCAAAGCTCAAAGCTGCAACTGCAGTTTCGAGTATCTATTATTTTAATACAAAAATTCTCACCACAGCTCGCGCGAGTGTAACGCGCGCTAACGGCGGATCAACGTCGAGCCCGCGCGCTACGCGTTGCATCTCTTTTATGCCCTCGGCCTATGCGCCACCCCGCTGCACCCTCACCGCTCCGCGTGTCCCACTTACCGTGCACGCTCGATTTATTATGGCGCAAGCGTCGTAAAACTTGAATGGACCGCGAGAAAAATGTCAATGAGTGCGCGACATTATCGGCGCGCGCGCGCGCGCGCGCGTAAAGTATCAATCAGTGGCTATCCGCGGGGCCGCGGTCGGACTGGAGGCGAATGGAAGGAAAAAAGCTCAGCGCTCCGGTGAATCGACATTGCCCGTTCGCGCGTATACTGAGCCAGATAGACAAATATACGTTGATTGTACAGCAACTCAAAGGAGTATTGGCTCATCTGATGCATTAAGGTTCTTCGCTTCATAATTCGTCATTAAGCAAGCATATTTGACATGAAATGATTTCAAAATGATACAAGTAAAATGCTGAACATGTATTCGATATAAGCGCAATTTTTTCGTAGATATGTTGCTACGATCAAAATAACGAATTACTTGAATCACACTATAGATAATAGTGTAAGTTTAAAGATTTATTGAAGAATAGTTAATCTTTCAAATTCATGCATCAGAACAAATGTAGACTTTAGAACGATCGATCATTGCACCCAAAAAAAAGCCTAGTTGAATACGAACCTAACAGACAAATTTATTCCAGGTGAATAGGAATTTATTCGCATCGAACAAAAGTCTATTTGAATTAGATTGATGTTCTACTAGGTTCGTACTCGATTACACAAAGATAGTAAAACAAATCTCTTTTTAAATAGACTTGTTCAATGTGAATAAATTCCTATTTATCTCAAATAAATTTCTCTCAGGTTCGCATTCAACTAGACCTATTCTCTCAGTGTGCAGTTTGTATGAATGTCGTGACGATCATACAAGTCTATCTGCACGGAGAAAAGAAATTAGTTTGATCAACCAATACCTAATAAATTACTTGCGGGGGGTTGCGAGTAATTATTTATGTAAGTACATCAATCAGATCTTGCTTCGTATTACCTAATCTGATATTTCTTCCCTGCAACCGCATGATATACTATTCCACATAATTGTAAGGAATACATATCTAATTGACACACACATCAGACGATTTCATCGATATAAATAAATAATAGTAATTTTTAGTAGATCCAACCAATTCTCTTTCTCCGTGCGGGCAATCGCCGCGGATACGCAGGCGCTACTACTGTACGACGACCGCTACGATCCCTTCGCCAGGGCCGCGTACTTGCATACGCGCATACCTATATATAGCTACGTGCATTCATAAAGTTTCGGACATGCAGGATGCGCGCGCAGCAGCAGCAGCAGCAGCAGCCTCCTCCTACTCTCCAACCGCCCTCGGCACTACGTCACCCCTTCCCTTCCCCACCCGTATATCTACTTTCTTAACACCCGCTCGCTAGCGCCACCGCTGCACACAACACGCGCGCGCGCCGCTCCGCGTAGGGGAGACGGTGAAAAAGGTGCGGACGAACCGCCACGCGGGTTCGACGCCGCAGCGCGCGCGCAAAAAATCGTACCCCTGATCCGGCCGAGAGTTTAAGCTCCGTGCGCGCGCGCGAGCCGGGGTCAACGTACGCGCGGCGTGGTTGTCGGGACGATACGACGCCGCCACCACACCGCGCGGGCCCGAAGACGCGCGGCGCGCGCTTGGGAGTCGCGAGATCATCCGATCCACCTCCGCGCGTGCGCACCCCTCCCGCGATGCGCGCCGAGCGTGTACGGTACGATCGCGTGTGACTTTCGCGCGTCGAAGGTGAATTTCGACGCGCGGATTATCGATTTCCCTCGAGTCGCGTTCGCGCGAAACGTTGCTTTCGGATGCGGGGAAACAGTCGTTGAACGAAAAGTGGGCGGGGCAGAGTTTCCGACTTGCGAGAGGCTCGACTGTATGTCCATTCTCAACTGCATGCTGGATAACAAATTCGAGTAAAGCTCGGCTTCGTATTTTTTCCACGGAAATTTTCTAGTTTTTTTTCGAATATTCCTTTCGCGTCGCGAAACCCAGAGATTGTTCCAATTGAATCGCAAAATATTCGACACGTATTTTCGAACAGCGCGCGAGACAAAGACCGCGTCCTCCGTTATTCGCAGCGGCGATTTTTAGGAGACGACGTCGGCGGCGGACGCTCGCCGCGTCCGTGCGACGTCGTTACGGGCACGCAACAGTGAATGACTCTCTGTCGATGGCGGTGTGTACGCGTCTCTCGCGTGGCTACGGGCCGTGGGTGACGTCACGCGTCGCACACACGGACAGCGCCCCGCCGCCGCCGCCGCCGCTTCGTCGCTCTCCGCTATACTGTACGCGTGTGCGCGCGCCCCCGTGTACGCGCAAATGTCACACGGAGCGGAGGAGAACGCGCGGGCGCGTGTGTTGGACCGGAAGTGTAAGTATCCGGCCTGGCCCGACTCGTGTGGGCTTCTTTACACACTCTCCACCCGTACTAACGTAGTGGGTATACCTACGCTCGACGTATGTCTCGTTTCTCTCTCTCTCTCTCCCCCCTCTTTTTCTCTCTCCGTCTCTGTCGTAGCGACGGCCCTGAGTCGCGGCGATATCGCGCTCGTCGAAAGTCGCGATATCCTCGAGAAATGTACATTTTCTCGAGTCGAAATTTTAGGGCAACTATTTTCGGTTTATAAATTGAAAAAATAGTTTATTTACAATTAATATACGTATACGTGATTATGACGAAAGAAATATTCCTTCGGGTCAAGGAAATTTTTGTTAGCGCTATCGTATTACTTTATTTCTCTGTTTGAATGAAAAGGACATTCTGATAATTGACAATTACAAGTAAACTCTTCTCTCGGTGAAGTAGATCGATTGAGCGTAAAATGGTTCGTTATTGAATATTTCAGCAAATTTAGGTTCAAAATAAAGGTTTATAGGCTGAATGAGTCACTGGTAGATTGCGCGGAGTATTAAAGGCATCAAATAGGGATAACATTTCATATACGACGAAGATTCGAGATAAAAATACTGCAATTAATGATGCCTTTTCGTTGCAATCTTCGCTGGAATTAAAGACCCCAAAGAGGGCTCACTGAAAGCGCAGTAGGTACTCGCGCGCGGTTCGTAGACGTTGCTGATTCTCCGCGTCATTGACGGAAAGAGATTCTCTCTCTCTCTCTCTCTCTCTCTCTCTCTCGAGTACACACGGGGTGAATCGATCCGGCGGACGGGGGCATTTCGTATGGGCGAACGGCAGTTTCTTCGAGGAATCGCCGCGCGCGCGTAACGACCGCTGTATACAGGCGCCGCCGTAGCGCTTAGCACTCGCGTACAATTGAGCCGCGGCGGGGTGCAGCGACGAGGGAAAATCTACACCCTCTCTCTCCGAACTGTTCGTCGATTTATCGAAGAAATCTTCAAGGAAAATCGAGGTTGAATCGATGATTTCGTATTCGGAGATTTGACTTTTCGGGAGGATTCGACGACAACGAGTGTGCACCGCGTATATATAGAAGGTGAAGAAAAAAGAAAAAGAAGAAGCGAGACGAGAGGAAGACGGCATAGAAAAGCGCGCAGAAGGACCCCTAGAAGTCGGGCGGGAAAGGGAGAAACAGAAAAATATTCCAATATTCGACCGCATCGGGCGCATAGATAAATAAATGCATACGTAAGTCGGCGAGCTTGCCCTCCCCCCTCCGTCGCCCCGATCCCCGATCCCCATTCAAGAATCTAATTTATATTGAAGAATTCCGAAGGGGGCAGGCCGAGGCGTCGATCTTTGAGGCGCCGCCGTTTAAGATGCATTATGCCGGCGGGTGGTCGACAATAGGTGCGAGAGAGAGAGAGAGAGAGAGAGAGAGGGAGAGAAAAGAAGAGCGAGGAGAGGTTTACGGAGGGGTACGCGGAGGGAGAAAGAGAGAAGAGACGAGCAGAGAGAACTGGTCCCAGGGCTCAATATGATAATTGGGTATGGAGAACGTTGTGAACATAGCACCTTGTAGGCCCTCCTCGTGTGATGGCTATTGTGCGCGTCCCAGTGTCGGACCACGGCGAGAGCGCACCCACCGGCCGCCCCCACCCTCCCGCACCAGCAACTCCCTCGCGCTCGTCCACCGAGGCCGTGCCAAAGTTCGCTCGCTCCGCGCCTACAGCGTGCAAACTTCGAAGGAGGAAAAGAAAAGCGGGACACGCCCCCCTCGTTGTATCCCTCCGCTGTACAGATAGGTACAGAGAGAGAGAGAGGTCTCCTCTCCAATTAGTTATCTAACTTACTTTAATTGCCCTTGAACAAACCCGCATTCGGCGTTTATCTCGAAACAACCCTCGCCTCGCACTCTCCCTCGGCGAGAGAGAAGAGGGACCCCGGCGGTCGTTCTCCCGCATCATCGCGCGACTCCTCGGTCTCGTACTTCCCTCGCGTTTCCTCATCCGGCCTCTTCCCACCCTCCCTTTCACCCTTCTGTTCTTTTAATTCGTACAGCATCTTCTTGGTTCGTGGATACTTTGCGTAGTCGATCTTCTCGATAAATTTTTTAATACATCAATTTGATGTCTCTTACAATCATATGGAATAATATGCGATTGCTGGGAAAAAATATCAAACTAATATAAAAAAAGATCTGACTGATCTAAATGCATAACTACTTGCGACCCCGCAAGTAATTTTTAATAGATCCAACTAATTCTTTTTCTCTGTGTTCATTGGGGAGGAACAAAATGATGCGAACGATCGAGAAGTGCTTATTTTCAACGCGATCGAAGAAATATGGATCCGTGATCCGATTTGCTCTGTAATCCGACTCGCCTCGGTCTACCCCGCTTGTTTACCGCGCGACTATTTCTGCATTCTCACCTTACAATAACGTGCCAAACGCACGTTCGAATTCGATATTCTCACAATTATAAGATATCGCGCTCGCGAAGGGCTTCGTCGTAGAAACGCGCGTAATAAGCATCCCCCTCCCCTCCATCACACCCCGTATACCTCTCACGTTTCGTTCGTCTATCTGTACGCACGTATACGCCGCGTCGCGATGTCGCCGCGTCCTTTATCGCGATAATGCATATCGAAAGCCCTGCGAGTCGCGACCGCGCCGCGTATGGGTGAGTGGGTGGAATAATACGATGTACAGCGGCGTGTATAGGTAAGTGTTTGCTCGAGAGGTTAGCGCCACCGCTTTATCGTACCGCTGCACGCTGCCAGGCGCCTCGCTCTCTCTCCCTCTCTCTCTCTCTCTCTCTCTCTCTCTCTACCTGTCCCTCCCCCATGACCGCCAGTCACGGCTGGTCGCATTATCGTCGGCAGACTGACAATGAGATATTAGGCACGGTATATCGTCCACACTCGAAGGGAGTATAGGTACGCGCCGCGTATAATAGAGTTCGCCCGTGAAAGGAAGGAGGAGGAGGCGCGGAGAGGGCGAGGAGTCGTCGCGCGAAGTCGGAGGTAAACACGCGGGCGGGAATGATCGAGCCAGCCGTATGGGAATAACGAGGCTAGTGCAGGCGCGCGTGCAGTCGACGGAGGCTCCGTTCGGCTCTCTCGCGTGGCAAATTTGTATCGACACTGATAACGGGATGTTAGGTGCGACGATGCGCGGAGAAAAATGAGACTCGGTTCTAAGTAAAAATTACATTGCTGTAGTTGAAAATTCAAAGAGCAACTTAGCCGCAACACATATTACTGTAAAAGCAGGAAAAATCGAAATAAGATAAATTTAATTAGTGACTGTAGTGTTTAAGACGATAACATTGAAATCGTAAATTATCAATCTGTTTCAGCTTTGCTATACCAGTATCTTTAACTGAAGTATTCAAGTACAATTTGTGAGCTCCACTTTTCTCCGTGTGCAACATCGTTCGTACTCGGCGCGAATGTAAACACGATCAGTACAATGTAACTCGGCGGAGGAGAGGAGAAATAAGAGGAGTGTACACGCGGAGGGGACGAAGGTTCATCGCGCGCGATGGAAGTTGTAATACTATATTAACGCAGCCGAGAGAGATAGAATCGAATGACAACGGGGCGAGTGCGTTTGTTCTCCGACGCGGGTGAGAGATTTAAGGTATCCAAAACACCGAAAGATCTCTCTTCGCGAGTTCACGTCGAGGACGGAATGAAATTCGATTAGCGCGCGTCGCCGCTCCCGGAATCGCTTCGTGTAATTGCCGAGTGCTTTCTCAACGTTGTTTAGCGCCCGGTTGCACCGTCGTTTCGAGCCCGCGTACTTCGCGCTGCATCTATCGCGAAATACAACTCTTCGGATTTTGCTCGTTGCCACTCTGCTCCGTCCTGAGGCACTGTATATGTGTGAAGAGAGCGGAGAGAAAGAAAACGCGTCGAGAGAAATACGGCGAAGAGAGGGGAGAAGCTGAGAGTGCAGAAATAGAGAGAGACGGAGAGAGAGCGAGGGGGAGGGACTGGGGGGGGGGGAGCCGAAGAAGGGTCCGTATACGCATCTCGCCGCGCTCGGGGCGCAGCGGATGCCGCCTCGTAATTTGTTTTCGTATATCGCAGGCGGCTCTCTTTTGCCGGTGTCTACGCCCCCTTCACCGCACCTTTTCCCCGTACCGCGTGCCGCGCCGCGCTCGTTTCGACCAACCGCCACGGTGTCCAAGCAAAATGTGAAAAAGAAATTCTCTGGCTTCTTTCCAGATTTTCTAGACTGAAATAGCTCAATTTCTCTGACCGATATGGGTATATAGATCTAGAGTGTAAAGTTTTACGCATCAATTATGAACAAATCAACTGACATTTATAGAACGGGTTATGAGAACTGAAAAATAAATATTGAAGTAATTCAATTTTGTCAAATCATATTATTTAACGGCTCTTTTTAGAACAGAAAAGAACTTAGATACATACATATACACACACGAAAGTCTTATTTTAAAAATTTCCATATAAATTCTTACAAATTTTAATAGATCAGAAGTCAACCTATTTGAGAAATTTGAGTGTCTTTGAAAAATTACGGAAAATTCTTTATTTTTCCTGACTTCACCGTGACTTTTTCCCGACCAACATAATTCCCTGACCGCTGGACACCGTGCTGACGCTTTTCGCCCCGCTGCCGCGTTAAGAAGCTCGTACCCGTTCCTCGGACCTCGGATATACGATGGTAAGTGTTCGTTTCCGATTGATTCTTCATAAATCATCAAGCGATAGGTAATCGCGAAGAGCCCGCCCGATCCGCAAAACTTGTAACGGTCCGCGAGAAACGCCGAAACCGCGCGGAGGGAAAGAGGGGGGCGCCTGATGTAGGGACGACCGACGAGAGAGGGAACGAGAGGCGAAAATAGGGGAGGGCGAGAGCGGAGGAGAGGTCTTTGGTTAGGAACACTGCAGCGACGCCCCGGGGCCATCCATCATCCCAATAATTGCTTCCCTTCCCATCCTACGATTCCTATAGATGCCGCGTCTTAAGAGAGCCGCGTGAGAGAGAGAGAAGAGGGATCACACACTCTCCCCACGCTATCTCTCTCACCTACCACCTCCGCGTCGCGGTGTGCGCGGGACATTGCCGCGTTGCGAGTGACTGATAGATCGCTCGCGATTTTTTTTGCGCGCTCGCGCTTCGAAAGCAGGCGGAAGCGAAACTTGCGGGCGACGACGAAGAGTGTCGCGCGCATAAACAAACGATAGCGGGGACTTTTTGCGCCGCTAATTACTTCTTTAAATAGAATTACTCACGCTCGTTCTTCTCTCCGTTGGAAGAACATTCTGCGTCGCAGCGAGATTTCCTCTCGGGGAGGGGTGATTTAACGATCGATGGATGCCGGTGGTGACTTACCTGAAACGGAAAAATTGGTCGGTTTAGTTAAGATAATCTCGGGATCGTATGGTTCATTGAAGAGATTAGAGAATTGGATGATTATTTTGAGAAAAAAAGCAACAGATTTAATTAAATCGGCGGTTAGAGGTGGGGAATGCATATCAAGTTATTTGGATCAATAATTAATTTATTTCTTCCAAACAGCAGTTAATCGTTATAGATAAATTTATCAGTCGAAGCAAATAGTTCTGCATTCCTTCACTCGTAAACGCTGATTTCACTGTGAATATACTATTTATTTTTCTCAGTGTACGCGAATCATCGGAAGAATTCAAAATTCGTACGCGATCAACGGTGATCGTTTGTCATAATACCGTACCGATTCGAGATCTCCCGACCCGGCAGCGGAAGACCCTCGGGGAGTTCCCGAAAAGCGCTCGACAATCTGAATTTTGCGGAAGGACCAATTATGCAGGCGCAGTCGCCGATAAGGAAGTGGTCCGATGCGATAAGGCGAGGGAATACCAGGAATTCCATTCACGAAAGTCGACCGTTTCACCGCTACGCACGTTGCGCGTGTTTTTGTAACACTTACGGAAACTTACGCGCAATCGGGTTTCGATGATAGGTACGCGTAAGCGAGTCGTATAAATAATTCTTGGAAATTATGCGTACACTGAGAGAAATAATTGCTAGTGAGGAAAAAAAGATTTCTTGAATGATAGATTTATTGAGGAAATCTCAACGGAACACCGAGATATCGATGATGTCTTGCGGAAAAAAAATTTTTTTATACACAAAATCAGCGTTATTTCATATTTCCTTTGAGATTTCGACCTAATAACTGTGGTTTTCGGAATCAGCGTAAAAAATACATAAGATAGGGTGATCCAGAATTCGATTCCAGAGATTTCGATTTTTGCAAAAAATCTAAGGCATACCCCTTAGATTTTTCGCAAAAATCGAAATCTCTGGAATCGAATTCTCGACCATCCTATCTTATGTATTTTTTCGCGCTGATTACGAAAATGAAAGATTTATTGAGGAAATCTCAACGGAACACCGAGATATCGATGATTTCTTGCGGAAAAAAAATTTCTTTATACACAAAATCAGCGTTATTTCATATTTCCTTTGAGATTTCGACCAAATAACCGTGCCTTTCGGAATCAGCGTAAAAAAATACATAAGATAGGGTGATCCAGAATTCGATTCCAGAGATTTCGATTTTTGCAAAAAATCTAAGGCATACCCCTTAGATTTTTCGCAAAAATCGAAATCTCTGGAATCGAATTCTCGACCATCCTATCTTATGTATTTTTTCGCGCTGATTACGAAAATGATAGATTTATTGAGGAAATCTCAACGGAACACCGAGATATCGATGATTTCTTGCGGAAAAAAAACTTCTTTATACACAAAATCAGCGTTATTTCATATTTCCTTTGAGATTTCGACCAAATAACCGTGCTTTTCGGAATCAGCGTAAAAAAATACATAAGATAGGGTCATCTAGAATTCGATTCCAGAGATTTCGATTTTTGCGAAAAATCTAAGGGGTATGAATATTATTATAAAAATCCTATAAAATCCTATTAATAATCCTATAAAAATGTTTAAGAATACAGGTTCTCGGTCGAAAAGTATATTTTTCGTCGAGGAATACATATTCTTGGTTCACGAATACCTTCGTTGGGACAAGAAATTCTTTCCGCGCGAAAAGACAACTGTTCGAACCTATTAAATATTGTCTTGAGTGAAGAAAACCATTGCTTGGTCCTGGAATTGCCTATGTCACATTTTTGCTTCAGAAAATTTTTTTTTTTGGAACCACCAATCATTTCTCTCAATGTGATGGAACGATTTGTCGGGAGTTCGAAGATCGCTAGTAGTGCGTTGTATCGCTGTGATATTCCAAATTCAATATCAAGAGAGAGAGAGAGAGAGAGAGAGTGCGACTATCTAATTCTCAGGTGACGAATTTCGTGTAGGAACGGTTACCGCCTCGCATTCGACGGCCGAACGCGCGCCGTGTTTCTCGTGGCGCGCAGCGGCGGTGACGAAGGGCGAGGGGGGGAAGGGCACGGATTAGATTGGAATGCACGGAGGAGGTGCTCGTAGATACGCACGTACACGCGGCCGCGGGGGCCACGTGTGCGAGAGAGCGCGACCCAAAGAATCCCATTCATAGATGCGGCACGGAGTTAGCCGCGCGCTTGTTCCGAGAGAGCCGAGATTAGGAGCCGGCGCCAGGTATACGCAGAAGAAAGGCCTAACGAAAGCGTTTTCATCTCCCTTTCGCCGCGCGTTTTTCACCACGTCGAACTCTCGCCGCTCTCGGCTCTCGATATTTTCTTCGACGCTCTGGCGTCGTCGTCGTCGTCGCCGGGCTGTTAAGCCTAGTTCAGACACGGCTAGTAATTTAGTCGAGTAGCGAGTAATTTAGTCGAGTAGCGAGTGATTTAGTCGAGTAGCGAGTAATTTAGTCGAGTAGCGAGTATCCACTGATCAATAATCGTTCGGACCAGTTTAGTTGAGTTCAGCGTTAAGAGTGGTATCTCAAAATGGGCAAGCAAAGACGTCGTACGGAATTAAATAACGTTATAAAAAATGTTATAAATATTATTTTGAAAGAGATTGAAGAAGAAATATTCAGCAAAGCGACGCCCTTTTGTACTTAATTCGGAACATATAGAATAATACAGGGTGTTCCAATAAAATACGTTATGTATTATAAGCGTGACTTAGCTCAAAGATTATTTTATTGTATTAGTATACTGGGAATACAAGGAAGATGCTTTCTTTATAACTGCTAAAACCCGAATGAATCCTCGCACAGCGTCATCCAGGGCCCGGAGGGCCTGGTCTCCCCCTCGACCCAACGCTATCGCCATCATATAAACATCCTTCGAGCGAGGGGTGTCAGGAATACTTTGACGGCATTCCCATCGACTCCTTCAAGAAATATTCCTCACACTATGACATATGTATGGCAAATGCGAAACTGCAACGTCTTCGTTGTAGTTTTTTTTATGTCACTGTATACCAAACCAATATCGGGTTAAAATAATTGCTATATATAGCCGTTTATTTTGAAAGTGGCCTAAGTCCATTTGTTAATTATTTCCTGTTGCCAGTAGTTACATGTACAACTTAAAGTTAAGTATATTCAGAATAAATACGGTAATATTTTGGGGTACATAAGTTTTCGGAGTTACTTCAATAATTAAAACCATCACTTCGAAAGTGGCCTAAGACCAATCAATTATTGATAATGTCCAAGGCAGTGATGGAGGTAATTCTAATTAATTAGTATTTAACAAGTTAACTTCATTTTTTGACAATTGCTTTAGTTGAATAATCAGTACGTTTCATTAATCCAGTTAAGAAAAATGTACGCAATACACATACAATTAAATATAAAACTTAAAATTTAATAGTAAATTTTATAAATTATTTCCCCACGGGGAAGAATAAAACGACAAGACCATTTAGTTCAGATAGTGAAGAGTAATTAGTAACTAATGATTTCAAGGAAAATCGAAAAAGGAAGAGAATTATAGAACAATATTCCTCGTCAGGAGATGAAGATATAGATAACAATGGAGAAAAGATTGATGAAACATACATCCAAAAAGTACGAAAAATTGAACGGAATACAGGAAACAGATATAATATTATACACTCAAACTGCAAACATGATTTCTTCAAATCCCTTTCACATACCGCTCGAGTTGCCGCACGAAACGCCGTGGCGACTGAGAGCCATCTCTCGAATGGAAATGATACCCAAAAACCATTTTTTTTACATTCCTTTGCAATTTAATTAGATCGTTTATAACGTTTTATGAATTTATTTTGAGATAGAGCTTTCACGCAATGCGAAGAACATGGCGCCATCGCATACGCAACGATATATCGTCGTCTGGCACTAAAAGAGTTAAATCAGTCGAATTACACAACGCGGCGATATGACTAAGATCGAAAGTAACTTCAAGTTAAAGGACTTGTACTTGATTACACTATGTACGTTAACGTTCCGCGATACCGGATTGACTCGATGATGATTGGTAGTACAACGCGGTTTATCCCTGGCCATCGATTGAATTCGACATTCCTCCCTTTAAACCGGCTCGGCATTCGCGTACATGCAGTGCCCCGTCGAGTGGGCCCATTCGAGTAAATGGGTATTGCGAAAAACGGCCCGCGACGATCCGTACCGTAATTACCTCCCGAGAAAGGTCGAACCGTGGTAGGGGACTCTACTCGACCGTCAAAATAGAATCAGATGGATCCAGTTGACTAAACTACTATACTAAACTACTCTACTAAATTTTACTGTCCGCACGCACTAAATTACTAAATTACTCGCTACTCGACTAAATTACTAGCCGTGTCTGAACTAGGCATAAAATCTTACTCTACTAATTTTTACTGTCCGCACACACTAAATTACTAAATTACTCGCTACTCGACTAAATTACTAGCCGTGTCTGAACTAGCCTTTATGTACGGAGGAGCGATTAACGGTAATCCGAGGTGCGTCAAAAAAAAAAAACGTACCGCGTTTGGATAAATGTATCGCTTGTAAAACGAATTAATTGCCCAAGTGGAAAAATTCTATATATTGTTTATATAATCCATATGTGTTGTTTTGCTCATGTACTGATTATATATGATTTCTATATTAACCATATAATCATATAAAAAAATCTGTATATCGTCCTTACTTGGTTAAAATTGAAATCATATATTTATAATTCACATATGACCAAAACCACATACAGATTATTTACAAATTAGGTATATAAAACTTTTCCGCCTAGGTGGATCTACTAAAAATCACTTACAGCATCGCGAGTAATTATTTATTCAGATCGATCAGATCTTTTGTCATATTAATTTATTATTCCTTCCTCGCAATCACACACTATTGACTGCATATGACTGCGAGGAAGAGATGTCAAATTGACGTATTAAAAAATGTCATGATATTGTACAAATAAATAATTACTCGCGACCCCGCAAGTAATTTTCAGTCTACATATATCCCACAAATTCTTTTCCCCTGTGTATTTAAAGCCGACGAGAGGAGGAAATCCGATTTCGATCGAGCTAATTCGAAGGTCGACAGCTGCTCGAAGAGCCTCTTCGTAGAATATTATCAACGAGAAACACACGTGCTACCGGAGAATTATCTGGCGCGCGATACGACGAGGGTCCGATCGATATACTCCAATCGCGCTTCCGTTATCCGCGCGCGCCTCGCGCTCGAGCTCCCGTCGTCAGAGTGCCATCGCTTTCGCTACATTGTCGCCTGACGACGCGTTGCGTCTCCGTGCGCATGAATGAATGAAAGCGGTGCCAGGAGACCACGGTTCGGCCGTACGACTTTGTTTACGGTATCGACCAAGGGGAGGAGGCGATAGCGACGGAAGTGTTTGTGTACACTGGATTCAACGGTTATCGGACTACATAATTTCAGAAACACGAGCTCCGACCGAGATACCAGTCGGTGACCCAATCGGCGCGGGAGATAACTTCCGACATTTTCGCGAGCCACGATCGTCGAATTTTTGTTGCAGATCCGTGCAATCAGATTCCAGTACCAGTGAAAAGCGTCCCCGATGACCAGCCGATCCTTGATCGAAAGCGTGGAGAATGCACCCAGGGAAAATTTCTAGTTGAATGCGAATCTCATAAAAAAAATTAATTGAGCTGAATAGGAATTTATTCGCATCGAACAAGTCTATTTAAATTAGATTGATGTTCTACTAGATTCGTACTAGATACGCAAAACATTTATTAATTCAAATAAACTCTTGTGTTCGATGTGAATAAATTCCTATTTATCTCAAATAAACTTTTTCATCAGATTCGTATTCAACTGGACCTTTTCTTTCAGTGTGTTCCTGCGCGAGGTGATCTATTTGTCAGGCTTTATCTCAGTCTCGTCCATACTCGGTTTCTAGTTTTCATTTTTGCTCTATCAGTTTTTTATAATTTTCTTCCGTTTCCTCTCGGTTCGTTTCATTGTATAATATATTTATGTGCTCTTAGGAGATCTCGCCTTAGAGCATGAATGAATAAACGCATCTCCTTCCAGCGGATGTAAGATACTTTTCGACTCCCGTCACGACGATTTCCCGCATCCCCCCCCACTCCTCTCTCTCGCAGAGGCGACAGAACGAATCGATGCAAATCACCCGACGATTAGGAAGAGAGACTCTCGCAATTCCGAGTGTCTTTGCGCGTTCTATTCAAATGCTCCTCGCCCCGGCAGCGAAGTCTGAATAAAGAGTCTGGGGCTCTGTAAAGTATGCAACGATCTCTCTCACGCGGCGTCGATACCGCGAGGGGTTACGCCCCATGGAAAATAATGATTCGTCCCCGTAAGGATGTCCCGCTGTAAATATAAGGGCGATAAGGGAATATCCTTACGAGCGACATAATCATACCGCTAATAACGTTCCGACGCGCCATAAAAACAACGGATCGCATTATTACATCACGGTACACCACAATTCGATTTTGAAGCAATTATTATTTCTTTCTCGCAGATAAATTATTTACCTCGTTTTATCACTTTTCATTTTCGGTCTTATCTAAGCTGGAAAACGACATTTAGAAATGCAACTGCGTCATCGTGCTGTGCGTCGATCTCTCTCGCACTCGCAACTCGGCGTAAGCGCGTCTCTCTGGCGTTTCGATGACGTCACGGCGCCGTCGAGAGAAGCTCATTTATAACAAACTCTTTATGAATAATTATTTTTTCGGATACTTTCTTTCTCGCGCGTGACATTGAATATGTGCGCAGATCAGAAACTGAATTTAAAGATATGAATATTCTTCATTTTTTTAAAGGCCGAATTACGCTACCAAATTCATTTCTCCCGATATTCCGAATCCCCATCGCTCCCGATCAACGCGCAACAAAATCGATCGTACCGCTATTCTTAAAAAAAAAAGCGTCGCCACAGTCCTTTCTCCTGGCATCGCGCGCGTGGGACTCGCGCGGAAGGTTGGAATATAGCCGTTAATTATCGTGGTAACGTGGAATGCACCGCGCGGCTCGCCTCTACCCTCTCTCGCGCGCAATCGCTTCTCCCACCCCTAGTCTTCTCTCTCTCTCTTTCTCCGTCCCGCGAGAGGATTCACTCCTCCGCGTCCATCGACAGTGGCGTGGACCACCTCATTCATCCTATCTGCATTCCTTTAATGCTACCTGGGGTCCGTGGAATGCCTGGCCCCTCCGCCCCGCGAAGGGCCGGCTCTAAGGGCCCTAGGTAGTAGGTATGCGTCCGCGTTCACTCTCTCTCTCACTCACTCGCACGCACAGAGCCCGGTGCGAGGTGTCGTCGCGGGTCCTGGAATTCGGCGATCTCGGCGCTTTTCCTGGAAATCCCGAACGGGAAGCTGCGAGGTGCGCAGGTTTTCTCCGTGGTGGTGAGGCGCGCCGTGCGGGGAAGGGATGCATTCTGCTCGAGTCCGGTGAAAATGTTTGGACGCGAAAATCGAGTTATCATCGTTACGGAATATTGCGCTAAAATCGCCAGATATTGAAATCGGAATGGTCGATCATTGTTGATTTTATCGTCACACCGCCGAGGCGCGATGATTTTATCAGCGATGCGTTAATCGGACGGCGCCGCTAAATGTGGCGATTTGACGATTTGCGTTGCTTTCGAAATGCGATTCGATTGGCGATTGCAGTGTTCACAGTGCATTCGAGGTATTTAATTGGTAGGTGGAAGATATTTTTTTGGTATAGATTTTCACTTAACGCGCGGTTGGTTCTGCGTTGTCAAGTTACACAGAGAAAACAAATAGAAGACTTGACTCGATTGGCGATCACGGACTGGGGAACGCCGATAAAGTTACTTGAATAATTAAATAATTCGGCTGTAATGACTTGAAATTGTTAGACGAAAACAAGCTGCAGTCGAGTCCAGCAAATTATTAGTCGAAGCAACCAGATCTGCGTTCCCCGTCCGCGATCGCCGATTCAGTCAGATCTACCGTACTTTCTTCTCACGGTAGAAATACGAGCAGGTAGTCGGTATTTTTGTTCGTAAAATAATAAGCGATACATCGATGGGTTTCCCCACCAATCGAGCAGCGTCGAAGGGACTCGAAGGGCCGCATCGGCGTCGCCGCGCCGCGGCATTTCGAGTTTCACACGTATTTACATCGTTAAAAGGTACCGATATGCTAATACGCAAGAGCGGCGAGGCCACCGCCGACGCGGCAGACTCGGCGTCGCCTTCCATCGTAAGCCCGCGAGGTAAGGTGTCGAGCGCGTCGGGCGTATTGCGTCTGAATGTCTGGAACCAGCCGATCGCCAATTATCCCGGCTAAGTCAACATTGGGCAGCGGCGCGGCGTATAGAACTCGCCCGCCCGCCTTGCCCCCGCAGGGCCGTGGAGAGTCACGACGCGGTTTGAGCGAGAGAGTGAGAGGGAGACGGAGATGGATCTCGAGAGCCGAGCGGACTTTCGACCCGAGCAGGTATAACCGCGACATCCCGTCGATTCCGGCTCCTCGTTTCCGCGAAACGGCGTACCGTTCACCGCGCGCGCGCGCGAGATTCTCCCCGCGCGGAAGAAATAACCCAAAAGCGACCTCCCGCATACGCCTCATCTGCGGCCGACCTCGACGCGGCGCGCGTCCAGGGTGTCTCGAAACTCGCGGTGAAATTTGGGATTGAACTCTTGACGAGCGTAACCGATGTGTTTTTTTCAAGCTGGATTCTAAAAATTGTTAATTTATCGAGGAGATGTCAAAAGAAGACCGAGATATCGATATTTTGTAAAATAAACAAATAGTGGTTGGCTACGTAAAATCGTAGATATCTCATATTTCCCTTGAGATATCGACCCGATGAGCGTGATTTTCGTGATCAGCGTGAAAAAATACATGAGATAGGACGGTCGAGCGACCGATTCAAGAGATTTCGATTTTTGCGAAAAATCGAAAAAATTTCGGCCAAAATCGAAATCTCTGAAATCGGTCGCTCGACTGCTCTGTCTTACTTATTTTTTTTTTTCGTGCTGATTCCGAAAATCATAGATATATTGAGGAAATCTCAGTGGAACACCGAAATATCGATGATTTTCTGGGCAGAAATAATTGTCATCCGCATAAAATTGTGAATATCTCACATTTCCCTTGAGGCATCGTCGAGATATCTACTATTTTCATAATCAGCGCGAAAAAGCACACAAGATAAGCCGGTCGATTGATCGATCTGAAGATTTCAATTTTTAACAAAATATCTATCATCGCGCTGCAGCATCGAAATTATGTAATATTTAATAGCCGATATGATCGTCACATATCCAAAGAGTTCCTTCCCGACGCGAGAACGACATCGCGAGCGACGTTCCATGCCCGCAGCGTTCGCGGGTGCCCGATTAAAAGTTCGTCCCGACGCGCGAGAGATTCTTTCCTCCTTATAGGTACGTAGATAGCCGAGGCCGTTGTCGCGATTTCTCCATAGACAAAAAACCTCCCTACTCTTTCATCTCGTTTTTTTCCCTCCCTCTCTCTCTCTCTCTCTCTCTCTCTCTCTCTCTCTCTCCCTCTGTTTTGTTTGCGCTTTTTTTTTCCTTTTCTCCTTTGTATCTTGCTCTTGTATTTGCGTATTTCGTTAAGCGCTTATATTGTATCATTTACTTCCGCTTAGCATACTTCACTTTGTTTGTTTTATCCGTATTAGTTATATTGTAAACTTTTATTTACCTTATTCTGTTAGTCTAGGCCGTTCTGTTATCTATTATTTTGCTTTGTTATTTACTTCATCTCTTTCCACTCGTTCGCTCTCTTAGTTGCTCTCTTTGTAATTTGTTGCTTTCTCTGTAATTCAGTTGTCCTGACAGTTGCGTGCTCTCAGAGGGCCTCTTTGGCCCTAGAGCAAATAAAATATGCTTCTTCTTCTTCTTCTTCTTCCCCCTCTCTCTCGTTAAGAGACCCACGTACAATTCCGAGGAATCCCACGTCTTCGGCGAACAGGAAGAACGCACCATCTCGTCGCGATTCGAGCAAGGCTATGACAGCCGCGCGATGGTGGCGCGGGCGGTAAGACGTTCCCCGCACTTCCGACGAGCCGAGAGCAGCAGGCGCACGCTCGGACGGCCGCGGCGAAAATTCGATCGGCGTCCACACGATGGAATCGCCCGTGGAGAAATCCGAAAGGGAGAACCGGAAGCCGCGTGAATCTCGAGCTTTGAAAAATCGGATTAATTTGTGCCACGACTACACACACACACACGCACGCACGGGCCCTCAAATCCGTGCACGTGACCAACGGTCCGGCGCGATGGTCAGTGCGCGCGCCGCGGAGGTGTGGTTAGGCGGGCCCCCGTTGAAGCCGCTTCATCATCGGCATCTCACGGTCGTCAGAAGCGTATCATAACACGGTGTATAACTAGGGGTGGAAACAGACCGGGCCGGCCGGCGGGGAACGGGGGCCCGGGCAATACAAGACAATAAGGCCCCGAAGCTCAGCGATCCTGGCCAAGATACCCGCGCGCGGACGCCTGCAGCCTCCCGACGGCGCGCTTCTTTTTCTCCTGCTTTCCCCGTACGCGCGGTGCGAGTATAGTTCTCCTCTTCCTTTCTCTCCTCCGCGCCCTTGGCTCTCCGATCGTTTCCGAGGCGACGCGGTCGGCGGTGGCAGAAGCGGCAAGGAGCAGAGCACCGGCCTCCTATAGCGCGCTCTCCTCTGCTCTCTTTGGTGGTGTTGCCGCCGCCAGTTCGTATCCCTTTATCTCCTGCTTCTCTCTCTCCAATCGCTCCCTGTCTCTCCTTCTCTCTCTCTCTCTCACTCATCGGCTCGCACAGGTTCACACCCGCGGTACAAGTTAGCAGCGACGCGGATGCAGGTAAATAAACGGTATAGTAAAAGTGGGACAGAGATGCCGCTGCAGTCTCGGTTTAACTTTGAACTCGATTATCTCGAAACGCAGTGGAGATATGTGAAAAATGCGTAGTAACTGTTTTAAAGTAAAAATATAGATAAACACTTTTTATCTAAACTTTTCTTCGATACCTGCAATCGATTTCGAGATAATCGATTTTGAACTTGCTCTTCAACCGCGGCGTCTATCCCACTTTTACCCTGTATCCGCGCCGCTGCTAATATCGGGTTGTTGTTAAATTTTCATTGAAAGAAAAAAAATTAAGATTCTTTAAACCTTCATCGATCCTTGCCTCGCCTGCTCTTTCTCTCTTTTTCTTTCCTCTCGAGCGCTCAGCAAAGTATAACGTAGAGAAGAGCAAAATTGTGTAACGAACTGTCAGAGGAAATCAAAGTCATTGGCAGAGAGAGAATTAGGCAAGAGAGAGTAGTAATATTTAATTTTTTGCCGAAAAATCACATCAATCGATCAATCGCGAATGCAGTTAGACAAACGGTAAATTTTGGGTTATTAATCTCGATTGAAAGAAAAGATCAATAGATTTTCTACTCGCTCACACTCCAAACCTCCACCGATTAAAATGCTCGTCGACGTCTGCGTTTCCCCTTCTCGATAAAAAAAAAGAAGATAATAGAAAAAACAAAGAATGGCATCTCTCCTCCCGGACAGCCCCGCCCGCCGAGTTCCTTAATCCCGAGGCGCGACGTCGGGGCGACCTTAATTAATTCGATTCTTCGAACCGTCCGGGCGGCCGGGCGAATCAGTCGTTTTCGCGAAGCTTCGAAGGAGCTGCATAATACATAGGTATACGTCGCCCCCGCTTCGCACCCTTTCCTCTCAGACGTTCCTCCCCTTTCGTTCGATGCAGGAGCGCGAGGAAAATCGAAGAGGGAGGGAGGGAGGAAGGAACGCGAGCCTGGAGATAGAATAACTTTCCCCGGGTGTGAAAGAAGAATAAAAAGGCGAGGAAGAGCGGCGGCGCGTCGAGCGAGCGACTCTGGATGGAATTCGCGAGGCGAACTTCCGAGAAGATCTGCACCCTCTCACCTCACCCTCCGTCCCACACAGCGCGGCGGTGCGACCGAGAGATCCCTGACTTTTTTCTCACGCTTTTCCCGAAGCGCCCTCCGCTCGCTCAACCCCTCCGGCCGCACCGCTACTCCTCCTCCCTCGCGCGCTCACCGTTCTTCGCGCGCGCGGAATCGACCGCGTTCGTTGAACCGTCCGCGAGAACGCACGTAGGTACGGCAAATCGCGACAATATGACTTTCCTGGAAGCGGCCGCGCACCTCGTCGAACGAACGCGCAACATAAATTTGGAACTGTGGCCCGCGTCGTCGTCGCCGCGGCGCGCGTTTCGGGAGCCGAGGGGGGAAGACGAGAGAGCCGCGCCAGCACAGAGAAGGCCTCGGGGCCGAAAGAGAAGCGGAGGTTGAATTGGGCGCGGGGGGAGCGACGCGAGGGAGGAAACCGTCAGCGTCTCCCTTTTCCCGGCGCGGGACGAGGAGAGAGCGCGCGTTTTATGGGCGCATTTTTTCCGGCTCCTTTTTGGAAAGGACCTACCCCAAGGTTCTCGGAATCGATGGGCCCTCGGAGCGACCCTCTCCCCTCCTGCTCCTCGTCCTCCCGCGCCGCAGGACCGCGCGCGCGCGCTGCTCCTCGCTTCCACGAAGTTTCCCCGTATCGTAGAACGGCGAGAGTTCGCCGACGCGGCGCGACTTTCGCGCGTGGAAAATTACCGCGGGGGGGAGGGGCGAGGATTGCATCGGCCGGGGTACGAGACACGCGTGGGAGGGGAAGCGTGTCGATTTTTTCGCGGACCGCCTCGCGGAGGGGAGGGGAAAGTGCAACAGGAAGGTGTATGCGCGCTCCCGTCGCACCCCGCGGGGATATCGCGACGGCGGGCGACTCCCACGCGATTCCCACCCCGTGACGCGGTAGTCATAATATTTAAGATAATCCGGGAAGAAAGATCGCCCCCGAATTCCGTTCACACGCTCTCGTTTCGGAGTCGGCGGCGGTCGCCTCTCTCTCGAGAGCGACGAAATTTATGATTCCGGGAGATAAGGCAGTCGAGAGGGAGTGTTGTGCGCGTGCGGGAGGGGGCGGGACGGGGATGATGTGGGTTTCGAATGCCGACGAGTAGGAGCGAGCGGGGATGCGGTACCGCGCGTCGCCGGGGATGTTGCGGACGTGCGTCGCAACGCGCGCAGCACTTCTTGGACTCGTCGGTTGACACTGGCGACTCTCGAGCCTTCGTCTGCGATCGCATTTAAGGTTGTTCGACCGAGACAATACACGTACAAATTTTGGACGCTCCGAGTTAGCGTTACGCTCGGTAGAGGTCGGTCGGTAAAAAAGGTCCGAGTTGAAGCAAAAAGTTTTGGCGAGGTACAGTCTCGTTCTATTCACGCACACCCCTAAAAGTACGATACATGAATACGTACGCACACAAGTAACGCCGGATGGTGGCGACCGTGGCAGCCGCGCGCAGTCTGTCTCTCTCTCGGGTTCTATTAAACCTCTTCGTCTGCTCCCTAACCTCGTTTAGGCTGTGCTCTGTGTTGTGTTGCCAAGTTGGCCATTGAGCAAAATAAATGAACTTTCACTAATTATTTCTCGATAACCAAACGGTCAATTATTTTCGTTTTTTTTTGCTGTATTCATTGATACTTTTTCTACACTATATGTTTGACTTCATTGAAAAATATCGAGCCGTTGATTTAAAAAAAATTAAAATAGATGAAGTCCTATCTAAACACATATAAATTTAATTATTTTCCAAAATTTATAACAAAAGTTTGAGACGGTCAATCGTCGTCGGGTTTCGCTCATTTTGTAGTTAATTGTTTGAACTATCTACCATAAACATTTTTGTTAAATGTGTCGAAGTGACCAGTCACGGGTTAACAACCTTAATCTAGGTACATTCGGAAAAGAAAATTGGATTGATCGAAGTGAACGTGTTTTTGTATACTCCGAAGAGCACTTTTGTTCGATTAGAATGAATATCGATTGGACGTGTGTGAAAATTAATGATTCAATTAAATATTAGTTGAATGAAATCGGTATCTTTTTGGATAATCATAAGAGTACAATTATTCGATTAGAATGAATATCGATTGGGCGTATGTAAACATTATTAATTTAATGAAATATTATTCGAATGATATCGGTATTCATTTGAATCGAATAAATGTGCTTTCAGGGCTACAACCAAAAACAAATTTATTTCACTCAAACAAATTTTTCCTCGATAGGTAGATATACGAATGAAAATGACCATCGATAAATTCTTCTCGGTATAAATCGATACGTGCCCCGCGCTTCGATCGTTATACCTATACGCAATTATACCATCGCCGTTCCCATCTACAGCCTCAACCCATCTCCTACACCTACGTATAAACTGCACAACTAACTATCCGCATAACTCTGTACGGGTTGGATACACTTATAGCGGCGGCGCGGCGGCCTCCATTATCGACCGATTATAGCGCGCGGCAAAAGGGGGGTAGGATGGAAAGAAAAAAAAAGAGAGAGTACCTACAACCGCGGAACGCGTCCCGCGCGCGCGTAGTGCCCCCGACGAGCGAAGAAAGGGGTGAAGTGACAACGCCAATCCCTGTCCGAGGGGCTGTCGCAGATATGCAACCTCCGTGAAACGCGACCCCGTCCTGCATCTGCATCGGAAACGACGAAAGGAGGACGGGGGAGACGTGACTTTTTTCCCTCCCGTTCACACAGCTCCACCGCCGCCGCCGCTGCTGGCGCCTGCACCGCCGAGAGATTCGGATTTCGAAATGAACTTCTCGGAAGGCCGACGCGAGGGGCGGCGGCCGCGCGTATTTGCTCCCGCCGTAGAGAGAGTCGATTTTGAAATCCTCGGCCGGAGAGAGAGAGAGAGAGAGAGACGCCCCGGCGTCTCCTTTCGTTTCTTTTTTTCCTCCTCTCTGAGAGGGCCGCCGCCGACGCTTCCTCTCGCCGCGCAGGCGAGAGAGAAGCGAAATTCGATTCGATCGCGAAAGAAATTCGCTCTTCGGCCCGTGTGTCCGGAGGGTGAATTCCGGGCGCGACGGGCCCAATTAGTGGAAGAAAGAGGAGAGGGAGAGCGAAAGAGAGAGAGAGAGAGAGAGGGACTCCCTCCTCGGGAGAGGGCATCGGCGCAAAGGTGAAGAAGAGGCGAGGGTTGCGCGCCGCAGCGCTCTCTCGACGCGCTCCCATGTACTTATCTCCGGGTCGCATCTGATTGGTGCACGGGTCGAGTCATTCACAGAAAACGCAGAATGCAGACGGTCACGTGACACGGGGGCGAGAGGGGTGCGCGATGGCGCCAGCGGGTCCAGCGCGCCCCCCCGGGCAAAGGGATGGGCTCTGACCCCGAGAGCCACGCCGCTATAGCGACGTAAAAGAACCGACCGCGATTTCGATCGTCGATTCGTGAGTCGATATTTATCCCGTTGAAACTTTATTCGACGATTTTTCGGAATCAATAATTGAATCTTAAGAATCGAAAGAGAATCCGAATTGTCAGCAGTACTTTAGCCAGTTAAGTGCGTGCGAATTCGATTGGGCTACTGTTCTACACGAAGACTGATAGCAGTAGGTACATTTTATCGTGTTTACAATAAAAGAGGGTTTTCGGATGCTCCTACTGTGCCGAAGAACAATTTTTCCTTAGAAACCGGAAAACTGTGACGTGAATCATGACGATTTAATATTTTCAAAAGAAAAATTACTGTATCACACTGTAAAAACATCCGAAAACTTTCATGTGTACCTACCAACTTCTTTCATCGTAGATAGGATAGACCGAGGCGAATCGGACAATAGATCCACATTTCTTATTACAGAGCGTGATAAAAATGAGCATTTCGATAATCCGATATTCGATTCGTTGAAGAGGAACAAAGTAATACGAATTGTCGAAATGCTCATTTTCATCACGATCTGAAAAATGTAGATCTATGGTCCGATTCACCCTGCGATCCAATTAGCTTCGATCTACCCCGCAGTAAAAATTCACCGGTATCGATCTTTCCGCGTCCTTCGCAGAAAGCGAAATGTCGTAGTTTCGCCGCGAATAATTACGAGGATTCGCGAACGCGAAGGCACCGAAGGAATCGACTGCTCACCCGGCCGTCAGAGGTCGACGCACCTCTCGGCGCTCGCTCGCTCGCTCGCGCGCCGTTCGAGCCCATCGCTACCGCGCCGGGGTGGTTCTCACCCTCTCGCGCTTCGGGCACTGTGTCGCGGTGGCCCGATTCTCGGAAGGACCTCATTTGTTGCTCCCTGCTATATATCTCCGGGATTCTGGCGCGTTGTTGCCGCGGAGAACTCGGAATGCTGCCGAAGTTGCACGTACTCGGGACGCGCGTAGACGCGCGCGCGCGCGGCCGTTCACGTCGCACACGTGCGCGCGATGCGAACGCACTCTCGCGGATGCACGCGTGGAGTAGTGCCGCTCCGCGGTGCGCGCGTGTAGGTAGGGGACCCGTAGACGCGAACGCTTCGCAGCGGCGAAACGTGTAAAGTATGTGTAGGGTGGACCGAAGCGAATCGGATCATGGATCTATATTTCTCAGATCGCGTGGAAAATAAGCGTTTCGATTGCTTGTACACTGGGAAAAGTAACCTGGTCGATCTGAGCAAAATCCTGGAGACCATAACCAAATCGTTTGGTGAAATACGGATTCTCTCTCCATCTGTTTGACCGAACTGAGACTATTTTCCGGTCAGAATAACACATGTATAATAGTTAGAACTTTATATTTGGTTCAATTTACGAGTACTTTGGTTCGAATAACTCGACTCGTTTAACCAGATGCGTTTTGTTATTTGAACCAAGTTATTTTTTTACACCGAGAGAGTTAATTTATGAAATTGGAACGCCGATTTGGTTACTTACATTAATTAATGTCGTTATAATAATGAAAAACAAGTTAGACGAAAACAAGTTGGAGTCAATTGTAGCAAATTATTCGTTCAAGTATAACTAAATTTGCGTTCCCCGTCCGCGACCGCTGATTTGGTCCGAATTATCACATTTTTTCCTCACTTCGCTGCCCTCCGTTGAAACAATACGAAAAATCGCAATGCTCATCTTACCACGATCCGAGAAATACAGATCTATATGATCGGATTCTCCTCGGTTTACCCTACAGACACGAAGATAGTCGTGTAGCGCGCGAATACATTGTATAAACCCGATCACGAATCGCGTTTCGGACTTTGTTGCCGCGCGTCCGCGACATATCGCGGGTCTAGAATAACAGAGTTCTAACTGCAATCTCTCTCTCAAAAAGTCCCCTTTGATGTATCGCACGCGATACGTTAGGAGGGCCTTCTCGAGATTGCAGTTAGAAACCCTGTTATTCCAGACCCGCGATATATCACCAAACTGGAGCGCAACCGCGTCTCTTGAACCGGTGGTAGAGCAGAAAGAGGTGCTGCTCTTCCTCGCGCGGCTCGCTATACCTCGATCGTTTCACAGGCACCGAGTATACCACCGCGCGCGGCTGGTTTCGAGAGTGAATAACCCCTCGGGAGGAGCGGGTCACGTCCGTATACTCGGGGGGCAAGGGCCGCGCGCGACCACGTGTGCACGCGGCGCCTCATCACCCGGTAAATAGCGAGGTCCCGCGCCCGGAGACGACGACGCCCTCTCATCGCGTTTCCGAGATTCGCGCAGGCGGTCGCGCCGCGCGAAACTACCGGTCGCGTTTCGTCGCGGACGAAAAACGGTGGGCAAATATTTACCAGACGCGCGCGCTTGCACCTACCGCGCGGGCAGATAAGGCGCGATATCAAGAGTACACGAGCGCAATGGCCGCTGCTGTGGCGGCGCGCGTCTCGTCTCCGCGCGGTGGTAGATCGGAGTGACTGGGTGCCGCGCGCCGTTAAGATTCCCTTCGTCGTCGCGGTTCGGGCCGTGCGAGGAATTCGGCGCGGTGAAGCGAGATAGCGAAACCTGAATATGCGGAAGAAATCGTATTTTCGTATAAATTTTTTTTTTTTTCCACGGAAATGCTCTTGGCACACTGAGGGAAGAAAATATCAGCAGAGTTGATGGTATTTCTCGATTGTCGGTGTCTCTTGAAGTCAGCAAAGCATTTGTAACAGTTACCTACCATATTATCCATCAGCGAGAAAAAAAATTCACCGTGGTATTTATCATTAATTCATTACCCATCAGCCGATCGATCTATTTTAACCGTTACTCGAACACATTAATGGCCCTATTCTGTATAAAATTAAAAGCTCCGTAAGGATCTACATTCTATAAAGTCGCGTAAGAGTAAACTGTGTTATTTTGTAGAACATAGCACCTCGCAGAACTATAAATCCGAAAATATTACATTTTAATGCATACGCCCGTTGTTCCGTCATATTTCTCAGCGCAAAAATACAGAAACTGACTCATTTTTCTTTCAACGACGCCTCCATCGACAAGACGAATTTCGCAACACTCGACAAAACAAGGTGGAAGAACAACGCGGAGCGGGAAGACCGAGGCGTCCGCGCCAAACCACCCCGCGTGGACGAAGGCGTGTGAAAGTACAGCCCGACGTCATCGTCCGCGGGAATGTATCGTGGAATGCGCCGTCCGACTATCCGGTCTGGTTGGACAACCGAAACGGTTCGGTGGGACGTGCAGCGCGGCGGTGGAGGAAGGAATAGGTATATGGTACGGGTACGGGGGAAAATCGTGCAGGAATCCCGAACGCGGGACCCGTGTCGACGGTCGGAGAATGCGGTCGAGTGGGTCCTTGCGCCTCTCGCGATCGATCGGCGCGATTTGACGAAAGGAGCGAGAAATCGCGGCGAAAATCACCCGTCGAGTGGGTGAGCCGCGCGAGAAATTCACGCGAGCGCAGAGCCGAACTTTTGCGAGGGAAAGGTCGCGAAGAATGATCGGCTGCCTCGCCGAAGCCTCGAGCTTTGGCGCTCCTTGGAAGCCCTCGCGCTCGGGGAGGAGGTCCTCTCCGTCGCGAGCACGTATAGGTATACGTACAGGTATATAGGTATAAAGCAAGGGTGAACAACCCTCGCGACGACGACCGCCGCGCCGGTGAACGCGCAGGAAGGAGGGAGCAAAATGCTCCGAGAGAAAGAGAGAGAAAGAAGACGCAGGAGAACCGGGCGAGATCGTGGAAACGAACCGAGCGTCAATATCCGTGGAATGTTGTCGCGGGGGTTCTCTCGCACGCCTCGGTGAACCGAGACGGGGGCGACAACGACGACGACGACGACGACGACCAGGAGGAGAACGACGACTCCGAAGACGACGCAGAAGAACGCGATATAGGTAGCCGTGGGCACGTAGGACGGCGCAAATGGTGGGAGGGAGGAGGGGGGGGGGGGAGGGGTGCAGAGAAGGTCCGTAAGAAGGTACGAATGTATAAGTAGCCTGCGTGGGGGCAATCTCTCTTACAACCACTCGCGGGACGCGCCAGGTAGACGCGGGCGAGAGCACGGGGGCCGCCGCCGTACGGCGCGGATCCCCGCGCGCGCAAACGGGTCGAAGAGAGACCGCGGCGCGATTGAGAAAGACGCCCTGCCGAGATGCGAGGCCGCGCCGCGCCGGATTCAAAGAACTGGGAGCGAGGTAAACAAAATATTCGAGTGTGTGCGCACGCGCGCGCGCGCGCGCGCACACGGCCGCCCCTCGTCCGTGCCGGCGCGGTGGTGTTGGCGCGTGCGTGCGCGCGTACGTGCGAGGGGGAGCGAGCTGCGCGCGCGCTCGCGCGAGTGAGAAGGCGAGAGAGCGTCGGGCCCCACGGCGACGTTCCGCGAGGTGGGTGAGAGAAGAGGACGAAGGCGGCCGGTGGCGCCGCCAGGCGGAAGGGGGTCCACTACCGAGGTTGAGGGCCCCGAAGATGGGCCTGGCACGAGGAGTAGGGAAGGGGGGTTGTGGAATGCGGCCGTGGCCCCGGTACGCGTCGGGTATGCGCGTATTTGTGTATTTATGTGGAACACCGAGCGCCCGAGCCAATGACCAACCAAGGTGTGCCGGGGCACGGATGCCCTTTTGGTAAGTACTCGGTGGGGTGGAGGGGGAGAGACACCCGTACTCGAGTCCCGTGACTCCACACTCGAGCACCCGGTATGCAGCAAGAGCACCACGAACGAAACGGAACGAAACGCGATCGCCGCGGCGGCGTCGCGCGCGATCCTTCTCTCCGCGCGCGCGATGCACCTTCTTTGCGAGACCCCCCCCCCCCTCTCCCCTCTCCGCGCGGCACACGGCACGGCTTTCTGTCTCACGGCGCCGCTTTCGGGGAGCTAAAATTCGGGACGACGATGGGGTGTGCGCGCTTATAGCTCGCTCCGTAATCGGGTGATCGATCGTGTACACGGAGAAAAATGGATTTGGAGTGAAGGGCACACACTCCGAGAGAGTGTCCGGATTCCGGCACTGAGTACTCAGATTCTGGCGTTTTATGTGACCGATTGTGTGGTACTGGGGCGACAACTCGAATCTCGGGAAAATATTGCCGTACGAAATAGCATTTCATTCCTCTCGCGTGGCAAAAGTTGGTAGGTATCTACATGGCATGTTTTTGAATAATTTGACGTTTCTTGCTGTATACAGTTAACGTGCGTACAGAGGAAAGGCATATACTGTTTTTCTTATTTCTCAATTTCTATTTCTTATTTTTCTCCGTATGTCCGTTGGCTGTAATGCAAAAAATACCAAATTATATTAGAAATATGCGATATCGTATCTACTAATTTTTGCCACACGAGGGGAATGAAATATTATACTATTTTGTATATGGCAATATTTTGCTGAAATTCGAGTTGTCGCTCCAGTGCCATACAGTCGATCTTCAATCAAAAACATGGTAGGTATAATTTCAAGATCAAGCAGTGATTTTCTTTGCGCAAAAAAATATTTTTTGTCACTCAGTGTCAAATACTCGGTTTCATGGACGTCCTCGACGCATGTGAAATCATCTTTCACACACCAATTCGTGAAAAGTTTCGCAGTGCGTGAAATAAGCTGCGCAGTGCGTGAAATCGTCAACCTCGTATTTGACACTTAGTGACAAAAAATAGAATTCGTTATTCGGTTGTTTCGCGCCGTTCTAACGAGTGTGATTGCCGTACTCGCTTCGCTCGTGCGGCAAACTTCACACTCGTTAGAAACAGCGCTTCACGCCCTAATAACGAAAATAACTATGACAGGCTCGAGTATAATTGTTCTTTTTTTTCCCCCACAGAATGAATTTCTCGCCCTGACGAAGGTATTCTTAAATCAAGCATACCTATGCAAGATTCTTTTTAAGAATTTCGATTCTTAATAATGTTTAAGATCATACGTTCTTCGTCGAAGAAACATTTTTTCTCACACTAGCAATTATTTCTCTCAGTCTACCCAATAGGTACGCATTCTGCCCCGAAACAGTGCGTCGTACACGCCGCGATCGTCGGCCGGTGCAGCGGTTAGCGCGCGCGCGGGGGAATGCCGTCGATGCGCGCAGCACGAGACGAAGCAGTGGTTTCGGCCGGAATGCCTATACCGTCGCCGCCGAGCTTGCGACGCTGGCACGCACGAATCCCGAAACACTGCACACCGCGCGCGGCCCGACTGCGACGCGGCATTCGAACCACGTGGCCGGGGCTCGCCTCGTATACCTGCCGCCGAGGTGCCGATGACGGCGACGCGTTGATGACGGTCGCACGACGATGACGACGGAGCGATGATAACGCACGATCATCGGCCGTGTATCGCGATTGGCGCGGGACTCGCGCGCGATGCGAGTGCGTATAATTCGATGAGCCGAGCGTTGACGCGCGGTGGGACGAATGGGGGCGGACGGGATAGGTCGGATGATGTTTGTCGCACCGAGGATAAGGAATTGCAAATAAAGATATCCCAAGCGGAAAAATTCTAGGTATATATTTTGTATACAATTCACATGTGGTTTTCGTCACATGTATGGATTCTGTATGATTTATATATTAACCATAGATACAAGGACTACTTACATACTGATTTTTAAATGTTTGTACAGTCTTTATACGCGGTCGTATAAGTCATATGAAATCCATACATGTGACTAAAACCACATATGAATTACACAGAAAATATATAGAATCTTTCCGTCTGGGGAAGCGCATCTATAAAATTCCGTACGCGTCTAATTACACGTCCTTCGCCTCGAAACTGCCATCGAAAATCCAATCACCCACCCCTGCGAACACCCCGCAAAAAAGCACACAATTGTTACCTCCCCGCGCGGACGCTTTTCCAGCGAATAAATCATCGTCGCGCATATCGGGCGCGCTCTGAAAATAACCAAATATACGCGTCCGCCGCCGAATCGAGCTCTGCTCCTATCGCCGCGCTCCCGGTGGCGGGATTGCCAGCAACAGATTCCGATAGCTCTCGTCGAAGGAGCCGGAGAGTCCCTCCTCGCCTCCTCTCTCTCTCTCTCTCTTTCTCGGAGCCTGAGAACCGAAGAAAGACGAGGAGAGGAAGGAGCGCGCGGGCGGGGGAGGGAGCGGCGCAAGGATGTGCGCGGAGAGGGGAACGGAGAAAGACGAACGAGAGCGAGAGGGGAAGAGCGGTCGCGCTATCCCTCCTCGCCCCCGACCGACGTATCTCCGGCGCTCGTGCTATCTCTATCTTGGGCTCGCAGCATCTCAGGCGGTCCAGCGGCGTCGGTGGCCCCCCCCCCACCCGAGATAGAAGCTCCTTTCGCGGAGGGGACGCGAGGAGGGGGAAGAGGAAGAGAGAGAGACCGCGCGGGAGGGCTGGAAGAGGAAGGGGGGGGGAAAGGGAGGGAGGGAGGGATGGAGGGGGGCGTCGCGGCGTGGGAACCGGGGAAAACGTTTCCCGCATACCACCCTCCTCCCACTCCGACACCGCAGGCCCTCCCCGCATACACCCTCTCCCACATAAAAGCGCGCCGCCAACGAGGGACTCACGTGACCGACCCGTAACTTCCACTGAACCCCCCCCCCCCCCTTCCGCTCCCCGAATCCGCGACGCGGAGCGTAGGTATATACACCTTATCCTTATTCGCCGATGGAGTTATGCGCGCGAGCTCCGCACGTACGCGAACGCCTTGCAGTCAAGTCGTCCTGCGTTTCGTCGGCCGGATGCGATGCGCTTTTATAGGAAAGCACGCGGTTGATCGATAAAAGTGAAATTCTTCACGGTTGTACACGGTAGAAAAAAAGTCGTGTCAATTCTTAACACCATTTCACCGGTGCTGACCTATATGTACCACATCAGGTGCCATTCAGTCTTACGCCATTATTAGGTATTTAACACCAAAAAAGCGGTCTATATAGGTCCACACCGCAGAATTTTGTACAGTGTACCTACCGAGAAAAATTGTACAAATTGCACGGCAGCGCAAATTGTTTGTTAATATGAAAATATGTCGTTTGCCTCAGCAATACTTATTTCTATTTCACCATGATAAACGTCTCTTTCAATTATATATACCTACTCAACAATGCTCATTGCTCTTGTCGCGCATTGGTATCGCTATAGGTACTATCGGTACTGTCAGGTTAACCTGTCACTTAGCCTCAAAGTACAGCTGTCGGCGCTACACCGATTGCCGCGTGCGGCTTGAAAATTTGTTTCCGTGTGTGGGAGAGAAAATCGTCGAACGATGATCGTAAAAAAAATATGACCGTCGCCTTAATCGACTCTGAAGTCGCTCGGAAGTCGTTGAAAGAGACGGCGAATTGGCAAGCGTACGACCATGTCACGTCGCGGAGCGTCGCCGTACGACGACACCGGATTCCCCGGGCGCGACGCGCGATCGAGCGCAGCGGTCCTCTCGTCGTCGACGCTTCGCCGTTTCTCCCGCGAGTGATTCACCGCTCGGCGTGGAGCGAGCCGCCGCCGCCGCCACCGCAGCGTTCGCGGACAGCTGATCTAAATTCCGTCCGTGATCTAAAGCCTAGACCAAAAATAGAAAGCTGAAAGCAACTCCGCCATTCCCACCTCGTCCCGTGGCATATTTACGGAACTTTTGATTATTGCCGACCGCGCGAGAAACCGCTGGAATGTCGTGATACTTTTGCTTCGAGTGTAGGTATGGCTGGTCGAAAACGCAGCGGCGGACCTTCCCTCTCCTTCGCTCGTTCTTTCTCTCTCTCTCTCCCGCCTGTGTCACCGCGCTCCCCCACCTCTCGAAGACGGCGAGGCCCCGCGCGCCCAGCACCCTGGGAGGACGCCGCCGCGCGGCGGTCCTCCGCGCGTGAGAGCGAGCAGAAGAGGTGATATACACGCGTGCATCCGTCGCGTGATTATTCGCGAGGAAAAATGCGAGGAAATGCGCGCGAGGTTACTTCGTGTCCGTGCGTTGGTTGCGTTTACGTCACCGCGCTTCGTGTGGTGCGTAATAAATTGTTTACACTGAAAAAACAGTCTATTTACAGTTAATATACGTATACTCGATTATGGAGAAAGAAATATTTCTTTGGGCTGAATAAATATTCATTAGTTTTTATTCTATTTCTGGTTGAATGAAAGAGACATTCTAATAATTAATATAATTATATATGTTTACTCGGTCCAACGAAATATTTATTTCGCCGTAATCAAGTACCTATAATATGTACACTTATTAACTACAAATAAACTCTTCTCTCGGTGTAGCAAATGCGCGTAAGGAACGCGTGCGCGTATGAAAATACACACCTACATTCGCCATTCGATTATGTAAATAACAGTGACAACACTGAGAAAAATAGTTAGGTTAAAATGACAAAATGCATCTAATTAAATACATTTTTACTTATTCTAATCAAAATACTGGTCAGTTGAACGAAATATCAAGTTATTTTAACCAAATGTTCAATCATTCCAACCAAATATTTAACGATTCTAACCAAAACGTGGTCGATTTAACCAAACGATTTGGTCATCGTCTCCAGGATCTTAGTTAAATTGTCCAAGTTATTTTTCTCAGTGAAAGTAGGACTCGTGAAACATACACGATTGCTGCAAAATTGTAATCGCACGTCATCCGACTGGGTGTTCCGAAAATGTTCCGAATAATCTCCTCTCCTCGGGGGGAAAAAAAATGCAAATAACGAGGCAAATAAGGTTCGCCGCGGCGAGAAGCGAGAAACGGAAACGCGAAAGAGACACCGCGCGTCGCGCCACGGTGAAACTCTCTCGGCTCTTTCCACAGCGCCGTGCGCGCCCGCCCGCGCTAAACCCAGATCCCGTTTCACACATCGCACGCACGCGGATCCGTGTTAATCTCGTTACGGCCGAACTGCCAATTGCCGGGGCGCATCTGGAACGATATCGACTTCCAGCAGCACTTTCCACGTGTCCGCGTTTGCCGTGGACGCGTGATATTCGTCTCGGCGCTCGGATGCGCGCGCGTCAATCGGGGAAAAATTGCGATACGCGCGCGCGCGCGCGCGGACTCGACGATCCGTGTGGAGCCCGGCGGCGACGGCGCGCCCGGAGGCCGCGGCGATTCTTCGAAAGGGCCGAGGGAAAAACGAGGCGGACAAAGAGACGGACGAGGGATGAAAGCGAGGGTAGCCCTTCTCTCTCTCTCTCTCTCTCTCCCTCCCCCTCCAGGAAGCTTTATACATAATACCTACGTACCTGATCTCCGATCCTTGGCCTCGCGTGTGCGACTTCGCCCGCCCGCGGGGGGTTATCGATTGCGAGTTTTCTCGGGGACGCGGGAAAATTGTCGGGGAACAAATAAATCCCCGCTTCTCCTCGAAAATGCGTGGAACGCGCGCGCGGGATATACGCGTAGGTACGGCGCGGGACATTCTCGCGGCCCTTCGAGTTTGTCGGTCGTCAGACCCTTAAAGCGGCGCGGCACGTCTTTATATCCTTCCGGGAAAAGGAACTTTTCATTCTCGTGTATTTGAGAATTTCACGAGACTCGTTCACCTGTTCGATTCTTTGAGGGAGATAAAATGATAAAAGGTGGTCCTTTATCTCTTCTGTGTGAATATTTATTCAGTACTTTCTTTTCAGTAGTCTCCTGCGTGATGCTTGTAAGTTCGGAAAGACAGGGGCCAACTTCATATCGCCAGTGATCACGAATTGGGGCGAAAGGGTTGAGGGATGGAGGCTGCGCAGGCACGGAGCGCCCCCTTCGCGTTAAATTGTTTTTTCATCTGGCGCGCGCGACGCGTTCGAGTCAACGCCAAATTGGATCGGTTTCGCGCCAGAAATTGATCCGTTTGAGTCTCCGTCGCGAAATTTTGCTCGCTAGGTTGGCTACGCGTGGAGAGAAAACGAAAGTCGACCTGGCAATTCAAATGCATACACATTTTTAACACCATTTCACCACATCTGGTGTGATACAGTCTTACCAGCCATTGTTATCTAACGCCAAAAGTGATCTGTATAATATAGGTACATTTAGAATTTGTTACCGTGTACGTAATGTGAAATTATTACCGTTTGTATTTTCGATAATTCTGAATCACTTTCCATAATTACTAAATCCAGCGACAAACTTTCCTCCCCCTCTTCACCCAGCCACACACATTGCCTCCACCCCGATGCGACAGCCGATCGAAAATCGTTCTTCCACGCGCACGCGTCTCCAGCAATTTTTCGCACGTTCGGAAACTTCGCGCTCTCTCGCGCTCCCCCGAAAAAATTCATTCGCGCCCGCAGCGATTCAATCCCGCCGCGAGAGACGTCATCCCCGTCTCGTCTCGACGAAAGGAGACGACGACGCGCGACGCCGCTGCGTTCTCGACTTTCGACGCGGCCCCGACTCCTCGCGCGTTCGCCGGACGCGAATAGAGCAATCAATGGGAAAATTGGTCCACGACGCAGTCAGATTGATTTTCGGGGGGGGGGGGGGCACTTGCTTGCCCGATTGTCCAGACACGCCCCTGGCGAAATGAAATTTGATTTTGTCGGGCAATTTCGCGCCCAAATCACCCCCGAGCGTCGTTAACGTCGTTAGCGATGGGTTCGCGCGCTCGCGCGCGCGGCATTATCGGGCCCGGTCGTCGAGTGGCCGCGGCGGTCTTCCGGCGCAGCATTTCTTTCTTTCGAAACTGCGATTCGCAGCCCCTCACCGCGGTGACTGTGAAGTCATTTGATTTTGAGGAAGGATATCTCGAGTTGTCGCACGCGACGAGGACTTTCATTATTTGCGAGTCGCTGATCTTTGCTCGGATGCGAATTTCGCGGATGCGAGTCGATGATTTTGTTCCTTGCGCGGTAAACAAATTGGTGTTAATTGTTTAAGGACATTTCACCGGTGGTACCTATACATGCCATATCCGAGGTTTGTCAGTCTCGTGCCATTGTTAATCAACATCGGAAGTGGTGTATAGGTATACGGATCCACATCGCGCAATTTTGCTACCGTGTAGACGCGGATCTCGCGAGACGTTCCATACGCCCAAAAATAATTGCAAGCGGAAGAAAGTACGCGCGTTTAACGGCCCGCAAATTCCTGCACTCTCTCTGTAAAAAATTCGGCGGCGTGCACAGACCACTTTTGGTGTTAAATAACGATGTGCGTGTGACCGAATGACACCGAATGTGGTACATATAGGCCTGCACCGGTGAAATGATGTTGACAATTTCCACCATTTTTCAACTCTGCGTCGTTTCACCGAATTTGAAACGTTCCACGCCGCACCCGCATCAGCTCTCGCCGCGATTGTTCGAGTGGCTGTTGTTTTTTTTTCGCGCGACGCGCACACACACGCGCTTCGACGCGTATGGCAGGTTTCGAGTTCGCGCGGACTTCGATTTTCCAACATATCTTAGATGGCGCGGCGGGTGAGACGGGCTCAGTCAAATAATTTCTTCGTCCGCGTGGCAACACCGACTCAGTTGGCGACACAGACGATTTAGTGCACACGTGCAGTAAGCGTGTGTTACCGAACGGCTGTTTTTCTCATCAGAAGATAAACTAAATATAACTGTATATTGTATTGACCCTGATTATTTTTTTCGTGTAATAATAATTAGGCATACAGTAAGTTATTATTCTGATTTCAATGTATTTGGTTAGGTCATTTCACTTCATAAACTTGTCAATATCGTTCCTGACCTCAAATTTCGTTCCGTGCTTCATGTAGGTACCCACACAAGAAAGACAATGACTGCAACATCCAACCCAACGAAGTCGGGTGAGTTGGCGCAAGCCGTCTAATCCGACTGTTCGGGATGCACCAACTGTCCAAATATGTGTTTGCGATGTGGCAGAAAAGCGAAGTGACTTTTACGTGTTATTATTCAGATTTATTACATTTTAATGATGTTTTAAGTTTACGTGATTGGAATAATCAATACTTTCGTATTTTTCTTTAAATTCGATTATTTCAGATGATTTTCTATTTTTGTTTGTGTTATTTGGCATTAAAAGTAGTTGCACTTTTCATTTTGAGGCCTATTCTTGGAGAGCCACTCACCCCCACCAATTTTCTCTACTACGCCATCTACACCCATGCTAGGGCGGGTGAGTTGGCTTTTGGTACACTGAGAAAAAAAAAAAGATTAAAAATTATTCTGTTAGAAGGATAATCTGAGTACCTACGAAAGGTAAATCAGATCAAAAATTATCCTTCCAGGGTTTAAAATTTAACTTTCTTTAGGATAATTTCTGATCCATTTTACCTTTCGTACTCAGATTATCCTTCTAACAGAATAATTGTTAATCTTTTTTTTTCTCAGTGTAGATATATTTTCTTTTGATACATTTTTTACAAAACTCGATAACACTTTTGGTCGTTCCTTTACAAATTCCTATATCTTATCGTTCGCTCTATCCACATAATCAATTAAGCATTGCTTATCCTACAAATATAGTTTTTGTACCACTTTAAAAAAAGGTGCGCCATCTCTCCCGACTTTACCCTACTTTTGCGAACCTCCGATAAGACGCAGAGAGATTTACAGGGATCACAACGTAAGAGCTACGAGGCGAATCGCACGTTCGCGCGATCTCGAGAAACTGGCACCACCCACGCGCGTTCGCGTCCCAGCAACGATGGATCGCGATATTTTGCGATCGGACGGACGAACGATGAAAGTAGTCGAAATATGAACGAATTTTCATAATTTCTTTTCCAATTCGATTTCACTGCCGCGAACAGCGTTTCCAGCGACGGTTCGAAGCGTCGCGCGAAAGTCAACGGAAGATCTACGGATCCTCACCGAGACGCGCGCGACTCGCTCGCCGCCGAGGCGGGCAAAAAATCGAAAAAAACTCGCTAAAATCCTCGAACTTTCGGCGAGACGAAAAACGAGCAGCGTCGCGCCCGTCGCGTCGCGACGAAGAACGCTCGAGGACGCGGTTCGCACGCGAGACGAACCCGCGATCGGCGGACCGAAGACGGTGCAGACCGCAGGATCCGCCATTGATACGGTCCCGGTGAGCACGTGTGCGTATACGTATGTATATATACATATATATAAACACATGCCCGCCTCGGAAGAGAGCTTCGATCAATGCGTATCTGTAACGACGGCGCGCGCTTCGTCGACTTTTCCGCGCGAAAATTTCGCCCCGCGGCGAAACGCGCGCGATCGTTCGCCGGCGCGCGTCGTGTGCCGAGAGCGGCTCGCCGCGCCGCGCCGGCCATTTCCTGACGGCTGCCATCTCGGGCTCGCCGCGGCGCGGCGCGAGAACTTTGTCGAGTTCCGCCCGAAAATCGGCGCGATTCGATTTTCGTCCGGTTGGGCTGGGATCGGTGGGGTAGACCGAAGCGAATTGGATCACAGAACTATTGTAGGTGTATTTCTCAGATCGCGTTGAAAATGAGCATTTCGATCGTCCGTATTATCTAGGTACTTCGTTCCTCTCCAATTGAAGTGATGCGAATAATCGAAAAGCTCATTTTCACCGTGATTTGTGAAATATAGATCCGTGATCCGACTCGCCTCGGTTTATCCAACCCGGACGGAAAAGTTTTATGTAATTTGTATATTTATAATCCATATGTGGTTTTTGTCGCTGTTTATATGGATTATATATAAAGGGCTTATTGGAAAAACGTGACAAGCCACACTCTGTTCACAAATAAACAGTTTACTTTGTAGTAGTCCCCTGCATTTTCTTTTAATACTTAAAAATTGTAGACGCGTTAATAGGATATGAACTAGAATACATCTGTTAAGAACACTGAGGGGTTATATTAATCAAATATGCATTTTACAGACTTTTTTGGAACTTCAAAGTTCGTCTTCTCAATAAAATGATTTTGTGGCTTGTCACGTTTTTTCAATAAGCCCTTCATATATGATTTCTATATTAATCGTGTAAGAATTATATACCTACAGATTTTTTAAATGTTTGTATAACCCATAAGTAGTCTTTATACAGTTAATATAGAAATCAAATATAATCTCCATACTGTCGTGTTAAGTTAAAAGGACGTATTTTTGATATTTTTACAGTTTTAAGATACCTGCCTATTAGGGTTCTTCTAATTCTTTTCGTGCCACGCTGATAATGAAATTCAAAATAAGTGATACAATATTTTATTCTTTCTGAGCCAGATACGACTTTTTTAACTTAACAGGAAGACAGAACTCGTATCATACTTGTATCAAATTTAATAAACTGAAGAATGATTTGTTTGTAGATACGCCATTTTAACTTAACACGGCAGCATACCTATAGGTATTACCAAAACCACATATGAATTATATAGAAAATATATCGAATTTTTCCATTCGGGTACTTGGAAACGGAATTGATAAACAAATCGAGTACATATAACATTACATCGATCCTCCGATCGGAGGAATATTCGATGCGCGCGGAAAATTAAATTCCAGAGATTAGCGGCTCGAAAATGCGATTGTTTCGGAGTCACAGTGACAAAAATCGGAGTTACTTTGACATCCTGATGCTTCAAAAGATCCTAAACTCGCTCAGCGACGAGTACACTGTAAAAAAGTCTGCGGTGCGGACCTATACAGACCACTTTTGGTGTCAAATAACAATGGCACACAAGACCGAATGACACCAGATGTCGTACACATAGGTCCGCATCGGTGGAAACGGTGTAACAATTTGCACCACTTTTTATTTACCGTGTAGATCGCAGACAAAACCACGATCGATACTTTGGTCGCATCGCTCGGCAGGAAATCGCACTTTAAATGTCTCGCGATCGCAAGGTGGACGGGGAGTGAACCCTTGCTATTTTCGTACACACCCGCGAGGGGTCAACGGGTCGAAAATGAGGAACGACCGTTCCACACGGCTAAAATTGTACCTCACGTATGTTTGCCGCACGAACGCGGCGACCCAAAGCGAACATCGACCGTCTAACGTCGATAGCGTCGACGCCGCCCGACCCGGACTGTTTGCAATCGTCGCGGGGTGAGGTCTCGCTATTGGCTGGTGAAATGGAACGAGGTCGCACCCAATATCGTAGTTTTAGCCATTACGCGCCGTGTTACGCACACTCGCACGCGCCGTCGATACCGCGCAACGCGTATCTGGCGCCTGTACGCGCTCCAGGTGCCGGAGTGGCAGCGCACCTGTGTATTCCTTGGAAGATAAACCTCGAAAATTGGAAGAAATATAACAGACCCGGAGACACTCGCGGCGTCGCCTAATGACACCGGTGTCAAAGGATGTGGCGACACGTGCGAGTCGAGCGTGATAATTTGTATCGGTAAACGTAGAAAATATCGCCTTGGTTGAAATGACTTTTTTTTTTATACACCGAGAAAACGGTTTATTTGTGGTTGATAAAGGTTTGTCCGAAAATGTGGCGAAATAAATATTTTATTGGATCGAGCAAGTAAATATTCGTTAACTGTTACGATATTTATTCGACACGATTTCATCCTTAGAGGCAACCATTTGAATGGAATAAAGATTTGCATAATTAAATATTTATTTCATAGGATTTTAAATTACATTTATCAATTATTAATAAACTGTTTTCTCGGCTTACGTAATGTTTTGTGTTTAGTACGCCGCGAAGCAGATTTACGCTGATGTTGAATTTACTGAAATTAAAGTTGTACCTAAATATATATTCTTGTAAGTGTAATTAATTTTGTACACAATTAATTGCTCGATAGGTACGACAACTGTATCCGACTCTGCTGTAAATTTTACATTTTCCAGGTAAATTCTACATTTTTCCGCTGTTCATTTAACGTTGCCCTCAGCCCGTCACACGGCAAGCGCAGAGACTGTTAGAATTTGCAGGAATTGGTGTGCTGTTTGCATCAAAATTTTGTCCGCGTAACAAACTTCTTCTCCACAAAAAGCGATGCGCAGCTTCGAGTTCCGACGAATAGAACGAGCCATAAAATGCGTGCGACGCTGACACCATACAAAGTCGCGCGATCTCCGCAGCGCGCCTTGTAAGCTGCAGCGTTCGAGTGACCTTCGATACGGACATTGTATCTGCATTCGCATTATATTACAGATAGGTATACACGTGCCCGCCGCACCGATTATTTTGATCCTCCAAAGTAGCTATCCCTCGTCCATCCTACTTCTACATTTATTTTCCAATCCATACGCGCACGTTTCCCATATTCCCTCCGCTTCGTGCGACCGTATTATTATTATTCGATGTGTTTACTAGACATCTATTCCCAAGGCATCCCCCACTCTCCACACCGCGATTCGCCGAAGCGTTCTACCCCCCGCGAGAGCGAAGTGTCGCCGCGCGGAGCTCTGCAGGCGGACATCTAATCACGGCCGGAAAGCAGGAAGCGGACCCGCGTTTAGTTGTCGAGAGAGAGGATGCTTATTTTAGCCCCGATCTTCTGAGAAGCGCAGCGCGCGTGTATACGGTTTCACTGCAGCCGCGGGGAAAGCGGAAGCGCGCCGAGAGAACTCTTGGTTCGGCTAAGAAAATATTTTGGAGCCAAGCAAAGGTTTTTTTTTTGAAATCGCATAACTGTTTTGGTAATTTCACAAAAGCTTCGACAGCTTGGATACAATGATTGGATGATCCGACAAAATTGTTGCTGAACTACCGAGAGAGAAAAAATAGATTTCACTAAATCGGCGATCGTTCGCCTTTTGCGACCCCGAAAAAAAGCCTGATCGGGCTACGCCCGCGACGCGCGGGGTGCGCGGCTTCGTGCTTACGGCACGGGTGGATGTGCAAACAAATGCCAGCCCGCGCCCGCGGATTTGGCGTGGGCCGATTTGCGCAGCGAGAGACTTATTCTCAGCCTCACTTCCGACATTCAGCCGTCGTCTTTTTTTTTTCCCCCTCTCGTCTCGGAGACTCGACTGCTGTATTCGCGTGTGATCGGGGGTGCGATCCCGTATCGATACAATTCCGTTAGTCGCTATCGCTGCGCACGTTTTATTACAGATATTGGAAAAAAATATGCGCACCGACGGGGATTGTGGAGTTCCGTCGATACGGATTCCCACCACGGGTGCGCGGATGGCGCGAACGAGCGACGAGAGAAGGTCGTTGACTTTACCGGTGGATATTCCGAACCGATATCTGATAACGTCCGAGTCGCGCGACTTCTGTGCGGAAAATTTGTACTCAAAGATCCCCGAAGGCGTCGATTCCGAGTCCGGAAGTGTCATTATTACACTGTAAAAAGTTCTACAGTGTGGACCTATAGATATAGACCACTTTTGGTGTTAAATAACAACGGCGTAAGACTGAATTACGCCTTATGCGCTACACGCAGCGGTGAAATGGTGTTAAAAATTGACGCCACGTTTTTTACCGCGTAACGGCAAAAGGGCGCAAAATGCGACGTACGATTCATTGTTGAGGAAACCCCGAACGAACCGCACGCACGAGTAGTGCGACGTCCGCGCGCAATCGTCGATGCGGCGGATTTGCATGGGTACCGGATGTTTACAATCTGCCACTTGACTGCGCGCGGCGACCGCTCGGCCTCGGTGCATCGCGCGCGTTCACCCGCGGGGAGAGTACTGCGGTCTGGGACAAACCGGAACGATCTCATCTGCGTCACGCGCGATTCCTCGGGAACAAAGACCCGCGCGATCGTGGATCTTATTAGCGGGGAGAGAAAGTGGCGAGACGTCGCGAATATCTCGTGGGATTTTGCAGAGAATCTAAATTTCTCAAATTTGTGTCCGTAGACTGAGCTAGGTACCTATACTCAATGTGCTTCTTCGAACTGATTTCAAAAAGTATGGATTTATTCGGGAAACTTCGAAGATAGACCGAATTATCGATTACTCTTAGTGACAAAAAATCATTTTCCCGAACATGAAATCACTGATGTTTCACACTTCTCTTCAGTTATCGACCGAATAACCGTGTTTTTCGGAATCAGCGCGAAAAAAATACAACAAAAAATAGAGAGACTGAGAGCTCAGTTCCAGAGATTTGAATTTGAAAAACACTCGACAATCGCAATCTCTGGAATCGACCCCTCGACCACCCCATCCGACGTATTTTTTTCGCGCCGATTCCGAAAACAACCGAGTTCTTGATCAAATCTCAAAGGAATACCGAGATATCGATGCTTTTCCGAGGAAGATAAAAAGTCTCCCGCATGAAATGGCCGGTATCTCGTATCTCCTTTGCGATATCACCTGAAAAAACTGTAATTTCGGAATCAGGACGAAGGAATACCTACATGAAAATGGGGCGGTCCGGCAATCGATTTCAGATTTCGATTTTTTGGCAAACCTACAGGGGGGGGGGGGGGGTCGCCAGACACTCGGATGCCGAGAAATGCCCGCGCCTAAGTTATTTTCTCATTAGCCCCGCATCGAAAAACCCGAGGGGTGGACAGGAGCGAAGATCCCCGGGGCGGTAAATCATTTTTGCAATGGAAAAACAAGCATATCGCGAGAGGTTCCTCGACAAAACGGCGCGCGCGCGATCGACCCTTCGACCGCGAAAGCGTCGGATCCGCGACGCGCGCCTTCCGTCCGTGCGTACGACGCAACACACTCCGCCGCCACGCACACGCCGCGCGCGCTGCCCTGATAGCTCGGCCGCGACCGCAGCGCGGACGGGTTCAACGAACCCTTGTTTCTGAATGCAGCGCCATAGCGACCCTTAAATCACGCCTGCCAGCAACCCCGACGGCTATCGGTACTCTATCTTTCGTGGACGCAAAATGCGTAAAATGCGTGCGCCCCGTGTATGATGCGTGCCTGGCACGGCGGCACCACGCAAAGGGGGGGCGCCACGCAGTCCGCGCGTCACGCACCAAAACAAACCCGATCATCCCTCACCCCTCTCGCTCTCTGCCGCGCTGTACATTCACTGTAACTCGCCCTTGTTCCTGGCGGCTAGGTACTGCGAAATTGTTAACACGCTCGTTGCGCATTTTACGCGTCGTCTTGCACGGAGAAAAAAAAATAGTAGATCTGATTAAATCGGCGATCACGGGCGGGGGAGCGCGGATCTAGTTACTCGAACCGATAATCTGCCAGACTGAAAGAACTTTTGGCTAGGCTGACAAAATATTTTGAGCCAACAAAACGTTTTTTTGTTTTTGGAATCACAAAATTCTTTGGTCCACTTCACGAAGACTCAGATGGCAGAGATAAGCATTTGGATAATCCGACAAATATTTTTTTTAGGTTTAACAAATTGACTCAACAAAATTATCTTGTTGGCTACTTTTTTTTCTCAGTGCCGACTTGACTACAGCTTGTTTTCGTAAATTATTTAATTCCGCCCGCCAATTTAGTCAAATCTATTTCTTTCTCCGTGATACTTAAAATTCTCAGGATAAGAAATCCTAGATTTTCCTCCCTTCTCGAAGTACCGACCGACCTAATGACTGAAATTTCCCAAAGTCCCCGACATCCCGACCTACGCCATTACAGCCGCGACGGCCGACTCGACTCGGGTACAGGTGCAATCTGGATAATTATAGATGTACGGACTGCATACGCGCGCCGCAGTCTACCGCGGAGAGAGAGTTGGAAATCAATTAGGCACCGAGTCGCCGAGACGGATACACGTCGTGTCGCACGCGTCGTCTCGTGGTCGCATTGTTCTCGGTCGCGGGAGCAGACTTCATCTTTCGCCGCGCGATGGACGGGGCTGCCACCTGCCGCCGCACCCCCCTCGACTGTACGTCGCGGCGCGAGGCCCAGAAGACGGAACCGGACGGGCGTAACGCCACCCGCCGGGTGCACTTCCGGCCGAGATCGTTCGCGATCGATTCTCGACGGCCGAACCCTTTTTCGGGGCACGGAGAAAGAAACCAGCAATTTGTTTACCGCTTCGTCCAGCAGCGCTGAGACTCGAGCTCGTTTTCACGAATTCGTACGCAGAGAAAAGGAATCAGTCGGATCTAAGTACTAAAAATTACTTGCGGGGTCTGAGAAGTAATTATTTAGGTATCTGTCTGAATTCAAAATTGTTTCATATATTAATTGAATATTTCTTCCTTGCAATCACATACTATTCGGCACGATCGTAAGGAAGAAATATTCAATTAATGTGAAAAGAAACATCAAAAATTGATGTAAATAAATAATAACTCGCGACCCCGCAAGTAATTTTCGGTAGATTCAACTAATTCGTTTTCTCTGTGTACAGAAGAAATTGTTCTACACGGAGAAAAAAAATAGTAGATTTGACTAAATTGCTGTTCACAAGGGCGGGGGAACGCTGATTTCGTTACATGGATTAAATAAATCGGTTCTAATGATTAAAAACAAGCTGTAGTCAGTTCTAGCAAATTATTGGGTCAAGTAAGTAAATTTGCGTTCCCCGCCCGTGATCGCTAAGTTAGTCGAATCTACCGCATTTTTTTCTCAGTCTATGTAGGTACTTACTTCTTACAACAGTAAATAAAAATGTCTCCTCTCTGTACAAATTCTTGAGAACGAACTCTAGTCTCAGCGCTAAGTACTGGATGAAGCAGTAAAAATTGCTGTTTTCTTTCCATGAGGGGGTTGGAGAAGTGCAACGCAGGTGAAAAAAAAACGCCGTAGAATCTCGCGCCAAAAAATCAAGGACCCTCTCGATCTCCCAGCAGGATCGTATGCACCGAACAAAAAATTTGTTTCATTCAACCATCGCTGAGGTTGAACACGGAGAACCTCACGGTGTAATTGTTTCCAACAGATATTCACTTGTTTCAACTTCAATTTAGTCGCTTCATATTTATCCTTCCTTATAACTCTTACGGCACTGAAACAATTGCACCGTGAGGTTCGCCGTATTCAACTCCACCGATGGTTGAATACAATTTTTTTTTCAACGTCAACGATAACGACCTAATGAACGATCCGCACCGAATGTGAAAATTTGAAGCGCGCGAGAACATGTGGCAAGCGCGGAAGCCTATAGGTGCACGCGGCGCATACGGATGCATGAAATATATCATTTCTGGCCGCAACGAAACGACCGCGCGCGCGCGCGGTGATCGCTTCCCCCGACGCGACGGTTTCACGGGAAAGGACACACCGTACCAGCTGGCGTTGCCGCCCCGAAAATTCCTCTTTTTCACGTTTCGTGCGGTCGCACTGTCAACCCCTATCGGATAGTTTTCTTCGGTGGGACACGCGGTACTAATGGAATTGTAATGAAAGGGTTATCTCGACTCCGCGCACGAAATTACTCGGAGCCCCTGGTTCCTCGCGGAGAAACGTGCCAGCGGAGGGAGAGGGGCTTCAACGTTTGCGCGCGTCTATCAACCCTCAACGCGTAACGCCTAGGTACAAACAATTTTATCCGCGTGAAATTCTGACGAATTGTTGTTAACCGTGGATCGTCGAAATTGCGAAACGTGAAAAATAACTAAAGGGTTGAGATATGAGAGAAAATTTTTAAGAGATCCTCGCGGATCATTCGCACACACACAATGGAAAAAATGTTTGATCGAAGTAAAGTTGTTTTGGAAAGTCCTGAGCGCACATTTATTCGATTCGAATCAATATTTATTCACGTCCAATCGATATTCATTCCAATCGAATAAATGCGCCCTTACACTGAGAAAAAGAAATAATAAATCCGAGTAAATGATTTTTTTTCGGCACTATTCGCATCGATGCTTTACTCGAGTCAAGTCCTAATGTTTGCTCGGATTAAATCATTTTTCTTCAATCCGAACAAATGAGCCGTTGAAAACCAGAACGGTCCAAGTCACATTTCATGTAAGCCGAGATTATTTGATTGCAAAGTTAAGTAAGTACAATTTGAAAAATCTGTCTAGATGATATAAACCGATATTTCAAATCGTAAATATCCGTTTTGTGTCATCTAGACAGATTTTTCAAATTGTACTTAACCTTGCAGTCAAATAATCTCAGCTTCCATGTAATGTGACTTGGGCCATTCCGGTTTTCAACGGCTCAAGTATTATTATAGGTACTCGATTCAAGCAAACCGTCAACGCGAAAGTGCCGAGAAAACCATTTACTTGAATTCGCCATTTACTTTTCTCAGTGCAGGACTGTTCAGAAACATTTAATCGACTCGAGTACAGTTTCCTCTTTCAGCGCAGGAAAGAGACCACTAAAACGGACCGCGCACTTTCAGAGGGTCGAATCTAAATTCAAACTGTGCTTAGGACGTACCTAAGGAGATACGTAGAGAGCAATTCACCAGCGCGAGCGCGAGCGACAGGTATTGTTCTCCGTGCGGGCGCCGTCATTCTAATTTTCCTCGCGACATCCGCGTAGCGTCGCGCCCGCGAGCTCGAATTATCCGGCGCACGTTCGAAACGTACGTCGCGAGATAAAACGGTGCGGAGCGCGTGGAATACCTAAAGGGGGGACTTTTTGCCAGGCGCTCCGAGACGTCGTCACTCTGCTCTCGTCGTCTTCCCGCCGCGGTGTAGCCGCGGCTATCGCGTGCGTTTGTCGAATCGTCGAAAGGCGCGCGCGTGTGCGTGAGCACACGTGTTCGTGCGTGGTATCTATATCGATCGATGGTGTGTACACGCGCGCGCGTATACCCCGTCACGTTGGGACGGCTAATGGGGATGCGTGACGCGTGTGCGGTGCTTCTTGCACGGGTGCAGCAGCGCCTTCGATTCGTCGCGAGTTTCTCTCACTGAGAAAAATACTTGGGTGAAAATGACGAAACGCGCATCTGATTAAGTGCGTCTAGTTTATTCTAAGCAAAATACCGCACGGACAGACTTGCGTGATCGTCACGACGTACGTATAAACTGCAATGATTGATCGTTCCAAAGTCTACGTTTATTTTGCTGCACGAGTTTAGACGAGTAATTGTCCTTCAAAAAATTGTTCGATTCGCATCATAATGTGATTCAAATCAATCGCTTTATTTATTGCAGCGAACTACTTACAAAAAATTGCGCACATATTGAGTAAATAGCTAGCATTTTATTTGTATCAGTTTGAAATCATCTGATAAAGCGCACACAACCTTGACGCATCAAACGAGCCAAAACTAAGTACTTAAAGTTGCTGTATAGTTTACGTACATTTGTCGTATTTCAACCAAAGGTTAGTTTTTCCAACCAAACGTTTAGTTAATCCAACCAAAAAGTGGTCAGCTTGACCAGATCGATGGGGAATCCATATTCAACTAAACGGTTTGGTCATCGACTCCAGGATTTTAGTTGGATTGACCAAGTAATTTTTCTCGGTGTACGCTAAGAAAAATTATTAGTAATGTCGACCAAACTTCGCTTGATATGGGAACGACGAAATATTTTTATCGGGACGACAAAACTTGGTTACGACTAATAAACGTTGGTTGTGGCAACGTAGTGTTTCTAAAATGCTTGGTTGTCGCAATAAAAGTATTTCGTTATTCTCATATATATAAATCGACCAAAATTTTGGATAACATTACCGATCATTTTCCTCGGTGTGCACGCGAGAATCTTATATATATGTAGGTACGTCGCGAAAATCGACCATACCACACGCCGATCCGGGAAACGTCAAAGTCACGTGGTCACCGCTCGATTCTAATATTTTAGTCGCAATCTCACCGGACTAATCAACTTTTAAAACGTCGACTTTCCGCGCCGCTATCAATCTCCATTACGGCTTCCGGCAGCCACCTCACGGACACGCCCTTTTTTTTCTGCACACGCGTTTACGCCGGCCGGATACCTGAATCGTTATTGTGTATCTTCGACCGCCCCCCTCCCCCCGCTGATACGAGAGTTGCACCGAAGAGATAAGTTTCCTCGCGGCGAGGTCGATTTATCGTAAAAAATACGCGTAGCTAGAGAAAACTATCTCCGAATCTACGTAAAAGCGCGCGAGAGAACTGGTATAAAGTTCGTCGTGGTCATTACAGAAAAAATTAATAAACGCAGGGTGCAGTAGGTAATTCCTCCTAATCCTCTTCGCGAGATCACCGCCACGGCAATCACGATCAAGAGGCTTAAGTCCCATGTGGAGTGCATTTTTCTACAGGCTCTAGAAAGCGTAGGGAATGTTCGTACATCGGTAAACGACTTCATCGCACGGCCTTCCTCGTACGCGTCTCACTGCACTTCGCAAGAGCGAAGCCGAGACCGCAACGAAAGCTCGAGGACCAACTCGTCGCAAACTCTCACGTCGAACGAGAACCATTTCAAATTTCTTCTCGACTGCGTTCGAACCACGAGTACGTATCTATATGTATCGCGCGGGTATCGGCCTCCTCCCCTGTTACGCCGGGGAGACGATCGATCGCGATACACCGTAGCGGCTAAACCCACTCTCACCTTAAACCCAACAATCGATAAATCCGACAGTCGCTTACCGTAACGTCGATCTCCAATTTTCTCGGACACCCCGCCTTCACCGCCTCTTCCTCCGCCGTCGAAAGCTTCGCCACTTTCCATTCTCGACTTCGCGGGCCGCACGCGAATCGACGAGGCACGCACACTCCCGCGGAGAGGCTCCCCGCACACGCGCGAGGCGAAAACGAGAAACGCGTCAAAAATCACGGCGGCGCCGACGAACGTGGGATCATCTTGGCGGAGACGCGGCGACCGGGAGTAGGAGCGGCGGCGGAGGGCGGAGGGAAATCGGGGGAACGTATTCGGAGAGCGGAGTTCGCGGACACGTGCGTCGTACGCGGCAGCGGTCACCGAGGAGCCCGGGCGAGAGAGCCAGGGCCGTGCCGCGCGGTTCACGTGCGCGCGTATGCCACCGCGCGCCGCCATCTTGGGTCTCTCCACCATGCGCGGCTGTCCCCACCGTATATGCACGGGGGGCGGTTCTCGCGTCACTGCAGTTTGACGGTAATTCCGCTGTTCGCGCGATTTTCACGGTCGCGGGCTTCCATGCGTTTTCTTCCCGCCGTCGGATCGTGGAACTTTTTTCCCCGGCGGCGTGGAACTCCATGCGCCGCTTCCGGTTCTCGGGGCGAGCGCGCGCGCAATCTCCCGCTTCCTCCTCGCGTATTTTCTCACACATCGGCAGCGCTCCCGATATCGCGTTTCCCACGAAGGAGAAATTTCGCGCGACGGTCGGCCTTTCCCCGCCCGCGACGTCGGCGGCGAAAGACGAGCCGCGCGGGGAGGAGGGAGCGGAGACGGGAGGTGGTGGAAGTCGTGAAAGGTGCGCGTGGCGAGGGGGAGGGGGAGGAGGGGGAAAAGGTAGCCGCGCCGAACCGGCGGCCGACGGCTTCCTCTTCCGCGCTCGCTCGGCGTCGTGTCGCGTCTCCCGAAAGAGGTCGGGGACGACGGGCGTTCCGAAAAAGCGTCGAAATCCAATTATGTAACTCGGCGCGCGGTCGATCGGCAGACGCACCGCTCGCGAATCGGAGCTCGAACTCTCTCGGCAGCTGGTCGCACCGCGCGCGCGTTTTCACTTTGGCGAACACTCGGCGCGACGCGGCCAATCAATTACGCGATAACGAGAGTCCGACGGCGGCAGCGGCACAGCAGCTCGCGGGCGAGTTGTCTTTTCTGTCTCGAATTATGTAACTACACATAGGTATCGGAGTCTCGCGACGTCGAGTGGTGATGGTAGTGGTGGTGGTGGTGGTGGTGGTCCGCCCGCCCGCTTCCGAGGTCGAAATCGTCGGCTGGCGCGTGGAACGAGTACGACGTCACGACACAATGGTCCCGTCGCGGCGAGACGTCCGAGTTTTATTCCCGAGCGAACGGAAGACGCGTCCGACGAATAAAAGAACCGCGCCGCCGGTCCGAGCGATTGACCGGGAATCGGCGATTTCGCGCAGATCCGTTTCGCGTTACGTAACGCGCTCCCACAGCCGTCGACGAATTCTCATCGACGACCGAGCGACGTTCCCCGCGAAGACGTCGCTCGTGACTGCCGCGCGATCGCCGTATCGTCCATTGCTCGAAGTGAGCAATTTTTTCCTTCCATCCTCCGGTGAGATCACGCGCCGCGAAGGCGGGGAGGGAGGCGCGGAGTACCGCGTTGGAAGGGGAGAACGGGACATCCTCGAGGCTCCTTCGCGGCACGTCGGTCAATCGAAAAATTCCCGCGCGCGCCGTGGCGACGTCAGACGCGTGGACGGACGCGTCAAAGTCCCCGGTTGCGAGAGAGCCGCTCGCCGGAGCACTTCCGCGACACGGCGAACCCGGGTCGCGCGCGGTTGGGACGAGCACCGCGTGTACGCGAAGCTCCGCTTTATCACACGGGGCGTTACATAACGTCGCGCGAGCGGGGTTCTCTTCGCGCCTTTCTCCGCGTGACAGACCAAGTCGAAAATCGCCGCCGCACACCGTGCGCCCAACTGCGCATATACCCGACACACTCCCGGCGAGAGCCGCTCCTCTCCCGGCACTCCGCGCGACTACGGTGTACACGCGCGCGCGGGGGACGGATCGTCGCCGCGATTCCCGCCCTCCGGGTCCGTCGCGGCGCGCACTTTTTTCTCGCGTCGCATTCGATTCGCGCGTCCTCTTCGTCCCCGTCGTCGCACTGATCGCACGGCCGTCCGGGAAACCTTGGTCGCGCCGCTCTCGGTCAACACCACGGGAACGGGAGGCCTCGCGGGGCGCCCCGTGTGCGCAGAAGGCCGCGGCGCACGCGAAAGACGCAGTTTGCCCGCGGTGGCACGAACCGTGGCGCAGTAAAATGGCTGCGTTCCCGAGCGCCGCGACGTCGCGGGTCCCACGTTCAACCAAGACGCGCGCGGTCCGCGTGGGACTGCGCGCGCTGCGTGAGCGGACGCCTCGCTTGGACGCCACCGCGAGTCGGAGGTGGCGCTCCTGGCGGTGGCCGCCGGTACCGGCGAGGATACAGGGGGAGAGACGAGTGGAGCGGGTCGAGAGGGGAACGGTGAGCGTGGAGAGGGAGGAGGAAGGGGAGGGAGGATGGAGGAGAGCGGGGAGCGAGCGAGGCGGTGGATATCGGCGAGAGAGTGCGTCGGGCCAAGTGCGTGAGTGTCGTCACATCCGGTATCGGGGAGGCGAGGCGGGCGCGTGTGCGTGAGACGCGCTCGCTCGCCCGCGCGCACGTCATCCTCTCTTCTACACGTCGCGGAGAGACGGAGGAGAGAGGGAGAGAGATGCGGAGCGAGAGAAACGGAAAAGGTGCGTGTTGCGATACGCGCGTACACGGGCGATGCGAGCGCGGAGGAGAAGCGCGCGCGACTTTCGTCGTCTCTTCTGTAGACGCAGGTACGGCGTACAGTCGCGACGGTGGCAGCCCCGCAATCGCAATCGCCGATGTGTTGACGTTGTAGCCGCGTACAGGCCGACTCAAATCTCGACGAAGCGCGGGGCGGCGCGCGTGTTATCGCGTTGAGCGCGCGCGGGTACGGTGCGCGCCCGTATCGCGTGAGAATCGTAACGAAGGCGCGACGGCGAGCGGGATGACACGATTGCCGAGGAGGTGGCGGACCGATTACGCGCGGGGACCTCGAGCCTCGCGGGTCGAGTGGCAGCGACGATCGTCGCGTCGTCGCCCGTGTCGCCGACTGTGCGAGAAAATTCCCACTGCCTTGGGAGAAAATTCGAGAAAAAAAATAGAAAACGACAGAGTAACGTATACCTAACGATTAACGGCGGCAGATTCGTAGAGCCGATAGACCGGGATATCTCGGATGTAAATTATGGCGATCAATTCCTCCGCCTTCCCTTTCCATGTGCCGTCGAGACGCGTCCCTCGGGCGCGTCGTCGGGACACGGTGTTATCGCGGAGCGGGTTTCTCGCCGAGAGGCGCGAGAAAGAAGCGCGGAGGCGATCGTTAACCTCGGAAGGATCGATCGATAACACTCTTGCCGCGACTGTCGGAGTTTATCGTTATTGTACCGATCGATACGTATACGTGTTACGCGTTACACCGAGAAAAATAATTAGGCTGAAATGACAAAACGCATCCGGTTTGACGCGTTTAATTGTTCTAACCATAACACTGGTCGATTGGACCAAATATTTTGTTACTCTGACAAAATATTTAGTTATTTCAATAAAACGTTTAGTTGTTTTAACGAAAAAGTGATCAGTCTGACCAAATATATAGATGGAGGATCCATATTTTACCAAATGGTTTGGTCATGGTTTTTGGGATTTTGATTTGATTGACCAAGATATTATTTTTTCTCAGTGCGGTGTTGCGTGTTATCATGCTCTTGCACTGAGAAAGACAATTAAAATTGAGAGAAATAATAAGATGAGAAGTAGTAAAAGTAAAATATATAAATACTTCAAGAATCATTACTTCGATATAAGTACACCGAGAAAAATAATTAGGTTAAAATGACAAAACGCGTCCAATTACAAGTGATTAGTTATTCCAATCAAACGTTTAGTTGTTCCAACTAAATAGATGGAGGATCCATTTTTTACCAAACAATTTGGTCGTCGTCTCTGAGATTTTTCTTAGATCGACCAAGATATTTTTCTCTGCTCCGTTATCTTCCGTATCTCCGTCCCCGCGCCTCGCCAGGATGCGATGTTAGCGCGCGCGCTTTTCCCATACGGTTTTAGCCGCGCGCACGCGCGTCTACGCGAACGAGTGGTTCCGACGCGCGCTGTGACGCCGACGTTGTAACGCCCGCGTGTCAACGGACGTCACGCGTCGTTATTGATACGACGCGATATTCCCACCCGCGTACACCTATACCTAACGCCACACACGACGCTCTCGTCACGCGCCCTCGCTCCTCCGCGAACGCGCGCGACGCGGTATTTTTTCTTTTAATAGATCCGCGATTTTCCTCCCGTCCTCCTTTTTCCCGCCGAGAAAATCGCAGCCGCCCGCGCGGATGGACACGCGGAGAGCTGACGCGCGCGCGCGCGACGACTCCGAGTTTGGCGCGACGGGGATTTGCTCGGCTAAACTTTCGCGTAAACACGTCGCCAGATTACGTACTTCGGGTAACGTTATCGATGTAATTAACGATTAGAATTAATCAGCAACCGAGCGTCTTACCCGGAGCGTGCAGCGGCGCGCGTTCCGCGCCGAGGGCGAATAAATTCGAGGGGAAAATTTTCGAGGGCGCTTTTTTCCCCCGGATAATCGAATCCGTTCGGAGCGGCCTCCAGCGTCGTCGCGATCGCGCAAGGTCGACGGCGCGCGGCTGTTATTCGCGAGCGCCGGGGCGAGTGATTCACGAAATTGTCCAAAATGACGGGTTCGATCGGCGAGTGCGCTATTCCGAGAAGAAACGTGATTCGCGCGCGTCTACCACTCGCGAAACGACTCACTTGTGATTCACCCTGTAGCGTGGAATGTACGAGATACTGGGCCGCTGACGCAGGCGCTCCATAATAATTCTTATCTACGAGCGATGTTTTCGTTCGTAACTCCGAATGGAACTGGAACGACGACGACGACGACGACGACGACGACGATGATGATGATGACGATGACGACGACGACGTTGCGCGAGCATTGGAAAACGCGAGCGAGAGTGAATCGGCGTTGATTTCGATCGCGGGACGCGGAAGCGTCCGTACGGATCGGGATCGAGTGCGATTTTCCGCGGGCTCTCGGTCATACGCACGCGTTTTTTTCGCTTGAATTTATTTTATCTTATCGCACGGCGGAACGGTATTTAATACGTTTCGCCGAAGCCCGTCGAAAACAAATTCTCAATGACTTTGCTTTACGGTGAATTTGTAGTACCTACGATTAAACTTTTCTACGCATTTACAAGATCTCGCGCAAGGACTTGGAAGCTGATTCGAAACACCGTGTAGATCCTAATGCCGTGATTAAAGATTCAGTCTTCAACGATTTATCGCAGGTACATACCGGGTTTATCATTAACGCTGCGTGCGGAATTGATGGTGTGATTCTTCGAAAAAAAAAACTAAGACGATGAAAGTGCAGTTCAAATTGGCGCATCGCGAGCAGATTCAGCACACGAGCGCGAAATATCCGGGCAATATCGGATTCCAGTACCAGTGGAAAGCGTTCCCGATGATCAGCCGATCCTCGATTGAAAGCGTCGAGAACGCATCCAGGGAAAAGGTCTAGTGGGGAATACGAATCTAATGGAAACATTTATTCGAGACGAATAGGAATTTATTCACATTGAACACAAAAGTCCGTTCGACTTGGATAAATGCTCAACTAGGTTCGTACTCGATTAAAGAGACAGAGTCGCAATGCAGCCCGATTTTCAGACAAGTTCTTCAAAAGTCTAACAGGATTGCTAGAAGTATCGCAGCTGCCAATTCGTCCGTCGACTCCCTCGCGATTTTATTAATTGAATAATTCCTTTTCTGGCTATTTATTCGCGAGGAATATTGCATTATGCTGGGCAAATGGTGATACAGAATCGCTGATAAATTTGTTCTAATAAAAAAGTATTAAAAAATAAAGAAATTGTCTAAATTGCAATAATAAAGGTCTTAATTTCAGCAGGGCATACGTCGAAGACACTGTTATCAACTCGAAACACATTCGAAGACCCGGAAAGACTCCCTTTAACATCATTTGAAGAGCAACTTATCAAAACGCATTACCTATGTCCTTTCAGAGAGTATTGATTTCAATAGAGGCAGAACACTGTTTCCTGTTATACCTCACGACATAAACAATGAATATTCGTGCAATATTAAAAGGGGTATTGAAATCAATACTCTCTCTGGAAGGACATAACGCGTTCTGCTAAGTTGCTCCTCATTTGTCCTCGACGCTCTCCATCGCAATCAGCTGATCATCGCAAACCGACGTCCTTCCCATGGCATTGCAGCCAGTTGCTCAGATATTTTACGCAAATTCGTACTGCACTTTCGTTGTCCAGTTTCTTCACGAAGAATCGCGCGCCACCTGCTCCATTACGAGACAGGCAAATTATTTCTATCAAAAACAGAAAACTACTCGAACCCTCTTCCGGACCTTCCGCACCGGAAGAGCGAGCTGTACAGGCGAGCGTTGGCGAATCTCGCCTCATCTCTCGCGCGCCGTCCCTCCCGCCCCCTTCCCCGACATCACACGGCATCCACGGAGCGGCAGTGATCTTGGAATATTTCAGCGGAGCGGTCGCGAATCTCCGCGCGACGGAACGCGAAACGACAGCGATGCACGGAGGGTGTATAAACGCTCTCGAGGTTATCGCGCGGACGCAACCTCGTATTAGGACACTTCCCAATGTACCAAAGAGATAACCTCAGCTCGAGATAACCGCTTAGGCGCGCGCGCGCAGCTACACGACGGGCGTGTACAACACCCATACGGCGCGAACGTCGCATGTAGGTCGCGGTGAACGCACCTGACGACGCGCATCGCGGCGGTGCAGTGCGCGAGAAAGCGCGCGCGCGCGCGCGCTCCCTCTTCGGCACGGAGACCCGCGAGAATTGAGGTGCGCGCGTTTCGGACGTCAGGAGGAGCGGGAAGATCGCGCGCGCGCGCGCACGCGTATTTCGAGCGGCGTGGCAAGGTGGGCGCGCGGGTCCTTTATTATCAGCGCCGAGGCGCGACACGACGCACGCACGCGTTAATGGCGTCGATGGTCGAGCTGGCGGGGGGGGGGGGGGGGGGGGAGAGAGAGAGAGAAAGAGTATTTTTAGCGGTTACACATTGTTGTTGACTGCTCGCGACATTGAACCGTGGCGACGGCCGTAGTAACGTAGTGGCCCACACATGTCACACACGGACGCGCGTACGGACGCTACCGGGCGGACGCGCGCACGTACACCCACACGGCCGCTTCTCCGCGGCGCGATAGCCCTGCCGCGTCCCGTGGTGTGCGCGCGCGCGTGTGTGTCTGTGTGTGGGAGAGCAAGAGAGAAAGAGAGCGAGCGTGTACGCGGCACGCAAGCGAGACACTTCCGCTCGTTCCCGATCGGCCGGGCCAATTGCGACGCGGGAGATCGCGCGACGGCCAATCGAGCGGTGGATCGAACGGATCCGGACCACGCCTCGCGCGTTGCAATTTTGGCTCGTGTTGCGCGAGACGCCGCGAGGGAAGATTCTGGTGGTTTGAAGAAGGCTTGCGGTTTTGAGAGGGAAATTGACTCGATTTTAATAGATATTCGATGTTAAACATTTAAGCAGCGCCTCTTGGCGTGGTTGCATTGAGGATGCTGTTCTAGTTGGTGAAAGCCACCGCGTTTCGCGTACACTCTTGCGTTTACTTGGATTAGGTGGTGTCAGTGAGAATTTAGATTCATTTTCTTACTAATTTTCAAATAAAAATTATTTCACTGGCGAATTACGCGGTCTTCATTTTTCACGGTAAGCTACTGTAGTCCGATAATTAATGACTTGTTGATTCTGGGGAGTGCTGGAGAGTTTTCGTGAAGTTATGTTTCGACTAAAGGTACATTTACGGACAATATGAAACACACGTGTGACGATTTAAAGGTCACCTTTATCGGAGAATCCGCGGTTCACCAGCAAAACATTTTTTTATCTGGAAATGAGAATGGATCTAAAATGCAGGAAAAACAGTACGATTTCCTTGGTGAACCCAACTAGGACAGAATCTTTACACTCGGAGAAAAGATCTAGTTGATACGAACCTGATAGAAAAATGTATTTCAGATAAATAGGAATTTATTTGCATCGAGCAAAAATCTATTTGAATGAAATTAATGTTTTCTCCGAGCATTCTTTATTTAGAAATGAAAAAACGGATCTCAAATATAGGGAAAAACGGCGGCTTATCCCTAGTGAATCCGACTAGAATAGAATCTTTACACACACTCGGGGAAAAAAGATCTAGTTGAATACAAACCTTATTTGAGATAATAGGAATTTATTCACATCGAGCAAAAGTCCATTGGAATGAAGAAAAAAAGGTTTTGCATATCTTTTTAATCCAGTACGAATCTAGTAGAACATCTGTCTGATTCAAATAAACTTTTATTCGATGTGAATAAATTCATATTCATCTCAAATAAATTTGTCTATCACAAGTCCGTATTTAACTAAACTTTTTCTCTTCTGAGAGCGTAACAAGTTTCACAACGAAACTCCTATATCAAAATTAACGAATCGTTCGCCTCATTGACGATTGCTTGCTTATGCGCGGGACGTCCGTTATTGGCCCGACGGACTCTCGAGCCGAATGAAATAATCGCCTCGTATCATATCTGGGTCACGCGCGCGTACAGGTGTGCGCCTATGTGGCGCGCGACGTCGTGGAACGTGTGCGAAAACGCTCCTCTCCTCGACGTGTCGTCTTGTAGCGCGACAGTCCGGGGGGGGGAGGGTTACAACGCGCGAATTTAAAGCGAATCGCTCGTCGCTCGCGCGAAGGAAACCAGAGTAACAGGAATCGCGCGCCGCGGAGCGTTCCTCGACGACGCTCTATACTCGGAGAGCGGCTGGCGATCGTCGTGCGTCACACATACATACCTACGCACACACGGGCGCCCGTTCGGGAGAATCGCCGAGCCGTGACACTCGGGTAAAGTTCACAGCTCTCGGGTCGCGGCCGTTTCGCCGGATAACGAATTCATTCACAACCGCGAGTCGACGCGCGATTTCTCGGAGACCGCGCGCGCGCGAGAGAGGAAGAGAGAGAGAGAGAGAAACGCGCAAGTCCTCCTCCTTCGGCTGTCCTCCTCTTCCGCGAAGCCGATTGCTGGGAAGATATATGCGGCAGACCGAGTGTCGAAGGTCGAGCGCGTCGATATGATTTGAATTTCTTTCGGGCGCGTCGCACGGCGAGATCGCGCGGTGCTGCCTCGCCTCGCGTCGACCCCCGTTTGCCGTGGCGCGTAACGGCCGCGCGCCGCTCGGTCATCGGCGGACATCGGTACCACGGTATCGATCGAGCGAAATGAATCGTGGGTATACCGCGAAAAGTGACCAAGTCAAAAATCAACTATGTCACTTTTAACTGTACACACTGAGGAAAAAAAGATGAAAAATTATTCCGTTAGAAGGATAATCTGAGTACGAAAGTTAAAATAGATCAAAAAATTATGCTAAGGAAGGTTACATTTTAAACCCTGGAAGGATAATTTTTGATCTATTTCACCGTTCGTACTCAGATTAGGATCCTTCTAACAGAATAATTTTTAATCTTTTTTTTTCTCAGTGTATTAGGTAAGTACTATCAGGCCTATGGACGTGGTCATATATCCGCAGTGTCAAAATAAACTTAAATATTTTCAGTTTAGTTTGACGCTGCGGATATATGACCAAGTCCACAGGACTGATAGTAATACAGTGAAAAGTGACCAAGTTGATTTTTGACTCGGTGACTTTTCGCAGTACAGATACCCACGAAATATCAACCGACTCCGTGAGGCTTTCGCGAAGACAAAAACATTTTTCCCCCCATCGTATCGCGAAATCTGAGAGACGCTCTTCGCCTTTTCGCGCCCCTTCGATCACCTCGTATCGGCTTTATCACGGGTATCTATCGTCGCAAATTGGTTCGACCGCGCGTCTGTGGTCTCTCTCTCTCTCTCTCTCACTCGGCCGCCTCCCTTTAACATTCTTCCAATTTGCATACCGCGACGAATGTGTGTCGCGAGGGCGGGTGTCGAGTGTGTTGACGCAGAAGCGAACGGGCCGAGTGACGGGGTAGGCAGGCCGCGGGAGGGAGAGCCGTGCGGCGGAAGAGGGAGCGAAGGAGAAAGACGACAGGGAGAAAGGGAGGAGAGAAACGGGTCGATGCGTCCTGAATGACGCAGACGCCCACGCACACCGACGCACGCACGCACCGTGGAGCGAATACCCCGAAATTACTATACACTATGACCTATCTGCGACGGAGCGAGGATCTCCCCCCTCCCTGCGCCGCGCGACAGCTAAATGGACTATACGAAATCGCGGCACCCGCGTTGCCCTCGGCCCCGAGTGGGCTCCGGCTCTTTTCCGCCGGAAACGCGCTTGATACCGCTCGTCGATATTACCGTTTCTTCTTTTCCCGTCAGGGCGTAACGACGCTTCGGGAGAATAGGACCGACCGCGAATTCGCCGCGATTCGAGTATATCGATTCCTCGTGGGACGCGTTTACGAATTTACGAACGCGACGCGCGAGGTGTAGGTATCTATAGGTAGACGTTCTATACATGCGATGTGTGTGCGATATATTGTACTTACGTCCCTCGTTCGCATACACTACTAGCGCGCGATCTTATCGTCGATGGGGGGTACGGAATAATCGAGCGCTCGGGTGACGTCACAGGCTCCGCGTCGACCACCGTCTTAGTCTTATACCGTGAGTCGCGTTCGAAGACTTACCTGAAACAGAAAATGAAAATCGTTAATGCTCGATCGAGATGGGCGGCGGATCGAATTGGGTTCGCGTGCGAAAAATGCGGAGGAATAGAAGAGTCACGCGAAGGAGAGGCGCGGTTTTATTTGCAGCGGTAATCTTCGCGAATGCGCTGCACTGCTGAGGAACAAATTTGCTCGATCGAGATAAACGTACTTTTGAATAGTCTTAAGAGCGCACTTATTCGATTCAAACGAATATCGATCGGATCCAAATAACGTTCAATTAAATCAATAATATTTACAATCGATATTCATTCTAATCGAATAAATGCACTCTCGGGACTATTCAAAAATACGGTTATTTCGAGATGGAGTCACTTTTTTTCTCAACGTGGAAATTCAAAAGTGGACGTTTCAACACAATTCTTTTATATAACGGATTAGCTTGTATCGCGCACTGTCGGTGTTTCGCCGCGATTCTAAATCCCGCTGGTATTTTTATATGATAATTTCCAAATATCGCTCTCCGGTAAAGACAATTTTAAAGATCGCACGATCGCGCACAGAATTCACCTGATTAGCACCGAAATGAATAAGAAAAAGCGAGATAAAATTGACTATTTGAGGACGACCCCTTATCGCGACGATTCATGACGGAAATCAGGGGCCAAATACCCGATTTTACTTCACACTGAGAACGAAATACTTGGTGAAATATGAATGATCCATCTGTTTGGTTACGCTGATCACTCTTTTTGGTTAGAATAACTTGATATTTAGTTCAACTGATTAGTATTTTGATTAGAATAACTCAGCACGTCAAACTAAATGCGTCTTGGCATTTTAATCTAGTTATTTTTCTCAGCGCACTTATTTCACCGTAATTAAATTACAGATATATAAAGCACTTATATTTTTCCTTACTTCTTCCTATATTTCAAAGTAATTTCTTCCAAACTTTCGCACACCGAACACTGTCTTCCCAACGCGGTTAACGCTCGACTGCGCGGTGTCAAATTTGCCTACCCTTCCGGAACGATCGTACACGTCAACCGGGGGTTCGCGATATTTGTAAATAAACGGCCATTTGTTTTGAAGGCTACACCGAGCCGCGGTTACAGAACCAGGTAGGTACATCGTACATCGTCCGTTCGGTCGCGCCGTATATCTCTGGTTTATCATCGTTTCGCCGTTGGTTCGCCGTGACTCTCGCGCGCGTACAGTGTTTGTAAATGTACAATGTTTGTAGATGCACAGGTGTAGATTACACCCACGCTCGCACCTGTAAACGCGGGCGCGCACGCTGCGCCGTTATTTCGCCTCGTTTAACCGCAAAAATGCGGCGGTTTGACGCGGATCGAAACGGGAGAAAAATCGGAGCGCGCGCGGAGAGCAGGGGAAGTCGCGCGGAAGAGCAGCTGTGATACGGAGGCGCGTTATCAGTGGCGCCAATTTTGTGGGTGCCCGATTAAACGATTGATTAGAGTTCGAATTCAAATACGATTCCGATGCTGATGCATCTTTTTTTTTTTGGTAACTTTGACGCAATTTCATTTCACAGCGTCGTTCAAAAAGGAATGATTTTTCCGGAGTATCTTCAGGTATATCGACGACTCGCGCAGACTACAGGGTTGCGTTGTTATTCGGAACGAGAAAATAGAGCAATCGATGTAAAATATACAACGAGCTCGCGAACCCGTATATCGTGATCCGCGTTGTGCGAGATAAATTACAAACGACGCACAACGTGATCCCGGTCGGATCCAGGGGCTCTAGGGTACGATCATGACCTATAAGTAGACGATGAGCAGATGCCACGCGGACGAGCACGCCGAGCGGGGGGGCAGGTGGTGTCGCGCGCATCGACTGCACCCTGTCGGAGGTCCTTGCCTCTCCGGGGAGCGACGCGCACGCGGTGCTCGCGCGTTTTCGAGAAACGATCCGCTTTTACTTCCAATCGGAATTCGTCTACTCGTGGAAATCTCGTGTACGATTCCGAGTCGAAATTTTACACATACTTTGATACTGTTAATACTCCGTTTGGCCTATCATTGGCCTGCTCAGCCTGTATAAGCTCCTATTTCGAACCTAAGTTGATGAAATGTCGACCAACGGATCATATTTTAGATTAAACACAGGGTTTCGATGCAACGAAAAATCGACCTGTTATAAGCCTGAGAGCGAGCAGATCTAAATTTTCGACTCGGGATGCTCTGCTAGAGTGGTTATTTGACTGTGAAAAAGAGACGTATTCGTCGAGGTCGAATAACAGCAAAATTTCTTCGAAAAGAAATTTATCACAAAGTGTTTCATTTGCTCCGTTTGCTCCGAATAAACTTCTGATCGACGTAAATCAATGTTTATCCCACGCAGCAGAGAACGCCACACATCGCCGTACAAAGCGACGACACACCCGACGATCACGACACGATCTCTCCGTACACCCCCTCGCCCGTTCCTCCGAGTCGACTACAACATCGACGATTCCTCCGAGTGCATAGATATACACGCGCGATACCTCGCCGCGCTACACGCGCCTATACCCACCCCTATCCGAGCACTATATCGGCATCTGCCGCGATCCACGCTCGCGCGCACCCCGCCATCCGCTCCTCTCCTCGCCCCCTTCGCGCGTCATTCCCGCGGGTGTCGTTGACTCTCCCGTTCCTCCCGTTCGCCGTCGCGCGCAGAGACCGCGCCGTTGCATCCACGCGGCACGAGCCGCCGCCGCCGCCGCGCTCATCCTTTCTTGCGGAACGCGTGCGCGTCGGATAATTTAAACATTAAAAAACCACGCGAGGCCCCCGAGTTTCGTGGCGCGAGTAAGTAGGTACCCCTGGTGGGGGAATTGAAGGCGGTGGTGGTGGTGACGAAGAGAAAGATCGACAGCGAGAGGCCGAGGGAGGAAGCGAGGTGGACGGTGCGACGGGGAACGCGAGGGGGGGGGGCTTAAGCAGGGGGCAGCAGGTGATGCACCAGGTGGAGTACGACGGCGCGTGCGCCACGGTGCCCCCCGCCTTCCGGTCACGTGCCCCTCGCCGTCCCCCCGCGTTTCATTATTCCTCCCTCCGCCCGCCCGCCCCTGATCATCTTCTTTCTTTTTAGCCGCGCGCGCGCGCGCGCAGTCTTAAGAGATCGTCCACCCCACGAGGCAGGCCGTGGCGAACCAACCAACAGATGCCCGCCCGCTGCCAGAGGCTGTCCGACTGTCTGCAGAGTCCCGCCGCAGTTGTGCCTCGCTTTTGCCTGCCTGCCAGCCTTCTCCGCCTCCGCCTCGCGTCCCGTGTCGACCGTCGCGTCTTTTCGTTCGTTTTCGTAGGTATCTGCGGGTAGGTGTATACATATAGGTATAGGGGATGCCGCGGTGGCGCGCGGAGCTTCGACTGACGGGAAACCAGATAACCATCGACCCTACCTTTTGCCGCGCTCAAGAAAGCGCGCCGCCGCTTCTTCTTCCGAGGCGGCGCCCCCCCCCCCCTCCCCACCCTCCCCACCTCTTCCCATCGCGCGGCCCGTTCTCTCGCTCACCTTTTCATCGCTTTTGTTGTTATCTTCGTTCGGTTTCTTTTAGGCGTGCGGTGCCTCGTTCTTTCGGCTATTCCCGCTGATATTTGCTACCGGCCCGGGCGGGGAATCCGGAATTGGTTCGGCTCCTGCGTCTGCTTTCCGTTATTTCCGATATCGTACAAGTTGCGATTGCGATTTTTCCACTCGACTCTGTTGTCGTGATTTTAGTTCGTCTCCGTTTTCAATTATTGCATTTGTTTCGGATTTTTTAATGGAACAAATTGATTTCTATTTTCTTTACTCTGTTTCGTTTTCTTTTTTATTCTTCAGAGAGCATTAACCGTAACGTGGAGATTGCGTAATTACGAGCCGCCCTATCGACTCGAGCGTGTTCGAGAAAGAGAGAGAGAGAGAGAGAGAGAAAATCGAGCCCGGAAAACAAAGGAAAAAGAACAGAACAAACTCGAGAGACGGAATTCGAATCGATCCTCGAACGACCCATATAGGCAGGCGGCGAACATTTCGTGCAGCGGCGGTGGAATGCACCTCGGGGCGCGGCGCGGCTCGTCGTGTCGTTATCGGGTGGTGGGATCTTTGTGCTTAGCTCGTGTCTAGCCGGGGGAGAGATAAAGAATACCACCGAGATGAGACGGCCGCGGCGCGGCGGTGCAACGGGAGATCGCGTTAGTCAAATTCGTAATCCGCTCTCGTCTACGACTCGCTTCCGTTCGCTCGAAGCGACTTCCTGTATCACCCCTTCCCGCCTGTTGATTCATCAGGAAAATAAATCCACACTGAACCCCCCGATCGTCGTGGCGATCTGCCCAAACCGACCGATTGAGTATTTAGAAAAATCCTATCGACGCGTACGCGTCCTGCGCGCGCGCGCGCGCCGCGTTATATCGGCCCCGCTAGATCGAGTAGTCCTTTTTTACGACAGGGATGCGGCTCGATCGGTGGCTCACCGGCCACGTGCCACGGACGTCAGCTGCAACGCGCTACCGAGCTATAATACGCGCGCGCGCGGACGCGCCGCGACGCACGCCGAAGCGGGGGAAGGAGGCGGCGCGGGGACTTCTTCGGCGATTTCATCAGGGGAGCGTGCGCGGCGCGCGGCCCGTATACCTGCACCCAGCCCACACTTCTCGCTCCTACCTCAGCGCGAGGTGAGCTGCACTCGCGCGCGCTGCACTGCGGCGTCGCGGGATGCGATGAGGAGGGAGAGCAGCGTAAAAAGGCACAATGCCGCGAAATCGCTTCATCGTGAGCGCGGAGGGGGATGCGCGCGAGAAAAAGGTGCGACTGCGTTGCGGGAGAAAAAAAGACGCGTATTAATTTTCTCTCTCGCTTTTCCGCGCGAGTGGCAGCTGCCGCCGCTGCACCCCGACCGGCGTGACGCGGCTATTCGGTGCACGAGAAACGGGCCGATCGATCGAGCCGCTCTCAATATCGATCCAGACATCGCTACCGCGCCGGTATATTTATAGCGGTGGCACAAAAGGTCCTTCCGTCGGACTCGGATTCGTACGCGCGGCGATCCCGCGTCCCGTACAATGGATACCATTAACGACACCGAAGCGAGAGGGTTGTGTGCGTGCGTTGCGCTAATAACGCGGCGGTGTAGGCTGGGTGTCGAAAAATCGAAAGATAATCTGCGTGGGAGGAAAAAAATAGAAATCTCGAAGGGTGCGTGACTAAGAAGAATACGCGTAATCTCTCGTTATTCAATGGTGTACGATTCAAGAAGGTTGATTCGATCGATCGGCGTTGACAGTATGACCTGTAGTGAAGAGGAGGATCGGGAGGAAACGAGCGTCTGATAACGATCCAAATACCTAATGTGTATCTTACTGAATCAAATGCACGGAGAAAATAATTTTGCAGTCTTAGCAAAACTGGGGTTTGCCGAGAATATTTTGCTGTCTTGAGAGAAATATTATCCGTGGCGACAAAACCTATGTCGTGTAATGGTAAAAATATTTGCGGTAATAGGAAATATTGTTACCGAAGAAAATTTCACCGCCACTGTGCAGTTAAATTTGTCATCATTGGACGTACATTTCGTTGTCGCAGATATGACACTTTTGTCGCGACAGTCTAGTTTTGCCGAGATCCTTTTTTTTCCGCGTGCACTAAAAGAAAAAATGGCATAGCTATTCAATTAAATCTGCGTTTACGGCTGGGGAGAGAATGCAGAATTAACTGATCTGACCGATAAACTTGATTATAACGATTGACGGCTATTTAGAGGAAGCAAGCTATAGTCTATTCGTTTCGATTAATTAGTCCAAGTAACTTGATCTGCATTTCCCCGCTCGTAATCGTTGATTTAGTTAAATTTACCAAATTTTTTCTCAGTGTTGATGCACCGCGAAAACAGATTATTTGTAGTTAATAAATATTTGTCCAAATATAGCGAAATAAACATTTCATCGGGTCAAGTAAATACTTATTAACTGTATTACGATATTTATTTGGCCCAATTACATTCTTTGAGGCAATAATATCAGTGAAATAAACACTTTAATAATCGACACATATTTTCCCGTCCCAACGAAATATTTATTTCGCCGACTTTGAAATTACACTCATCGACTCTATATCAATAAACTGTCTTTTCGGTGTGCATCCAAAATTCGTTGCACGCCGCGTGCATATCGTATAACTCGTATATCCGCACACGCGCGCGGGGGCTCCGTCGTCACGAGCGGCGCGGCGTGGCACGAGTGGGGAGGAGAGAGGAGGGAGGAGGGTGATTCGGAAACAGAAATCCACGAAGATCGACGACGAGAGGGTCGAAGGAAACACATGCCACGAGGCTCGTGCCACGATCTAAGTAGTATCTCGTACGACGCAGCTGTCCTGTCCCCTCCTCCTCCTGCACCCACGGCGCTCTCCTCACCCTCTCGCGCGCGGGCCCCGCCGACTACGGCCGCGGGGGGACCGATGAGGGACCACGGCTTCCTCAAAGCGAGCCACCTTCGAGTTCCCCGGCCCACGAAGACCGTCGACCGCGTTCCGAGTCGAACGAACCGCACGGGAGGGAGGAAGGGGCGCGACGCGAGAGACGGCGGCGAGCCCATGGGTCTGTGGTTTGCACCTGGAGCGCGGAGGAGCGTCTACGCGCGGCGCGGGGTATCGCGCGAAGAGGCTCGAACCTGGGAATCGGGAGTATCGAACCCTCGAAAGTGAAATTTTCCTTTCCACCGTCGAGGAGTAGGTATATATAATTTAGCTGGAGAGAAAATTGTATATAGCTGCTGGAGAGAAATTCGATCGGGATTGTGATAGAAATCATGGTGGAATTAATTGAATAGCAAAAGTAATTCATTAAGCCACGGATTTATTGACGACATCTCGAAGGAAATACAAGATATCAACGATTTTTTCAATGAGACATTTTTTTGGTCTTTCTTTGAGATATTCCCAATAAATCCGTGACTTTCGGAATCGGCGCTGAAAAATGCAACGAATACAATGATCGAGAGTTCGATGAAACAAATTTCAATTTTTGCGAAAAATTGAGGAAAAAAAAAATTCGAAAAATTTCAATAACACTACTCGACGAAAACAACAAGCCTTCCATTTCATTCAAGTGTACACGTCACTTTCAAGTCCAACCAATAAGTACAAAATACGAACGTAAGAGTCGACAAACTCAATTTGCGTCGACCGTATCATTCGATTTACTTCCCCGTCGCTTCGTCGAATCGATAAAGACATCATTTGAGTCAACGAACAATAAATATTTGGTCGATCGAGCTACAGTTTCTCTACCGGCGTACGCCCGCCGTTAAGCGAGCGTTTCGCCGAGCGGAATCGAGAGAGAGAGAGTGCCGATCTGAATCGGCGCGGGGAGAAAAAAAAAATATAGCTCCACATTGGTCAAGAAACGCGGAGCGACGGCTGACTAAATATATTCGCGTCCCGAGGTCTAAGCAAAGTGGATGCGATCGAGAGGGATATACGATAGATAGCCCCCCTCCAATCGCGCGCTCTCTTTTCCTCTCTCGCTCATCCGATCCGCGCTAAAACTGGTCGCCTTTGCCCGTCGTGCTCCAGTGGTTCCCAACCGGCGTCCGTTTCCCTAGAGTCGCGCCGATCGCCGCGGCTCGGGCCCGAGGTCGTTCGCGGGTGCGCGACGAGTAGCGTTTGACAGGCGGATAAAAAGAGCAGCGAGCATCGCGCGCGCTCAAAACGCGATACGCGGAAATCCCATCACGCGGCGCCAATAAACAAACGCAGAGAGAAATAATTTTCCTGATATCGCGCGGAAGGCAAAATGCTACGTATGTCGCGCTAACTCCGATACGCGAGCGAATCGTTAATCTGAATTGAGAAAATCTGGATCGAAACGAGATTTTAGATGAAAGAGAACGTCAATCTTTGCGCGCTCATCTCGCGTAAACTGGACGCGAAGGTGAAATAAGAATTCACCGAAAAGCACGCAGAGAGAAAGAAATTAATTGGATCTGCTAAAAATAACTCGCCGGGTCGCAAGTCCTAATTATTTATTTAGACCGGTTAGATCTTCTTTCACATTAATTACACATTTTTTCCCCGCAATCACATCCTATTCCGCGTGACTGCAAGGAAGAGATGTCGAATTGATGTAGAAAAAAACATTTCACCGATACAAATCAATTAATTATTCTCAACCCCGCAAATCATTTTCAGCCTACATCAGACTAATGAGGAACTTGCATGAAATTTCCTTTTCCTTGAAAATTTTACCGAATGAAGCTATCGTGTTATCCGAAATCCAAAAACCAAGGAGCACTGTATTTTTGATTAACATGTAACTATATTAGAGAAAAAGAATTAATTAATCGCGCCTTAAACGCCTAAGCCACGCCCCGACCTAGAACGCAGTACCTATGATTGGCCTGGACGCTTATACTGTTCCGTGACGTCACACATTCGATGTGACCATTGTCTAAATCTCAATTTCAACCAATGACTGTCGAGAGAGTGCTCCTAACTACGCCCCGCCCTGGAACGCAGTACGATTGGCCGATAGCGCTTTTACTGTTGCGTGACGTCGCACATTGCTTCTCGCTGTTTGCGCGCGGCTCTTTCAAACGCTGCATTTTTAACTCAAACTTGTGAAGGTATCCGACGTGTTAACACCGTAAGTTTATGTACCGTTGAAACTGTAATTTTTTACTCTACTTTTTAAGCCAACAAAAAAAATCACGCAAGTTCCTCATTCTGCGCATCCAGTCAAACATTTAAGCTCCGCATCCAGCGAGCTGAGCGAAATTCGCGAAAACCCCGATTCCTCGCGCTGCGACGCGGGAGGGAAGAACCCTCCGCGCCCCGTCCCCCGCCCCGCGCCAGGAACGACCGATCTATCCGACATTTTTTTTCGGCAGCGCGCGGAGCAGCGAAGTGGCACGCTTCGTCGGTTAAATTTGATCGTTGTCGCACATTCGACGCGGCTATTGGGGCGGGGGATATATTCAGTTACCTGGCGGGCTTAACACGAGCCCCGGAGTCGTAACACGATCTCGCACGACGCTCCTCCGAGTTCCCCGAAAAAAACACGAACCACCGCGCGGGCGGTCGTCGACTCGCGGCGCGATCGACGCGAATTCGTCAAATCCCCGCGCGCGCGCGTTACGGGCGAGCAGGGTGGTCGGCGCGCGGTGCAGGTGACGACGGTCTTCCCGACGAAGGCGCGCGCGCGAAGGCGCCTCGGCGTATCGGGAGAGAGATTCGAGCGAGAGAGAGCGTTATCGCGCCTCCGTCGGACCTGTGATTTCCGGGCAAACGTTGCGGCGGGAAAGAGAAAGGAATAAAGGGAGAGGGGGAGCGAGGGGGACGCGTAATCCGTCGAAGAAGAGATAACGCTGGCGACGGGGAAGCTGATTGTCGCGATGCGATTCGATTGTTTATGGTTTGTGACAGCTGGATGCTTTTTTCGCGAGGCTTTGGCGCGCGAAAAAGTTTAATAGCGTTTTTGTAGCGATTTAGAATAATACATTTCCATGATTATCCATGATATTTCTATAATTTTCAGGCGAGATCTCTTGTACTTTTTTTTCGTGATTCGTAATTATGATTTTTTAAACGTCTGTGCGGAATTTTCTGCTCAAATGAGAATACATTTTTGTCTCAATATTATGTACCAGGAATAATTTTCATCGTGTAATTGACTTTTGCTTAACGTGAATAAATTCCTATTCGTTTCAAATAATCTTTTCGCTGGATGTATTCGACATCCAGAGGCCGTATATGAATGTTATTATTATGAATAATAATTGTTTTCACAGTTCCGTAATATTGTTATCTTTAACAAAATTCCACGATACTTCCGTCATCTCCATGATTTCTATGATCGATAAACACCCTGTTCAATCGCTCGGAGTGTTCGAAAATAAAGAATCTGTAGAGAATTCCGAAAATCGAAATCCCCGCAACATTTTCCCCACAAAACATTGTAACGTCATATACCTATCTCGCGTGATCGCAAGTGGCGTAAAAAAAACGGTGTGTTCGTCTTTAATACCATTTTACCGTTGCGGACCTCTATATATATATATATACGCCATCATTCGATCTCACGCCATTGTTACTTAACAGAATTTGTTATCGCGTAAATTTCACCCCGCGTCGAGAAAGAAAAGATCGAAAAGCGCTCACAGTCGTCCCCGGCTTCAACGCGCGCGTCAACAACCACGATCCCTCATTTAACCCAGTCGTCCCTCAAGAGCGCCGCGGACGAGGCGCGCGCGCATACCTGACCCAGGAAAAACGCGCGGTTCTCCGCGTCCAGCGCGCGGCCTTCGAGGAGCGGATGGAAATTCGAGCGGCGAAATTCGAAGCGCCGGCGGGCGAGGAGTACAAGAAGGGAGGGCGAGTGGGTGGGTGCGACGGAGACGGCGATTAGTCACTTTTTCTATTTATAGGACGCCCCCCTCTCTCTCTCTCCGTTCGTCTCTCGTCCCTCCGGAAAATCCCGTCACGAGGTGCCCCGATGGTCTCGCGCGACGCGACGTCTCTCCCGTTCCGCGCGTTTAACGAATTTCCGGGAAAGTCCTCGCGCGCGGCCCGGACGCATCTGGCGGTTTCCCCGGAAGCTCCCTCGAGTTCCATCCGAGGAATTAGCGCGGGATTTGAGCGGGGTGGCGGTGTGCCGGATCTCGCTGTGGCAGATGCCGCCGGCGTCCCCCTCCCCTCGCTCGATTTCTCTCCGTCTCGCGCGGGCGACGACGAAGACCCCGCGCGTCGCACTCCCGAAATCGTCGATGGGCGCGCGAACGTCGAAAGGAAGCTGTCACGGAAGCCGAGGGGTGTGCCGGGTATCCCAGCGGCGCGAGGAGCCACCCCGCTCATCCCCGAGCGCACCCCGGCTCCTTCGTCGCGCGAGAGCTCCACGGAATCCTACGGCCCATCGCGGTGCTCGCATCACCCGCTTCGTCCACTCTCGCGGCGCCGTCGGGCGTCGCGTTTATTTCCGTGTGGGCGTCGCTCGACTGCGGAGGCGTCGCGCGACGGCTCGAGTCGCGGGGAAACCGAAATGGGGATTTTTTAAGTTGCGATCGCAATGACGATTATCGCCCCTCGAGATCCTCTCGACGCGTCGAGAAGATTTCGCGTGCGATCAGGGATTCTCGTCTTGCTCGTTCGTTGTCTGTTCGCAGCTGGACGGAAAGAGAAATCCGCTACGTTTAACCATGGTGAGGTTGAATACGGCGTAGATAGGTACCTCACGGTGTGTAATGTTTCGAGTAGATATTCACTTGTTTCAACTTCAAATTGGTCGTCCCGACTCTGTGTATTTGCCCTTACAGTCTCATGCTGCAGAAACGACCGTACCGTGAGAGAGATTCGTCGTATTTCACCTCACCGTGATTAACACTAGAACTACCGAATGGTCGCGCTTTATAAGACGGTCGTTTTGGCGGGTGATTATCTCGTTATCCGTGGATTTTTCGTCCACGCTGCTACAGAACTTTTTTGTAGACTGAAATATGCTCTACAAAAAAGTATTCTACCAATTTTGACAAAAACCTCACGGGTTACGAAATAATCGAGGTTGAATGGAACTCTGAACAAGACACCGGTCAAATTACCCGGTTGCGGTAGTTCTAGTGTTAAACGCAGCACATTTTTTTTCAGCGCAACGCAGAATCAGCCGGATCCGCTACCCTTATGCAAATGACTCGACGCAAATTCCTCTCGTGGAACCGAGCTCGCGAGGACCGCGCGTATATCTGCGCTACTTTTCGATCGCATCCCCCCTCTCGGTCGCTTTCCCGCTGCACACGCGACGCTGCGAGATTTTCCAGCCGCGGGACCCCGGTGCATCGGAATCGGGGGTCCGGGGGGTTGCGCGGTAAAACGGATAAGGACTACTACACCTGGCCTCCGGATGGTCGACGGCGGCACGCGCTGCTCTCTCTCCCCACCCCCCTTCACCGCTCTCAATCTCACTCATTTTCCCTCTCTCTCTCTCTCTCTTTTCCCCTCTCCCGGCCTACGCGGGCGCGCAGCGAGCTCATTCTTCAAGCGGAGCCGGGCCCGGGACACACACCTGCCCTTTTCACCACCGACACGTTCGCGCGTATACGCTCGAGGGTTGGGAGGAAATGCTCACGGATTACTCTCGGGCGGTACGGGAGAGCGACTGAGAAGGGGGGAGAGAGAGAGAGAGAGAGAGAGAGAGAGAGAGAGAGAAGAGGAGACGGGTGCAGCGCGGGACACCGACAGACGGCGGCTGCTGCTCCTGGCCGTCGCTTTCACGGCGGCTCTACGGCCAAACTTCTACGCGATATGCACCCGTAATAATCCCCCGTTCGCGCGGGGATACGTCACTGCGCCGCTACGTCGGGAAGGAAGCGGCGAGACGATCCTCTATGCGCGCGAGTGCGTACGTTCCACCCTCTCCCCTTTAAAGCTCGCGCGAGACTACTCTCCTACGCTGCGCCGCGGCGCGATACTGCTGCGGATCTTCGCATTGCTCGATAATTGCTCCTTATTTGGGTATATGAAAATGACGGGAAGATGGAAATATCGTAAAAGCGCGACTATCGATTAGAATTTCAATTCCTGGCTAGAAGAAAACAATAGTTAAAAGCTCAAGAAAATTCGCCAAGCGAAATTTTCTTCCTCGATCCGAAAAAAACCGACACTCTGAGAGAAATAATTGGCCACGGCAAAAAATATTTCTCGAGCCAAGAACATGTGATTTTACAAATTGTTAAGAATGCGGATTCTTAATCGAGGAAATATATTCTTCGTTCGAGTAGCTATATCATTGTTCTTGAGCGGAAAAATTCTATATATTTTGTATCTGATCCATATGAGGAGCAAAAATCCTTTTGAATTTTTGCTCCTCATATGTGGTTTTGGTCATATAGGGGAGAGTTGCCTATATTCCGGTACCTAACTACCGGTACCTAAATTGAACCTCCTGGCTATTTTAAGTAAATGAGCATTTCTACTGATTTCAGAGATTTCGATTTTTGTCAAAATCTTAAGCGCTGATTCTAAAAATCATGCACTTATTGACATCCATATATATCCTATATATTGACTACCTAATCTCAAAGGAAATCAATTTTTTTTCATGGAAAATCATCGATATCTCGGCGATTCTTTAAGATTTCCTTAATAAGTGCATGATTTTTGGAATCAGTGCTTAAGATTTTGACAAAAATCGAAATCTCTGAAATCGAACTCTCGACCATCCTAACTTGTGTATTTTTTCGCGTTGATTACGAAAATCATTAATATATTGAGGAAATCTCAAAGGAACACCGACATATCCATGATTTTTTTGTGAAAAAATAACTTTTCCGAACATAAAATCGCTGATATCTCACATTTCCTTTGAGATGTGGACCTGATAACCATGATTTTCAGAATCAGCGTGAAAAAATACATCGGATAGGGTGGCCGAGAGATCGATTTCAGAGATTTCAATTTTCGCGAAAAATTGAGAAAATGTAAGCTTAATGCCTTAAGATTTTGACAAAAATCGAAATCTCTGGAATCGAACTCTCGACCATCCTATCTTATGTATTTTTTCGCGCTGATTACGAAAATGATAGATTTATTGAGGAAATACCAACGGAACACCGAGATATCGATGATTTCTTGAGGGAAAAAAATTTTTTTATACACAAAATCAGCGTTATTTCATATTTCCTTTGAGATTTCGACCTAATGACTGTGGTTTTCGGAATCAGCGTAAAAAAATACATAAGATAGGGTGATCCAGAATTTGATTCCTGAGATTTCGATTTTTGCGAAAAATCTAAGGGGTATGCCTTAGATTTTTCGCAAAAATCGAAATCTCTGGAATCGAATTCTCGACCATCCTATCTTATGTATTTTTTCGCGCTGATTACGAAAATGATAGATTTATTGAGGAAATACCAACGGAACACCGAGATATCGATGATTTCTTGCGAAAAAAAAAATTTTTTATGCACAAAATCAGCGTTATTTCATATTTCCTTTGAGATTTCGACCTAATGACTGTGGTTTTCGGAATCAGCGTAAAAAAATACATAAGATAGGGTGATCCAGAATTTGATTCCTGAGATTTCGATTTTTGCGAAAAATCTAAGGGGTATGCCTTAGATTTTTCGCAAAAATCGAAATCTCTGGAATCGAACTCTCGACCATCCTATCTTATGTATTTTTTCGCGCTGATTACGAAAATTATAAATATATCGAGGATATCTCAAAGGAAGACCGAGATATCGATGATTTTCCGTGAAAAAATTAATTTTCTGGTACATGAAATCACCGATATCTTATATTTCCTTTGAGGTATCGTCAATATATCTGCAATTTTTGAAATCAGCGTGAAAAAATACACCGGATAGGGTGGTCGAGAGATCGATTTCAGAGATTTCAATTTTCGCGAAAATTAGAAAAAAATGTTAAGTGGCACTGACCGGTACTGAGGTTTGAATTTCTACTGATAGATGACGTGGAAATGCTCATTTACTTAAAATAGCCAGGAGGTTCAACTTAGGTACCGGTTCAATATAGGCAACTCTCCCCTATGGATTATGTATGATTTCTATATTAATCATATAAGGACTATCTATATATTGATCATACATTCGAAAATCTGCATAATTATAATCCTTGTATGGGGTTAATCATATATAATCCATATACGACCAAAACCACATACAGATCATGTAGAACTTTTCCGCCTGGATTGAGAAAAGAAATTGTTTCTGCGTGGGGAGAGAAAAAAAAACCCAATTACTCGAGCCCGTCGAATATTTTCTCACACGAACAAAACCATAGCTTGATTCTGGAATGATATCCTACTATTGGTTAAAGAACCAATTTTCTCGGCACTAGCAATTATTTCTCTCGGTGTAAGGGACGACGCGTTTTACCGTGCGGGACTAACGAGCGTTTTCGCGCGGCGAACACGCGCAGGTACGCATATCGGTGACAACGACGCGACGGCTATACCACCGCGCGGAGTGGCTCCTAAAGGGCGAAGTTATTGCGTTGTTACGACGCTAAAAAGTGGACGAGCGCCGACGGTGGGGATGGGGACGAGCGGAAAGAGTGCAGGAGGACGGCGGCAGGAAGACGGCGGGGCAGATGGTAGGAACAGGGGGCGCGCGCGCGTGCCCTACCCGATGATTTCTTTCACAGCGCCGAGTAAGATAATTACAGATCCTCGGCGGGGATAACAGAAATGCTACGCGCGGCGCGTTCCCCTCCTCTCCTCGCCAGCGGCACACGATCCGACGTCGGTCTTTCGTCGCCAATACCGCGACCCACCGTTGTGTCTCGTTTCTACTTTACCCGCTTTTTGCCCTGATTTTAATTAGCTTCGCTTTACGAAAACGTTCGAATTTTTCGCAACGGTAATTCGGCTATCGCATGTGATAAAAGTATTCACATTTTTAATCCAGTCTGTAATCTGCACGGGTACATGTTCAATGTCACGCGAAGAGGAAAATGTCCGAAAAAATAATCATTCGCAGGTGTAAGTGCGTTTCTCTCGACTGTATTATGACGTCATCGAGAAGCCACGAGAGATGCACTCATGAAAAGCAGCGAGTGCGAGAGAGACAGACTTACGATATTATGACGTATGAAATAATGAGGCCTGAAATTAAAAAATACGGGGCAAATAATTCTATCCAATTTTTTCAGTTACAATAAATTTAAAAAAATGAATGCGATAACCGAATTCGTTGTGCTGTGTACGACGCGGCGGTGATACGCGACCGCATAAAGCGTGCCGCCGTGCGACTGTTCGCACTTGACGATCGGGCGTGACGTATTTTCGACGTCATCGCGATTGTCGGTTTCCTATTACGGCAAGAATTTACGATCGACCATTCCACGAGCGCGCGCAATATGCCACAAATTGTCGCCGCGACGAGCGTTTACTCGTAAAATTGCACACTGTAAAAAAAATTGTATTTTCAATCTACTTTTGTATCAAGATTTTTCTAATACGTGATTATAAAAAATTAACATATTTCCTTGTGAAATTTCCCATATAAATTTCATAACGGAGTATATATATATATCAATTTTCACAATCACGTATAATATAAAAGCTTTATATAGGTACAATTACATTAAATTTAAAAGAAATTTTTTTTACAGCACAAGGAATAACGAGCGCGGAGTAGTAATGTCAAATTGAATAGGAAACCCACGGACCCGGCTACACGATCTTCCGTATCTCGCCCGTTGATAATGTTATTACCCAATTAACTAATACGGCGGCAGCTGACGCACGAGAGCGCGCGGCAATCATCGCACCGGAGCCTCGAAACGATCAAAGTGCAATCGCACGATGCACCTATATATATCTACGAGTCACGGTCGGCTAAGCTCGTCCGACCGTACGCGTATCCCCGCTCCTCTCGCACGGCGAGCGGAGAGGAGCCGCGGTTAGCATTAGTACAGGGCCATTTTCGCTGTACAGCGTCCCCCCTCCGGAAAACTGGAACCCGTCCTCGGGGGTTGGTCGCGACTCCGAAAAAGCCACAGATGTCGCGCGTTTCGTTAATAATCATTTCAGGGTAATTGTATTTCGCTCTTCAGCCAGGGAAAAGGTCTAGTTGAATACGAACCTGTGTGGTAGGAAAATTTATTTGACATGAATAGGACTTTATTCACGTTGAACAAAAGTCCATTTAAATTAGATAGGTAAATGTTATACACTGCGAAAAAAAAAAAGAGATTAAAAATTATTTTGTTGGAAGGATAATCTGGGTACGAAAGGTAAAATAGATAAAAAATTATCCTAAGGAAGGTTAAATTTTAAACCCTGGAATGATAATTTGTGATCTATTTTACCTTTCGTACTCAGATTATCCTTTTAACAGAATAATTTTTTATCTTTTTTTTTCTCAGTGTACTACGTTCGTACTCGATTAAAAAGATATGCAGAACATCAATCAAATTCAAACAGACTTTTATTCGATTTGAATAAATTCCTATTTATCTCATATAAATTTTTTAATTAAATTCGCCTTCGACTAGACCTTTCCTCTCAGTGTACATTAAACGTAGGGTCGACAAGCTTCGCGTCAATGCCCGCGAATAGTATCTATCGATAGCAGGGAAAAGTGAAAATTGCTCCTTGTATTATTGAAACAAAAATGTATTTTTATTTGAGCAGAAAATTCTGCAGAGGCGCTTTAGAAATCATAAATACGAATTAATTTAAATCAAATAAATGTTTTGATACGTTCGCATTTATCTACTTCAAATAGACTTTTGTGTTCGATGTGAATAAATTCCTATTCACCTCAAATAAATGTTTCCATCACAGGTTTGTATTCAACTAGACCTTTTCCCCCAGTTTTCCGCATTACTTATGGCGTGTGAAACTGTCACCGACGCTTATCAATTCATTTCTTTCGGGAAATCGCGCCGGCATCTGCCGCAAACAATGACGAACCGACAATATATATATGTACCCAGCTACGAGCGAAGCCCCTAGGCGCGCGATGACGCCGCGGATTTTCCTGTTTTCGCGCGCGGCGCAGTCGCTCGCCCGTGGTGCGGCCGTCTCGCGCTTTTCCCCCGCTCGAAATCTAGTTCCGCACCCGCGGGGCTCGCTCTCCCCGCTGCAAGTTCGTCACCCCGTCCGTACCGACCGTCGCGCGCGGCGAGCAGGAGGGGATCGCGCGAGTTATCGAGGGCGATACACGCGGACGAGAGATCCGGTCTTTTCCTGGCTTTCCTCCGCTCGCGACAACAACGGCGGCGGGGCCGTGGGTGGCGCGCGTGCGTTTCCCGAAATATTACCGCGCGAACGACGCGCGCTCTGCTACGCCGCCGTCCGCCGCTCGGTTCCACTCGGCGGCGCGCGTGGTGCAGCTCCTCTCCGGACGCGGGATCGGCTCGCGCTTTCCGCTCGATCGCGGGGCGTTTCGCGATTCCAAGAAGCACGCGCGTCGCTGCAATCGTGATCATCTTCGAACCGATGCACTTTTGGCCCGCGTCGATATAGACTTTTTTGTAGATCACGACGCGATCTTCAAAAAAGCATTACGTCGATTTCCACGCAAAGTTCACCGGTAAGGAGATAATCGTAATCGTAGTCGCGGTATCGTCTCCGTGCAATTTCGTTTAATACGAACAGAGGTAGGGTAGGCGCGTACCAGTTACAGCCACTTCCCAGATTTTTGTCTTATAACTAAGATATATGCTTCAAATTGCCTCCTTAAGGTTTAAAATCGCTGATCAAACAGTACAAGCTGACGTGACACAAATACATACACCCCTGGTTATTAATGGTGATGAGTGTCTATAATAGGGAAAATCGGCAGTTTTTCCTTTTTATGTTTTTTTTTTTTTCATTTTACGGAAAGATCGTTATATTTTTTTCATGAATTGCTGCAAGAAAACTATACAATCTATCATTTAGCACCACAGAATGTAACGATAGGATGTTAATTCTTTACAAAATACAAGACATGACATTGGAAAAATCCTTAAACATGGCTATAACTGGTACACCTACCCCGTTCAGCGCTGAGTATATATCGATCTCCGCAAACGTTGTATTACATATTACCGATCGTCACCGAGAGGAAAATTTGTCGAGACGGACGGCCGACGTTAAAATAGCGAAACGGCGATGTAGTGCCGCCCACGTTCCGAGCGCGATACGTCTAGACGCCCTGCAGACGCGTTTCCTAAAGTCCAGATTAAATTTAGCGGTATTTCGTTTCGTCCGCCTCGTGTCGCGGGGTTCGCGCGGCATACTCTAAAATATTTCGGACGGATGCGGACTCCCGTGCACGGCGAGTGCTTCGCGGAATTGCACCGAGACTTAACGCGCGTCGCGACGCGAAGCGTGTAGATATGTCGCGTCGTCTACAGGGTAGGATACAATTTTCGTCGTGGAGAAGCGAAGCTTCGGAGTACAATTTGTCTACGCCGAGAAAAATAATTAGGATACAGCGATAAAACGCTAAATACGTTTAGTTGCTCCAACCAAAATACTGTTGAATTGAACTGAACATCAAGATATTCTAACCACAAATGTCCAATTATTCCATTCAAACATTCAGTTATTCTAACCAAAAAGTGGTCAGTCAAACGAAACAGACGGAGCATCCACATTCCACCAAACGGTTTGTTCGTCATCTCCAGGATTTTGGTTAGATATTGACCAGGTGTTTTTTCTCAGTGTAGGTACGTTTCCAGATTTCTTCAAAATTCTCCGGACCCCTGGGAAGCTCGAAAATCGCGAAGCCAAACAAAAAATGAAAAACAAAAGACTCGCAGTCGTCGGCGATTCGCCGATACCTACGAAACAGCGAAAGCGCGTAATTCGCGCGGCGGCAGGTTGCCCGCGCGAGTAATCAGAAACCGTCCGGTCTTCGCACCTGCACCGCCGATGCGAATAGCCGACGAGAGAAAAGGAGGGAGTACGGCGGAAGAGGGTGAAAGAAAGAGAGAGGGAAAGACAGGGACTTCTTTTGGTCCCTTTAACTCGTCGATGACGAAACACGCGAGTATAGGTATACACGGCTGCTCGGGTACCCGTGGCGCGGGTATAGTACTCGACGCGTACATCCACTTCCTGTTTCTTTCTCGACGTCGTTTACGGAGCATCGCGGGTATGAGCGGCGTAGTAAAATCGGTACCTGTGTGTGCCGGCAGGTGGTTAAAGACTGGCCCGCTTATCCGAGGATCTCTCCCCACCGAGCCGCCAGGCACGCAAAGAAAGTGCGTGTGTGTAGCACGCGCGCATTGATAAACAAAAAATGTAGTATCAACCAAAATGTTGGTGTTAAGATTTTCGGGAAAATCGAGATCTCTGAAATCAAACTCTCGACCATTCCATTCGACGTATTTTTTTCGTGCCGATTTTCGAAAATTATGGATTTATCGAGGAAATCTGAAAGGAAGACCGAGGTGTCGATGATTTTTGTAATAAAAATTATTTTCTTTTTACGTAAAATCGTCAATATCTTACGTCTCCTTCGAGATATCGACCGAATAACCGTGTTTGTCGTAATCAGCGCGAAAGAATACATGAGATAGGGTAGTCGAACGGTCGATTCCAGAGATTTCGATTTTTGGCAAAATCTTAAAGTTGACATTTTTTTTCGTAAAAATCCAAATCTCCGGAGTCGAACTCTCGCTGATCCCGAAAAACGCGGATTTATTGAGGAAATCTCAGAGAAAAACTGAGATATCGTCGATTTTACGTGCGAAAGAATTTCTTTTTTTTTTTCTAACACTGTACGCGACGAAAAACGACAGAACTCTTCGAAAATGCAAAGTCTCTCTATAGCGGCTCGCCGGTCCCTCCTTCGACCACCGCGCGGAGACTTCGTCCCGCGAGCTCTATATATACAGGGTGCGCGGAAGTATAGTCGAGCGCGCGCGGTGCCGCGGATGACGTTGACCTCAAACGGGGCGCCTAATCGGTAGTGGTGTGGTGGTGCAGGCAGGGAGGACGAGACGCCGCGCGCCGCGACGCTGACACACCGCGTATATTTGGCCGCGCCCGTACGTCCGTCCAAATCGTTCTCGCGCGCACTGATTTCGCTCCCACCTTCGTTCCCGTTCGAAGCCGAGTTCCCGGCGCTATTGGACCGCGCGCGCGGTGACACACGGAGCTCTCTGCCAGTGGCAGTTGGCTGCAGCATCCGTGAAACGCTCGTTCGGTACGGAGTTAATAAGGTGGCTGTAGCGGTCGATGAATTCTGGGAAATCTGCATCCGCCGGTGGAGTTTTACCGGTCGTGGAAGCTTTGAGAAAAAAAAATCGAGATATCGAAGAGAAGCTTTTGGGTACTTCTGCACTGAGAAAAATAACCTGGTCAGTCTGACCGAAATATTGGAGGCCTTGACCAAACCGTTTGGTGAAATATGGATCCTCTCCGTTTGTGTTCGGTTAGACTGACCATTTTCTTGTTAGAATTACAAGACGCGCACTTGAAATAATTAAATAATTAGTTAGAGCTTACTGGTACTTTTGGTTGGAATAACTAAATATATTTAATCAGACGCGTTTTGTCATCTTAACCGAGTTATTTATCTCGGTATAGGCGTCCTTGGCTGCTGCTGACTCGAGATCGAACGCTCCTCAATTGCTCCCTCCCCGATATCACCCTTATTTCGTCTCCCAGATAAACATTTCTACACGTAGGCACATCGACCCTGTTTTTCACTTTCGTTTCTCTCGACGGTATATTTTTATTTATCCCCCTCTCCCAGCGGCTCGCCAAAAACTTGCCACCCGATCGGTGCGAGCAACCCACGTCACTCTCCTTCCGCCTATATAGCTGCGAGCGATCTCCCGCGCGGAAATAGCTTTTCGGAATATAACGTACCCCGCATGAACGTACAGGCTGGACTTGAGCTCGCGGTACGAAAGGGACGTTTGTCACGCGCGAGTGCCGCGTGACATCGCGACACGTAGGGTGGTCACTGAATTCCGCTCACAAAAATCCCCGACTTTTTCCCGATTTGTCTGACTGGAACCACTAATTTTCCCTGGCCTTAATTTGCGAGACGTAAAGAAACAATTGAAATGCTGCAATAATATATAATAGTTCACATACGTAAAAAAAACGCTTACGCATTTGTCCTCGTCGAAATATTTCATATTTTATAACGATAATCCGGTGAGAGGTGAAATTGACACGCCAAGATTATTGTACATGTACACCGAACGTACAGTTAGTTGGCTATAGTATACTTACATAGATTATAATTTTAAAATAGATGGATACGTTTTCTCTTTATATTCCAATAGCTTTTTGCCGCTCAGGTTCAGGTTCACGTGATATAATAATTTTAATCGAAATTACTAAAAAAAATAACATAAAATCATTGAAGAGAAGAATCTAGAAAAATTCCCTGGACTTGTCAAACATTTCCTGACCACCAAAAAATTCCCTGACATTTCCCGATTTTCCAATTGAGCGGCCACCACGGATGTGAAACTTCAGCGATCGGGACTTTCCCCCGGAGCGAAACTCTGACTCGATCCACCCTTGAATCCGCGCAGGAATCGTTCCGCGCGGCGTATCTCGGCCGCGAGACGGAAAAGCCAGAAGGTCGACGACGTCGGCGGGCCGCGTGTGGCTCGCGCGGAGGATTTATGCGCGGAGGGAGGTTTCAGTCGTCGCGACGTTTCCGGTCGCGGGCCGGAAGGACGCGCGGCGTCGCCGGCCGTCGACGTATAGGATCCGTATATAGGCGCGGAGGCTGCGGGCTCCTTCTGGGGCAATACCCTCGGCGGGGCCGACGCCGAAGACGTCAGCACCCTGATGCATCGGGGCCAACCCCTGCAACCCCGCGGCTTTGCAATTCCGCCGTCGTCGCTTCGCGTCCTCTGCTCTCTCGCGCCTCTTTCCCATCGCCCCCTCCTCTTCCCTCTCGCGCTCCACTCTAACGGGTGATTCGCTCGTAACTTACGCGCGAAAACGGTGAAGCTTATATGGATTCGGAGAAAGTGGGATAATTAACGCGGAGTGTGTCGCGTTATTTACAGTGACGCGTGTACGTGTTGCATTAGACTGGAATATTCCGCGTAACGCGATACATGCACTGAGAAAAAGATTTGCTTTATCGAAATAAACGTGTTTTCGGATAGTCCCGAGAGCGTGTTTATTCGATTCGAATGAATATCGTTTTGATCCAAATAATATTCATTCGAATGAATAATATTTATATATGTCCAATCGCGATATTCATTCCAATCGAATAATGTGCTCTTGGAACTATCCAAAAACACATGTAATTGTCTCGAGTAAATTTTATTTCCAATGTGTAGAAGAGATATCGCCAATTTTTTTATAAGTACCGAGAAAACAGTTTATTTGCAGTTAATAAATGTTTGTTTGAATGTTTTTGATTCATTGCAATATAAATATAATATTTGACACAATTAAATCCTTTCAGGCAACCATTTGAACGAAAAAAACATTTTACTAATTACCATACATTTTGTCATCCTGACGTAATATTTTTTCGCCGTATTTGAAATTACACTTATCGATCGCTAATAAATTGTTTTCTCGGCGTAAGACAAAAATGACTCCTCCCCACGCCTCGTTCGAGAATAGCGTCTCGACGACCATTATTATTCTCGCGCGAATAAATCAGCTCTCCACTCGCGCAGACCGTCGAACGGTTACCGCGGCGCTGCAATTTAATTACGGAAACGGCGCCCGTGACGTCACTCACCGATTGTAGCTCGTCTCGGAGGAGGCGTGCTGCTGCAGTCTCGCCATCGGGGAGAGCAGGTCCCCTCCGCCCTCGTCGCCGCCACCCCCACCGCCATCGCCGCCGCTGTCGCCCTGCAGGTTATCGCCGATTTCCTCGTCGTCCTCGTCCTCCATCCCTGCACACCAACGCGGAAAGGAACGTTAAACGCGGCGTCGTTATCGCGAGGATCGTCGATAGCGACGACAAATTTCGACAAATTGTCAACCGCTCTCCGCTTTCTTCCACACAACACTGGTTAGAAACCGACGAAGTAAAAAATCTTCCACGCGTTCGCAGAGTATGGAAAATCCCCTTATATTTGAAAGACGACCTCGAACGACTCCGTGTCGGCGTCTCCTCCTTCCTCCTCCTTCGGCGCGATCCTTATAATCCGATTCTTTTTCATTTACCGCGTCCTCGCGGCGCAAAGGAACGCGTAAGAAGTGTTGATAACAATTCGCAACGCGAGTGCAAAACCGTACAAAGAGATGACCCGAGGCTCTTTAACGGCGGAGCCCCCACCCCCTCCCTCTCTGCGGCTAAACTTTTCCTTCGTTTCTCCGTACGACGCCCGCCCTTTCCACGCCATTCGGCGCTTATACGTATAGTAACCGTACTCGTCCCGCAGTCGAGCGTCTCGAAGGAGGGGGAGGAAGAGACTCGGTGATGACAACGATTACATCCAACTCCTTCCCTCTCGGCGTAATACTTCCGCATTAAGTCTTCCTGTCCCGCGTCTCGACGCGATTCCTCGCGCCGGAAAGGAGCCTGCGTCCTCTTTTGAACGCGAGGTGGATGCACCGTCGGCGTCGGTAAAATTCTGTCGTCTCGAAAGGACTCCGAGGCGACGATTCCTTCGTCGACATTATTTTCAGCCCGGCGAAGAGCGAATTTGCGATTCGATTTGCATCGTTTGATCCTTTCTATACTCCCTTGATCCGAAATCAGTAAAAATAACTGCGAATCAGCGTAAGGGCACTGAAATTCAGTGGATTAAAACTGAGAAAAATAACTTGGCCAATCAAACCGTTTGGTGAAATATGGATCCTCCATCTAGATGGTTTGATTGACCACTTTTTGATCAGATCAACTAAACGTTTGGTTGGCATAACTAAAAATTTGGTTAGAATAACTTGATATTTCGTTCAATCAATCAGTATTTTGGTCAGAATAACTAGACGCGTCAAAGTAGATGCGTTTTGTTATTTTCACCTAATTATTTTTCTCACGATCAGTGTAAGGCGAGGTGTAAGGTTACTGTAATTTCAGTAAGCTTCTATTCACTGGATTTCAGTGACCTTTCACTGATTTAAACTAAGCGAGTACTCGGCGTGACGTTAACAGCTACGGAAAACGTATTCGCGTTCGCCCTGCAACCCCTTTAATTCACACGCCTGAAGCTCCGAACGTTCGTTTGAATGAAAAATGTCGACTTTTTAATAGACCATGGCCAACGTTGAGTTTATTGACTACTTTATCTCCGATAGTCGCTCAGTTTGCAAAAATATCTCTACGCTGTAAAAAAATGTGCGGTGTGAACCTATATAGACAGACCACTTTTAGTGTTAGATAACAATGGCGTAACACTGAATGACACCAGATGTGGTACCTATACATAGGTCACAACACACGGGTGAAATATTATTAAAAATTAACACCACTTTTGGACCGTGCATAGGTCAAGTAATCGATAAATTCGAACAGTGATCATGCTCATTTAAAATCGAAACTTCAGCCACACTTTGATCCAACAACGGGATCTCACCCCGTCCGCATCCGTCCTTCGTCAATTTCGCGATCGACTATCTTCGCCCTCTGTCGGAAGCAGCGATCCACCGCGACTGCACGCTCCCTCTCTCTCTCTCTCTCTCACCCCTTCGACTACTCACTCGCCTCTCTCTTTCTCACCCTCCGCCGTCTCCTCTATCTCTCGCCAGGCCGACCTCCGACTCTCCAACTCATTCGAATCACGTGCAACGGTGGTCGGCGAGTCAAGTGCAGCCGTAGTGCCACGTATAGTACCTACGTGTGCTACGTAGCTACGCCCGTAGTAATCCATTGTACGAGAGGAGAGGGCCTTCTCTTGCTGCTCGCCAGTGTCCGCAATACATATATACGTATATACATTTTTCCTCTCTCTCTCTCTCTTACTCCTCTCCTCACCTCCCTCCTCTTGATCCCAGCAGTGCACACGTATGTATACGCGCACACGTCACAATCGGTCGCCAAACGAGGGCGGCGCGAGAGCCGCGCGGGGCTCCTCGGGGCGCGAGAGGGATGAAGACGAAGGAGAGGTAGGGAGAGGGAGAGAGAAGCGCCGAGAGAAAGAGAAGAAAGAGAAAGAGAGAGAGAGTGAGAAGGGAACGGAGAGAGCAGAGGGGCGTGGCAAGATGAATGATCGCAAGACGCGGGAGTATTGATCCCGGGGACTGTAGGTACTCTCTCTCCGACGAAGTCGCGGCGGGTCGCTCTCCTCTCTCACCCTCTCGCTGTCTCTCTTTCTCGCTCGCCCCCTCCCCCTGCCGCCCCTTCTCTTTCTACTCTCTCCTCTTCCCGAGCTTCGCACCCCTCGCGTATACAGAACCGTGTATAGGTATACGTATACGGGGCGATGATGTCGGCGGCGGCGGCGATGGTGGTGGTGGTGCTGCACTCCTGTACCGGGTGGCCCGACCGTTGGGGTTCAGGGTCACGCGTGTGTACCCCTTTTCCTCGCAGACGACGGATGGTGGGCAGACATCGGCGCTCCTCGCGCGGTGGGTATAGATACATATATCTGGTTGTACTCTCGCGGGGGTTGGGAAGGTTTCCGATCTTTCAATCAACCGTCAAAGGTTGGCCGAGAGAGCGGACGTTTTTTTCTGCGCTCGAATCGAGAGGCAGCGAGGAGAGAGATTTAATAACTTCTCTGGTCGAGATTTCAGCGATTAACGCCTCCCTGCTATGATAATCCTAGATCGAGTGAAACGACTAAATGCACCTCCCGCGCTAGCTTGCTTCCAGTGGCTTACGAAATGTGCCGACTTATGATGATACATCGAAGATACAGACGGCAAACCGCAGTTCGCGTTGAAGTTGATCGCCGATCGAACTCTCAAACTTTGTTGTCCCAGGCGGAAGAGTTCTGTATGATCCGTGTGTGGTTTTGGTTATATATAAATTATACATGATTCCTGCGTGGACCATATACAGGCCATAAAGTAATAATACAATCATTAAAAAATCTATATATTCTCTTTATATGGTCAATATAGAAATTAATCATATATAATCTATATAATATGACCAAAACCACATATGGATCACATTCAAAATACTAAATAATATATAAAACTCTTTCGCCTGGAGTTCCTCCTCAATCGAACGAGGAAAAGAACCGCGCGGCTGGGCGACAACTTACAAAGTTGCTCGCGAACGAGTGTCGAGGGTCGCGCGGCGCAGCGACTCGGCGATAGGTACGCGCACTAAAGAGCGACTCTATCCGACAGAAGTTAAGCGGGGGGGTGGTATATTACGGACGACCGAGTCGTAGGTGGAGTACGTGACGAGGTATATATAGGTGGGACGACCTACGCGTCGGCACAGAGAGGGAGAGGGGTCGACGGTGGCGAGGGTTCCGGGGGTAGCGCAGTTATAGCATCTATAATTCACGCGGCACGCGACGGCCACGCTTTCCGCTTCGCAGTCGCCGCGACGAAGAAGCGAGACTCGCGCTCTCGGTGACCGCGCGCTGCTTCTCGGGAGCGCGACGGCGATCGTCGGCGACGACGATTCCCCGAATTAACGCGCGGCCGGTGTCAGGCGCGTACACAGACGCGGCGGTGCGCGCGTACGTACGCTGTACCCGGCGCTGTAGCGTCGCGGCGACGCGGGCTCGGATGGAAAATCGAAACGGAATGGAAACTCGATGCGCGTCGGGGTGGACGCGTTTTGCGGAAAGTTGTGGCTCCTGCTTAACTTCGTTTGAGAGAGCCGTTTTGTTTCAGTTGCGGCAGAAATAGCTGCATATTATGACGCGATAAACTACCGATGCAATATCGATTAACGTACCTAGATACCGATATCGCGTGGTTCCGTGGTACGTAAATAAGAAACGATATGGTTACGCCGGAGAACACGTGGATGGACAAATTACCTAGACTCGTATAATCGTCACGACGTTTGTACAAACTCCGATAATTCGTTATCCCAAAGTTCAAGTTTGTTTTGCAGGATGCATTTGAAGAATTAATTATTTTTAATGAGACTCGAATTAATTGCTGTATTTATTGTAGCAACGTATTAACGAGAAATTGTGCTTGGGGTAAAACAGGGTGAGTTGACGCAGGAAGTTGGCCTCTAATTTCTACGAAAAGTAATAGAAACCACGGGCCAACTTCCTGCGCCAATTCGTCCCGTTTTACCGTATGACTCGCCTATATATTGAACAACGTTTTATTCATATTATTTTGAAACCATCCAATGTGACTCTTGCTCTTGCTAATTGATGATTTATAAAGCGTACTTAAAGCTGCTGTACAATTGACATACATCTATCTCTGTCCAGGTAATCCTCATACGGGTACACTTCAAACGCAAAGTACGAAAAAAATCGAGCGGCTCGATCGCGGATGCACGAGAGATCCACCCGCGCGTGTGTACTCACCGCTGCAAGTACACACTTACCGCCTCGTTATTCTCGTACATAATGCAAAACTTCTCGAGCTAGAGTCGCGAATCACGTGGCGCGTCCACGCGCTTGCACAGTTCAAAGCTCGGCGGCTACCGTGCTTCGCGAAGCACCGAGAGTGTAAAGCCCTATTCATAATTAACTCCTTACAGCGTCGCTGCAATTGCAGAAGTGCCGTTGGACCCGCGATTAATCGCATCGCGGTTACGCGAGAAATACGCCAGCGCCGCGTCCGCTCTCGATCGATCGAAAAAAAAAAGAAAACAGGAAAATTCGTCGCAGTCACTTTCAGCTGGCCCCCGAATTGCCAAGAAACCAATCACCTCGGGGGGCCAGCTGAAAATCCTCGCGTCGCCCTCGGCATCCGATTCAATTTCACTTTTCTCCGAGATTTCGATCTTACAGGCAAGGAAATACGTCGATTTCCTTTGACAAAAAAAAATACCACCCGACGACGAGTAATTCGCGGATCGCCAACAAAGCGGAAAATAGAGAGATCGAACGAAGGGGGCGAGGGTCGAATCTGTCCTGGAAGCCCGAGAGGAACCGGACACACAGAAGCCGCATCGCGCCGCAATGTCAGAGGCACGTTTGCCCCTCCTACTGTGCCTCGGCCCCACTCCACAACGCGGGGAATGACATCTCCGAATCGGTTCCTTATCTGCCCGTCGAAGACGCGGCGGGGCTCGGAGGGTGCACGGGGGCAGGGTCGCGATACATCGGTACGGTACACACGCGAACGTATAGTACTGCAGCTGGGAAGCGATACACAGTGGAACGCGGGTCGCGAATCTTTTGGTCGTTCGGGATATATTCAGTCGAGGTACTTCCACGGGGAAACGAAATGTCGAAAGGCCAGAGTTTCCCTGGCGGGATCGATGCTATTTCTCGCGCGATTATTTCGTTACCCGAGCGAACCTTGGCGGACTTCGCGAAAAGTTCACGGGTGACGAGGGGTCGGCTCGGTAAAATACAACTCGGCTTGAATCTCTGGAGGCGGATAGTTCTGACCTATGGAATTTGCGAACGATCTGCCAATATTAGATATCGTAGGTATAAGCGGCACTGTCAAAGCCTCCGTTTACTCTCAGTCGCCGATAAATTGTTCTACGCTACGAGATGTTGCGTTGTGTTAGGATATGCATGGAAAGAGAAAAACCAGCAATTTTTTTTTACCGCTTCGTCCAGTAGCGCCGAGACCAGAGCTCGTTTTCAAAAATTTGTACCGAGCAAACTGTTTTGTGCACTGCTTACAACGATAAATAAAAATGTCTCCTCTGTACAAATTCTTGAGAACGAGCTCGAGTCACAGCGCTGCTGAATGAAGCGCGTCAAAATTGCTGGTTCTTCTTTTCCGTGTAGAAGCGAACGTGGACGAGGAAACGCGGTGAGAATCGCGTCGCTAAACTCAGAAAAAAATGTGTTTGTTCGAAATGAAAATGTTGTTCAATAGTTCTAAGAGCACACTTATTCGATTAGAATGAATATCGATTAGACGAATATAAATGTTATTTAATTAATGAACATTATTTGGGTCAAATCGATATCAATTCGATTCAAATAAATGTGCTCCCAGGACTATCCAAAAGCACGTTCATTTCGATCAAGCAATTTCTTTTTCTCGGTGTATACGCGTATTCTATTCGAGCTGCTCGTTACGAGATAGCCGCGCGATACATCGATACCTCGCGTTCGATGGGAGCACGTGCTACCGTACCGCGGGTTAACAAAAGCAACGGGGTCGAGCCGTCGACTACTATACATCTCTCGCCGCGAAATACGCCCGCCGCGTCGGATTGTTTCCGTCGACCTATCGACTGCCGTACGAGGAGAGCTGCTAAAGCTCGGACTTTGGACATCGCTTTTATAGCTCGAGCCGAAGCGTGGGAAACGAAGTCTTGAAATAAAACAGGGTTAAAAATACTCGCGACGCGAGTGCAAGCGGGGAACTACGCCGGAAGAAAATCATCTCTATCACACGTGACAGACGCTCGCACGTCTGTACTTTCTCCCTTCCACACCAGACGACACGGCTTGGCAGCTACAATTTCACGGAAACCGCTCCGCGCGAGAATTGCGCCGCGGCGAATATCACGGTCCGTCGACCTCTGTGACTACGAAAGTTTTCACAGTGGTGCCCCGTGCGCCGGGGCGGCGACGAAAGGATCGGTGCGGAGAGCGGACGCGCGAACAAAGTTTCGAGTGCCGAAGAAATTCTTCTCGCCGAGACTGTAACTGCAGCGACGGAAGCGGCGGCAGAGCTACACCCCTCTCGAGCATTCCTTCCCGCCGCCCTCCTTCCGCCACCCGCGTGGCAGGGAATCCGACAGGAGGACGAAGGAGGAAAAGTGTAGGGAAGGCGCGCGCGTGGAGATAGATCAATAACAAACCATTATGGACCCTCGGGGTGTACGTACCTATATAGAGGCGGGTTCGGTCGTCCCTCGTCTTCCTACGCGCGTCTAATTCCTCTGTATAAAGGCACACGGGGTATGCGAGCGAAGCTGCTGCTCGCGCGGTACCTACAGTGTCTAGGTTGGGAGCGCTCGGCGCTTCTTCGTATACTTTGTTTACGTTTATGTTTACGCGGATCTCTCCGTTCCGCTCTCTCTTTCGCGTTTGCCGCGCCGCTGTTATATTCTTTTCTTTTCTACTTCGTTTTCTTCGTACGGTTTCTCCTACTCTTCTTTCTCTGCCTACACACGGAAAAAAAAAACCAACGATGTTTAACGCTTCATCCAGTAGCGCTGAGACTCGAGCTCATTTTCAAGAATCTGTACGAAGGAACTGTTCTACGTACAATGGTGAATAAAAATGTTCTGTATTGATTATCGAGAACGAGCTCGAGTCTCGGCGCTACTGGATGAAGCTGTAAAAATTGCTAGTTTTTTTCGTGCACAGAAGAAAAATATCTAAAGTATTTAAAGCAACTGTCTGCGTTCTCCCTCCCGTAACGGCTAATTTAGTCGAATTTACCACATCTTTTTCTCAGTGCATTCATTATTGCTTTCGTCGTTTGGTTTAACCAGCGCTTTTCGGATAGCGACCACCGCTATTTTTTGTCTCCGAGTACCGATTCTCGCGCGATTCGTTCGTCAGTCCATTCGATATTTTTACAGACACTGCCATCGCTCGCCATGCAATTCCCCGCCGCGCCGCGCCGTCGACTCGCACCGCGGTGCAACGACTCTCGCACTTTTACCGGTCGCGAAGCGCACGTTACGCTGCAACGGCGAGAGCTTTCAAAGAACGCGCTTTGGGGGATGCGAAAAAAAAAGAGAGGGGCCACGACGGCGTCGACCCGTCCAACGAGATCCGCAGATCGAGTTTTCGGCGCGGTGCAGTGGACGATGTACGCGCGTAACAGTCACTGCGCGCTCCTCGAATTTCGAGTAGGAATTTTTATGCGCGGTGGGGCGCGGGGCGATGACGACGCGAAACGCGGCGCGCTACCCCCCCCCCCCCCCCGTACACCCCGCGTGCATTCGCGCGTACGCGTATAACCGTCGCCGCGTTCGCTCATGACGAATCGAGATATACCGGCGAGAGAGAGAAAAAAAGGATCGGTGATAGAATGCGAAAAGACGTCATCTTCAGCGCCACGTAGTACGTTGCCTTTCAGAACGCAATTTTTTGAATAAAGAAAACACATCCGAACGACTTCGGCCGCGATTATCTCCTTTATCTACGCACTTTTGACCCGAGTTATTTATACGGCATGCGACGAAAATATTTCCCCCACCCCTCCGCCGCGCTACTTTTTGTCCTTACCTTCCGCAATCGCCGAGGGGTGTCCCGGACGAGTTCTTCAGGTATCCACATGATCGACGAGACGCGGCGAGGGTTCACAACCGATTTCGGAGAACGCGAGTCCTCGCGTCCGCCATGTCGCGGACGATACGCGGATCCCACGCACTTGCACCCCGCGAGAGGCACCACACGGACGATGCGAACGAGAATGCACATGACATACGCGGAGGCCCGGCACGCGACGTAGACGCTGCGTCGAAGGGGAATCCCTTTTTTTTTAAAGACGCGAATATTGTATTCCAAGCTGTGAGTTTTCATCACACCGCTCGGGTTTTTTTTAAAATTTGTCAGATGTTATTTCGATCGCTGCGATTTCTGGGAATGTTTTCGTCGCGCTTGATACACAGTTTTCTCTTCAACTGCCGCCGCGAGGGGAACTTCCAACGGACGATGATCGACCCGACATCGACTTCCAGGAATCCTCGTAACGCGATAAAAGCCGAATCGCGTAGGGAGGAACGCGACGATTGCGTCATCCGGGAGAACAGTGTACTTTAGCCGCCGAAAATTCGATAAATTCGAGGAAAAATGAATACGCCAAAGGGGACGAGCGATCGAAGGAAAATTGCGCGTTGTCAAAATGTCCATCGGGATTTCCCACATTTTCCCCGGCTTCCGCGTACGCAGGCGAGGAGAGCACGTTGCCCGAATTCTCCCACCTCCCGCCGCTTCTCGCGAGGTTAACGCGGTCACTCCGAGGTCGACGTGCCCCGCGACTCGCGTTTCCGCTGACAATTGTTCCCGGAGGGGAAAAACGTAGGAAAAACATACAGAATCTCGTGTCTCGGCCCGCCCTTCGTTTCCCTCGCTCGAGGACGACGCGCCGCGGCCGCGATTTTCATCGCGGCGAACCACCGGGTGTCGTTCACCTTTCGCCGGAACTTTCCAGCAGGGGTCCGCTGTACCCGTTCCCCCTCGCTTTTCACGCTCTTCCACCTTTCCTCGCGCACGCCGCCTCCGATTCGCGTTTCTCCTCGACGACTCCGAAAGAATTCCTCGCACGGGGTAGTGCATCGATTTCTCCCGCGGCACGGCAGCGCTGTACATTCTTCTCCTCCTCCCGCCTCCCCCCTGCCCTTTTGCTTCACGTTTTTCATTTCCACTCGTACACATACTATACGCGACGCGCAACGATCTCCCGATGCGCGCACCAATATGTTCACAATTTCCGCGAAACGCGTCGATTCCTCTTTCTCTCTCTCTCTCCCTCCCTCCCCCTCTCACGGCAATATCCATTCCCTCCGTCGCTCGTCCACCCTCGACGGAGTGCTCCTCTCCTCCGTCAAGGTCGCGGCGCCGTGCCACCGCGAGCACGCCGTCCCGAGCGAAAATTCCGCACGGGGTGAGACGCGCGATCCGCCGACGTCTTCCCCCGTTGACCGAGCCCGCGCCGCGACGTTCCCACGCGCGCGTTTCGCATCCGTCGACATCCGTCCGGGGAGCGCGCCCACCGGCCGTCGCGACGCACCGACGCGATCGCCGCGAACTCGCGCGGGACGTGGCGCGTGAAAGATCGCGACGCGCACTAAAGCCGGGCGGTTATTCGCGACGCGAAGAGACGGAGCGCGAAAACGGGAGCCTCTCGCTCCGCGCGCACCGTGCAGACGTTCTCTCCGCCGCTCCTCGCATAGGCGAGGTCTCGCACGCGCCGCGGGCGACCGCCACCACCGGGGCGCGATTGGTCTGCCCCCCCGTCGCGGTGACCGAGGGGTGGAGAGGGCGCGGGGAGATCGTCCGGAGCGCCGTCGCCGGCCGCGCGACGAGGGCGCCACCGCGCGGCTGCGACGCCGACGCCCGCGATCGATAGTGCGTCGCCATGAACCAGCGTACGCATCGTACGCGTCGCGTAATGTGTATATATGCCGGTTGGTAAGGGGGAGAGCGCGGCGGCGGCGGCGGCGGCGGCGGCGGCGGTGGCGGGTGGGGCGCGATGGGGGGATGGGAAGGGAGAGGAAGCGGAGAGAGGGAGAGAGTCAAGGGGGGACGAGCGCTGGGAAGATAAGAAAAGTCATCACGGTCACTGCGCGCGCGCCGCGTCCGACGCAGTCATTCATTGATTGCAGCGTGCGGCCGAAGCGCGGTGAACACGCACGACCTACGTACGCGCGCTCCTTCTCTCCGCGCATACACGTACGTACTACGTCTCGCCGCGATTGCGGCGCACAGCGCGCGTGGAGAGCAGGCTGTGCGGCGTGCTGGCGCGGGGGTGTGTGTGTGTGTGTGTGCACGGGGTGTAGTAGAAATGCACCAAGAATGAATCTCACGCGTCATCGTACGAGCGTCGTGCACGCGAGAGGGGCGCGCGGAAAAAATTAGAGGGCGTAGGGTCAACGTAACGCGCGGCGCGACGGGGAGGGGGTCCGAGGGAGGCGAGTAGCGTGTGCGGCGCTCTCGCGCGCTCGCGTGATTCGTGCGAGCAGACCGCGCGCGCTGGTGGTGGACGGGTAGGACGAGGTGGGAAATGGGAGAAAGTCGATGTACGACGAGCGGCCGCGTGTGGGTGTACGTGTGTATCCGTAGCGCAGTCGGTTGGGAAGGGTCGTTTTGTGGATACCGCAGCGGAAATGTGATCGATTATACCCGCGCGCGTAAGGCGAGCGATGCTATGCGCTCTCGGTCCGACGATTGGACGCGGGGAATTTTATTTTTCTCGCGCGTAATCTCACTTCCGGCGTCGGCGCGGAAGATAATACAGGCGCGGCGGGTCTCGAGACGTCGCGAGCGCGGGCGAGAATCGAAGGGTGAATCGAGAGAGTTAAACGACGCGAAGCGAGCGTGGCGTACGCGTCGCGTCGCTGAATGGGGAAGCGAGGGCGGCGGAGCGGGCGGGAAAGGGTGGCGGGGTGAGGAGGGGCACTTCACTTTGTACACCTCTGCAGCCTACGTCACATCGTAGGGGTTTATGAATAAACTTTCCTTTCTCAATGCGCCCCAGAGACAGAAAAGAAGCCGACGATGAAAGCGTGGGTGCGCGCGGCTCTCCCGGCGTTCCACTCGGACGGAGACATAATGGGATAGAGGCGCGCACGGGGCGCACTCGTTCTCGGGATGGCTGGAAATGCGTCGGAGGATATTGGGAAAGCGCGGAGGGAGGGACGAAGAGGGGCGAGAGAGGAATAGGCGCGTTACGGCGTTCGTTCCCGTTTAATCGAGACGATCGGCTGTATTCTCCGCGATACCGGATAGAGAGAGAGGAATACGGAGAGGAAGACGGAGGGAGGCGGAGAAAGAGGCGGATTACGAGCGAGAAACTAGAAATGAGAGGGATAAACGAGAAGGGAGGGAGGGAAAGGGTCTCTTCCGACGAGAGATGATAAAACGTTCCTGCCGCGCTGAGAGAAATAACCTGGTCAATTTAAACAAAATCCTGGAAACCACAAGCAAATCGTTCAGCGAAATATGGATCCTCTCTCTCTCTCTCTCCATCTCTGCTTGGTTAGAATAACTAAACGTACACTTAGTTAAAACACACAGAGAAAAAGAATTAATTGGATCTACTAAAAATTACTTGCGGGGTCGCCGCAACTAATTCGTTTACGTCAATCAGACCTTTTTTCATATTATTATATAATAATTAAATTTTTCTCCCTTGCGATCACATATGTAGGTACTATTCCACACGATTGCAAGGAAGAAATATTTGACTGATATATTACAAATTTCATTGATATGAATAAATATTTACTTGCGACCCACGCGAGTAATTTTCAGTAGGTAAATCCAATCAAGTCTTTTTCTCCGTGCAACTAAACATTTGCTTCGACTTACTGGTATCTCGGTTAGCTCGTTTAATCAGACGCGTTTTGTCATTTCAGCCAAGTTATTCCTCTCAACGCGCGGCGTCGACAATTTTCCGTAACCCTCACACCCCTTCCCACTGATCGAGCATCACGAAGCGAGATGCCCGATCGATCCGCTTCGCCTCATTAGGCCTGCAGACGATTTCGAGACAACGGGAAACTCCCTCGATCGACGACCGCGCGCGAGAGCGAGAGCGTTTCTCTCGGCCGCATAGCTCGTACGGCTGTATAGTAAGAGAGACGGACGGAGGGGGAGAGAGAGAGAGAGAGACCGAGAAAAAGTTATAGTCTAATTAAGACGGTGGGAAGTTTATTAAGAGCGAGGCTTAAAATAGCGGGCGACACATAGGCCAGGAATGTAAGGGCAGCCCCCGCTTTTATTGTTGGCCGGGCCCTGAGATTAACTCGGGCTAACCTACAATTCCGTCGACTCGGACGCGAAAGGGCCCAAGTCCGTCGCGCGCCGCCTCCCGCGATCGGTCGCGACGGCGCGCCGACTCGAAATACGCGCATCCGCGCGCAGGAATTTCGGTCGATTCGTTATTTACTATTTGCGGCCTCTCCCGAGAGATTTGGGTTAAACAAAGACGGGCCGCGAAAGAGAAAGCCTTTGGAACGCGCGAGAGTCTCGCCCCGATTGCTTGCGCACCCGTGTCGGTACATGCCTGCGCAACGAACGCGCGTCGTTGTGCGCGTGCATTAATTAAGGACTCCTTTCCTTCCGCACTGAGAGAAATGATTGCTCGTGCCAAAAACATGATGTAATTTCAGGATCAAGCCGTCACTTCCTTCGCGCAAGGAGATATGTGATAGGCTCGAGTAATTGTTTCTTTTGCGTAGAAAAAATTTATACAAAATTTAATATCTTAGGTTTTCGCGGCCATTGTCATCAGAGTTACGAGTATTACTACTCTTGGCTTCCGGATAGAACCGCTGCGTCTAAAGAATTCCTTGTTCCCACGACGGGGTATTTTTGACTAGAGAATATATATTCTCCGATCACAAGAATCTGTACACCGAGAAGATAGTTAATTAATGATTGATAAATGTAGTTCAAAATGCGGCGAAATAAATATTTCGTTGGGGCAAGAAAATATATCCCGATTATTAAAATGTTGATTTCATTCAAACCATTGCCTCAGAGGATCAAATTGTACCAAACAAATATCGCAATAGTTAATGAATATTTGCCGGAACCGATAAAATATTTATTTCGGCATATTTAAACAAACATCTGTTAACCACAAATAAGCCGTTTCCTCGGTGTATTCTCAACAATTTATAAGATCACGTTCTAGATTCGAAAAACATTTATTTGACCTTTCCCAGCGCGCCGGACGTCTCGTGTCCCTCCCTCGCTTCGTCCTTCTCGCAAAATCGCGCGATTGCATCTCACTCGCATTAATAATCTCCTCGCCGATGCCTTCGTTAAAAAAAAAAAGGCACGTCGCGCGCTAAAATTCGGAGGCAAATTCAATTCTGCGAGAAATCTCCCGAGCCGAATGAGATTTTACGACGACCCCGAATACGACTCTGAAGTTTGCTCCGTTTTAACGAGAGAGCCTCGCGCTGGCGTCTCGGCAATTTCACTTCCACCTCCGTCCCTTGGGAGTTATTTAAATTAAAACGGCGACCGGGGGTCAAGCTTAAATATAACCGTGGCGCGGGCTATTTATATGGATTAACTTGTTGGCGAGATAAAACGACCATGTTAAATTGAAGCGCTAATTGCGCGGGAACCGCGCGGCGGACGGCGCGAGGCGAAATTCCTCTTTGGCTTCGCGTGCGTCTCCAGCGACCGGTAGATTTTTTTTTTCTCGCTGTGACCATCGGAGGGAGGCGCGGGGGTGGATGAAAGCCACGCAGGATGACGAATGGACGGAGATCGTATTCGGAAAGGCGCGATCGCGTCTTCTCGCTCGCTCTTTACGCGAGAAAAAGTGATTTTGCAGCCACGGCAAAGCTGGATTTTGCTGAAAACCTGTTGCCATCGCGACAAAAATATTAGGTATACGTGGCAGCGAAAGATATGGCTGATAGTAGTACGAATATTAGCTGGGATAGCAAACATTCTTACCGACAAAAAACTTCACTGCGTTCGCAGTTATATTTGCTATTATCAGACGCATCTTTTGCTGCCAGAGATGATATTTTTGTCGCGACAGCAAAACGTTCTCGGTAAAACCTAGTCTTGCTGAGACTGCGAAATCATTTTCTTCCGCCTGCTCTCTCTCTCTCTTTCTCTCTCGCTGCACCGATTTCGTTCCCGAGTAAAAATATCCCCGGCATAATCCCCCCCCCCCCCCGGAATTAAAACCGATCCGATCCAGTGGTGCGCCAATTCTGATTACTTACTTAAAAAAATGTTAACCAATCATCCTTGATACCCGCTCCCATTTGTTCCATGGAAGACAAACACGCGCGCGTATCCCGCGACGAAATATTAGAACCCACAACGCCGTGCCCTCTGACGTCGATCTCCAACCTCCCCCTCCCCAACCCCCGACGTCACATCCACCGCAGTCGGCGGGAATCGCCGCGCAGTTGCCCGCCGCTCACGGCACCACGGTCAGGACCACGAAACCGCATTATGGGACGCGTAATCGCACTCGGCCTCCGCGGTAGTTACAACATCCTCCGTTATCGAAGCGTCGGTTGCGCGCGAGCGATAGCGCGCGGTCAACGCCGCTCTCGCGCGCGCCGCCCGTATTCACGCGTTGCATTCATAAGAGAGAAGCGCGTCCATTCTCGGAGGATTTGATTAATGGGACCCTTGGACGCTCTCGCGCTGAATAAACCTCGCGTTATCGAAACATTCCCCCCCCCTCTCTCTCTCTCTCGCTCCTCTCCACAGCACGCCGTTGCTGCTGCTGCCGTTGCTCGTCTCGCCACAAGCGAGTCGTCGTCGTCTCACTCAGTTCCCTTCCCCCTCCTTATCGCGCTATCAAATGCCAACTGTACTTTGTCCCCTGGAATAATATCTTTACCGCGCTACGACGTCGTTCGCTCTCCGTCTCTCTCTCTGTTTTACATACCCTACAGCGCGTCGAGCGATACGTCGTTCGACGAAGCGGACTCGTCCCGATTTAATTGTGGAGTTTTCATTCAAGGCATCGCGCTGCGATAATGAGAGATATGTGTGTAGAGGTATAGGCATGTAGCATGCAGAGCGGAGTATCTCGCACTGGGATATTTCGGGCGTCTCTCGTGAAACGAAGGAACGGCTGTAAATGCGATGCAGAGCGAAGTGTGGCCGAAGTATTTCCGTTTTCCGGTATATCGTCTGACGGGTTAGGGGTACACTGTGAACTTTCGACCATCTCATTGAGTGTTTTTTATATTCGTGCTGACTTCGAAAATTATGGATTTGTTGAGGGACTCTCGAAGAGATCATCGCGTTATCGATGATTTTTTGGGGGAAAATAACTGATCTCATATTTCCTTTGAAATACGGACCAAATAGCAGTGTCTTTCGTAATCAGCGCGCAAAAACGCGCAAGATAAGGTGGTCGAGCGATCGATTCCAGAAATGTCGATTTTTGCCAAAATTTTTCGCGAAAATCGAAATCTCTGGAATCGAACTCTCGACCCTCCCATCTTACGTATTTTTTCGTGCTAGTGTATTTTCGAAAATCACAGATATACCTATCGACAATTTCTCGAGGGAAAACCAAATTATTGATGATTTTGTGCGGGGAAAAAAAAGTTGTCATACATGAAGTAGCCGATATTTCATATTTCTCTTGAGATATGGGCAAAATAACTATGCTTTTCGCAAACAGCGTGAAAAAAATACATAAGAAAGGATAATCGAGCGATGGATACTAAAAATTTCGATTTTCGGCAAAAAATCATCATCTCGAATCAGCTCAATTTTTCATCAGTGCAAAAAGGCGGCCGCGTCGTCCCGCACTCGGCGTATCATAAGAGCGATCTTCCTCTCCACACACGGTTCACCTATTAACGCCTGCTACCGCATTAGGATGCGCGTTGCTGCAGCTGCCAAGTAGTCGACACTCGAACGATCCATCGAAACCGAGCGATCGTATATACAATATGACGTACGAGTCTATATACAACACGGAGACAGGCGTTACGATGCTTATAGGTACTCGTATGAAACATTAAGCAAAGTCTTCAATATATATACACGCGCTCACACACACACGCCAATGACGTACATCCGTCTCAAAGACGTTGATCAGAGCGTGACCGCGCGGTTATTCGCAATGCAGATCGGCGCGTAGACGGAAGCGGAAAGAGAATATCGAATGGCGGCTGGTTTATGCAGCGCTCCCGGTCCTACAACTTCGCTCCCAATTCTGGATAAACGCGAATCCTCCACAAATGGTTCACGATTGAATGAGCTCTCGAGATATGAAGAAAGAAAACCAATCGAATACACGGGAAGAAAGATACTGATGTTTTGAATTTACAAAGTCAAAGTTGCACATATATTTTTGTAAACGCAACTAAACTCTACATACAATTAATGACTCGATACGCAAACTGCATCCGTCTCTACTGTCGATTTCACATTTTCCCGGTAAATTTGACATTCCTCTGCTGCAAGTCAAACATTACAAACCCTGCGCCTGTCACGCGGCGAGCGCAGACTGTGCTACAATTTGCAGCAATTAAGTGTGCCGGATACATCAAGTGCTTGTCCGTGTGACATCGAAGTCAACATCAAGCGCGAGCTTCGCTTCCACAAACGGCGTGCATCTAGGTAGCGCGGATTGGCCCACTGCCCCCGTCGCTTTCGGCCAGCGACCGCCAATCATCGCGCCGGAAAATTAACTCGATTTTTGACGCGGCCAAGTTTGCCATTGGTCGAGACGATGGGGTAGGACCGAGCGAACGAGGGCGACGAAGGGGGTTGATGCCGGAACGAGGGAGAAATAGAGGACGAGAGAGATCGAGCGTATTAATCCAGCTATCCGCCACACACGGCGACGGCGGCGCATGGCGAGCGCCGATGCATTGACCCGCTCGCTTCCGCGTGCATCCGGGGTCTCGGGGGACCCCCCTCCTCCTCCGCCCCTCGTCATGACTGCGGTCAAACTTCGAACCGCTTCGAGGGGCCGCGTATACGCGACCTTGCGGGGAGAATTTGCGCGCGCGCGCGCGCCAAACAGCGGCAAGTTTCGGACGCGAGATCTAATCCCTCCGGGCGATGCAGAGCGAAGTCGATTGCAGTGCTATCACCTCTCACCCCCCCCCCCCCCCCGCCGCGCCGCCACACCACCGACAACGCGCGATATCGCGGTATCCTCGTGGAGGCGAGGCGGCGGTCACGTGACGGAACGCGGAAGCGGTGAACTAGGAAGGCTGTTCGCAGGCCTTGTCTTTCCATCCCGTGATTCTGCGTCGTAGTTACGTCTAGGTATATACGACGCGGCGCGGCTGCGTGTGCCCGCGCGCGCGCTGGTACGCTGACGTCACTTTACGACGCTCGGAACGCACGCGCGCTCGCTCGATCGATCGCTCGCGATAACGCGCAGCGCTCTTTTCCCCGCGCGGGGCGACGCGACGCCGGGCGACGGATTCTATTCGTCGTCGTCGCGCGGACGATTCGCGATTTCGTTGCGACGTCGATCGCGCTTTTCCGTTGTCTCCCGTGATTCTGTCGGCGATATTGGTGAAAAAAAAACCGCAGTCGAAATTCAACCCCCAGCTTCGTGCTTTTGGTATTACATTTCGTTTGGCCTACCGTTGGCCTATTTAGACTACGAGCTCCTATTTTGAACCTAAAATTGGTAAAATGTTTTAAGCTTAACGCAGGGTTTCAGTACAATGGAAAGTCGACCTGCTATACACTGAGAGCAATCATTTACGTTATTAATTTAATCCAAGTAACCGTCGACGCGAATAGTGCCAAGAACATATTCATTTAAGACAAGCGTATATCGCATTGGACGAATTTACCTTTGATTCGCACTTGGAGTCGAATGAAATATACTCGATTCAACGGCAATGCATTTAACTTCTAAATAAACATGTTCTTAATATCGTTCATGTCGACGCTTACTCGGACCAGCACAAATCACATTTCTAACCGTAAAACTGTACGTCTAAAATTCCAACTCGTAAATATACAGGAAAATTCGACGCGAGAGATTTCTCGAGGAAGAATGAAATAAAGCGATCGATCGAACGCGATTTGATCGATCGAGCCGTCCCCCCGTAAGGACGAGCCGCGAGGCGAGAAAGAACCCGAGAAAAATGCGAGAGAGAGCCGAAGAGCGCGAGCCGCGGAGAGAGGAGATCCGAGCGTATCGTTTGACTTGTCATCGTTCGCGGTGAGGAAGACGAAAGAGAGAGAACGCCGCGCGCGGTTCGAGCGTGCTCCTCGTTGTCGTTCGCTTACACTCGTAGTTACTCGTTACTCGTTAGTCACGGTCCCCTCTTTATGAATGGGTCCGCTTCGCGGCTTACGAGGAATCGTACTACCACCTCCGCGCTCGAGTGCCACGCTCTAGTGGCGGAGAGCGAGCGAGAGAGCGGGGAGGGAGCGCGCGAGAGCGAGCAGGAGGGAGAGAGAGAGAGAGAGAGAGGTAAGCAGAGCCCTGCTTATCCCCGTCGATTCGACGACGCGCCGGGGAAGGAGCCTCGAGGTGGACGCGCCTAAAGTAAGTCGCGCGCGTTCCCCGTCGCTGCAGCGGCGCGCGAGGGGTGGGAGATGGGCGCGGAGGCGACGGGGGGAGCGCGCGCGAAGCGAAACCTCGCGCGTAGCTTCGGTACAGCGTTTTGAGGTCGACTTCGCGCGTAGGAGAGGTTTCCCGCTTCCGGATATGTCACGGTTCGATCATCTCTCGCGTGATGTGAGAATCGCGGGGTATGACGTCGGAGTCGCGATCGATTCGAATCGCGACCGCTCTGGGATAACGATATCGAGGGTCGAAATGTGTTTCCTGTGTCGCCGAAGAGAAATTCTTGCAGAAACCCGCGCTCGTTCTGAAAAAGTCGCGGTGATTCTCGACACGCATCCCTGACCGGGAGAAAAAATGTAGCGATGGTCGCTTTTCGGACAGTAACGATCGCTATCTCGACAGCGATTATAGAATTCCTACACAAAATCGAGTATCGTGGTATTTGGCAAAATTTGAAAAAGAAATTCCTTGACTTTTCCAGGGTTTCCACTTTGAAATAGTTGATTTTTCCTGACTGCTGTGAATACCTGGTACAGAGTGTTATGCATCGATCATTTTTCGTTGAATAAATATTAAAATAATTTTTTCAAATCACACCATTACCCGTCTAATGGCTTTTTTTTAGAGCAGAAGGGAACTTAGATACATACGTATATACGCATGGAACATTTTTTTAAAGATTTCTACACGCATTCTTAAAAATCTCTCCAGACTAGAAGTCGAGCTATTCGTTAAATTTGAGTATTTTCGAAAAATTCCAGAAAACTCTTTCCTTTCCCCGAGTTATTCCCGGCCTACATAATTTCCCGATAATTCCACATCTTCCAGAATTCCCTGACAACTGGACGCTGCGCCAAAGCAATCACCCCTCTGTCCGTTATCGCTTTCGGTGCCAGATTCAACCAGCGCTGTCCGGACAGCGACCCATTCCTATTCTTCTACTTCGTGTAAAACGACACACGGTTCGCGATCTCATCGGCGACGGTCGAATTTTCCACGCGCCCGGACGAAAAACGCGCACGGAGAGAGTAGAGCGAACGAGTGAAACGGAGCGGGAGAAAACGCGAGGGGCTGACGCGCGCGGCGAAAAAAAAAAAAGAGAGGAGACGCGTTTATCATTCACATCGCGCGAGTCTACTTCGGGTCCCGCGGGCGTAGCGAGCCTCTCTGCCTCTTAGGAGGTCTGCCCCGCTCTCTAACGAGCGAGAGAGAGAGAGCTAGCAACGCGGCGAGAGGAGAGGCATGGCGCACAGGCAGAGCAAGCAGCCGGGAGGGAGGCGAGGAGAGGAGTCTCGCTGTGGCATCCGAGGAATGCCATGTAATAATCGAGCCGCCCCGCCGCCGTTGAGACGAGCGATCGCCAGGCGGCTCCACCGCTCGGCTCGCCGCAACAATTCTCCTCGAGATAACGCGCAGCGCGCGCGTTCGTCGTCGCGCGTGCCGCTTACGAAGCGACGCGCAACGTGGTGCGCCCAGCGTCGATGATTCCGAGATCGACTGGCTTCGTCGAACCGATCGGAAGAAACAAACAAAAATCGCTGAACGGCTCGGGCGAAATCCTCGCACTCTACGTCGCCGCGACGCGACGCGATCGACCGTCGCGCGCGTTTTCGCGGACGACTCGAATGCGAATTTAATAAGGGGCATAAGTCATTTTAACGTAACGCGGGGAGAAGTCTGCGCCGGCGGGGGGAGAGAAAAAAAACCGGTATTTTCGTCGGCGAGGGGTGCCGCGCCGTTCGCGATTATAAAAGCCCGGGGCAACCCCGATGTCTAGACGACTGCGCGTCGCGCGCGCGCGCGCGCGCGCGGCCTCTCTCCTTATATCGAAAACAGCGGACCGCCCAGCTGAAAAGGCCGAAAGGGCAAGGAACTCGACTCGTACAATGCCGAGAAATTTGAGTTTCTCCGCGTGCCTGTACACGCGGCGACGACGAATCCCGTATTATACGGTGGATAAAAAGGGGGCGGGATAAAGGGAAGAGCAGCGAGACCGTGGCACCGTCGAGCGTAGACACGTATTCGCGTTGTCCGATGGAAAGATTTAGGGGCAATATGGGATAACGTGTACTAACCCCTCCCCCCTCCATCGAGAGGCGCTGGAAATCATGAAATTCCGCGAAGCCCTCGACTGCCGAGTTCCGACAACCCGAATTCGAGCTAGCAACGAACGGTCGGCTTTATCCCTCCCTTTGCCGCCGCCGCGAGAATCATCCCGCGTCGCGATGACGCGCGCCGCTCGTTGCGCGACATCGCGCAACGGCGCGGCGTCGCGAAAAGGGTTCGCGGATCTCGGGGATCCGGCGAAAATCGTGAGTCGTCCTGTGAATCGTTTCGACGACGACCCAAGCCGGAAGTGTGAGTCAGAAAGTCGGAATGCGTCACTCCGGAGCGCGCGCGCAATTACTCACGCGGAAGGTGGCGAGGGCGCCGTGTCGCGGCCGGAAGACGCGTTGGTCGCGTTTCGTAGATACCGCAATTCTCTTGGCATTTCGTCGAACCGTCAAACCCGATTCGCGTCGCGAATGAGAGGAGAATCGCGCGGCGAAGAAACGCGCGCGCGGAGAAAGAACTATTTTTTGTCTCGGTAACAACGTCGACGATCGATTGTTACAGCGGCACTTTTTCTTTAACAATGGTTTACCGGTTGGGGTGAAAATGTTTGACGGACTTCCCTGGTTTCGATGAAAATCATAGCTTCTCTTTCTTTGTTTTCGTCGCTATAACAAATCGATCTGTCGTCACTGCTTTAACTCGGATATTTGTCAGGATAACATAAATAAAGTTGTACTGATAAATTATTTTTTTTTCCGCGCGTACACTCAGCATCGGTGATTCCGATGGAGCCGTTTTAGACGACGGTGCTTCATCGAGTCGATCGTAGTTGAACGCAACGAGCGGATCTTCTTCTTTTGCCGCGAAGCACCAGTCAAATTTAGCCTTTAAGTATATACGGCAAAATACCAAGATTAACTCGAATCTTTCCGCTACGGTCGACTCGATTGAAGCACCGTCACTCAAACCGGGTCGATCAGAATCATCGACGCTAAGTGTACATCGCGATACGAACATCCGCAATCGCTCCTTCCGCCCCGCGCACGCAGTGACTGCCGCAGGAATTTTTCAAAGTCCAACCGCGCCGCTATACTCGTCCCATCCCCCGGAAAGCTTTCGAAGCGCGCCACGCACATGGGCAACATCCCTTGCGCCGCCATTGTCGGGACACGATTGGGGCCCCGGATTTCACGCCGTAACCACGTGTTGACGATTCGCGGCTGGAGAAGAGCGCGCGCGCGCGCCGCCCGATGGCCCGCGCGGCGTCCGTCGCCGGTCCCGGGTTCGAGTCTCGGGCCGCGCGATCGGCGCGGGTTTTTCTCGCCCCGATCGTCGCATGTTCCCAGGGGGAGCCGCTACGCCTCTCGTCGACTGTCACGGTCCCCCATTTGACTGCCCAATCAAATCCCGACAATAGAGGCACGAGCGACGCGCTGCAATTTGTTCACGGCGTCTGGCAAAATGCGAGGAAGAAATTCCCTGACTTTTTTCCAGGCTTTCCAGTACGAAATGTATACAGTGAAATTTTTCCCCGACCGCTGTGGGCATGCCACACATTGAGGCTAAGCTTACTCGCCGGGGAAAATAACAGTCGAATCGCTGTTATCTCGTTATCAATGAACTTTTGCTAGAAGCCGCGCGTCGTAGGCCCGCGTACAACTATTTCGTCGTGAAAGTGATGTCGAATCGACGCTGCGAAAAACTTCGGAGAGGATTCTCGTTGCGGGAGAAACGCGCCGGGTCGTTATCTCGGATTGGGGCCAGCGCATGCGCGCGCGCGCGCGATAAAGTTAAAATTTCTCGAGAAGATAGGTACGAATCGCGTCATTGCTCGTGCGTTTCCCTCAAAATTCAAATTTTCCACCGTACGCGAGGCGATAAATTGGATGCTTGTGAAATGCATCGCCAATTATTTCCATTCCTCACCCCCCGCACACCCCTATCGTACTCGTACACGCGTACGACGGCGATAATCGGACATCGTCTCGCGTTCAAATCGCCAGATGATCTCGGAACATCTGGTGAAACGATATTATTCTTCTTTCTGATTGGGTACAGAGCAGATCATCGTCGTCCTATACCGCGTGTTTTCGAGAATGGGGCACATAGGGAGTACGTGAGTGCGAGTGAGAACACGCGGTGAGTGTATGAGAGCCTCTCTGTCGCGCATTTCCCCACGCGGAAAAAATAAATTGTATCATTCACAAAGTTCGTGGTAAAATGCGGGACAAGGCCAATTTATTGTTACAACTACAATTTTAGTAAAAATTACAGCAAAGGCTTGCAACTTCTACAAGTTTTACTGTAATTTTTACTAAAACTGTAGTCATCGTTGCAAGAAATTGGTCTTGTCCTGAAATTTACGATACATTTTATTTTCCGTGTAGATTTGTCCAGTTCAAGCGTGCGGCAGAGAAACTCTCAGGGCCGGTTCGACAGAGTCCCCTCAAACTTAAGTGACACTCAACCGCTACGGAGTAGCCAGTAGCAAAGCAATCTCCAGCAGCAACCGCTTTGCTATTGGCTGTTCCACAGGAAATAAGTGTCACTTAACTTTGAGGGGACTCGGTCAAACCGGCCCTTATGCGTGCACCCGGGTTAATCGACTCTCTCACTCGCACTCGCGCGTCTCCCATGCACCCCATTCTCGAAAACACATGGCATACCTATGATACATACGCGCGCGTGGAACTAACGTTCGAATTGACGTAGGTCGCTCTGCTCCTGCATATTTCACGCACACTCAGTACGTACGCTTTTCTAGATTACAGTCGGACCACGGTTACCATGGTTACGTAAAAGGCGGCCACGCTAAAAAATCGTTTACAATAGTACGGTTGTAATTCGGAGAACGCTGTACACGCTCGTCGTACCGAAAGACAGTCCGCCGAAGAAATACGATCGACTAGGGAATAACCAAATGTCGCGGGAACGTTTAGTTGGAAATTTCCATGAACGAGAATTTTTGTCCACATCGCGCAGTTACGTTAAGACGAAATTTCTCAACCTAACTCGGATGGCGATGTTTCTCTCCGCGCGTATACACACCGAGCGTTTAAGCCGCGGTCGACCTCGAATATCTTCTCACGCTTTGACACGTTTCAATGGATCTCCAAGTTCCCCGCGTCAGGGTTTCCCGCACTTCACACAGACCGCCGAACGGATCGCCGCGACGGCAGTGCATTGACACGCGTTCCGATTGAATTGCTACCGCGAGTGTAGGTATACAAATTATTCCGCGAATTTTAACCCGGCTCGACTGATCGAAACGAGCCCCGAGTTTGAGTTTCATGAAACTAGAGAGTCCAGAAGTGACGCGGCCGCGGCCGCTCGAAAGCGAAAATACCGCGTCGAAGGGACAGGCGACGCTTGGGACGCGCGGTCGATGCGCTTCGCGAGGGGAATCTGGGACCGATGCCACCGCGCTCGACGCAGCCCGAAGGAACGGGGCCGTTCGTCCCGCGTACCTCCTTCGGTACATCCGTAACGCTTGGAAATACATCAGTAAGCCGAGCTGATAACCGACCTCTGGAATGTTAGATAAAGTCGGCCTAGGACCGGCTGCGAGAGTGCCCGACGCGTTGACAGCAACGGGCGAGCTTTGCTCGAGGAACGAGGGAACCCGTCTTCTTCGCGGATGCAGTTTACGCTTTCTCGGTCAGCGCGACGCGGTATTTCTCGATAAGGACTTTGTGACTCGCATGCGTTCGCGCGGGAAGTCGAACAGGGAACGGGATAAGGGGGCGAGAGAACGAGTCTTCGTTTCAAAGGGTGTTTTAACGTTCGTCGTTGTACTGATACAATATTGGGAGTCGATACGCGCATCGACGGTCTCGAGGGCGACTAAAAATCGGGGAAAGCGAGTTCCCGTTGTCTCGAAATTCGAATGGTGGGGTCGTACTGCTCTACCGACGAGCGGCAGCATAGAAAAGGGGAGCTTCGGAAGATTTGAGCATTTCTCCCCCGATGCTACGCTAGAGACTCCGCGTTCCGAACACGCTAAGTTTCTGTGAGCGGCGTCAGATGCCGCTATGTGCCAGTTTGCCTCTCGTTCGAGGCTCTCTTCCATGCGTTAGTTCATACGCGAGATGCCACAATGGCTCGATTATTTCAGGGAGAAAAACAGAAAAATTCACGCAGGAGACGCGATACTTCACGTACGACGTGACTTTATCGCGTCGTACGCGAGGTTCGTCACGTGTTTCCTAGCGCTCCTAATGAATATTAGGAGAATCATAAAGTGGAACGAAAAATACGCATCAATCGCATGGATGCTAATTGGTATGGCAAACATATTTTCTGTAAATTTGTTAATAGAATAATTATGAGTACAGACTATCGAAGGTCAATCGAGAGTACGAAAGCAGAGATTATACTGTCGATTAATTAAGGAAATGTCAACGAATCTCACCTATGGAATATTAATCACCATGCGAATGTACAAAAAAAACCTTGCCACAGGGAAGGATTTTTCTCAATAAAAGGTTGGACAAAATTTCAGGTCAGAATAACATCAAAACGTAACGAAAAATTGCTATGATTACCGTTTCGAGATAATTGTCCAAGTAACAGATACATCTCGCATGAATCTATGACGAGTGGGTAAGTTTCTAATGATAAAATTAACCGAATACATTTTGCAAACAAGTGCTTTTAATAAAGCATCTGCAAAATAAAGCGATGCTTCTCAAGTGCAGCAAGAATCGATGAAAGATTCTGCAAGGCAGGATCAATCTGTCGAGTCTAATGCAAACCGAACACCAAATTTTCCTTCTACAGAGAACAAAGCCTCTGTTCCAACGAAAGCGTGACTCGAGCGTTTCCGCGCTTCGGAAATTCAGAGCCAACATTTTCTCTGCTCTTTTTCCTCCGTCAGAAGTAAACACGCAGCGAGAAGTGCAGTGTCGCCCCCTGTCCGATAAAACGCCATCAAATTACTCGGGGCGATTCTCCGTAGTACGGGGATTGCGTATCACTCGCGCATGTGAGGATCACGGGGTGACACACGCCTCGTGAGCGAACCGCGGCATGACACCCACCGAAAAACCCGAGTACTTGGCCGCACAGGGGCCCGACGCCCCTTTGCGTCGGACCTAACCTCGAAAACCACTGAAAACAGGCGTGTTCGCAAGGATCGCGCCGCGGCCACGCCACGCATCACGCACGCCAGGACACTGGCATGCCTTGGCGCGGGGGCACCCTACCGCCGACCGCCCCCTTCGGAACTCGAACAACCCCAATAAAAGCAGCGAAAAGCAAGACTCACCCTCGTCCGCTTCTTCCAAGTCGTCATTCTGGAGGTAGGATATATCTGAAACCCACAAGCACCACGGGTTAGCGGAAAATCCCTCGTGTTTTTCGGCAGCCTCGTCTCGTCCACAGTCACTCACTCACCCGCCATCTTGTAACAAACTGCTGCGCTCCCTGGCGGCTATGCGATTTACGATTCATTCTGAAAAGACGGATCGATCGTGAGTCGTCGATAGGCCATCTCGATCAGAGAGAGAGAGAGAGAGAGAATCGATATTATGTTTCAAATGGTATCGAACGGAGGGAAACGACAAATGGAATTGCGCAGAAAAAAATTGCCATCAATCTTGCTGATAAATTGATGAATTCATTTTTTTTCTGGTTTTTGATGGATGTAACTGGTATTACATATTCGACGTAAAGGCTGATCATAACGCGAGGCGATAATGTATCACGATGTTGAGGTTCCTGATCGAGGGGGTTCGCGCAAAAATAAATGCTTGGCGTGATATCAGATAGTTTTTTCTTTCCTCCCAAGAATATAATATATATTCGTGTCACATTTAAACTTAGTATATTTATACATTACTGTGTTCGTATTTTACAAGAAACCTATTTCTATAGATACGGTTCGTGTAAATTCGATAGTCTTACGTGCCGCCCTCGCTTCACGGGCGTTACGATGCGGTGTTCAGATTCCGATAGATTTTACGGACTAAAAAGAGAACGGGGTAAAGGACAACTAGATGCTTCAGAAGTTTGAATTAATTTGTAAGAGATAATTGATCTTTTAAATACTTAAAGGAAGCGTGTAATTTGGAAATATTTCAATATATTTCTCTTCCACTGCATATACATTTACATTCTTTACGCGACATTTTCGAAGGTGTGTACCCTTCTTACGTAGGACAGGTAATAATCTCGTTCTGACGGGAATTTACCGCGTTCCAGAAAAATACTTTTTATGGAATACTTTGTCACATCTCTCCGAAAACACGACGTCAACAATAACAGTTTCATAACGTCATTCACACATTCACCGCAAAGTAAACCTCTCGACGAGCCACGTTCGTACAATAATAGTTACATCGAATAAGGATCTTCAGATTTCCCAGATAAACAACACCGTGAGCGTTTTAGAAGCTTTTTAGACATTCGACCGTTCTCGTTTCTTAATAAACTATCGTATTCGCTCTGCCATTAATTGAACGTTCGTAACTGTAAAAAATATTACCGTACATGTGTAGGTATTAGCACTTTAAGATAATATGGAATGAAAGGGGGAATAGTTTCGTCCTATAGCACTGATGTACGCGTTCCATGGAATCCGCGATCGGATGTTTGTCTTCACGACGATGTTTTAATTCTTCCGTATATTATACGCGCGTAAAATGTAAGCTCTTCTCTCGCGTTGAAATACTGCATCGAACGAAGGAGGTAACGCATGAAATAATCGAACTGCACGATAAAGACAGCGCATACAACAGTACTTTACGTTAAATATTATATTGTAACATGTGTCTTGCGGGATTGTGTAAAATGCAGGAAAAGAGAATGGAAGTACAGTCCAACATCCTACGACGTCGAGGTCCGATGAATAGCGTTTGTCGCGATCTCGTCGCCGTTAGTCAGCAAACGCGAGACAAGCGAACCGACTTTGCTCGATTCGCGCGACCGACGATGGGGCCGTGACTCGCGCACCTCGGTCTGTTTACGTTCCGGCGGGTTTTGTTAAAAAACCGCAATAGAAGCATCAGCGGACGATACACACGGAGGAGACTTTGTGAGCGGCTGGACTGTAAATTAATAAAAGCTAATTCGTGAGACGAGGGTCATGTATTATCATCTAGGACCACTTCTTCGATCGTCGCTCTGCACATGGGACATTCGATCAGTTGTTTGGAACATATTTGACAAAAACCCCTGAAACGAAACATGCACTATTCGTTAGTCGATTGAATGACGATTTCTCGCGACACTATGTCTATATCTTAGCACTGGCCACTTACCGATGATCGCAAGGTAACAACCTGACGGAGGCTGTCTGATCAAAGCATAAAGTACAGGAGTCTTCTCGGACGCTCAATTTTCTCAACTGGTCTAAGTAAATATGTCTCGGTAGCACAACCTTGTCTTCCGGATTTAAAGTCGCGTAATCGTTAAACTTTTGATATTCCCTATCGGTAGGCGGGAATTTGAAGGGTACATTTCCAAAATTGAAAAGACATTGCTGAAAAGACATGAAGCTAGCTGCCGCGAAGAAGCCAGACCTGCAAAGTTCAAAAGGTTTAGCAGGAGTTTATTGTTGTCTTTCTTGAATCTGCCGCCGATGAATAGAAGGATAGTTTACCTCGCAGTTTTGAAGACTTGAGTACAGGGTTTCAATGGGACGCCGTTTATCGAAAAAACTATTTCTAATTTATGCAAATCCAACAGACATCCCAAAATATCACCAGCCCTCCAACACGGCCGATCTTGATACTTCTCGCTTCTTGCGTTATGCCAAATTAATCTCCGACAGCCGTCATAGGCCAAAGAGAATTCGTCATCGCCTATACCATAGCCTTCCTGCATAGGTAGAAAAAAAAAGAAAGGAAACGCTTTTACTCCGACGAGGTCTTTCGTGTAATTGTAAATATAATGTACAAATATTCTGATGTTTACATGATTCAGAAACGTGCTGTCCTTAGTCGCCCAACCAATCTGCATGACTCCTGTAGTTATTATGAGTGTTTCATAATACCAAATTCCAGAATCGACTTGGAACGTGCATCGTACGCTTTCAAACGAGTACGCGTCGCAACGAGCCTGAAATTAACGTCGCGTTTAACGCGCGTAAGTTTTACGCCGTAACTGAAGATCCGACTGAACTGAAATTCCAAAATACTTACCTCTAAACCGTTTGGAGAAATCTTCAGGTACTCGCTCACATCCTTCGTATTTAACATTACATTGATACCAGTTGTATCAACCGTGTCGTGTGAGTACTTCCTTCCCTCTATCAAAACTAAAGTAGGAATTTGTATCGATGTACCGCAGCACGCGCAATTTAGCGTGAAATTGTAACGAAATTTCATTATACTTACACAAGTTATCTAAGCACCACTGAGCGCAAAAGCCCACCTGACGTCGTACGTAATGAGTCTCTGTGATCCATTTTTCCAAATTTAATAAAGGATTTTCCTTTTCCTCCAAAAGACGCTTTTTTATCGTCACCTTGTTTTCACCTGGTTGGGAGGTTCGATGTAATTATTATTATTACTCTTGCTACTTGAAATATAACTATTAGAAAAGCCGTTTATGGTTCTATGTACTCACTTGTTTGAGCAAACTTTTCCAAAGCAATCAACGAATACAGCACCACATAAGGTTCAATGTCATTTCTCTGTAATATAAAGCAGATAGAGTTTATCGTTATGTCAAAGCTTTTGTCCCTTCTTAAAGTTTTTTGTCCATTAAATCGAGAAATACTTACCAGATTTGATACAAGATAGTCCAAAGTCGCGTCTGATAATATATCTATGCTGCTAGGACCTGCTATTTTTTCCGCTATGCAACCAAGCACCACGCAAATATTGCGCTGTTGAGTAGCACTAATTTGTACCTTGCTAATCTTCTGGGACAATTGAAACATGTGCGAGAGTCTCAATACAGAATCCTGTGGAAGAAAAACCGCGTAGATTCGTTATCAAATTGTTTACCTCCCTAAAAACGTAAAGCCTTAAAGAGCAACGACGTACCTTAGATGGTAATGGACACTCGTCCAGTAGTAAAGTTATGACAGATGGACCTAATGGATTATGCATGGGAATAACATTGACCATAGAGCTAACAACTTGGATCCAGCCATCTTCCTTATCCGCAATACCGTGCAATTTCAACATCGCCGGTGGTGGTTCTTGTTCGCTGGTGGGAAAAGGTTTAACAAATTGATTTTTATAGCGAATATATACATAAGCTGCTTTTGAACAATCTCACCTTTATAAAATTACACTTACTTGTCGACAAGGGATCCTATCACACCCAGAGTCTCCAGGACCAATCTATCCACGTTGATAGACGTTGGAAACCTGAAGCTCGGCGATGACGTATCGCTGACGGCGATTGCATCGGCATGCGACACTGCTAAAACTGTATTTCCACTTTCGGCATGATTGCGATCACCGCATGCTTCGAGCTCTTCCGGCGTGTCCTTGCACAAACAATTGCCCATCCCCACAGATTTTCAGGAGAGCTCTCGCATTAATTCACCGACTAACGATCATTTGCGCCGTTTTTAAATGATGAAATGTCATACGCGTCCGTATTTTTGATACCGGCCATTTGTACTGAAAGTAAACACTCGCGTGATAACCGTATTGTTTATACAGATCGCTCAAACCATGCTAAGAATTGTAAGCAGATTCTAAAGGCCGTAAACAACTCCAAAAAAATAAGAAACCGTAAATTTTGACGATATGTAAATGAGGACTACGTTGACTCATGTGCCACGGATGATTAAAATTGTCTGAATGAACGCACACGCGGTGGGGACTATGAATGATAAAAAGAAAGGAGCAAGAAATCAAATGGGAATGCGTCTCGCGCGGAACTGTATTATCGTCGCGTTTCGACAGTGCGTATTCCTTTGTCGCGTTATCTCTCGTACGTATCTCCATGAAAATGTTCGGCGTACAACGCTACAAACAATACGCACTGACAGGTGAAATCAAACACGATTTCGCATAGAAGAGAGATACGTACTGCCGCAACTTTAAATAACTCCCGACGTCCATTTTCCATAAATCTTAATTCGTCTAGATATTGCGAACGGGTCATCGGTACAAACTTTTAAGTGTCTGACAATGTGATCAACGCTGACTAATGATTATACGGGTTGTTCTTTTGCCACTATTCGAAAGAAAAGTCAATCCTGAATGTACTTATGCAAGATGTCGCCGACACAAAACACACTCACTTAGACTGTCAATCGATTGAATGCTAGCGAAAAATGAGCACTTTTCGGGCACCTCAGCTGACATCCGCCAGTCGTGTCGTCGCGCGAAAAACTGCACGGCGCGTTCGAAGCACGAAAGAATTCACATGGTCGCGGTCTTCGTTCGCGTTTCGTCGAAACCGCGTATCAGGAGCGTGTCCCACATATTTGCAACGTTAGGTTATGTCTTTCGTAGAAATCAAGTTATCTCGGCCGGTAAAGGGACCCTCGGATGAAATGGACTTTCCCGCGCAGAACATTACATCTTACGGTTGCCCAGAAAAAGTTAGCAAATTTTCTTCGAATCGCTTCTGAAAAAATTTCACCGCTATAGGTTTTACGTACTTTGTCAATTCGATTTGTTTCACGCGCAGATAACATTGTTTTTCACGGATTTTCAGGTGTGTCCTATCAATGGGTAATCCATGTCCGCAGTCGTTCACGTAACGAAAGATATGATTCAGCTAGGATTGTATCTCCTTTTCATTCTCTAAAGCCTCTAAAGTCTCTGCCTCTTCAAAGATAAGCACGGAAATATCGTGTGTACATTAAATGCTGATTGACAGATTGTATTTATTCGTATCTACCGTGATCGCAATGCTATACGGGGAAACCTGCGTGAAGAAAAAAAGTAGAGCGGTTCCTAGAGCGAAAGGAAGCGATAAAATGTTTACGGTAATTACCTGCAGCTATTATACGATATAAAATGGATACTTTTTTAACATTCTACAAATGTAGACACTGAATCTGATAAATGAAAATGGGAAGCTAATATAATATCATTAAATTTATCATGTCTCATCGGAGACGTTATTATCATAAAACCTACGTTTACTTTTATTGTAAGGACCTCTATATTGCGAACGAGTTATGTTCTATAGCTAATTACATTCTCTGTATCATACCTATCATGAATAAATTTGATAATTTCAATTTTACGACTCCTCGTGTTTTCAATACACCGTTCAAAAATCGTGCTATCTCCCACTTTACTCCAACCATGTAGCGGGGATGACCAATAAGAAGCTACTCGTCGACCGGGTTCGTCGCGTCCATCTGTTGAAAACTTGGAGAGAAATGCGTTTCCTTGGTAACAGATTAAATGTCAAAACAAATCCTTGATCGCGTGTCAAACCAACTTTACAAGTGTGCGCTTCACTGACGTTTGTAATTTTTGTACTAAATGGGGATGCCGTTATAAAAGTGAACAATATGAGAGCTCATCCGACTTGGGTGGATAAAGTTCAAGATAAGACAGAGCAATGGTAAGTTTTTACTAATACTCACGTATCTTTTCTAACAATCCCCAACGATTACGTTAACAATGAACGTGATTATATAGCTGTAACTCTACTTTTAGTATATACGATCTATGTTTCAATCCGGATGGAACGCAATTAGTCGTAGCTGCCGGGCTGCAAGTACTCGTATACGAGACCAGCGAAGGCGCTTTGATACAACCCCTCAAAGGTAATAAATTCCTGACTCAAGGTACACCATAAAAATGCAAGAACCATTGTTATCAATTATGCATTTTCTCTATACAGGCCACAAGGACACCGTTTATTGTGTATGCTATGCCAGAGACGGCAAGAAATTTGCTTCTGGCGGTGCGGATAAGTGTGTCATAATATGGACTTCAAAATTGGAAGGAATACTCAAATACTCGTAAGTTACTGATCGAGTATAATTTAAGAAATCGCATTCTATATAATTTAAACTATTATGCAGCCATAACGAAGCCGTCCAATCGATGCAATTCAATCCTGTGTCTCATCAACTCCTCAGTTGTTCTCTATCGGACATTGCCTTCTGGTCAGCCGAACAAAAGGCTGTTCAGAAACACAAGTCCGGTGGAAGAGTGAATTGTTGCGCGTGGACTAAAGACGGTCAATATTTAGCATTAGGATTGGCTGCTGGTTATATTTCTATAAGAAATAAGGTATATCGACGCTTTTTCTCTTTTTGATTTGATATTACATAATCTAGAAGCATTATCTTCATCTTCTTTTCATCAAGAATGGAGAAGAAAAAACTCGGATAGATCGGCCAGGTGGAACGCCTATCTGGAGTTTATCTTGGAGCCCGTTAAGGTCTTTATTTTACGCTCCCGTTTGTACCGTCCCGAATGTGTGGCTCGATCAATCGCTATTACAGGGATGACGCGGTGGATGTGCTCTGCGTTGCAGATTGGGGAGGAACTCTGTCATTTTACACGATAGGAGGAAGATCCGTCGGAAGGGACAGGAATCTTAATTTTATACCGTTAGACGTTACCCACTTTCCCGAGGGTCAATACCTTTTGGTTTCTGGAAGCAACAAGCAATGCTTACTAATGACTCACGATGGTATACAACTCGCAACTATCGGCAATGCCCTTGCATCGTGGGTCTGGTGTTGCGCGGTTCATCCGTCTTCGTCGCACGTTGTTAGTCTCTATGCTGGATATCTATCTATGCATTCTTTTTTCTATCACTCTCGAATAAAAATCAATAAACTTAGAAACACGCTGGTGTTTAAATTAATCATATTTTTAATGGTCAGTGAGAGAATAATTAGAGTACTGCCAAAAGGAATGTCCGAATTGATGCAGTGTGATTTTCAAGTAAACTTTATAGGCGATCGGTTGCCAAGACGGAACGATTACGTATTTGCAACTTTCATGGAGTACAGTCCATGGACTGTACGGTGACCGATATGCGTATCGAGAGAACATGACTGACGTTATAATTCAACACTTGATTACGAATCAAAAAGTCCGAATCAAGTGCAAAGATCTCGTAAGTATATAGCGCGATGCTCGATGAGCCTTGACCAACCCCATTCCCGATTGCACGGAGATCGTAAAGTTGCGGTATTTAACAGGTATGTCGAATCGCGGTGTATCGCGATAGACTCGCAGTTCAGTTACCCGAGCGCGTAATAGTATACGAACCTACCGGCAACAGCGAGGGAATGCATTATCGCATTCGAGACAAACTTTCTCAAACGCTGAATTGCAACCTGTTGGTTGTTACGACAAACCATTTAGTTCTGTGCCTCGAAAGGCGATTGCAAAGCTTGACGTTTAATCGAACTATCGAGAGGGAATGGATTCTCGACAGTTCGATCACTTATATCAAAGTTGTCGGTGGCCCCGCGGGTCAAGAATGCTTAATCGCAGGTGCGCCAGTTTACGCAATAAAATTATACACGCTGTAAAAATATTCAAACTACACTCGCTCTCCCTTTGGCTGTGCAACGATTTCAGGATTAAAATCTGGGCAAGTGATCAAAATATACCTTGACAATCCATTCCCCATGCACCTGGTGAAAGTCGACGGTGCAGTGAGATGTTTGGATATCAGCTCTATGAAAGAGAAGCTCGCTGTAGTCAGCGATACGGGTACTCTCTCCGTATTCGATTTATATACGGAGGAGAAGTTAAAGGAGTATCAAGACGTAACGAGTGTCGCATTTAATAGCGCCTTTGAGGATATAATGTGCTTCTCGGATGCAAATTACCTGGCGATCAAAGTTGCTAATTTCACTGAACACAGGCAAAAGTTTTCGGGCTTTGTCGTCGGGCACAACGGGTCGAAGTTATATTGTTTGAATGGACCTTCGATCGTCACGTTGGAGGTACGATCGCGAAACTCCGTATATCGATACCAACGACATTTTTGTCAAATCGCAAGAGGATTAACACATTTTCCTTTCAGATATCTTTATCCGCGTCCATGTATCAATATCTTGAAATAGGAATGTTCAATGAAGCTTACGAAATTGCGTGCTTAGGGGTGGCGGAAACCGATTGGCTTGCGTTAGGCGAAGCGGCTCTGGACAATCTGGAATTGAGTATCGCCTATTCCGCTTTCGCGAGAATTAAGAAATTGCGCTACATCGAAGTCGTCGCGGAGGTTGAAGAGAAATTAAAGTCTGGGGAGTGGGGTCGCGAGGCTTGCAAGGCCACCGCCGCCGCCGCTATGGGAAGATTGAGGGAGGCGGCGAAATTATATCAAAAAGCAGGATTGCAGCAGTACGCTTTAGATATGTACTCTGACCTGAGAATGTTTGACATGGCACAGGAATTTATAACCGGTGGGAACACTCAGGTAAACCTTTATTTCTCAGGAGCAACGCACACACACAAGTGCTATAAATTCATGTAAAATACTCCAAAAAAAAATTGCTCTATTTTCGTTACAATGCATTGACGTTCTCTCTCTCTCTCTCTCTCTCTCTCTCTTTTATCACAGGATCGAACCATATTGCTGCGTCGCAGAGCAGAATGGGCGAAGAGCTTAGGCGAGCCGCGTGCCGCGGCGGAAATGTTTCTCTCCGCGGGAGATGTGCAGCGGGCCATCAACATCATCGCAGAATATGGGTGGATTGATATGCTTATAAAAGTTGGCAGGCAATTGGACAAAGCGGATCGTGAGAATTTATCGATGATAGCTAAAAAACTCAAGCAGTTAGGAGCCCCTCACGGCGCAGCCGAGATATTTGGTCGTTTGGGCGACGATCCCGATGTAGCGGATGTTCTGGTAGACGCGCAAGCGTGGCCTGAAGCGTTTGAACTCGCGGAAAGAAATCCAAAGCTGAAGCCACGCGTGTACGGTCCTTACGCGAGATGGCTAGCCGAGACGGGACGCTTTTCCGAAGCTCAAGAAGGTCAGGACTATATTTTAACCGAACACCTTTCTTTCACCGTCTCTAATTTGGAAAAATCTCAAATTTATACAAATAATTGCTTTTCCTGCAGCCTTTCAAATGGCTGGACAACCCGAAGAATCGATAGTAGTCCTGACTCTGTTAGCTCAAAATGCAGTTACGGAACGAAGATACCGCGATGCATCTTACTTTTATTGGCTTCTGTCTCAATTGAGTCTCGATCTGCCGAAAAGTACCGAAGAAATTATAACAACATTTAGAACTTATTCCAATAAAGCTGATATTTATTACGCGTATCACGACGTGTACAAATATTTGGTAAGACGTGAAATAGTATGTTAACGGTAAAATTATCTTATAGCAATAGCTGAATGCGCCAGTCAACATTCAAGTAGCTGTATTTCAGGAAGAACCCTTTACATCCTTGATGCCAGAAGCGCTCTTCAACATATCGAGATTTCTATTTATGAAAACTCAAAACGTCGAAATGGAAGGCATATCGAAACTCAAGATTACATATGCCTTTGTCAAACAAGCGCGATTATTGGGTGCCAACAAACTCGTTATGCAGCTTTTCGAACGATTACGCGACATGAAAATCCCAGACAACCTTCTTGGGCAAGCCGAGATATCGGCATTGGCAGCAAAAGCGTATCCGTATAGAGATCCGGAGGAATTGTTACCATTGTGTTACAGATGTTCAACGTTCAATCCACTTTTACCGGCTAGCAACACATCAGGCAATTGCTGCATCCAATGCGGCCTCAGATTTCAGCATTCTTTTGTCATGTTTGGTGCTTATCAATATTAAATTTCCTATTTATTTTCTTTAGGAACCTTATCGTCTACTTTTTGCAGCAGGAAAAATTATTGCAATTACACTTTCTTATTTTCAGAGATCCTACCTCTTGTAGAATTTGAGTTGGAAGAAGGCATTACCGATGGAGAAGCAGAAAAATTAATAGAAGAACCGGTACCGTCTTCCGATAGTTCGATAATTGTCGAAGATCAACTCACGATGACCTCTAATGTCGCCGATCTTTTTACTGCTCGATTAATAAACGAGGTACGTCTTAGTGGCAAATAAATTATTTATTCCCAGCTTAAACCATCTCTTGTATTGATTCAGGATAAATCGGAAGGGTCGACTATTACTGTTGGACGAGGTGTATTGACAAGTATTGAGCCCTCCAGCGTATTAATTGCAAAATGGCCCAAACCATTCAAAACGCGATACTTTAGGAATCTCCTGCCCGACCTCCAAATAACGTTGTGCAAAACGTGCCTCAAGGTAAAAGTTTGAAGCCCTTTTTATCTGCTGTACAAGTTAATTAAATTTTGTTTTTTTCAGCTATTCCATTCTGATGATTACGAATTGGCGTTACTGCGTTACGGGCACTGTCCCTTCTGTCGGACTCCTAATGTTGCCATGAATCAAAACACGTAAACGTGCGAAGATAAAAATACACGTTTCCGAAAATATTTTCTAGTTGGAATCACGCGAGGATACAGTATTTTACTTATTGTTAAAAGTGTGGCCACGCAGTGCTGTTGCCATGTTGTATATTAATTATGTTAAGAAACATACATCTTATTGTGATGCCAACATTGAAAATAAAATTTTGATACGTGAAACAATGATTTATTTCGAAACCAAAAACCGACTCAATAAATACTGGCAAAATTGAACCATTACTTTACTAACCCACTTCGATTATTGAACTTCGCGTTGTATTCACAGTTATCTAAATACCGAAGCCAACCGGAGAAGCGGTACCGTTCGTCTAACTATACTTTTTCACACAGATGACCCTATATATAATATCCCCCGTTGCACACCCATCGCGCTCAATATTTTCTTGAGAAAATGTTATCAAACTCCACGTTCTATACTATCTTCCAAATGCCATATCCATTCAAAAGCCAGAAGTAGAATACCTCATGTATAGCGGTAAAGCATTCCGCGAATGCATTGCCGGACAGTTACACCAGCATAATAGCCAATGTCTCAAATTTTTAGCAGACTGCTAATTGCCCTGATTTTTGAGCAAACGCTTCCCGTTATCTGGACCTCGAGAGACGTAAGAAATCATAACGCCTGTCAGTCGTACTCAGAGATGTTCGGTGTACTCTTGGCTGTTATCCTTGCTGTAACAACTATTGCATCTGGTCAGATACTTCCCATGGAACGTACCCTGGGGGATGGCGCTACTGCTCAAATAATAACTCGTCATGCTCATTCTGAGCGTGAAGGAAAGTGTAAGTTCAAGTTTTTTCTTCCGGAAGGCATCCCTATAAATGATAATCATCGGCGCCGTTTAACGCGAAGCTTTCCCATTAAACATCCCTCAGGGAGCTTAATCATCGAACGATAATGAAGTGATCGTGTAAATCAATTTCGATTCCTCTGCACGCAGTTTTTCCGCTGTTCAACGTTGTCCGCTTTCCAAATTCTCAGTGCACCGGTAGCAATAATTTGAATGGAACGTGTTTCACGCGAAGGGAGTGCTCGAACTACGGCGGATCGGCCTGCGGGGGGTGCGCTAATGGTCTAGGAGTTTGCTGCGTATGTGAGTTTCCATCATTTTTTATATTCGAGATGAAGACCATTGATCGTATTAACTCACCAATACAGTTCAGAAGTTATGCGGATCCACGACGAACGTCAATAACACATATTTCATTAATCCCGAGTATCCAACCACTTACGCGGGTGGTGAACGATGTATGATTACGGTAAATCGTTGCGACTCTGATATATGTCAGGTAAATTGAAAGCTAAGTTTTACGTCGGACACCGCAATGCGTACCACCTACTACTTTTAACAGACGAACTTTTTTACGTCGCAGTTGCGATTAGACTTCCTAGATTTCAGTCTTGCGCAACCAAATGCGAGCGGGGTGTGCGATTATGATGTGATGATCGTCTCGGGTGGAGCATCTATCGTTCCGCGACTTTGCGGCGAAAATTCTAATCAACACGGTATGTTTTTCTCACAATATACCAGGATCGCGCGAAGACGAAAAAACTTCATTCGTCCACGATGAAATTTTATATACTTTCAGTCTACGTGGAGTTCGATGGTGCGACACCGATAACCATTTCAATCGATACCAGCACGGGCTACAGTTTCGAGCGGCGATGGAACATAAGGATACAGCAAATAGAATGCGATTCCGTGTGTCGTGGTATGTCAAACCGTGTATACTATCGTTTAAACTTAAAACGGTTTGCAATGTAACTTGTATCACACTCAATTCATTTTGCTTCAGCGCCAGTGGGATGCCTGCAGTATTATAAAACCACTACTGGTACCGTAACAAACTTTAACTACGGTACAGTGGTGAATCCCAGAGGTACGTGCGAAAGTTAAAGACAATCTTGATGTATCAAAATTCGTGGCAGATGGTCCGTTATCTCTGCATTTCTGTAGCACCTATGATGGGAACGAGGCAGATGGCTAATCTGAACTACGGGGCGTGCATTAGAATGGCTTTAGGCTACTGCAGTATCGAGTGGTCCCAAAATGACATTTTTTCATTCACTGTTTCCGGGGACACGGGGTCGTTGGATACAACGGTGATAGGTAAACGATTTATACTATTTGTAGAACAGATAGTTCGATTTGTCAAACTACGCGTAGAAGGCGCAGAAGTAGAATAATTAACTGCCGAAATGTTCACATTTTTAGGTACTGATTTAGCGGCGGAATCTGGTACAGATTGTACGAAAGATTTCGTGATAATACCAAATCCGTTCGTCAACGGTACCGCCCTGAACGTTGACCGTTTTTGCGGGAATGGCTTTGTTACTGTAACCAGTAAGTTCGCGGAAAAAAAAAATTCTTGCGCTCAACGATAACTCATTTTTCTAGATCGAGATCAGAAACGGTTATGCGTTTTTCATTGCAGGTAGTCTGAAACCATTCGTCCTTTACGTTGTTACGGACGGTGACGAAATCACAGAAATTCAGAACAGAGGATTTATTTTAAATTATCGACAATTAGCCTGCGCGGTATAGAATCGATAATTTAATAAATACTGGCGTTTTGCCCAGTTATTTATTTCAGCGTAAACTTCCCCAACGAGGATCGTATTCACAGATAAATTAATTGCGTCTGTAATTTTCTCTGAATACAGTCCGTATATCGCGTTTGCGTAAACTTCAGTACGCCTTCTAAGCAAAGGAGACCAAGGAAATTAAATTGGTATAACATTAAAATTTATTCAACGAGTTTACAAATAGGACTAGCACGCGTATTTACAAATACGAGCACGATGATTTGACAATTCAATGCCTCAAGAATGCCTGTCCCGAATGGGAATCTACATTTTCCTTCATAATATCGTACCATTCATGGAGATTTGTATTGCTCAATAAATCCTTAAACGCACTGCAACCTTCGATGCTCTTTAAAATCCCGTACACGGCTAAGTCCGATAAATCGGGATTCTGCCCGCCCATGAATTGCCCGCCGCGTGCTCGAATTGCGTGCAACCACGTGTTTACCTCGTCGTACAGTGACTGGCGAACGTCGTCCTTGAGATTGTGCCTTTTCTTGAGTCGCTTGGATATCAGCCACATCGCGCAAGCACCCACATTAATCATGATAGCGCGTTCCCACGCTGGAAAATATTCTTCCCACTTACCCACCTGAAAATATAAATATCGAACGCGCGTCACGTATTTAGCTCGACTGTAAGGCACAGTTGACTGACTACTTTGATCGCTTACCTCTGAAAACCAATTGAAGGTCTGATAAGCCTCACCCAATGTTCTGTAAACATTTGGTGAAAGGGTATGGACGAGAACATCATCCGCCCACTTTCTCCATTTTCGTTCTTCCCTATTAGTCATAAAAATGTATAAAAGTTATACATATACCAGGGGAAATACGTATGTTTTATGATATTAAAAAAAAAACAAATATATCAGTGAAACTTACACTATATCGTTCATCGCTCGATTCTTTGGGAGAGAATTCCCAAACATGAGAAAGTATTTATTGGTAATATCATTCTTCATTCTTCCATTTTCATCGGTCATGGAAATAATTGGATAATACTTTGCAAGTTCATCGATCTCTTGTTCATTATCATTTATATACGAGCCCAAAAGAGATACGATCATAGAACTGTCGTTTAATGGTTGGTATCCCTTATCCACTTTAGTAAGAACAATTGGTACTTTTTTATAAAATGACCAGTCGATTTCCTTTCGAAGTACGGGATCTACTTCGACAACATCGTAAGATATACCATAATAGTCTAAGAAGACTCGAACCTAATAAATTAAACGTAACTATATTCTCCAACTTCCTCCATAAAACACATACTTTTTCATTGTTAATGACTATTATCTCGTATTACTGACCTTACAACAAAAAGGGCAAGTTTGATATTGAAACAAAGTGAGCTTCAAGCCACTAGTATCTCCAGGAAAAACTACCTATGGTACAATTAAGAAAATTGGTAACTAATGCATAATACATAAATTCAAGCGATATGGTAGCATCAAAAAGTGATGTTAATTATTATACGCGAATAAAACCGGCTCATTTATCAGTGGGCATTTAAATTTAGAGAGAAGTAAGGTTACATCGCATTGCAAGCATCTGTAACATAAACATTTAACCTTACCTTTCTAGACACTGGAACTGACGGCCTATATTTCATTACGTCAATCTCCATCTTTATAGGTTCCTGAGGTCCATTTCTTTTGATTTGATGAATTTTGTCGTACGAATAACCCACACCGAATAAAATACCGACACCCGCGCCGAATAAACTGATTTTCCAAATGCTTTTCCGTTTCGGTTGTTCTACTACCGTCGTCCGAAAGAAGCGCGTGTATTTCATTTCATTGCGAATATTTTTATTTAAAAGTCGGCCGGTTCTAAGAAGCCTCGATAATTTACACAGATCGGTCATGTTTGCGATTTGCAAAGTCTTCGATCAGCTGATGTGAATGGCTGAAAGAACTGGAAAGCAAATGAGGGGTATATCGACTCGGCGGTATGTTTGATGGGGGGAGCGCGCGAGGAGAAGGCGCCAGTAGCGGTCCACCATGTAACAGGTACCCTGGAGCAAATTCAAATAAAATTTGCGTACCACGGTTGACCGTAGAATAATATGAAATGTAACGCGTTTATTGACTCATTTACCAAGCTCTAATATCAATCAATAATCGTTATGATAATAATCGTAGGTAATCAATAGGTGCTCTACTTTGAGGAATATATTGCGGCAGATTTCAGATTTTATGCCATTTCATTGTAAGGACTCTAATGATTTTTCTGTAGGATACTTGATAATGGAAGAACTATATTTTAAAAAATGTTATCAGTCCGTTACTTTTAAGAAATATTATTTATTTATCATCATCATGAATGTCAAAGTAAAAAAGATTGACCACATTGTAGAATATCTACACATTATGAGGAAAATATAGTAATTGATAACCGACAAACTATTGAGTGTTAAAATTAGAATGTTTCGAAATACTTTGAATATCGGGGTCATCTTAGATCATCACATAGGAACTATGGTTGAAATAAACGAGTTCGCGTTTGGTTCTACTCCTATAATGTGTCAGAATTTACGAGAGGTACAAAATATACATTTGTATAATAATAATTAGGTATTTTCAAGAAAGACAGATATGTATATAGAAGACTAGGATACATGATTTAGCGGGAAATTTCAATTACTTATGGAACACTAAAATACTTTATCGATACTTAGATTTATGAGAATTGAATTATTTATTTGCTTGGAGACCAAGCCATTCTTCCATATACATGTCTGTCTTTTTTAGTATTATAAGCAGTTAAAAAAGTCTGTGACATTATCATTACTTTATACATTTTTAACAGATCCCTTAATAATCTTGACATCGTCGATAGGTTTGTCATTCTTGTCAGTCTCTACCAATCCAATCCTTTTGACTATCGCCATACCCGAATATATACGACCTGTTGAAAACATTCATTTAATGAATAACATTGCAGACAACCATAACATTCGTATATTTTATTTACAATATTATTGTAAATTACCAAAGATCGTGTGTTTTCCATCAAGCCATTGTGTAGGAGCTAATGTGATAAAAAATTGAGAGCCATTGGTGTCTGGCCCAGAGTTGGCCATTGACAATACACCCGCACCTGAGCCACAATATAGCAAACTTAATTATGAAAGACCTATTCGAATCCACATACACTTTTATTAATAAATTTACCTGTATGTTTTAAATCGTCATGAATTTCATCATCGAAGCACTCTCCATAAATGGACATACCTCCTTTTCCAGTCGCAGTAGGATCTCCTCCTAAATATAAAGAAGTGAAGCGTTATGATTGTATGATTTGCAAAGTCGTGCAGATATTTTCTACCGGGTTTTCCCCTTAGATAGAAAGTAATGTCTAACCTTGAATCATAAAATCGCGTATAACTCTATGAAATTTTGTTCCGTTGTAATAGCCTCGCCGTGCGAGTTCGGCAAAATTTCTACACGTAATCGGAGCATGCTTCCAATATAATTCGATAGCCACTTCACCCATCCTGAAATAGTTAAGGAGTAGAGAACGATCGCCGCTATCAAATTGGTTATGTCAGTGCGTAACTGCACATGTGGATCATTTGTACAATATAAAAGCAACACTGAAGCTTTGAAAATGAAAAGGTTACTAAGCTCACGTTGTTTCGAGAATCACAAACGGTGGTTGCCAGTGTTTATCCGGAATTCCTGAGATATTTGCGAGAGCCATGGTGCTCCACGCTCCGTTTAAATTCTTGTCAAAATCATCGGGTTTCCGGCGGCTGCCAGCTGTTCCGGAGGACAAGGCGCCCCCTGCGAGAAATCTCCTCTCCCGGTTGACATCTGTAAATTGCGATATTTGCTCTATCCGCGCTCAGTGTCATTTTTTGTTAGTATTCTCTATCTGTTCTCTACATTTTCGTAAGGTTTACAGAATGTTGTGAAATGTATTTACTAAATGTGCTTCGTGGCAGTTTTCTAAACGCGGACCGTTAAATGGAATAAAGAAACGCGTGCTCCGGTAATTTCTTCTCGCTCGCGTGTGACGGTATAGGTATAGAATTAAAAGAGATGGTTGCGGTCGCCGGAAAAAATTAACCTTAAAAATATGTACTCACCCAAGGATTTGGGCAAAGCTGATTACATTAGTTTGAATATACATGATACTGCCGCTTTAGCACGGGGGACCTCGCGCAGTCTATGGAGGGTGAGAGAGTTATTAATACGAAAGTGTTCCTCGAGAAATATTTTTTCAATATCTAACGATAATTTTTTCAATGTTTGTTTTCAAAACTTAAATATTTAATGACAGCTTACTTACTCTTTCCAGCAATGGAACCAATTATCCAGATTTCAGCGAAACGTCTTCTACTTCGCAGTGATTGCTGTGTTACTTGTGATATTTTACTTCCTACTTGGAGAGACTAGAAATTCTATTTTGGAAAATGATATCAATGAGGGGAATTCGAGGGTAATACAGGATACTCCGAAACATGAAAAGGTATGAGTGGATACGTGTAGTGAGAGAAAGAAATTTTTCTACTCCATTCTAAAGAACTTGGAGCATTTATAAAAATATGATCTACATTTAGAGAAAATTACAGCTGTTCTTCTATAAACCTGTTTATAGTAATTTCATGGAAACCCCTTATTTTATTAAAGCATATTCATCTCTCTGAACAGTTAGCAGAGGAATTGATAGTAGATAATGGGGATCAAGGTGGAGGAGCTGGTGGTGGTGAAGTAATAGAGGAGCCAGAATTTCAACCTGAAATCAATCAAGTCGATGATGATCAAATAGGAGAACCACCACAGCCAAAACCCAACACTCTCAAATTTAATGGTAACTTTTTGGAAAGCTCACCATGCCCCCTCTTATATTTTTCTCTTGTAGTGTGAGAATGCTGCAAGCTTTGCCACATGCAAAGTCTTCTAATAGTCGTAATTTAATGCGATCAACAGGTCCTCAAAACAATAGACAGAGAGCTGTAGTCAATGCCTTTAAGCATGGTTGGGATGGGTATAAAAAATTCGCTTGGGGCCATGATAATGTAAAGCCCATTTCTGGAGGCTATCATGAGTGGTTTGGCTTAGGTTTAACTATAGTTGATTCCTTGGACACTCTGTACATGATGGGCTTGAACAGTGGTATGTATGATTTATATTTAGCTGTTCAAAGTTGGATAAAAAAACCGCGAAATAAGTTATCAAACAGACGTGGCAAGAAGTAACTCTATGTGCTTCACTTTCAGAATTTAGCGAGGCTCGAATGTGGATCGAAAATGACTTGGAATTCACCAAAAATAGAGACGTCAATCTGTTTGAAGTCACTATAAGGGTGCTCGGGGGTTTGCTCGCGGCTTATCACTTATCGGGTGACAAACTCTTCCTTGACAAAGCTGTATGCTATCTCTTTTCAAAACGAGAAATGCCGTAGTAGGACCGCGTGTGTAAATGTACTAATCTAAAAATGGATTCAATTTAAGACGGATCTTGGAGATCGCATGATGCCAGCGTTCTCCACCATGTCTAACGTTCCCTTTTCCGACGTGAATCTGGGCACAAGGAGTGCTCACAGTCCTAAATGGGGTCCCGACAGCAGCACCAGTGAAGTTACATCAATTCAGCTGGAATTCCGTGATCTCAGTCGTAGCACCGGGCAACCGAGATTCGAGGTATGTAATTCGCGGTATAATGTCACTTAAAAGCCGAACGTGCGAAATTCCATTAAGCTTATCCCCGCCGCTTTGATTCACAGGCAGCTGTAACTAAGGTATCCGAGCACGTGCATCGGTTGGAAAAATACGACGGATTGGTGCCTATTTTCATCAACGCCAATACCGGTCAATTCAGGGAATATGCAACGATCACATTGGGAGCTCGCGGGGACAGTTATTACGAATACTTACTGAAGCAGTGGCTGCAAACTGGGAAGACCATTGATTAGTACGTTATTCCAAACCAATTTCAAATGATATAACTTTAATTTTTCTGAAATTCCTCGTGCAAGCAATACAATCGATTGACTCGACTTTCAGCCTACGAGATGACTATTTGCTGGGGATATTGGGGACGCAAAAGCATCTCGCAAAACGCACTGCGGTCAAACAGTTCCTATTTATGGGAGAGCTCATAGGAGAATCTAAGGAGTTTAAGCCTAAAATGGTAATTGGATGCAGTACAATGATACGTAATTCAGACATTGCTTAAAGCAATGACTTTTTCATGATGTAACATACGCTTGCTTCGCAGGACCATCTCACGTGTTATTTAGCTGGAACGTTGGCGTTGGGAGTCCATCATGGATTGCAATCCGACCATATGGATCTCGCGAAGGAACTCGTCCGAACTTGCTATCAGACCTACGCCATTCAACCCACATTCCTTGCCCCCGAGATTACTTACTTTAATATCCTGGTAATATCGCAAACGATACGCACGAAATAATTGCAAATTCTTAACACCAACATCAGCATCTATATTACATTCCGCCTTTTTATTTTACAGAAGTCCGAGGACGAGAATCAGTTGGATATGTACGTCAAGACGAACGACGCGCACAATCTTCTGCGGCCTGAATTTATCGAGAGTCTGTTCTACATGTGGTACCTTACCGGAAATAAGACTTACCAGGATTGGGGTTGGCAGATATTTCAGGTGTGTGAGATTTTGTATTTCAAAATACCGACGTATCGGACGTACAGTTCCGTATTAATTCGCGGGTGTTCGGCGTTTTCAGGGTTTCGAAAATTATACCAAAGTCGAGGACGGTTATACCAGTATCGGTAATGTTCGAAATGTACATGCCACGCGTCCGCGAGATATGACCGAAAGTTTCTGGTTTGGCGAGACTCTAAAATATCTATATTTGCTCTTTGACGACACGCGGCAGCTAATAGATTTGGATAGGTGGGTATTTAATTCGGAGGGGCATCCGTTACCTGTTTACGAATCATAACGGAGAGGAACTCGTTAACGAGTTTCTAAAATAAAGGCTATTTACTGCCGAAGCGCCCGTCATATCACCGTCTCTCTTTTTTTTTCAATGGTCAGTCCGGAAACTTGTTTTCTATGAACATACGTATACATCTCACGCGCGCGCTCGCAAGCACGCATCCATATCTTCGTATATCAAGATCAATTGTATTATAGTCTGGGTTTCACCTCTGCTATTTACTACTCCCCTCTATGATAAATTCAATCAGGATCTGTAACGGTAGCACTGTAAGTCAGTTCTAATAGTAGCACAATTGTACATTGTAATTTCACGGACTGGAAATGTTCTTGCACGGTTTCGAAATAGTACTTAGCAATGTTTGAAGTTCCATTTTTCGTAAATGTAGGCATCTCGATGATGTGAAAGTTATACAGTGAAAACTATATTCTGTTTCTCGTATGACTACCTGCTGTGGAACTTTGAATAATGGAGACTGCGAATGTTAGGACGAATTGCACGATAGGTGATTATAATTTCGCTAACGAAATCCTCTAGTCCTAATACATTTTAATGTAATCTCCTATTATTCATGATGTTGATTTTCATATATATATTCTATACAATTATATGCGAGTAATGCAAATCGAAGCATTACTGTTGCCACTCGACAAGTGCGTCATTTTTCCAAGAAAAACGAAAACAAGAATATCGCCAAAATGTTCCAATTTTTAAAATCACACCAAGTCGTATAAATTTTTCACATCAGAAGACTACTCCAAAGTATGTAAATTTATGTCGTTTGTATACATTTATATGTCGCGCGTTTCAAATGCTCCTCCATTTTTTATCAGCTTTCCCGAACGACCTTTTGCGACACAGCATTATACGGGAAAAGGGCACTTCGAAAGTGGTGGATGGGAACTTAATATTTTAGTAGTAATTGCGTGTTGATCATGATTACGAAACGGAACAAGCACGGAATGAAGAAAATACAATTCCAATAAATTGTCTGTATGTGAAACGAATAGATGTCTAGGGTAATGATAATGAATTATGTGATAATCGTGAACTCCCCTGAAAGGTGGAACTGTTAATATTGACAGAAAGTGATAACGGACTTAGACGAAAATAAATGTTTTACTTACAATTGGAGGTGATCGCATATTAGAAACTTAAAACGGTAGTATAATCTGTACATCGTATTTTTAGTCAATTGTCTTGTAAATAATACGACCAGTAGGATTTATTAAACTTGAGACGTGGTTTCAAGCCCGCGTCCGTCACGCGTACTATTTGCGTTGAACCGATGGAATTTGAGTTTCGTCGGTACGATATTTTCGAGAAGTCGAGCAATAAGCGAGATATGTATTGGTGGATTGAAAGCTAAAATAAACGTCACCACATTGATGTCAATTTATTGCTTCCAACCATGTCTCAATCTCTGTGTCGGCCAGGCCGTGCAATGATGCGGCGAAACGCGACATTTGAACTAGGTCCTTTCGAGCCGTATTAATGCACGAATGGTCATAAGAAATAGGTATAAACAAATATGTGTAACAGCTTGTAAAACAAATAGCACTTTACTCCTTTCAATTCCATACATTTACGGCAGATGATTGTCCGAAATCTTGATATACCTGCAATGAAGGGCTGCAGCATTTTTATTGTAATACATAACTTTCGTTTATAATAAACCTATGACTTATGTAAATATGTAAATGTCGCGTGTCCTATATATATCTTATCTCTCGTATTCGAAGTTTTTCTCGCGAACTCCGTTTGCCTCCGCGCAAGAAGCATGACCCGATCGTTTACGGAAGAATGTTCGGTGTGAAGACTTTGCTACCTCCTCCTGCTTCACCTATTAATGCCATTTAATATTGCACTCCTGTAACTTGGTGTCTTTTTCCATATTTTACTTCCATGCAATTCTACGATCGATTATTATACAGAGTCGGATGTTCATTAAATCTCAGTGGGTTTATAACTTTATCTTCAATCAAACGAAACATTCGTACACTTATCTACCTACGATTCTCTTCATTCAATCGCACCATTCTTTCCTCCCCCGTCTCTGTCACTCTTTCACATCAGATTGTTGGCAAGTGGGCAGTTGACTCTGCACGAAACATGCCAAGATTATGTACAAAAAAAACTTACATACGTCGTGACTCCTGAGACTTTTTCGTTACACTAATATCTATAAAAGGTGATTAACGACATAATACCGAGGGACCTAATGATACGCTAATCGTTTCGACACGACACACTCCGCCTTAAAAAAATACGCTATACGTACATATTGTGGTATCGTATAAGAGCCAATGATCCTTAGCGCGAAAACTTTTACGTACGACGATTGATCGGGAAATTAACAGTGGAATGCCTGTTACTATACGAGACGTATATGTCATTTGTCGCGGTTGTCTCTATCGCGGCCACTTGTAAAAGATAAAAGCCACGAGGATCACAGTTACCGTGTAATATCAGTTTATTAACAATATTTATATATGTATATATATATATCTCGTCGTATATAAAGTCCGTGTAATCGTCGCGCAGTGTCGAGCGCAAAGACGTCGAAGACTTACCTCGTCCGCGACGGCAATGCGCGTAATCGCTCCCAAATCTCATATGCTCACGCATACGCGCATTTAATGTTACATAAATACGCACGCCCTCTCACTCTCTTCCTCGCGGAATTACACTCTCAGAGTATCGTGCACTCGCAGCATTGTTGCGCGAAGTACACGCACTTGACGACGCAAGAGTCGTCGTCGACGTTTTTCACGTTTTTCGCGCCGTCGATGTGATCGAACCCGTTCTCGATCTTCGGCTGAGGCTCGGGCATCGGCAGCGTCTTCGTCATGATCGGCACGTCCTCCTCGATCACCTCCGCGTCGGCGTCCTGCCGTATCTGCTTGGTGATGACCGGTGCTGGGCTGGTTTTGCCGGGTCGCACGTCGTCCGGCGCGTCGAACGTCGGCGAGGAGGGTACCGATGAGTGCAACGGAGGCGGTGAATCCCCCGACATTATAATACTGAAACAGCGTCGAACAGTGATACCGTTAGGAATTGTTCGATACCTTCACGCGATATTTTAGTCGGGATGACTAAAATTGAAAGGATGAAGGCGTGGGAGAGAAACGACGCATCGGTCGTTGGACATTCTTGAGTACTTTCAGAGAATAGCAGAATGATATTTCCGATACGAGTCTTATATAAAATCCATGCCGCGCCTTACGGACAATTGTACCAATCGAAGCAAATCGTTACGGCCGCGACTCGGGTCGTCTCTGTGAACCATCACAAAACCCTCTATCTGCCTACGTACGAGCTATTCGATACTCCACTTCTAAATAAGTCATTCGACACCGGTCTAGGTAATGCGCCGGTACTTTCTGCGCGACTCAAATAGTAGAGGATACGAGGTCGATCGTAATCTCACTCCACGACATTCGCGAAACTTGTGCACGCGCTCCGGTGTCCACGAGCGACGCTGAAGTCTGATCGCGAGAAAGCAGTGATGCTCAACACTCCGTCGATTTAATCAGAGAAGCACCAATTGATGTTGGTAACGATCGATAGTCATTTCGAACGATCGGTGATCGCAACGGGTCCGACCCGCTTCGGTCGACCGAAGAACATGCAATTTCACAAAAATGCGGGAGGATACATGGCGAGCCCGTTTGGTTACATGAGAGGGCGAGGCACGGGCGGTACATACCATGTGAGGCTTAACTTACTCGCCAGGAAAGAAACTCGAATCACTGTTATCTCATTATTTATGAATTTTTGATCTATATCGATATAAGACTTTATTGTAGATAAAAATGTTATCTTCAAAAAAGTATTATACGAATATGAGCCAAAAGATCATAGATAATGAGATAACAGCGATTGAAGTTTCTTTCCTGGCGAGTAAGTTTAGTCTCATATGGTACGCAAAGAGTGGACGAGTGAGAAGAGTATGACTTCCAAAGTAGGATCAATCAGAGCGATTATTCTCGCGATAAGTGGGAATCGTACTTGGAGTAAGATTACTCGAATCGATTGATCCCTCGTCTCTCGATAACATTGATCTGTAATTCAATATCGAAGAGATATTCTTCGCCGTTGATCATATATCTCCGAATCGTAATTCGGCGTCGCAAATCCGGCGAAGACAATTGAATCGCGAGTGGAGTGACGAGAAAAAATCTGGAGCGCGTGTGTATATCGTGAATTACACGCCTTAATTAATTACTCTCCCGCGTTCCAGCGCAATTACCACCACGCGGGCGTACGCGTGCAAGTACACTTGACGTTGCTAATTTTAGACTAATCGAAATACGTGACGAGTGACGGGTTAATCTGGGGACAGACGCTCCAGTTATACGACCCTTTCGCACGGATATACATACGTACACGTTACAGTTATTTACATACGGATTCAGCACGAGTGGAAAGAGATCGAGGACTTTCACTGTGGGTAGCGATCGGGAAGGAGTAAATTAAAACTTGTTAACGCTGATAAGAAATAGGACATGAGATGCATTCGAAATTTCAATTAACATTCCTGGAAAAAAGAACAAGTCATTTCAATTGGACGAAAAATTAATCCGTTTGTTCGAGACTTTCTCTTCGTGGTATACAGACTGCAATTCCGCGGAAAGAAGTGGACGTACCACTTGATCGTCTTAAAGCTCAATTAATATTTCAATTTAAACAAAAATATATCGATCGAAAGCTCGAAAAAGCCGGTACTCGACAAGAGCTGGAAAAAGTATTTCAAAAGAAATTCAACCCTTTCTATATCTTTCGACCTTTCGTTATCTACTCGCATGCTGAAAACACGCGTCAGCGAGGGATTAATTGAAGCATTTATTTGAAAAACAACACATGCCCATTTTTGCTGAAATTCGACTAAGCAAAATTTAAGTATAAACATAGGTTTCTGTACACGTCTAGATAACTCGAATGCGAAAAAACATCCGTTATCCCCTTAAAAATCAAGTGAGAAGTTATGACAGTTTTGGAAAAATAGCAGATGTCCACGCGGTTTGTTAGAAAAACATCAGTTATCCATAATTTGGCGGGTGCATTCTGACGGATGATGCAATCTTTCAGTATATATATTTGACGAACTCGTTAGTTCGAATTCTGAAGCCGAAATCGTTAGTGACAACAACAGCAACAGCAAAATAGGTTGAAGAATTGGCGTTTGGTTGGGATATGTGTTGTTTTTCCGAATTATGTTAGTATTTTTCTTCGTTTCTTAATTTTTGGATCTGTATTTCAACTTTTTGAAATATATTTCTATAAAAAAACATTTACCAAAACAAAAAAGGTAGACGGTTTTTCTTAGTTTCCTCAAAACTTCCCTTTTGGACATGTTTTTTTTCAAATAAATGTTTCAATTCGTTTGTAGGACTTCCCCGGCGGTTTTGCGAACAAAATTTCCCTCGTCAAAATTGGAATTAATTTGAAAATAATTTACATTTTTTTTAATTCAAAAACATATACGGACGATGTAGAAGTATAAATAAACACGCGCGGCAGCAGTCCGGCGAAGACAATTCCGCGGAAGGAAGTGGACGTACCACTTGACCGCCTTGAAGGGATACATTCTGGACTCCTCCTCCTTCGTCAGGGTCGCGTAGTACGCAATCCTCTCCGGCATGTTGCGCGCGAAAGGGAAACCGACGCAAGGCGAGCGATGGGTATTTGATATTCGTGAAATCTGGCACTTGGTTTTTTGCGAGTCTTGCGAAATCGAAGCTCGCTGCAAGTTGGCGAGAAACGTTATCTGGCGCGGCCAGGACGCGCTGCGAGCGTGGCGCGGTTCTCGGAGGCAATCGCGGTGACACTCCTTGTGAATTTCACACTCTCTTTAATCCGCGAGTCGAGGAACCGTCGGATTGCGCCAACGTGCGTTCGGCGGTGTTGCCTGGCCCGTAAAAGCGTACAGGTGTACCCCGCTCGTCGTTTAGGCGATTCCTGGGAGCGATGAAGTCACCGATTGCCACTTTCGACAAGTTTCCCTCGTCTCGTCGCCGTTTCCAGGTGCTCGTGATAGAAATCCTCGTAGATGGCAGTTTTCCGCTACTGCGATTGTTCGTCGGTTCCACGCGTCCGTTCGAACTGCCATTGCGAGATCTTCTCGGTCGATTACGATCGACGCATCTGTCTCTGTCGCCTCTCTAAATCTGTGCCATTTATTGTCAATCACCCTTTGACGTTTATTGATCGATGATGCGCAGAGGTATTTTCGACGGTCGCGTAGGGTCCAAGAGCTAAAGGTATCGACGACGGATCGAATTGTTAATTTAATCGAGGTTTCGAATATTTATTTTACGTTACTAGGGAAAATATAGCTGAGTCTTTTCTCGAATTTTCGATCGCGAACCTGCAACCCACGTTTCTCTATCTCATCCATCCCGAGAATTCTTATCAAACTCTACACGAGGAGGAGCGCTCGTTACGCTACAGTTTACGGTGCAGCTCGCAAATATAAATGCACAATGACGTTACAACGATCGTTAAACGGCTAACGTCCCCGATCATCAGACATCGGCAGGGCTCAGGCGGCGGCTTGATGGAGGCTAATAAGTCATCGTTCGGTACGGACGCGGGACTCGCTCGAGCGATTAGAAAATCGATGGAATTAATTCTCATTGAAGAGGTTGAAAAAGTGAAAATTAGAGGATGACTCGAGGATTTAAGAATGTTCTAGGGTGGTAGCACACGTTTCTTAGCTTCGGTTAAACGGTCCCCGTTGCCGATAAGGCACAAAGAAGGTATACTTCGAAGATACGTGCCGTGATGTAGCCGAGTGATATATTTTCTCGATGAGAAACCGTCGCGTCGTCGACTCGCTGGTTGTTTGCTGACGGCACGAAAGGACTCGAAAGATAGACGTTCTTCAACGTCGCGAAGCTGTGGCGGAGAAGCCTTCTCGCGATTGCTTGCTGATAAATGAGAACAGATAACGAGTAACTATGTACATATGTATATACATATATCAAGACTGATTTATATACAACACGAGTATTTTAACAACGAGAGCTCCTCCAAGGTACACTTTGACATTTTAGCAAAAATCATCTTATCCATTGGCGAATTATTGGCGAAATATCCATGATTTCCATGATTTTTCACGAAAAACCATTTTTTTTCTACTTAAAATCACTAATATCTCATATTTCCTTTGAGATATCAACCTAATAACTATGATTTTCGTAATCAGCGCAAAAAAACACATAAAATAAGACAGTCGAACGATCGATTCCAGAGATTTCGATTTTTGCTGAAATCTTAAGCAAATACAAATTGTTTCAATTTTTCGCAAAAATCGAAATCTCTGTAATCGTTTGATCGACCAACCAACCTATCTTGCGAAAAAAAAACCAAAGCAGTCGCCAGATGCAATATTCACCGAGTCATTTGAAATTTCAAGTAGACGGACGTCGTTAGAGAGACCAGCGTTTCATTGATATTTGTCATCGGTGACCAGCAAGGCCACGGAATAATCGAACGCGCTACACGGGAAAACTACCGTCGTGCGATCACGCGCGCGCGTTCTATCGACTCGCCCGAGGGGAGGGCAGGGAGCCGAACTCAAAATGCTCGGGGTCAAAACGCGCCCGCGGTGCCCATCGTACGCGAGGGATCGGAATTCTTGCAGCTGCTCCGCCGCAACTCCCCGCGCGCTGCACTCCGTCTGCATGCTGCACCTTTTCGGCGCGCTCGTGCAATGTATCCTCGCGTAAATCATAAGTGGAGTCGAGCTTCTTTCTCCGACGCGAAAGTAAAGGCGCCTCTCGGCTCGCCGGTAATAATTTTGAATAATTACAGACCGGCGGCGGCACGAGCGATTTTCTGCTTTCTCGCGGTGCGGACGAATTTAACGAGCGCTCGTGTGCATACGCATGCATGTAGAGGTGCGGTGTACGCGCTGAAAGAAGTTGAACCTTCTCGAGAGGATATTGCAGAATGAGTGTGAAGACGGGAGGCGCATTTATTTTCGAGTACCGCGTAATGATCACGCTAACGATCCCGTTGGGTGTGAAAAAAATGAACAGCACGATTCACTTAATCGGCAGTGACAGTTGTACCGCTTCCACACATGCACACATTTATTTCATTTCGCACCGAGTGCAGGAGTCGTACGAATTTCCTTCGCTCGACTCGTCTCGTCGAGCGACACGGAAACGTCTTCCACATTTGCTTAATACGCACGTCACGACGCGCGCTCGTCTATCGCGGCACCTCAAAGGTGATAAAGCTCGAACCGATGACCCGTCGCGATACCTTTCCTCTTGGACGCGTAGACGAGGGGGAAGAGAGTAAAAAAAATGCGTACCATATATATATGCCGCTTCGTGAACGGTACGGGAGGGGACACTGCCTGGTTATTCAACATCTTGGACTTATCGCGGAGCAAATATACCTGCACCGCTGCAGGTCCTCAAAAACACGCGTATCCGCGTAAGAAATATATCAGTTAGGTACGTCTCACACTGTGATCGATTCGCTGAGAAGAGACTGCGCGATTTCAACAGCTGTGCACTTTTCCGTGTACCTCTTCCGGATCAAATCCACTCTTCATTCGTATTTCACCTCTCAGTGCGTTCAATCTTCCTTCTTTAATTTTTTCTTCGCCGCACCCAGATCTTTACGAAAAATTTCGTACGAACAAATGATCGCTCGCACTCAACCCGATCGATTGAACTTTTCCTCGGACTCCCGAGAGCGCGAGTCACTCTCGACGTGCACGCGCCCAATTTGAACCTACACCGCTCGCGGTCGCCGTTAAACTGTTGATCGCACACCCCCCGGAACACGAGTTTCACGCGAAGATAAATTTTCGAGACAGAGGGAGTTGTCGCAGGTATGCGCGCGCGTTCGCGGTTTGCCAATGGGAGACACCGGCGCGCAAAGTGCCATCGCAGTTGTCTCGGGTCCGGCGAGGCTGGCGGAAGCGGGCCTGTCGGGCGACTAGACCGGGGAACGTCGGAAGGAGCGCCGGGACGCGCCTGATCGCGGTCTACCCTCCTGCGACGACTATACGTGTAGAGGGGGACGGGGTTCGAAAGGCGCTCGGTTCTCGTGTCGCCACCCGAGGTCGTGGTCCCCCGAATGCGAAACGCCGGACGCTGCGGCGAAAAGCGCGAGGGTCGCACACGCGTGATTGCGTTTTTTTTTTCAGCATTTCTCGGACGCGTTCTTCGCTCGCGCGCTGATAATCGTCGACGCGGAAAGGGGAATCGTTCTATTTTCGGGAGAGATTTGAGAGGGAGGTAACAATTCGGTTTTTAGGCAATTTTATTTTGTCGCAGATTCGAAAAATGCGGGCTTAATCATGAATCCCGTGTTTTTTCATCTTTCATTTTCGGCCTTATCTGAGCTGGAAAACGATATTTTGAAATGCAGCTGCGTCATCGTACTGTGAGTCTATTTCTCTCGCATTCGCAATTTAGCATAAGTGCGTCTCTCTGGCGTTTCGATGACGTCACGATGTTGCCGAGAGAAACGCATTTATAACTCTGCGAAAAATTATTTTTCCGGGATATTTTCTTTTTCGCGTGAAATCGAATATGTATACAGATTACAAATTGAATTTAAAAAGATGAATATTTATTTATGTAAAGACCGAATTTGTACGGAGACTTCGCCGTTTGACAGTAGAGCAGGGTGGATCGGCCGCATAATGCGGGGAGGTCGGGTGGTTGTTAGAGCGAGGGTGATACAGGGACAAGGATTTTCCAGGCAACGTGTCCGCAGCGGTTCTCACGCGGGCGGGCAGGTGTTGCTGCGATGAAAAAAGGGGGAGGAGACGCGCGCGCACGTCTGGTGTTCGTCTGCGTTATTTTCAGCGATGGCTGAAGATAAGCCTGCGCTTTGAACTCTGATATTTTTTCTCAACGGATGAAAAAATATGAAACGCAAAGATCTATTCGCTTCTGCAAAACTGGTTGCAACAACCCCGTATAGCCAGTCATTTTTTTTTTTGGAATACCGCTTTCTCTCGATATTTTTACGCTTCCGAAACGGCCACCCCTATTTTTGAAAGGACCCTTGTTTCGCCCGGTCACGTAGGTCCGACGCCACATGCCGTTTCCATCCCCGCTTCTCGCGCGCAATGCATGCAGCTGCATTATCGAAAGGCAAGGTCGAGCGAAAAAACTCACCACCGACCGAATAAGCGTTATGCCGGGTTTACACGCTTGGCACTTGCCACAAACTCCAAGCCTTCACAAACCCTCAAACGTGTAAACGCTTCGCAAGCGCTTACCGTTAACTTCTTTTGATTTGTGCCAAAAACCGACACTCTGTCGGATCGGCGACAAGTGCTAGCAAGCCTACACAAGCAAAGCCAAACGCGCTATTCACACGTTTGAATTTGTGATGGTTTGTCGAGGTTTGGCAAGCGTATAAACCCGGCATTACGTTCATCCGAGCGATGTTCATAGCGATTTGCCGTATCGTCTTGAGACAACCCGGTACTGCGCGCCTGCATAAGAATGCCACCGAGGGGGACTCCTCTGTCAACGACGCCGTCCGACCCGAGACACGATTAATTTAATCGGTTTATCCTAATTGTCGTTTACTCCACTTAAGCGCATTCTGAATCGAGCGGACGCTCCGGAGTGCGCGAGCAACTGCACGAAGATGCTTCGAAATTGGACTCCGTTCCATTTGAGATTCCGTAATTAATTTCACACATTCTCTTTTGGAACGTGACATCGATTGTAATTCTTTCCTGGTACCGAAGAGAAGCGCGGAGGTTCGCCGCCTCGCGTTTGATCGCGTCTTTGAAACGCATCGAATGAGAACCGTTTGAAGAACTGGAATCGTGTCTCGTTGATTCGAAGGAGTTTTACGATTTGGAATTCCTTCGAGAATTTTATATACGGATATAAATTTGACTATAGCCCGTGGTGCGTCAAACTTTTGACATTTACTTTGAGACTTGGCTTTCCTTTTTGAGGGTGTGGGAGGGCGGATTGCGTCAATGATTTAACATAAATTTTCATATCGTTGTTCTCGAAAAAGGTATTACACACGCATCGCGTTGAATGCAACGTGCAGCTATAGAATGACTAATCTAATGCCGTCGGTTCTATATCTCTCTTTACGGCGACAGGTGTTTCAGTTACATAAGACTTTATTTACGGAAGATGTTGTAACGGCGGTTTATCGGATCGATCGGGCTTGGATTGTCGACTAGTTAACGGATATTAACACTTCTAATTCGTGCTACTTAGTTTTCTCGTTAAGACGTGTAAAAAAGTCGCGGTAAAAATGCGTTGCGAAACCATAATGGGTTAACGAATATATAAAAACGTGGGATAAAAATTATCGCGCACCGTTATCGTGAATATTCGATTTTTCGAAAAAAAATAAAACGTCGAGCAAAGCACATACATAAGTAGACCCGACCATTAGATGCACCACACCGTGAAATTCCACCGCAGAGAGCGATCGATGAGCGAGTTCGGTTTTAACATTAATTTCTTTTTTATGACAGATTCGAAAAATTTGAGCAAGATTATCAATCCTGCATTTTTCCATTTTTCATTTTCCGCCTTATCTGAGCTGGAAAATGATATTTTGAAATGCAGCTACGTCATAATTTCAGTAAGACTATCTCCCTTGCACTCGTGCTTGGCATAATCTCTGTCTTTTTTATGACGTCACGATCTATTACGGAAACGATCTATAATTCAGAACTCTGTGAATAGTGATTTTCTCGAACCATTTCGTTTTCGTATGTAGATGAATATTTATACGGACTAGAAATTTGAAAAAAAAAAATGTATACCTTTTTCTTTTCAAACCAAATTAATAAACTGCAGCACGTACCCCATGTAGTAGGCCAACGGCATATTCTGCTCCTTGACAGACATGCTCTGCAGACTTCTTTCTCGACTAGAGACGCGAATCGCACGTCTGTCCCGACCGGTACATACGCACGACGTGAACGACTAGTTTTAGAGGAACAGGTTCCACGCACGTAAAATTTCGTGCGTCCCGTCTCCTCTTGCCGGATTTGCGAATGTTAAACGACGTACGTAGGTGCACAGCGGGCGTGACAAATAAACGAGGGACAGTAAAGTGGTCTGACTCGTTTATAGGGATCGTGATAAACTTAGAATCTATATTTGTAAAAACACAGAATACGGTGAATAACGCATACAATGCATAACGGCTGCCTCGTTATTAATCGCGGAGAAGAAGCAGAGAATTCGTGTTCGATTCTAAAATATATACCACTCGTCGATGATAAAACTTGACACGGAAAGTATAACGGTGTCGCGATTTATCAAAAAAATTACACACGAATAATTTTTTTCATCGAACGTACACTTTTAATCGCAAGAGGTAAAATCCGATTTTTTTTAGATACCGAATTCCTCGACTCCACGCAAACGCATTCCTTCGCACCGACCTGCGAAGCTCGACTAAAAGAGCCTCCCGCTAGATCGCGATCAACTGTCCGGCGAATCGCTAATTCATACCCGCGCGGTAGACCCGCGATCCGATCGTTCCGCACCCACGTCGATCTTTAACGTGTGTCGCGAATGATTCCGCGTAGCCATTTGTATAAGTGCGTGAGTAAATGATGATCTAACTGACGATTACAAGAAACTCGCGTGATTTCAAATTCGTCCCCTCGTCCCGGAAACGCTCGGAACGGAAACTCTGAAACGTCACGGAGTTCTGGTCCGACGGGCGCGTGTTTTATTCGGCGGCTTCGAGCACGCGGATGATACGTTCATTATTCGGCTTCTACTCGCCGAATTCGGAGATCGTCGGGAGTGGGCGTCGAGGAAAAGGTCATCCCGAAGTGTCGCGAAATGCGTGGGACGATAAAACAAATGACCGGACATGACTGGACATTTTATCGAAAGAAGAAGTCGTCGCGGATTCGGCAATAACCGCGAAAGCGTACGGTTTCATCGCGACGCGTGGTAGCGGCCGATTTCTCTCCGTCGTTTTTCGATCGTTTTCACCTCGAATCTCTACACTTTTCGCGACTGCACCGCGTAATCACGTTTAACGGGCAATCGTTGCGCAATGTCAGTCGCGGATTGTCCGTTCCACGTTGATCGCTCGTACGTCGAAGAACGAAGGACGAGGGAGGAAAACGACCAAGGACGGCGTTTGGAAAATCATTTCCGGATTATCGTCGTGAGAGTCGAACGGAATGTGGGATTCCTGCGACAAAGAAAAAGGACGCCCTCGTCCTCGAGAGGTGAAGCTTCCGAACCCAGTTCGGACCCTCGAGAGAAACCCTCCCGTTGCGACGCTACCTGATCGACTACTAGACGCTCGACTCTTCGGTCACGTCGTTGCCGAGAAGAAACAAAGTCGAAAAGTAGCAGTGCGCCGTAGTGCATAAAATGAAAGCAAAATCGCTGCGACTGATTTCTTCCACGACGCTAACCTCTAACCTCGCGCTCGATCATCTCGTTGTTTCGCGGACGAACGAAACGCCGCTACAAATGTGTCGCAACCTACAAGGATCCCGCAGCTTCCAGCATTCCGCACCGCACGCCCGCAGCGAGATTCCCTCTCGGTTTATTTACTCACTTGTACTCGCCGCGTTGCGCCAACAGATTTTTGAACCTCATCGTCGGTCTGCGTCGTCCGTCGGTTGCTAAAAGTGTATCACTCACGCACCGCGAGATAAACGCACTCGTCGACAGGGATTCCGATAGAAGTGCGCGAAACGCGCGTCTCTCCAAACGCAACAGTCACGCACGACGAGACGACGCGCGCGTGCGTCCTCTCTGACAAATGCGGGCCGCAGCGACGATAAGTTAGGTTGGGTCAGGGTGAGGGAGACTCACCGGTGGAGCGACGGCGCGCCGCGGGAAGGTGTTCTCGAGTCGTCGTCGGTTAGGAGGAGCGATCGGCAAGAAACCGACCGAGATAAAAACGCTCGTTCCCGCCGGCTTTCTCGGCTGGAAGACGCGGCCGATGAGGAATGTCGTCGCCCCGACCGATGTTAACGTCGTGGATATTCCGCTTGAACGCGCCGGCCGTCGGCTGTCTTCGACGTCGACTGTTTTCGGTGGCCGATCGATTGCGCGATCGACGAACGATGGAAACCGCGGCGCGGCGGTGTCGCAGTGGAAAATCGGTCGCGGTGAGAACGCGAATCGGAGGTCGTGCGCGATGCGTGTCGATTTCAGTTCTTGCCGGGGAGATCGGCAATCGGCGTGACCGGCGGAGGGGATTGGGAAATTTTATAGGCATTCATCGTACGACGCGACAGAAGTTAATCGCGATTCCGTGGGTAGACGCGGGGTCGAAATTGATCTTGAATGAAGGTGACCCTGTGGTGAGCAGAGGTCAAAGCGAGTGGTCCGTCGGCACGTTATTTTGGCACGACTTGAAAATATTTTGCTCTTCAATTGCGGTTCGTGTAGTACAATAAGAGAAAACATTATATACTTGATTAAATCTGCGTTTGCAGGCGGGGGAATGCAGACTGATAAATTTGGTTGTAACGATTAACGGCTATTTGAAGGAAACGGGCTGTACTAGTCCATTCGTGTCAATTATCAGTCCAAGTAACTTGATCTGTATTTCGCCACCCGTAACGACCGATTTAGTCAATCTACTATATTTTTCTCTCGGTGAATCAATTTGCATAATCACAGTCGCGCAGTGCTCGACTGTAACTCGAATTTCCATCGAAACGCAGAGGTCAAAGATCATTCCATCTTGTAAGATTATGTGCAAATCTCAAAAAAAAATTGTTTTCAACATTTCCGCCCGACAGGTACAAAAAATCGCTCACAATGATCGGTGCCTCGTATTGTAGACTCAGTCGCTCACAGCTCTGCACCAACGGGTACGCGTCGCGCGCAAAGTGACGAGTGAGATGCCGTGATTGCACCCACTCGGATTTTTCGCGGACACGATCGGCGCTCGGCCGTTATCGGTGTCATTCGTGGGCGCTCGACGCGACGATACCACCAATCGTGACGCTCGAATTAAATTACACGTCATTGAAGACGGGGGAGTTCGCCGATCCCGCGAAATAGGTGGATGGATCGTTATCGCGACGATTGTGCGAACGTCACGCACATACGGGTCGAGGTTAAAATCGAGCGTATTTAGACAAATTAAGCGGGTTTGGGAGTCAGCAGGGAATTCTGATTTCTAGCCCTTTGGTGCCAGTTTTCCTCCAATCGCAAGAGTCCCATACACTTCCACATTTTCTAATCAATGTTGTTTGCAGAAAATGATCATGTTTGAAAAATTTGTTTCATCGGTTTCTCGGCAATTACTCACTTTCGCGAAGTGAAATAATTTTTCTCCAAATCTACGCGCTATACCACATTTCCTGAAATAGAATCGGCTCAGGCTATGATTCAAATTAATAAAAATATTGTTATTATAACGATATGGCCGCCGTCGTGTATTGGATTGTCCGCTAGCAGTAGGTACTTATTTTCCGATCTCGTTTTTTTTGCACGGTGGTTATGATTTCACGAAATAATTTCGGTCTATTTACGTGTGAAAAGTATCTTCACTCAATGATTTTTGTTCAAACTACGGAGAAAGTAGCGAAACGAATTCTAGTTGCTCTTCGAGTTCCACATTTGCTCAGAAGGGGACATGTAAATCACCCCCGCGCCGGCTTAAGACCGTATGTGTGAAGGCGATAAAAATGATAACGAAATATAAGAACACATGAAAATATATTAAAATGAATACGGAATATATACATCTGCAGAGAAAATAATCTCAACTCTTCGAAGCCAAGCCTACGAATGAATAATCAAGCACGCCACAGCATCGCTGCTATGTCTGGCCACCATTCTGCGAACCGGCAGATAGAAATATAACAAACATAATTCCATGGTCCCTATCACCTTTGCAGGCACCGGCCGCCAAACGCGACGACGATAAACAATTTCGGCGTCGGGGAACAAGACCGTCAAACTCCTTTATGACTCAGGCGCCTACACGTATCGCGGTTATCGCGATTATTCGCGAGGCGTTAAAAGTCGTCGACGGCGCGACTCGGCTCTAATTCGAAATGACGAATCGCTCATTTTTGCCGCCAGGCGAATCGAACAAAAAGTGGTTCGCGCTCGGATAATCGATCCAAGGTAAATTCTACGCTCGCGTCCACCGGCGGATACGCCGAGCGTGGCGGCCCGCGGGTCAAGTTTCTCCGGTTCAAGGACCGCGAGCGGTCCGACATTCGAGATGCGGGAAACGCGCGCCGCTCGTGTAAGCGTATATCGGCGCGCGTCTTCGAGCGGAAGTTCGTACCGATTTTCCGGGATCCCGAATTCCACGGGGATTCTGAAATTTTCGAATTCCCAGACACCGTGGCAGACACCAACTCCTTACTACCCTAGACGACGCGCCGTACCGCGGGAGGCCCGAACCGCGCTCATATCATCCGACCCCGCAGAATTTACGAGGGACCCCCGGTAACCGCCTGAAAGTGGGCCACCCGGTATGCGCGTGGCCTCGATCACGCGCGCCATAAACCCGAGACCAGCCTCTGCTCAATAGGGGGCGCGCGGACCCAAGAGCGCTGTCGCCCGAGACGACTCACCCGTCGCGTTCCTTATTCCTCTTCTTCTTGTTGAGGAAGATCCACGTGCCGCGATACTTCTTCCCACCGGACTCCTTCTTCGGGCGGCCAAAGTTGTGACGGCCGCCCTGTTTCGGCTTCGACCTGGAGAACATCGCCGCAGGGTTCCCAAGGAGTCGTCGAGCGAGAAGCGAGGGGTCACGGTTCCCGCGATCTCCGAGTAGAGCGTCACGACCTCTCGATCGGGCCGGCGTATAGGTGCCGTTGATCGGGAACACGCTACAGGCGCGAGTCTCTTTCGTGGGTACAAGCCGAGCGAAAGGTGGAGAAAGGGAGATGGACGGGCAAAGATGGAAAGAGAAGAACGTTAGATCTTCAAAGGACACAATAACGTTACTGTCGGTCGGCCGCAAAGAGCCTCATTGTCTTCCGCGACTCGAGACCGCGGACCCGCCTCGGGTTGAGGATAAAAAGAGAGCACCTACGACTCTATTGTGCGCGGCGCAACAGCGCCAAGTTCGTGCGAGCTCGTACGAGAAACTCCGGGCGCCGGCGACTTCTCTCACTGAAAATCCTCGTGGTGAAACGCACGTTCTCGCGCGATGACCTCCCGTGAACTTTCACCGCGCAGGTACACGGGTGCTCCGGCTTCGCCTGAAACGACCCGGTCGCTGAAACGGCCGCGGGACGAGGACGGGATCTCCGAATCGGGAGTGGAATCCGACTACGGCGACGAAGGCGATCGAATCAACGAGATCTCGGCTCACCGCGGTGGGAGGAACGCGATAACAACTCTTTCGTCAGTCGGACGTTGTGTCGGGAGAATAATAGCTTCCGTCGCGTCGATCGAACGATGACTGAGGCTTTTCGGCGCTCGAAAATACATTATTACGTCGATCGCGTCGCGCCTGTGAAACACTGTTGATAAACTCGTTTGTCTCGCGCGGGAGTCCGAGCGCGGTTCTCTCGGATTTTGGACCAAGTTTTCACGAGGATCCTTGAGGATGTTGGATCACCGCGGCTGACATTAGATAAAAATCTGAATTTTTTTAAATACCTTGATTCAGCGTCACGTTTCATGTACGCGAAATTTCAGAGCCTCCTAACGACCATTCCAGCAAGATATTTCTAAACTAATCGTAAACTATGAAAATTTAACACAGGCGTTATGACGGAACTCATACTTGGAGCTTTCGACACAAGAATTAAAATACTATTTGTTCAGATGAAGCGGAAAAAATGTTAAAACGATAGAAATTAAAGGCCAACGATTCTCAAAATCTCGAAAACGCAGGAGTTTAACGATCACCCCTCGATGAGAAATATTTAGTCGAATCTGACGAAATGTCGCGAAAAGCAATATAGTTTCGCGCACCAAAATTATCGACCAGAACTATTGAAAATCTTTACATATCTCTTCTCAACCGTCATACGGCGGGAATGAAGCTGACGGATGACCAATCAAGAAAATGGGATGTTGTCGCATCACTTGAAATCGAAATATTAAAGCTCGATCAACGAGATAGTTAAATATATTAATTACTGCGATAAAATAACTATATACACATTCGTCAGCATTTTCCGCATTGCCGTTTCATTGGGTACTATGAAACTATATAACAGACTATGTTTTGACCGGTCCGACCCGATCCACAACATCCTTAAAACAATCCCCGGAGATTCTCAGACGAACGGAGATCCACAGCGACACGTCGTAAAACGTAGATTAGATAATATATATAATACCACAGGGACGGTGAGCAGAGGGAGTCGAGGTACGAGTGGTTTGCCGGTTGTCGGAGCCCACATACAGGGCGTTCCGTAAATCGTGCAACGGGGTCGCGCGCAATTTCGATTGAACGCTCTCGAAATCGCGCGAATCGAAGGACGAGCTCATTACCGTAACCGGGAGTCATTGAGTAACGCGCAACATCGAACCGACAAGTGGGTCGAGTCCCGTATTCGGTCGCAGCGCCGATAGCGTGCGACGCGTGACGATCCCGTCGTTTAATTTGCCTCGAACCGGCGAAGTGCGACGATGCGATCGCCGGAGGGGTCCGCGGGGAAGAGTCGAACGATTGGACGTGCATCAACACCGCCGGCACTGTGACCGACGGCGCGAGTTCTTTACGCGCTACGTGAAAACGCGTGGACACGGCGCCGCGTCGACGCTGCGGGGTTTTATGCTTCCCGGATAACGGTATCTCGCTGCACAGCCGTGCGCGCAGCCGCGTTCCGATCGTCTCGCTCAAGCGGCCCGACACCTTCGAATATATTTGAATCGTCGATATGTCCGTGGGGGGATAGCGGGGATCGAGTCGGCGTTGCGCAACTTTTCCGTGACCGGAATGGCGAAGTCGCGGTTGTTGACGAGGAAGAAAAAAAATCTTCACGGTTTGACGAAGTTATGAGGAAAACATCGAAGGAAGACTCGAGATATCGACTGTCCGATTCGTAAGATTTTTGTAAGAATTATAACGAAAAAACTCATCGAGAAAACCTACGAGTATATCGATCACTGTTATATCAGATAATAAATTCGACATTTCGGGGAAAGTATTGCGTTCATTGCTTTAACCGTATAACAGGAATTGACATACGTATAGCGAAGTTCATTGAATACAGCAAAGCAATGAACGTAATACTTTCCCCAAAGTGTCAAATCTGTGACCTGGTATAACAATGATTATACTTTCTCTCCGTGTACGAGTATACACGCCTTTTATCGTCCGCGCACGCGGCAAATCCGCCACGACTCGCAATCGTTCGCGACCCCATCCGCGTAATTATCGTACAAACAGATATACGGTAGGTACGTTTTTATCAACGAATTCGCCCTATCGCCGTTGTCGTCGTCATTACATCGGGAAGAGGAAAAGGGTTTATCGGAGTCGGATATGAAACTCCGCGAAACGTATCACAATAGTAGTAGCGCCGTTTCGAATCCCCCCGCCGTACAACCACGATCAATACGATCAATACAATGAAACCACTGCGTTACGTTTCGCCCGCGTCGACATCGGAGATTCTACACGTAAACAAACCTCTGCTACGCGCAAGTACAATTAAATGCGACGCGACATTTCACGCTCGACGATCAACCAAAAAGAAGAGAACCGCCGCACGCGCGCGCACCTTCGCTCCGTCCATTCGCGTTCGCGTAAACGAGCGCGTACACTGAGAGAACGGCCGGTGCTCGGGATCGACGTTTCTCGCCATGCTCTATCCCTGCCCGTTACGCGCGGACCGCGTATACGGTCCAATTGCATCGCGCAATATTCCGACGCAACAGGCAGCGCTACAAATTGTGTCTCGAGAGTGGGTAACTCGCACGGCTCCAGCGACGGTAGAAGGGAGTCAAAACGCGATGGGAGGGAGCCCTCGCGCGGGAGAGCGTCGAGTGACGCGCAGCCTTCGAAAAACGCGGTTCTCGCTCGCGATTTGTGCACATGCGTGGACGGGGCTTCCCCCTCCGCCGGGGAATCGCTGCCGGCAGCGGCGCTAGAATTCGATTTCACGCCAGCCGCGTCGTGTTTTATCTACGAATTCTCGTTCGCTCTTTAGGCACGTTTCGCTCAAGATCGTTCCGTTCGCTCGCTCCGAAGGGATTCCTCGGAAAAGTCATCGCGCGGAACGTTCCTCGCGTCCGACCGCCTCGAGAGGCGAGTGGATGACGCGTAACAGGTTTTTCGATGCCATCGCTCGAGTTGCTCAACGATCCCACCTGTACAGAGGATGTTACGGCGACGAGTCTGTTCGTGGTCTCGCGCTTATTGTTCGCTTGCTCGTTTCGGCAATGGGAGTCACGCGGAAGACGCGCGGGATTCTGTTTATTTTTGGGGGGCGTCTCGGCGAAGGGGGAATTCCGTCTGTCGCTGGGCGAATAGGAAATACGGTTCTCGCGTAAAAAAGATATTCATAATTTTGTATTCAATTTGTAATCTGTACACATATTCAATGTCACGTGGAAAAGAAAATATCCGGAAAAAGAATTATTCGCAGAGTTACACTTGCGTTTTTCTTTTCTGTATTACGATGTCATTGAAAAGCCATGAGAAACGAGGCTTTTGAGGAAATTCTGTTCTCGTAGCGACTGGACCTCTACTTTTTCCCTTTCGAAGAACGATCGAGCGCGGCGTGTGTACCGCAATACGCGAGCCACGAACGGATGGTGAACGTGCGATGCGCGTAGGAGTGGGTAGGACCTCAATTAACGTTCGTGAGCGGACGAGCGAATGCAATTTGTGGAGCCGGAAACAAAGCTCCACGTCGTCGTACGTCGCGGCGCTCGTCGACGGGACGAAAAAAATTGTAAGAGGTTTCGACGCAAAGGAGATGCGCTATACAGGAGGATCTGAAGAAGCGACGAGTCGACATGCCAAACGAACTTGGAGTCCACAGCGGCAGCCAGAAACGGTGGCGTGATTTCGAAGATATCGCCCCTGGGCGAAGGCTTATAATCTTCCCGCTTGGGTTCTCTCAATTCCTTTTACCGTTTCCCTTCCCTGTTTCTTGTACACTGACGCGAGGCGGCCGGCACTTCGACGCCGCGCTACCGGTATCGGCTACCGGCGTTACCCTTTTCAGCCGGCCGCTCGGACGATCCTGCATTCGAGTCGTTCGCTGCGCCGCGGAGGCCTTCGAAGGCGATCGTCCTTTCTCACGATGAGTATTTCTCGATATTTTTCTCGCGGTTTTACACGTACTTCGCTTTTCCCACGACCGAACCGGGCATTCCAAGGTACACAGCTTCCGCATTCCGAGATTTTCACTCGGCCGCGCATTTCCGCGATCTCTCTTTGGTTCGACTCTCCTCGCGATATCCACGCATATACGCAAAAAAGAAATCATTTTGCAGTTTCAACAAAACTAGATATTTCTCTGACAATTCTTCGTTTTCGTGACAGGAATATTATCCGTGACTGCAAAAGATATGTTCGATAATACTGAAAATATCAGTTGGGATAGGATATATTTTTACCGAAAAAAAGTTTCACCGTGATTGTAGTTACATAGAGAGAAACAATTAGTTGGATCTACTAAAAATTACTTGCGGGGTTGCGAGTAATTATTTATTTACATCGTTCAGATCTTATTTCATATTAATTAGACATTTCTTCATTGCAATCACATAATATTCCTTATGATTGCAAGGAAGAGATATCAAATTATTGTATTAACAAATTTCATTGATACAAATAAATAATTATTCGTGACCCCGCAAGTAGTATTGAATAGATCCAACTAATTCTTTTTCTCTGTGCACACTTGCCCTTATCGAACGTATCTCATGCCGCTATAAATAATATTTCTGTCACGACAGCAAAAAATTCCCAGCGAAACTTAATTTTACCAAGACTGCGGAATCATTTTTTTCCGCGCAGTCACCCGCGCTGCCAGTTCCCGGTCCACGAATCGAGCGAACAACAGGCATAGCTGCGAAGTGAGCGTGCTCGCAGGATGCCTTTCCAATGGCGAGCGCGCCCGTTCGATACCGATGATGCGATTGCGTAGTCGCTCGTGCGGCACGTGTAAATCGTCTTAAAGTGGCGCCCGGAAGAGACCGTCGACACGCGCGTTATTCGATCTCTTGACGATCGGTCGCACGATTTCTCCGTTGACTCGAACAGAAAATGGTCATCGTTTGTATCGGGGTCACCGCGATATCGAACGACCTCGTGATACATAAGACGCTCCACGCGGTTGTTGAGATTTTCGATCTCGAAAAAAACGTTTCGCGAAGTTTTGAATCCGAGCAGAGGCGATGCCTTTGACGAACGTAACGTTCGCGCGCTCCTCAGTAATCAGGAGACACGCGTGACTCTCACCATCCGTATTATGGTACTCTGCGTAACGATTCCTCTCGGACGACTAATATTGTACCACGCTCGCACGAACTACAAATCGCTCGCTTAAATTTTCCCAACGATCGCGATTAATCGTTCCTGTAATATATGTACGTACAAATACAAGCGAGCCTCAGCAAAAATGATCAGCAATCTCGGACCGTCCAGCGAAGGATATTTCGAGTCGTCGTTTTCGAGTGTGCGCTCCGATATTCGGTTACCGGCTTCGCATTTTTTTTTTCACGAGTCACACGACACCTCCAGAGATGCGGCATACGAAAAACGATCACGTCGCCGCCAACGAGCGGAATGCTCGCGCGGGGTGTGGGCCGCGTGTCGTCGGCGGGCGAGAATATTAATTACTCGAGCGACCGAAACCCGTGGCGATTAACGGGACGCGAAAACTTCCTCGATCGCGAGACCCTTCTCCCTCCCCGCGATCCACGTGCGCTGGAAAATACAATAATCTCTGCGCACCGCACCTACTCGCAGTGACGCAATTCACGCGCCGTTGTGTTTACGTGATCGCGAAGCATCGAACGTCGAGCGGTGTCCGACGCGAGGGACATCGAGGGAAAAGTGCGCGCGTATAGGTATGTACATGGAAATACAGCGGTTAGGGTGTCGCGTGCTGACGAAATATGCGTGTGTGACACGTATGTAACTCTACTACCGAGACGAAATCTCGTCGTTGCCACCGCGAAGCGACCGCGCGGAGTCGTATTCGCGTGTTAATTAATATTAAGCGCAAGGTGTTGCGTCTGCCGAGACTGATATCGAGACGATACACCCGACGCTTCGGATTCGCGGTGCGTCGGATGCTCCTTCGGAGCAGCGAGTGTTAATAAGACATAATATCAGGACTCCCCAAAGATGACAAAGGAAAGTTGCAAGCGAGAGAATATAGCAACTTCACTCATGTACTCCGGATAGACTTGTGTGATCGTCACGATGCAAAAACGTACAAACTGTAATAATTGATTGTTCCAAAGTCTACGTTTATTTTGCCCACGATGAATTTCGAAATATAATCGTTCTTCAAAAAAATTGTTTGATTTACATCATAATGTGATTTAAATGAATTGCTGTATTTATGACAGCAACATATCTACGGAGAATTGTGTATGTCTTGAATAAATGTTTAGCGTTTTACTTTTATAGTTTAAAATCATTGATTAAAAAAAAATTGCTCAATGATGACTCATAAAGCGCATAACCTTGATGCATTACATCTTTAAGATGCATTGATGCATTACATCTTTCAAACGCATAAACTCACCTATCGGACGTGCTGGGCATTTCGTCCATATAGACGTCGGCGTGCGTGATTATCGTGGAATTCGATAGTATCTTCATTTTTCCCACTCGTCACATGATATTAAAAACATCGAACACCGCGAGCAATCGCGCGAAACGTCCAGTCGTTGCTTCGCCGTTCGCGAAGTCCGTCCAATGAAAACACGGTGTGCGAGCGATCGACCGCGTCGTTAGGTATCGTAAACCTTCGCCGAATTAGATATCATTATCCGACGACACTGCAATCGTCATCGATACACTCCTCGCGCGGCTTGCCTCGCGGCCGCCGCCTCCTTCTCGGCACACTCCTAGGTTCGTTGGGTTAGGTTAGGTTGCGTCAGGGGGGTTTGACTGCTATCGTCCCATTGTCGAAAGGACCGACCGGTTTTTCTCACTGTATTGTTCGCGCGGTCGGCCGCACGCGTTCGAATCTTCCCTTTCGCGATGCGGGTGGCGAGTCGCTTGTGCTCGCGAGAGGGACGTCACGGACCGGTTCGCTCGGTGCGCGGGCCTCGAGTTTCAGCGGGTTTCAAACGCGATGCTCGCGTGGCCATTCCTGTACTGACTGAGCGCGGCGAGAGACTACCCTCCTCCCCTTCCTCGCGCGGAGCCTCAAGCTCGACTGGCCGTTGTTCCACGAAACGCGGTACGCGCTCTTCGTAAGCGCAGCTTTCATCCCCTCTCCGCCCCCTCGAGATGCGCGATATGTACTCGCGTTCGATCCTCTTGCACGGTCGTTGCGCTCCTTTCACGATTGGTTGAAAGAATGAGCAAATCGTCGAGAATTATGTAGGTATATTATATCATCGTCGCGGGAATGAGACGAGATCTGTGTGCGGATGTTCGTAGTCGAGCTGAAACGAAAGCGTCGTGAGACGGGATGGAGGACGAATAATTTTTTTGTCTCGCATCATACGTTTATTAGGTAATCCTGGTGAAGGAACGCGTGGGGGCGACGAACGGTCGAAGCCGGAAAATAATGATCGGAGCGTTATTTCTTTCGAATGCGCATCGAAGAGTGATTTAAAAGTACCAATAGCGTGCAATTATTATGCTTCATCTTTTCCGGCACACCCTTCGCTATACACTTTCGTTAGGGCACAGACTTCGGAAGCTCGCTTAATAGGAAATAGAAGAACACCGAGGCAACCCCGCCCGACACGCGAACGTCCCCCTCCCGCAGGAAACCCTTGTTTCTGGAGTCTCTCGCTGTCGAAAATTGACTACTCGAATCCACTCGCGTCCTACACGTACACCAGCGTGAGGCGGCGCGTTAACAAAGGCCCCACACATCCCTTGGGAACCCAAATATTGTACGAGGGGGCTGGAGCCCTCGAGATCGGTGGAGTTTCAGCCACGCAACGACACCCGTCCCGAAAACGCCATGGGAAAGAGATATATATAGAAGTGTGAGAGACCGTCAGCTGACTTGAAAACAAAAAATCCCATTTTTTATGCAAATTAATCGTAGATGAGACGCAGGATGGTCTTTAAAAGGTTTCCCTTTACCGTGTCTCTTCTCACACATATGCATCTGTTTGCGGTGCTGCGACTCTCGCCCCTGTAAACCAGTGGACCCGCCCTGCGCAACAGTATCGCATAAAGAGACCTCGTACGTTGATTAATCGTGATAGGAGCGTCCCTGACCTCGGCACCAACTCCATCCACGATACGCGCGCGGGATTATCGAAAATGATTGATGACGCTTCACGACCCGTTCCTTCCGAATGCGTCATCGTGACTCGCGACAGGCTTCCCAAGATCAGCTAGTGAATGGGGTTTGTGAGGCGGCGGCGGCGGCGGCAGCAGCAGCAGCAGCAGCAGCACCCCGAATCGTTGCAGCGACGAGGGTGCAGTCTGCATATTGGATGCTATAAAAGAAGGAACGGGTGTCTGTTCGTGGCACGGCGAGGGAGGTCGATCTTATTTATGACGATGCATTAGTCGAGCACGGGGCTGGGCTCCGCGCGGTATTAAGGAACGAGCATTTATGCGCCTTCACGGGAATACGTTCCATATAAGTCGTATCCGTGTATCTCTTCGTAGAGACGTGTCTGTATAATGGACGCATCTAGGGTGAGCGTGTTTGAATAGCTGTGAAAATATCTCGCTTCCTCTCCCTCGTGATCGCGCGCCGGATCAAAGGGGAAAGCTTGAATGAGAACTTGTTCGACTTTTCGAAAAGGTTGGACGAGTGCAGCGTTATTTCGAATGTGGAGTGAAGACGTGGTATTCGCTTCAAATTTTCCTCTGCGCGGCTTTTCACGGGAGGAGAAATATCGAATTAGACGTTTCCACGAGGAGCTTACCGGGGACATTTTACGATCGCTCTTCCGTAAAATGCAGCGACCTCGGCTTTTTTCCCCCGTGGCACATCGCTTTGTCGCTTCGATTGTCACGCCGTGTCGGGGGATTCCCATGGGGATCCCTCGCATTCTTTTGAAATATTTCCTCGGGAACATTGTGTAATTTTGCTATTCCGAATGAGGAAGCTGGTAACTTTATTCCACGGGCAGACGTAGGTTGCGACCTGCGACTGTTATAATCCGGCGAAGTATCGCTGAGAAGGTCGTTGAGGATATTTCGAATCCCCTTCCCTCGATTTACCTCGTATTCTCACGCTGATGTAGGCTCTGTGACGTCACACTTATCATTGAGCACCCGCAGAAGCGCAACGTCGACTGCACCGGTGCGACTCGGGTCACATATCAACAGGGGCAGCATCCCGCGATATTTCGACGATATTCATCGCTGGCGATTACGCGCGTTCGAATCTTAACGACTGGTTCTCGTAACAACGCTTTATTGCTTAACACCAAAACAGTTTAGGGTGTATTTCGAGCTCGAATATAAAATTAACCGAAGAGGAATATTTTACGCATATCGACGTTAATTAATGGAATGAAATGTATGCCGATGTGACGATCGACACTCAGTCGACTCTCGTAATCCACAGTAAATGAAATACGAGATATGTTGCTCATGCCTTCTTCTTGGAGGCCTCTTCCTTCGTCTTTCTAGCGGCCTCTTCCTTCGTCTTTCTGGCGGCCTCTTCCTTCGTCTTTCTGGCGGCCTCCCTCACTTTGGTCACGAAGCTCCAGACGTCGATGGCGAGGAGCTCCGGCTCTTCGAAAGCGGCGAAGTGTCCTCCCTCCGGGAGGTGATTGAACTGCACCAGATTAGGGTACCGCCCACGCAACAACGATTCTGGCTGATACAAAATTTCGTGCGGGAAAGCCGCGCAACTCGTTGGAGGTTTGACGGGGATGCTGGAAGCCATGAAAAACGGATTAGCGTAAGCTGGACGGATTCAGCTTCCACGCACGAAGACGATCCTTACTTGTCCATTCCCAGCTTACGCGTCGCCCTGTTGAACTCTTCCGAGTAGAGACGCATGCTGGTGGTGATCGAGCTGGTCACCCAGTATACCATCACGTTGTCCAAGAGCTCGTCCAGGTTGTACTTCTCCAGAAGAGCGCCGTCATCGCGGAACCTGTACTGAGGATTGGTCCAGGTGCTGAATTTCTCGAGGATATACGCGGCCAGACCGGCGGGCGAATCCGTGAGGGCGACACCTTGAGATGAGGGAGTGTCGAATGTGATTTTGGAACATTTCAAATGGCTCCGATAATTCGGTTTACCCCTGTTTTTTCATCTTTTATTTTCGGACTCATCGACGCTGGAAAACGACATTTTGAAATGCAGCCACGTCATTGTGCTATAAGTCTATCTCTTTTGAACTAGTTGTTCAGCATAAGTGCGTCTCTGGCGTTTCGATGACGTCACGATGTTCCAGAGAGAAACGTATTTATATAACTCAGCGAACAATTATTTCTTCGGATATTTCCTTTTTCATCTGACATTGAATATGTGTCCGGATTACAAATTGAATTTAAACGTATGAATATTGCTTTTATTTAAAGACCGAACTGCGTATCGTCGCGCAACTTCTATACTCACCTACTGTGTCGGGTTTCGTAGCTTGAATATGCATGTACCCCGATTCCTCCAGGTTTCGTGACCAATGGTCGCTCAGGGGATACACCTTGGAGTAGTGTTCGTCACTGACCGTGAGGAACGGCAAATAGGCACCTATTATCGTCCAGAACGCAGTCGAGGCATCCTGTACGAGGCATATGTTCAGATGCAGCCCGGAGACGCTGAACAAAAAATAGTACGGATTAAAGTCCAGTTTGCGTGGTACGTGCCGAATACGCGAATGCGGCTCGGCATCACCTTATTTAATCGTTCGTTACGAAACGACGCTACGTTTCGTTTGAGCGCTGTATACGTACTGTTCCGGATAGAGAGCGGATAAGTCGTTCGCGATTACGCTGCCCCAATCACCTCCTTGCGCGTAGAACTTGTCGAAGCCGAGTCGCAACATCAAGTTTTTCATTATGAGTGCTATCTGCAGAGAAATGGAAACGAGCGATGGTGACAATTTCCTGGACACAGCCTCGTTCTTGAATTCCTCGAATTTCGAAGAAAATTGCGAACCTGAGGAGTGGCCAATCCGGGACGAACGGCGGCGTCGGAAAATCCATAACCGGGAAGGGAGGGAGCGATAACCTCGAAGACGAAGTCCTTATCGGGCCGAGGAGCGGTGAGCAGCGGCAAGATCTTCTGGAACTCGACGACCGAGCCGGGCCATCCGTGAAGCAGAAGCAACGGCAGGACCTTCACGTTTTTCCTGTCCTTCGGAATAGTCGGCTTCACGTGATAAAAGTGAATGTCGAGGCCTGATGAACGATAAACGTGTTAATTTACGATCGTCACTGTCGGAAAGAAACATATATTTATACACTCTCGTTTCACGGTGATAAATTGACGCGTGCAAAGAAGGTAATGAAGTACATTGCACGTGATGCGTGCAGGAGTGTAATAAAGTCTATGAATGTATTTCGGGGTCAAGGTGGTCAGTCTGTGGAGAGCTATTAACCTTGGATGTTCGTCTTGAATTGAGGATACTTGTTGAGGAGCGCCTGTCGTTTCGACCAGTCATACTTGTTCTGCCAGTAGTCGATCACCGTCTTCAGGTAGTCAGTCGATATACCGTACGTCCAGGCAGCGCCTTCCAGAGGTTTCTTCAGCGGTCTCGTCCTGGCCAGACGTTCCTTCAAGTCGTCGATGACCTAATTTTGTCGAACGAAATGCGTGAAAATACGAATGTCAGGCGTGTCGTTGATCTTCGAGTGTCGAATCGGCGAGAAACTCGAGAAAATGTATCCCGATCCTTACGTTTTTGGGTACGTCGATCTTGAAAGGCCTTATACTCGTGTCGACCTTAGCGGTCGCTTTACCTGGACCCCACCATTGTTCGTGTAATTTTGGAATCTCGGGTACCGACGATCTGGAAATAGAATCCGATCCTAGCTCGTACTTCGTAGACGAAACAGGTCTCGAGACCTTGAATAAATTACGAGAGAGGTGCGAAGATGATTTCGATCGCGCGTTCGACCGAGCGGTAAAGCGATCCCGGTGAGAAGGATGAAGTAAAGAAATTCGAAATACTCGTATATTTTATCACACCGGCAACGCGAAATGCCGAATAAATTCGGTGATAAACTTTCAGCCCCTCGTCATATCTTCTCGCTGATACGAGGGATACGAGGCTACACGTATAGATAATTGGATCACGCGTTAAAGTTTGATACGTCTCGACTCACTTGAAGAGCTGGGATATTCCGACAGTCAGCGCGAGAAGCACTACCGCTGCTTTCCACATGATGACCGCTCCGGTTCACGGTCTGGATTCTACTGTGCGGTGTCGGAGATTAGACGGCTCCGTAGAGCTCGAACGGAGGGACTCCTCTAAAGGTCATTCGACAGTGATTCGCGGAGCAGTTCGACTCGAGAGTAGCGACGATGACGGCTCGAATTCCGAGATAATTTCGCGTATCGTTAATATTTGTATAAAATTGGAAGGGATAAACAGAAAAGCAACATTTGATTGCGTGCGATGGAAACGTCGATTATCGCATTTGTTGTTCAGTAATTAAAATACTCCCAATCGCGGTATTTTTACCGAAGGCGATCACCAACCTCCGATGATAACGAACAATTAATATAGATAAGCGGCCAACGAGTACACACCAGTCGGCGCTCTCGTTACTATATAACATAGTATTCTCTCTATTCTCTCGTTATTTATCGCTTCCACTCATCGTAAATTGAACCATCTTTTTTATTAAAAATATCGCATATCATTCACGGAAATGTACACGGAGAGAAAGAATTTGTTGGATTTACAGAGAATTACTTCGCATCGTTAATTAATTTCTTTACATCAATGAAATTTGTTAATACGTCAATTTGATATCTCTTCCTTACGATCACGTGAAATAGTACGTGACTGAGAGGAAGAAATAGCTAATTAATATGAAAGAAAAAAGATCTAATTGGTCTAAATAAATAAGTAATTGCGACTCCGCGAGTCAGTTTCAGTAGATCCAACAAATTCTTTTTCTCTATGTACAAATGAATACATCCACGATCTGTGACATATTATTCAGGGCTTTTTGTCCGATACCTCCTCCTTCGCATTCTTGGCAGCCTCCGGTTTGGCTCTCACCTTGGCCACGAAGAGCCACAGTTCGTCGGCCAAGAGTTTGGGCTCGTCCATGGCGGCGAAGTGTCCGCCTCGCTGCATTTTATGATTCTGCACCAAATTGCATCTAGTCCGGGACGGACGGCAGGGTCGGGAATCCGTAACCGGGAAGAGAGGGAGCGATGACCTCAAAGACGAAGTCCTGATCGGGTCGAGGGGTGGTGAGCTCTGAAAATATCTTCTGGAACTCGACCACCGAGCCGGGCCCCATCCGTGAACCAGAAGCAGCGGTAATACCTTCACGTCCTTCCTGTCCTTCGGAATAGTCGGCTTCACATGATAAAAGTGGATATAGAGACCTGACAATGCCATGCATATGCATTACTTTACGATAATCGCCGAGGAGGTGAGAGATACAGCGCATGTCGGTTCGTTCTGGCGATAATAGAAAAAACTGTACGTATGGCGTACGCGAAGCGCAAAAAAGCGTACGAATGTATTTCCGTTCAATTATGAAAACCTCTTGACCTTGAATGTTAGTCTTGAACTGAGGATACTTGTTGAGGAGCGCCTGCCGCTTGGACCAGTTATACTTGTTCTGCCAATAGTCGATTATCGTCTTCGGGTAGTCAGTCGATATACCGTACGTCCAGGCAGCGCCTTCCAGACGCTTTCTCAGCGTCCTCGTCCGTGCTAGACGGTCCCTTAAATCGGCGATGATCTAGTTTTTTACAGGTTGTAAGAACAATGATAAAAACACCAGAAGCGTCTCGATCCTTACGCGTTCAGGTACGTCGATCTTGTAAGGTCTTATATCCTTGTCGATCTTCGCGGTCGCTTTCCCTGGACCCCACCATTCTTCCGGTACTCTTGGAACTGCTTGTTGAGCCGAACTGGAGACAGAATCCAATTCAGTTGCTCAAATTTGTATTATGATACGAATAGGAAACAAGGAGTTTGAAGCGATTGAAATATAAATGGTCCGTTAGAAAACCTCGATGAACTCCGTTGAATAAATTACGTTTCAAAAATTACGAGCCTCGATTGAGGCTCGCGCCAAAAACTGAAAAAAAGCGCAGTGTCCTCCCGACGGTGAGATTCGAGATGCTATGTGTACCCCGCGTATAGCTTATATCTGTGTAATGATTGTAAAAACTTCCAAGAAAAAAATTACCGCTACATTCCACATGATGTAGAATTCGGCCTGCAATTGAAGTTGTGCTACGTTATATAGCAGGTCTAACGGTTCCAACGGGCAGCTGTATACACATGTAAATTTCTCGATCGAACTCACTACGATTTGAAAATTCTGAAAAATTGACCATAACGGTATACGAGTGATGGAATGCGAAATACCTACAAAGCGTGCCGCTGCTGTGCATGCAGACTTTCCACCGATTGATTTCATTTCGCCAATAGAATTTTCCGTCCGGCGAAGTTCTTCGATAACGCAGAGGCCTTTGTATTTACACACGCACATGGAATTTTGTTTTCATAGTACAAGGCGATTATACATGTATGTATATCTTCCAACATTTCATAGTCCACTATAAGCGTGCGATATTCCACGAATACTGTAAATGTGTTCGATTCGTGGTAATGTATCGTATATCATATGGCTTCGTGTGGTGGTAATTAATACTCACTAGGAAGAGTATTATCGTGACGCAGCATTCCGTCTCTCGGGATAGCGCTGAGCTATAATAGTCTAATCATAACGTACCGACTTCTCCCCCTTCTTCGCGCTATCGCGTAACCTTTTTGAAGTAACCACGCGGCAGATATTTAAATAACATAGAATACTTTATTTCAACGGTACAAAAATTCCAATATTTATACCATATATATTGGAGTACAATATTTATTCCATTCACTCGTTTATTTATAATATACAGCCTCCCCTAAGCAAATCCTCAAGCGATTCCTCGCACGCAAATACATATTATAACACCGATCTCCAACTGAACATCCCTTCACACGTGCGTCTGCTTTCTCGCGGCAGTCACGAAGTTCCAGAAGTCGTTCGCCAGCAGCTCGGGCTCCTCGAAAGCGGCAAAGTGACCACCGCGCGGCATGTTGGTGAAGCGAACCAGGTTGGGCAGTTTCCGGCGCAAGAAAGACTCCGGCGTGTACGTGATTTCGCAGGGAAACGCCGCCACGGCCGACGGAGGCAGAACGGGGAGCCTGGAAACGAGCGACGATCGTTAAAATTCAGTCGGACGCGAGTCCCGATGATTCTTACTTATCCACGCCGAGACTCCTCGTCTCCTTGCTGAAGGTTTCCGCGTATATTCGCATACTCGTCGTGATCGTGTTGGTCACCCAGTACAGCGTCACGTTGTCCAACAGCTCGTCCAGAGTGTACTTCTCCAGGAGCCCGCCGTCAGCGCGGAAGCGGTACTCCGGATTGGTCCAGGTGCTGAACTTCTCCAGGATGTAAGCCGCCAGACCGGCCGGCGAATCCATGAGGGCGGTACCTTTTGCGAAAGTATAGCGTCATTGACGTTGTCGCGTCATCGTATACACGAGTATTCGTACAACTGATAATGTCATCGTTATTACGAGTACTCACCAACGGTATCGGGTTTTGTAGCTTGAATGTGAAAATAACCAGTCTCTTCGATGAGACGGCAGTAATGGTCCTTCAGGGGATACATCAAGGAATGGTACTTTTTCTCGATCACCAGAGACGGAAAGTAGGAACCCACCACGCTCCAAAATATCGTGCACGCGGACCTCGCCGCTGGTGACATATTCACGTGCATTCCGTATACGCTGCGATTGAACGAGAGAAATACGTTTACACGAAATCCCGAAGAAAGCGAGCGTCAAATTCTTAAGAGACGTTCGTGCGTACTGCTTCGGATAAAGAGCGGCCAGAGTAGTCGTGATCATGCTGCCCCAATCGCCGCCTTGCGTGTAGAACTTTTCGAAACCGAGGCGCGTCATCAGATTCTTCATTATCACCGCCATCTAAAAACAAGCGGAGCCGATTTCGAGGATACTTTCCGTCGTTCGCGCGGACGCGTTTGTGGCTATTTCTCTTCGTAATTAAAAGAAAGTTACCTGAGGAGCCCCCAGTCCTGGACGCACCGCCGCGTCCGAGAATCCGTAACCGGGAAGGGAAGGAGCGATGACCTCGAAGACGAAATCCTTGCCGGGTCGAGGGGTGACGAGCAGCGGCAGGATTTTCTGGAACTCGACGACCGAGCCTGGCCATCCGTGGACCAGAAGCAGAGGCAGGACTTTTATTTCGTGCGGACTGTCCTTCGGGATGGTCGGTTTCACGTGGTAGAAGTGGATGTCCAGACCTGATCGCGGATCAGTAGTCATATTATCCATTAGCCGCGCTAATTTCGCCCGAGATGAGATCCTCCCCTTAGATCGCGTCATTTATTTTCAATGTAACCCCACCTTGTATGTTGGTCTTGAACTGGGGATACTCGTTGAGAATGTTCTGTCGCTTGAACCAGTCATACTTGTTTTGCCAGTAATCGATGATCGTCTTCAAGTAGCTGCTCGGCAAGCCGTACGTCCAGGCGGCGCCCTCCAGGGGCTCCGGCAGCGGTCTCGTCTTCGCCAGGCGCTGTTTCAGGTCAGTGATGACCTGCGCGATTCGGGGAAAAATATTTTTAAATTGCTCCGTGGGCGCGCGAGTGGTAAGTTACTCCGAAAAAAACGGATCCTTCCTGGAAGGACATCGCGGGGCAAATGTGAGCGCGGAAAAAAAAACGAATAGCGTAATCGTCCTGCGAAAAACACAATTGGGAATACTCGAACGAGGATATCGTTTAGGAAGCGGTATAAATACGAAGTCGGATTTCATCCCTCACCTCTTCGGGCACTGCGATTTTGAAAGGCCTTATAGTGTGATCGACGCCGGTCGGAGCTTCTCCGGGACCCCAATATTTTTCCGGCAACTCCACGATCTCCGCTTTGGGCTTGCATCTACGCCGAATAAAATTGATCCACTGAGAATTCGAGCGGGTCAAAGCGTCCTCGTGACGCCGAGCGCGGTCAGAAGGTCGCCACGTCGTGCGAGTGGAAGATTCAAAAAAGCACGCGTTTAATCATCGCAATTTTACGCGACTTACCTGAAAAGCTTGAAGATCCCGATGGTTATCACGGCGATAGCTATTCCTATTCCCCACATGGTTCGCGCAAAATTCGAACGACTTTAGGAGGAGGTAGCCTTCTCACGCCCAACGCCTTTCGACAACTGCGTACGCGCCTCGTCGGCGCGGCTCGCCTCCAGATTAGATACCACCGGCCGATGAGCACTCCGGTTGAGAGACCCTGGGCCGACTGGCAACAGACACGACGCGTGCGTTGTATGGCGTTGCTCCGAAAAATGTCACGTAGGCGCAGTTTGGAGAGGAGAGGAAAGAGAGAGAGAGAGAGAGAGAGAGAGAGAGAGAGAGAAAGAGGCTGTATTTTTCAGCACTCTTCCGCCTGCGTTCTCGGCTACTGTGCGTTTCGAAAGCGAAAGCCACTGATATACGCGCCCTTAAGCGACGGTGTTCATGTTCGAAACGGAAAGCGGGAGTGGGGAGTATCTGGTAATTGTCCGAGACGTATGACTCAAGTCGAGGAAACGTTACAAATATGATTCGTACCCCACGCTGGGGTCTCGGTTTACGCGCGTCATCCCGAACTTGGACAAAGAACTATTTTGGGATTCCGAATGGCTTTGGGTGCGTCTAGCTGAGGATTGATGACGAAATCTTGTCTCAGGAGTCTGCAACAATATAGTATCTACGATTCATGAATAAAAAACTTCACTGGAAGCTGTAGCATCATCTTCAGACGGATTGCGAAGGCCATGAACGCTGGAGGCTCACTCCTTATATACGGCAACTCCCACTCGAACTGCGGAAATGAAATGCACGCGCGTGCGCGCGTGTGGCCGCGACAGTGCCGTACTTGTACGATCAGACGTATCGATTCTGCCGCGACAAAAGACTAATTTCGAATTTTATCCAGGAACGATGCAGGCAAGAATTTCGAAATCAAATTTCAGCGATTCATCGGCGCCGAATCCGATTGACGACGAGTCGAACGTAGTAAGTTGCGCGATGTGAGGAAACCGTGATATCTCAGCGGTTTCTTCCCAAAGTATTGTATATCGCTGTTATCTTCTCGATCACTAAAAAAATACACGATAGCACAACGAACCTGACACTTCGTCTATTGATATTCGCGTAAGAATAGTTCAGCTGGCGCGACCGTGTCGCTTATCAGTTAGCGGTACTGTATACTCCTCCGAGAGGCATCATCGTTACTCTAATCTGCACTTCGCCGCGTGGGAGAACGGTAACTGGTGGATTCGCGGATGATCCCACCCACCCCGTACGACTAGTTTTTCTGCCCCTGCGCGCGTCTTCCCGACGTACTCAATCGATGTTGGGGCGCGATCAAACGTAACGGTCATCCGGCGCGATACGGACGCGCGGTCTCGCGTACGGAAAAGAGACGCCGTTCGGGAGCGCGTAGAAATTTCCTCGTCCGTCGTTTACTTGGTATGCGGAGCTGCGGAATACCCCAGTGACCCGGTCGACCGCGTGAACCGGACATTGGAGGAAGTATCCCGACCGCTACTTTTTAACGTCGCAAAGAAACGCGTTCTCGAGTCGACGCAAACACGCGAGTTTACCTGCGGTGCTGGAAACGGCAATTCCCCCTCTTTCTCCCTTTGATAACGCGTCGCTTATCATGGTATAGCGGTTATTAAATGTTTCAAAGGTGAAAGTAGCGTACTTAACTTTGCGAAAAGCTTGGTAGGACGTTACAGGTACACCGAGACGCGAGAATACGCGAAGAAGAAGCGAGGAGGAGGAGGAATGAGAGGGAACACGTTTTCGGAGAAGCTTTACGCGAGAGCGTTATTAAGAACGTCTATTTTTATTAGAACAATCCTGATTTCTAGAGAGAATGACGCGTGCGCCGGAGTACAGCGATCTGACGGACAACGTCGCCGTCCCAAGGAGAAATGATAAGTGGAGAGGACGTCGAAATGATGAAAAAATACTGACATAAGAGGACGTCGGATATACGTTATTTGGACGTCAACTCGACTTACCACTTCTCCTTGGGAATATTCGACCGCTTTCTCCGCGCAGATAAACCTATCGATCCTCGCGACCTTCGTTCGGTTGTGATATTCGAAATGGGAATTTGTGTAATTTTCTTTTCTCAAGGCCAGGACTCCTCTCCGGCTCCTTTCTTCCGCCTCAGCGCCTCCATATCGGCGATCGAAGCCCAGATGTCGTCGACGAGCAGCTGGGGCTCCTCCATGGCTGCGAAGTGTCCACCTCGAGGCATCCTCGTGGAGCGCACGAGATTCTTGTATCGACTTTTCAGGAAGGAAGGTGGATAGAAGAAGACCTCGTGTGGAAAGCGAGCGCAGGAACTCGGTACTTCGATCGGAACGCTGCGCGATAAAAATGACAACGAATCGGTCCAACGAACCCCTGCAATTCGTTTCGCTAAACTCCTCGTCTCGTCCGATACTCACGACTCCATTCTGAGCTTCAGATAATCGATGGTCATGCTCTCCGCGTAAAGTCTCATGGAGCTGGTTATGCTGCCGGTGATCCAGTAAATCATGATGTTGTCGATGAGCTCGTCGGCGGTGAACGTGTCGAAGAGGGCTCCGTCTTTCCTGTATTTGTTAGCTCGGTTCGTAGCCATGGAGAATTTTTCGAGCATGTACGCCGCTAGACCGGCCGGCGAATCCGTGAGGCTGATCCCTGAAAGGAATATCGTCCGGTCGCAGGATGCGTTCTATTTATTATTCCCTGAATGCGTTGCCAGCGGTGGGCAGTCGGTGCTCGAGACTCTCTCGTTGTTTGAGTTCGCGTATTTTTAATTGATAACGAGAGCCTGGAGCCCGACTCCTCGCTTTACTTTACACACAGATCAAAGTCTACCTATAGTGTCCGGCTTTGTCGCCTGAATGTGGAAGTATCCCGACTCCTCTATCATTTCCAGCAGATAATTGCTCAATGGATACAACAGGTGGCGATCCTCTTTGGGGAGGATCAAAGATGGAAAGAATCCGTACATGACGGTCTTGAAAGCTGTCCAGGGCTCGAGCATGGTACACATGTTGGAGTGAACGCCTAGAACGCTGTAAAATGCACGATGCGATACCGTAGAGTCTCTTATCAACCCCGCGAGAGCATTCGGTCATAGGAATGGAAAAGAATCATCTCGTTACTGTTGGGGAAACATAGACGCCATGTAAGTCGTGGTAGCGGCACCCCAATCGCCTCCCTGAGCGTAGAACTTATCGAATCCCAGACGCAGCATCAGGTTCTTCAGGATGACCGCCATCTGAGCGCTGCCCAACCCCGGTCTCACCGCGGCGTCGGATAATCCGTAGCCGGGGAGGGTCGGCGCTATCACCTCGAAGACGAAATCGTGCTCCGGCCTGGGCGTGGTCAGCATCGGCAAGATCTTGTAAAACTCCAACACGGAACCGGGCCATCCGTGTTGGATCAGGAGGGGCAGCACGAACTTTCCCTTTGTCTTGATGGGTTTCACTCGTAGAAAGTGAATATCGAGACCTGAAAGAGAGGGAAGGAGTAAAAAGAGCGAAGGAGTAAGAAGAGCGCGTACGATGCACTGTTTATATTGCACGGGAATATCGCGATTGCAGTTTAAATTGGCGTGGTAGCGATAACGTGTCGCGATCGAAGAGGGGAGGGAAGGGGAGATATATCGAACAGGGTACTTAAAAAATCGCTCGAAATATTTTCGTCGTTTCCGAGATTGCGGAAAGCATTTAAGGTAAATGCGCGCATTGTCGTGAAAGTTACGCGGAGCTTCGAACCAATCGTTCTCTTAGTCTGCCGAGATATTTTGATGATTCTCTGAACGTTCCGCTCTACATCTACGCGTGTTGATAAACATTGCCCTGGACACCTTGGATGTTTGTTGTGAACTGAGGGTACTTGTTGAGATGTTGTTCGCGCTTCTTAAAGTCGTACTTATTGACCCAATAGTCGATTATGGTGGGCATGAAATCGCCCGGCAGGCCGTAAGTCCAAGCGGCGTTCTCCAAACCCGGCGTTAAGGGTCTTGTTTTGTTCAATCTCAATCTCAAGTCTTCCACTACCTGCGCATAGAGTAGACAGTGACCGATTAGTCTTGCCGTATTTTCTGGTAGCGTCAATGTAATTAAACAGGGAGGCGAAGCTCGCGGTTCGTCCGGGTGTCCTTGCGACTGGACTAATTATCTTTATCGTAACGATCGATCATGCGTCTCAAAATTCAAAAATTACGAGCGTTATCTCACGTGTCATTGCTACACAGGCGGGGGTGACTTTAGAGAAATCCGTTAAATCAACGAGTCTCATCAATGTATGTCCTTATCTAAATTAGTTTCAAGTAAATACTTTAAAGAGACCTTCGCCACTCTCGACTTTTTCCCCGGCTTACGAAAATACCGCATCTCACCTGTTTCTCGAATGAAATCCTAAATGGTTTCACGCTTTCGTCGACCTCCCGCCGAAGTCCGGGTCCCCACCAAGTCTCTGGCAACTTCGGAGCTTCAGGTGGTGACCAATTTATGAACAACGTCACTATGTATATTACCACCGCTCCGAAAAAAGCCGTCTTGATGAACCCCATTGCGTCACTGGCAATCGCAGATGAAATCACGTCGATTGAACGATCCGCGCTCGAGGGAGTGCGATTTCACTCTGCCGCGTCTTGACCATCCAGAAAGCGTCGGGGTAAGACAGTGGGGCGGTAAGACCAGGTTTCGGACATTTCATATGCATGACCGACCAGTGGTTAAATCGTGTGTCGTTACGGTGGAAATAGCCGCACGATAACTGTTTAATTGACAGTTTGAAATTCTCATAAAATCTATCAGAAGTATTAGGAGTGCTTGAAAAAAGGGAGCTTTAATTTTTTGCCTGAAAATAGCAGTTGCCTCCCGTATATAGTTGTACAGCTATATCTACACGATGAATCGAGGTTTTCAACATGCAGGTGGAATTCGTGCAGTAGAAAAGAGACCAGAGAGAGATTCTTTATTTTTTATTATTCGTCAATCCGTATCAGAAGTTTTCGTACGGGTGTCCTTACGCGTGAGAGAAGCGAAGCCCGTGCTTCGGCAACCCGTTGCGCGAGTTTGCATGTCGGGTAAGCCTTCTTCAAGAGTCGCGTGAGCGGGAAAAACAATGCCAGTCATCGTGAGACTGTCGACGCGATAAAACCTCCTATCTGAAGCAATTTGTAGTCATACTAGTCTCCGTCGACTTGTCATTCAGGAGCAATGGACTCTGAAGGTTCGCCTACAGAGCCCATCCGATGAAATCACGGCGACGTCGTCGCGAGAAGAAAATTAACTCTTCAACCGTGCACGAATGTTTCTCATTCGACGTAGGAAATTCTATACGGAAAACGGCCGATTTTTCGATTCTTCGATCGTTACATCAACTTCCCGCGGTTAAACTCAAATTGATCGAACTTACCTTCGGCCGAGTTGGAACGTGGAAGGGCGACGACAGAATTGGCTTGGACAGAGTTCAATTAAAACAATAACAAATACATATATTTCTCGAAATGTGATACAGTAGGTTTGTGTTGGTGGTCGTTCTTACTTCAATTACTTTTGTTTCATAATTATCGATGGATCGGATGATTTAGCGTGACGGCATTCAGCGTTCCGTTCCACATGTCGCATCTCTAGAAATCCCGTTCAAGCAAAACTGGCGAGAGCATTTACCACGATGCTGTCATCTGCTATTACGTGCTATATAGACCCATTTTTTTTCTCAGACGGTTGCGAATATATTAATTCGTGCTCTCTCTCTCTCGCGTCACCGGCAGGGCGTTACAGATCGATCCGCGAAGGGTTGGCACGCTTCCCCGTATCTTTTTGTTTCGAGAGCACAAGGGCGCTCCGCCGACCCTCGTAAAATTTGCTAGCTACAAGGATTATTGGCGACGAGGCGATCGGGCAGTGTAACGTGTACTCGAGTGTTTTCGCACGGCTCGAAACCGGGAAGAAGTACTCGTAGCACCGCGCATCTCATTACTTCGCACAACGCGTGCACGCGAAGCGTACGTATACTACCAACAATTCAGGCACGATTCATTCGAGTCTCACTCCCTCCTCTTTCTCTCTGTCTCTTTTTTCCCCTGACGTAAGCATCCGATTCATAGAGCTTTCGCGGCAAGTACAACCGAACCTCCGCAACCGAGAAACCGCTTAAAAACATTTCTCACCACTCGTTAAGCTCTCCCCGATTCCGCACTTTTTGACACGCGAACGAATTAGCCACAGCTGTCGACAAGTGATGATTGGTTGTACACCAGCGTCCTTGACTGCGCGCGCAAAGATCGCCAGAATGGGGGAAGCTCGGAGGCGAAGCGATCGAAGTGATGGGAGTAATTTGAGTACGGGCAGTGGTAGGGGTTCAGCTGGCGGAGGTTCGACTGTACGATAATTTCTTCGCTGGTAATCAAGGGTCGTCCAAGCCGATTCGCGGGAGTACCATCTCGCGAGAAACATGGTAAATCGTTCTCTACCTCTGCCGATGGTAACGTCCTATGTGCGATATCTGTAGGCGGGGCATTCTGGGAACCCTGTGATCGCGAGTGCTTCAAGTTGCGAACCGCAATTCCTCGAGGAAAATTCTGCGCCTACGCGAATCTCACACTCGACTATTGCCACGGTTCTTTTTTCCCCCATCGAACAAAATAAACATCTAAAAACTTAAAAAGAGAAGGCTAGAGCTTCAGCAGCCACCTTATTAAATTCAACCATTATATCGTCATTATTATCGTCGATCGCGACGACGACGCGTCTCACGCTCGACGACATCAGCCGGTGTGTTGCGAGACGTGTCGCTTCGGACGCTTTCCGCGCACTCGAGTACCTCGCGGTTACCGCGAACTAAACTAAGAAAAGTACTTCTCTATCTTATGATAAAACAACTAGAATCACTGTGTACCATCACCACGTGGATACGCTAGAATATTAACCCTTCGGGAGAACACTAGGAGCTAGAATCGTGCGCAGAAAACGTCGTATTCAACGTTGTCCCGTCTCTTACATTTTGTTTGCCCCCACCCGAGATCGAGCTCTTCTCCTCCTTCCTCCTCTCATTTCCCCCGCTCCCCCTCTCTCTCTCTCTCAATCGCGCAACCATTCTCTCGCTCATTCGCCCGTTCAATCATTCCAGCAAGCACGCGCGAACTCTTCGCACTCTTTCTCTTATTCTCTTCGCGACGCGCCTTCCGGTCGCGCGCCGACGGCAAGGCGACTCGAAGACTCGTGATTCGTAGCTCCTTCCCGTTCCTCTGATTCTCGTATTTACACTCGATGTCGCGCCCCCACGAACCACGAGCTCCGATTTGCCGTATCTCGCGAACGCGTCCGAGACGCGCGCGTAAACCCCGCGCCCGAAAAAGGCACCAAAAGTAAGCTCGCAAATTTACCGTAAAAACGTCTCGCGCGATCCGCCTTAAGGGGCGTGGTGGTAACATTGGTGCACGGGTGTACCGAGCCCTGCAAATCCCTAAATATGTACTCGCGACTGTCTACACCAATCTATACAAACAAACGGCGCCGACGCTGCTGAGTGGGCTGTAGGCAAAAAGCGTCTCGTCCGAGTAACAATAGAAACGTCATGATAAAAACCACGAACACGCAATGTACAATTTGCTTCATATCGATCCTGGTGCCGCCGCAGTACGAAGAGATAAAAGGATCGAGGGTGTTCGCCTCTCTCGCGTCGATCTCTACAAACAGGGTGTCTTCTGCGAGAGAGAAAGAAAGGATGGAAAAAAAAGAGCGACAAGTCGACCGAACGGATCAAAAAATGTCCGTCCGAGTGTTATTTTTCGTGACTCCCGTTCAAACGGATTCGACGCGGTGCGGCAATTAGCTCTGTACATACAACATGTGCACACATATATCGGGGTTTACGCGTCTCGCTCTCTTTCTCTCTCTCTCTCTCTTTCTCCTTTTGTATTATCGCCACATTTATATGTGTATACGTAAATGTACGTACGTTTCCGTGTTCTTTTGCCTCGTGTGTACGCGTGTCCTGTGTGTATGCTTTTTTTTCATTAAACGTAAATACAGGTATCGTTCTAGTATTGTTCATACTATAATATGATATCGATATTATATATAATCTAACTATACATATAACTATATACAAGTGAGGCTGCTGGGGAATGAATGGGTGTGGGGGGTGGATGGAAGGCAACTGGTGATGATTACGGGAGCGGAGGGGTGGTCGAGGGAGAGGGGAGAAGGTCGAGAGGACTGTCTTCTTTTGCGTTTCTGTTTCTTCCTGCGGATGGGACGTAATCCTATGTAGGGAAGAGTTGGTGGTGGTAATGGTGATGGTGGCGGTGGTGGTGTTGGTGGTGGTGGTGGTGGAGCGGAGACCCAACGTCGGCCATTGGTTAGACGTCCGTATACTTGCTGAGCTTATCGCGTAGAAGCATGTTCTCGTTCTTTAACCGGTCCAACTCCTGCCGAAGACCCATGTTCTGCAACAGGCGTGAAATGCGAGAAAAATTAGATACGGCGTCCTTGTATAATAAGTCGCACACAGGCACGCGACTATGATCTAGAAATCGAGCTCGCTCTGGCTTTGTTTTCGGAGAAAACTGCAGCTGAGAACTGAATCAGTGGTCGATCGAGGAAAGTCTCTTGCGATGTGATTTTTAAATTTGACTAGAAATTCGAATGGTTTTACTGCGTCGCGCATTATAATAAAGATGTACGCGCGATCTTTCTATGATCGACCATCCTATGCCGCGCGGTAAAACGTATTTTTCTACGAGAAATAATGATTCTCGTTGAAGCGATATCGAAATTAACTACAGAGAAGATAGCTACTGAGACGAATAAGAAAAATGCAATAACTCACATCCACTACCAGCTGATTAGACTGGAAGGGAGCATCGACCAGCAAGTTGAAGCAACTCACCTCTTTCTCGAGGAAACCAGCCCTGAGAGCTATCTGATTCTCCTTCATGCGGCGCGCATCCCGCGACCTCTTCGCCGCCATGTTGTTCTTCCTACGACGCGCCCAGTATTTGTCATCCTTCAAATCATCCGGAACGAACTGGGGCACCAAATGGAACAGAGGTTACGGGTCGATATTAAGTCGTCGTCACGACTCGCGATTGTCGCAGGGCGACTTGAACGCGGGGATGGTACGCAAGAAGCAACCAGCAAGAAGGTTCTGCTCTTCTCCGAGACGCTCAGTCACACGAGCGTAACGCGATAAGCGATATTTCGAGCTTCCTGCAAACTGCCCGCAGACGAAACGCGCGGATCCCGTCGACGACGACGGAGCCGGCGAAGAGAGAGAGGACGGAAAAGAGATTCACCTGTTTCCGAGATTTCTTGATCATCGGCTGGGGCTTGAGTTCCTCATCGGAGAAGGCCCGGGTGCGAGGATCAAAGTCTCGCCCCGATGATGCCATCGAGAGCGCTACAAGAGACAAGCCATATTGTATTCGTATCGAGTCCTCGGAAGCTGTCACGCGCAAAGGAATCGATATCGGTCACGTTAGTTTGGTAAGTTCCTTCCGTGTTGCCCTCGACATCCGGTTCACGTTATACGACCCGTGGACTCGGGCCGGAGAAGATGCTTTTTATCGAAATGGATAGTCCGAAAGACTGGTTGGCGATTATTGATGCTCGAAAACAAAAATTAATTTCTCTCCGTCGTAAAATGATACACATATTCCAGACGATCCGTCTCGATCTTACCGCACCACGTCTCTTAAGCTATATTGCAGCCCCCTTGGAAACGGAAGCAAGCGGGAAGGGATCACGAAACTCCTTCTCTCCCGAGTCCACTTCGGGGTGTCGGTGTTGGGGGCGAATGTAGGGCGTACATGGTCATAGCGGATGTACTCACTGGAGTCTGCGGGTGATGGCGGGTTGAGGGTGTCCGGCGAGCAACATTCGCTCGGCGAGGGTGATCTCTCGCGTTTGGTGACCGGTTCGAGGTGTAGGCTCGCTGGGCCTTGATGGCTTCCAGCATCGCTATTGTTCATCTTGTGCAGCTGACCGCCCTGCATCGTGCCCTGACCACCCCCGGCCACCCCGTCGACTGGGATGCCGTTTTCGGAGAGGAACTCGTCCAGGTCCACGTACTGGAAGGACGGGAAGCTTTACCGCGGTGCTTACGGTTGTTAGAGAGTCGAGGAGGACTCTTGTGGTCAATTTTGTGGCGAAGCATGCAACGTACACAAACACTGGTCTAGTTATTCGGGACGATCAACAGGAGCGCAAGCACGAGAGAGAATGGCGTTATCGTTCGTCGAGTCGTTGGTGAAACGCGGGCGGGGCGAGCGACGAAGTGGAAATGGACGGGTGCTGATCAGCCGGCGAAATTTTAGAAGACAACTTTTTCAGCTAGGAACGATCGTCCGTGGTGAACCCCCCGGACGTACCCCCGCATCGCCGACGTCCACACGGAGAAAAAGAATAGCGATGCTCACTTTTTGGACAGCATTGATCGCCGTCTCGACAGCGATGATAGAATTCTTACACGAAATTGAGTACCGATAGCGATGATCGCTGTTGGGACGCGAACAAGTTATATTCGCACGCTAACCGTCGCTGTGCGAACACGATTTACTCGCGTCCCTGTAGCAACCGCCCCTATTCGTTATCGCTTTCGGTGCTTGATTCGACCAGCGCCGACCGGACAGCGACTGTTGCTATTTTTGTTCTCCGTCCATCGAGCGTTAGCCGCGCGTCCCGATCCTGTTCCCCGTTTCCCAGTCGCACCGACGACGGCGATTTCGACAGCAACCGCATTGTTCATCGACTTTATTGCAGCGACAAAAAGTCAAGGTCCCGCGTCGGGCAAGAAGTGTCAATGAGGAATCAAGGTTCCCCCGTGCGGAGATCGATAGCGCGCCGGGAAAGGCCACGAGATGTTGGACTTTTCTCGATTGCGCTCGAACTCGACATTTACCCACTCTCGCGCACCTCCGAGGATTCCAGGGATTCCGAGGACTCCGCGAGTAACTGGGTTCGCGGTTCCGCGTCGGCTCGCGGCGTGGCGCTCCACGCGATCGAGAGGGGAAACCGCGAGTCGTCCGCTATCGCGTCACGAATCGCCAGTCCGATGTAGACACGGAAGCAGGAAGTCTTTTTCCTCCCTCGTTGAGCATTCGGTTGTAAATTCTCCGAATTGATCGGGAGTCCGAATAGCGAGCAGAGAAAGTCGAAGAAAGGGGTAGCGCGGCGTATTTCGAGGCAGGGCCACGCCCACTTCGTTGCCTTCGTATCACTGCGCGATAAGACGGTTCCTTCTGTATGCACACACTGGCAATTTATGTGCCGAGATAATACCGGTTGATCGGGAAGCGTGCGGGTTGACGGAGAAAAACTGCATTTCCTGCGGGTCCGCGTAACGACGCGAGGTGAAAGTGTCGGGAACTGCCGTTTGATCGTTTCGCCGGTTCCCGCGCTAATCGTCTCTCGATTCCTGTACCGCCTGCAGACGAAAGCTGCGCGCCCGCGTGACACTTTGTCAGCCGCTCGCCTTTTAGCAATGTCGGACGTTGGAATTTCGCAAATGAAACGATAATTCGATATCGATCGAATTGTCTAGTCGACCGAGGAGTCGTCGAGTACTGTTTACCGAGATTTCCGTCTACCGCATTTCCATCGGTGTCACGGGCGCGTCGCAGAACGCAACGCGAGGGTTCTCCAGCGCAACAGGTTCCGCCTGTTAACGCACGGGTTCTTCGCAGGCGTCAGGATGCGGACGAGGATGGGATAATGATCCTTTTGCGTGTAAAAAAGAAGTTGGAGCAAAAAACGAGCGAGGTGTGAGTGCCATGCAGCGCGCGACGACACGCGTCCGGAAATCATCGCGTTGCTACGAGGTGCGGGAACGCGCCGAGCGTTTCGTCCTTGCGACGATCGAAAGGATGCGCGGGAGAGGATCGGAGAAGAGTCGAGCGAGTCGGCTCGAGATGGAAAGGAACGCGAGGAGATTCGATTCGTCGATCGCATCGCGCGGACAGGTGCGGGAGATCGGCATAACGGGGTCATCGGCCGATCCTCGTCTCTCTCGATCGGCGATGCGATATTTATCGCGATGTCCCCAGACGCGTTTCGCGTATTGACCCGAGCGCCCGGTTAATTCGCTCGTGCAGCTACCGCGAATTGCAAGCCATATTATTTCGATCTAGTTCAATTCGCGACGCTGGAGTCGAAGTTCAAGATCTTTGCGGATACTTCCATTCGATTGGCGACGCGGTATCGATGCAGACGCCGATGGAAAGGTTGAGTTGGTTCGACAAAAAAAAATTGCTCGACTCGGCAAAGTGCTGCGGTCACTGGCTCTTAAACAAATGATTGAAAATATATAATGACTGTAAAATAACCGATGCGGTTAAAAGTGTGAAAAAATAATTTGTATTTCTCGTTGGCACACAATAATTGTATTGCTCAAAAGAATATTCGATTCTCCGTAAATCGTAAGGGTGATGTTAATTCTGCCTCTCCTCCTTCCACCCCCTTCTGAGATCGCGCATAGCCACCCCTGCACGATCGAACAGGCGAATCTACAATCGAGCGCTCAACGGCTCACGCTCTGCGTCAAGAATTAAATTGGCTATCGGAAATATAAATTGTCGCCCAACAACGGAGCTCGTTATAAGGACTAGCCTACATCTCGTTACGCACGAGAGCGACACACCTGTGCGACCCGTCGCTAATTTACAAGAGCGCCCTTCGATCGTCAACGAGCGGCTTCGATACCGAGGGAAAGGGATGAGAATAAGCGGATATTCGCGAGGACTCGTGTTAATCGCGTCGAATCGAGAACCTCGAAGAGACCGTGGAAGACATCCGAGTACGCTTTCCAATTAATTCGCAATTGCACGAAAATTTGGCGACAGCTCGTCGTCCCACGCCGGATTGGTCTCCCCGAAAACGCAATGACGTCTCGCATGCACGCACATCCCGTCGAACGAGTGTTAAGGACCATACACAAAAAAAGTATACACATGCAAGTACGCACGCACGCGAGCACATGCCGGGCGGTTATCACACACGCGTTCGCGCACGTCAGGCGGAACACGTCAACCGAAATAGAATTATGCGGTGCTCGCGGACTCGGGCACTTCCTCCCTCGATTTTCAGCGAGAAATCGATTCGTCGCTGGACGTTCTCAAAAGGCCGAAATGAATGTGGGTTATGAAATCTCTCAAACGACTCGACGAACGACGATTATTTCGATCAGGTTACGGTGAGCGGATGCAAGCAGCACTCAACAACACGCCGCCGTCGCGGATGCGAATTTTGTTTCAGCTGATGGGCTGAGGGCTTACCGTCCCGCGTCTGTGTACATACATGGTTCAATACCTTCAGGTCGGCATCGTAGGGAAGAGTTTTGTCCCACAAATTCGGCCCCAAGAAGGCGGCCTGCGCTTCCACGTTGCCCCAAAGCTCGCCGTCGGCGTCCTTCTTCTCCTCCGGTCCATCCTTGCCCTGCTTCCCTGGAAGAGAAAGGACGACGCGAATTTAGATACACGGTGAAAAAAAGTGGCGTTGATTTTTAAGACCATTTCGCCGGTGCGGACTTATACCGTGTGAGGCTAAATTTACTCGCCAGGGGAGAAACACGAATGAATTTTTGGCCAATATCGATATGAGGCTTTATCGTAGATAAGAGCGTGATCTTCAAAAAAGTATTATACAAATGTGAGAGCCAAAAGCTCACAGGTGATTGGTGAGATAATAGTGATTCGAGTTACGCGTCAATCGCTTTTCGGCGGATGAACAAATTTACTAATATTCATAGAACGGGTTATGCGAACTGAGAACTAAATATTAAAATAATTTAATTTTTTGCCAAATCATATTATCATTTAATGGCTTCTTTAGAACAGAAAATAACTTAGATACGTTGTATATAATATATACGTAATATGGAACAATTTTGTTTAGAATTCTATATGAATTCTTAATAATTGTAACAGTCTTAGGTATCGAGCTATTTGTGAAATCTGAGTATTTTCGATAAATTCCAGAAAAATTTTTATTCTCTGAGTATTCCATGACTTTTTCCCGATCCACATAATTCCTTGACAATTTCAGCTTTTCCAGAATTCCCTGACCGCTGGACACCGTGTCTATATATATTACAGGTCCACATCGCAAAATTTTGTAGTGTAGGTACGTATGCACGATATACGCGCGCGGTCGTTCGGGATCGTTTTTTTCCCCCGGAATTCGCTCGCCGGTTGGGCATGGGAGTGAGATCATCGTCGAGGGTTCGAGGGACTCTCCCATACGCTCGACCCGAAAAGGAGGAAGAGGCAGCGTCGCGCGCGCGCGCGCGTGGCAGCCGTGATGGGGCCGCGAGCAGGAGATCGCCATTCGCGGCCCTCTCGCTTGGTTTAGCGGGCACGTAACACTCCGTACATCCTAGGCGCCATAAATCAAGACGAGATTACACGTTCGTAAGAGGCGAAGCGCCTACTCTTTCCCAACGATCGAAAGTCGTTTTTCCCCTCGACGACGACGAAGCGCGACTGATCCGACTCTCCATCTCGGATCGGAATATTTTCTCGAGTCGCCAGAGTGAGAGAGGAGCGCGTGACTCCTTCCTGTAAAGTCCTCTCTAGCGAGCGCCGAGCGATTCAGTGCTCTCCCGATCGCGCGCCGCAGTGGGTCATTATTTCTGGAAAACGCGCCCGCTTCGGGGCCGCCGCCGCCGCCGCGTTCTTGGCCCTCGCGAACGCGGAACAGACCACTTAAAGCGATGCCCTCCGGGTGCCGAAATTGCCTCGCAAAAAGAGCGCCGAGCACCGGCCGCGCTGGCCTTGAAGAAGCTTACCCAAAAATAGCGAGCGGAGCGGTCTCTCGCGGAGTTTTCGTGGCGTCTCTGTCCCGCGCGACGACCGGCTGTCGTGGTCTCCTGCGCGCGGCAACGGGGAACATTGTATACGGGTGCAATGTAGCGTCGGGGAAAAAATAGAAGAAAAAGACCGGGCGCGAATCGTGCGTCCGGTGAACGGTGAGGACGAAGATACGACGCGGAACGAATTAAGAGCATATCCGGGGAGACGACTTCTATTTAAATTACAGGCTTCTGTATAAATTGAAGTCATTGAGGTGAAGTGGACCGTTAAAAATAGCATTCGTCCAGCACTTATGGATAATACTTCTATCGGCATCCGCGGAAAAACTATCTACGGAGTAAATAAAAGCGAGCAGCCGCCACCGCGATCTCGTTAGCATCCATTTTTTTGCTCGAATAAACACAGTCGAGGAGCGAGCTTCCCCATAAAATCGAGCGTCGAACGGAGAAATCGCGCGCCGCGAATTTAGCGAGCGCGCGAGCGCGGAGGACTTTCGTTTTCTTCCGCCCCCCCCGTCATCGCGCTGCGCGTGTTGCGTCGATGAGATTGCCAAATCGAAAGGAAGAAGAAACCGATCGATCTTGTTCCCTCGAGAAATCTAGCCGCTGGTTTTTCGGTGATTTTTCTAAATCCACGCGTAAAAAAAAAGTATGTCTAAAGTACGGCGGAAGTCTGGGAAAAGTTAAACCAAAAAAGTACGGCTACGTATCGTATCCCAGACTTTCAGTCGTTCAACGATGCGCTCTTCAATTGGAGTTCAGTTGTTTGTCAGTTGATATTGTTTCCATTTATTATTTCATTAAACTTTCTAATTATTACCGATGAACTATATTCTAAAACCGAACAAGTCACTATAGTTTTATAATGAAGAACCCACACAATAGAACTGAATCAAAAATGTAAGTCGAGTAAAATTTACTTTTCAGCAGATATGAAAAAATCATCTGACTGAAAATCTGGGATACGATCCCTAGTCGTACTTTTTTGGTTCAACTTTTCCCAGACTTTCGCCATCCTTTAGTCATGCTTTTTTTTACGCGGGGATCCCCGGGGTCACCAGCATTACCGGGCGAACGAGCATATGCCTTGGACGTGCGCCGCGGAGCCGATCGCTCCGCGAGATTTTCGTCGAATCCGTTTTCACGCAGCGTCCGCGCGATTTCTATAGGCGAGAATTTTTTCACTGGGTGCGTTTCGGGGAGGTCGATTCGATTTCGATGGAGGAGTCCGTCGAGTGGTTTCGTGCGATATTGTACCGCGCGCGCGCGAGCTCTTTATAGACGTTGGGTGAGGAGAGTGGTCGGGTCGACTGTCAAGGCTATGAGACCGTGCTTGTCACGCTAGTCGTAGATCGAATGAAAATAACACGGGATGATGATGATGATGATGATGATGATGACGATAATGATAGTAATGACGACGATCGTTATGAGACAGAAGAATGATGCTCGGGCAAACGAGCGGTTGTACGATGAATCGAAGAAAAAATCCGCACGACTCGAAATTTTACCCGTATTTTGATGTTTTTAATACTAAGTCTATATAAACTCCTACTTTTTGGACCTTGAGTTGGTAAAATGTTCGCTAACGGATCATTTTAGGCTCAATATAGGGTCTCGATACAATGGAAAATCGACCTATTGTAAGCCTAAACGAGTACTTACGATTTAGGCTAAACCTGTTTCCGAAATAGACGCGGTTAAATAGCGATTCGCGATGCAAGTGAACGACAAATCGATCCGAATAAATAAACGTCGATTCGCATTAACGTTCATTCGTGCGAGAGAAACGCGCCGGCGCGCTAGAAATTCTCGATGAAACCAGCTAAAAACGCGCGCTGGGAGAAAAATTCCCGGAGAATTTGTTTACATTTGCTCCATCACCCGTAAATAATTGCCGAGGAATTTTTGCTTCATTTCCAGACTTTTTCGACTCGCTCTTCCCCTCGCCCCCCCCCCCCCCCCCCACGCCCCCTCTCTCTCTCTCCTCTCTTCGCCGGTGAAATTTCACCGTGGCGGAATCGCGCGTAAAAACCGGAAGGCGTCGAATTGGCCGCGGCGCAGGAAGGACTCGCCGGCTTTTTATTCGCGGGGGCGGCGCGCGTAACGATACTCGGGGAAAAATACCCACCGCGCGCGCGGCGGAATAATCTATCGAATGCGCGCACCTGTAGCGCGTTCCGCGTTCGAGGGTATCGGCGACGGCGGCGTGGCACGCAGAGAAACCGTATACCCCGCGTCGCACTTTCGATCGCGACGTTCACACATTCGCGCAGGGCGAAGAGAGCGCGCGGCGGCGGCAACGGGCATACGAGAACGCGCTACATGCCGCGATCGTGAGTATACATACCTACGTTACGGCGTATTGCGAAGGCAGCCTTGAATTTCTAGGCATGCCTGCGACAATTGAATGGAAGACCGACATGCCGCGCGCGACGCGGCGGAATAGCTATGCGCGCGAGGCGCTTGGAAAAGAATCGACCGAGCGCGCGCTGCGAGGGTATGCATAGTCGTGTACACGCGCGTGTCATCGGCGAGCATTTTCCAGGCGCGCAGCGTCGCCAAATGTGCGGCGTCGACAGCGTGGGACGCGACGGATGGCAGCAGAGCGCGGCGGATCGGCGTGACACGTTAGTCCGGTCCGCGCCTCCTCCGATCGATATTATGCGACGATTGCCACGCCCCTAAGTATTCCTGGATCGTTATTGAGCGGGTGATCGCGGTCGCGAGCGCGTCTCGATCGATCCTCCCGTCTAATCGTCGAGTGCACTGTAAAAAATTCTGCGGTGTGGACCTATATATATATGTCTATAGACCAGTTTTTGGTGTTAAATAACAACGGCGTAAGACGGGATGACACCAGATGCGGTACATATAGGTCCGAACTGATGAAATGCCGTTAAAAAATTAACACCGCTTTTTTGCTGTGCGCGTTTTCCGCAGCGGATTGTTTTTCGACGATACACTGAAGAAAAATGTGCTTCATTCAATCGCCGGTGAGGTTGAATACGGCGACCCTCACGGTGTAATTGTTTCGAGTAGATATCCAATTGTTTCAATTTCAAATCGGTTGCTTCAACTCTATTTATTTTTCCTTATGTACACTCTTACGGCATTGAAGCAATTGCAACAAGAGGTTTGCCGTATTCGACTTCACCGATGGTTCACGGAGAAAAAGAATTAGTCGGATCTACTAAAAACTACTTGCGGGGTCGCGAGTAATTATTTATTTACATCGATTAGGTCTGTTTTCATACTAATCCGATATCTCTTCCTTGCAATCATATGAAATGGCATGTAATTGCAAGAAAGAAATATTCAATTAAAATTAAAAAAGATCTATGTAATTGAAGTAAATAAATAATTACTCGCGCGACCCCGCAAGAAATTCTTAGTAGATCCAACTAATTCTGTTTCTTCGTGTTGAAGCAAATTTTTGTCAAAGTGTATTCGAGCGACGAGCGTCGGATTGCGAGAGAACGAGATCGTTCTTTCTCTTTCCGAATAACGATTGATAAAGATTTATTCTCGATTCGAACGCGTTGTACAAGTCTAATGTAACTTTCGCCTTGCCGATCGACGCGAGATTCGCGCCCGAATCGAATCAACGCGATTGAAGGAAATTTAGAACCCACGCCCGTCCGTCGTAGGAATTTACCGATCGACTCGCTCGCCGTGTACGCGATTTCACCGACGCGTCTTCGATCCGCAGCCCCCGCGATCCGCCGGCAATGATCCCGCGCGGCGGAGCGTCCCGTATCGTCGGTTCCGACACACGCGCGTTCGCGGCGCAGCCTTGACTATTGTTCTCCCGACGTCAAAGCGGCCGCGCGCGCAGCCGACGTACTCTCTCGCCGCGCTGTTTACCGCGGAAATGCAGTTCTCGTGAATGAACGGATAAAAATCAGAGAGGCCTCTCCCGTCCCCCGCGTCCACCCTTCCACCGTCCCCCCGTATCCCCCTCCCGCCATCACCCGCTGCCCCACCCGTCGACGCTTCGCAACACGAGATTAGTTCCGCAGAGCCGCGCGACCGGCAGCCTTGAACCAAATTACTGCCGGCCGTTGTTTAGTTGTTTAGCCACCGCACGGTGACGGCGGCTGCACCATTACGGGTCGAGAGTATTTACAGAAGAGCGCTCTCGGTCGGGCCTGAAAACCACCCTGAAGCGCGATCACGGTGGCGAGGATCACGGAAAGAGAGTTCGTACAGGGGGAAATAGTTCATAGAATCAAATCACATTAGCGCGGCGAGAATCTTCGAGAATGCACTGAGAAAAATAACTTGGTCTCAGAGTGACAAAACACATCTGGATAAATGAATTAATACCGAGGGAGAAATTTGTTCACCGAAATAAACGGTTTTTTTTTGCATAGTCTTAAGAGCACATTTATTCGATTCGAATGAATACCGATCTGATCCAAATAATATTCAATTAAACGAACAATATTTATATACGTTCAATCGATATTCATTTTAAGCGAATAAATGTGCTTTTCGGACTATTCGAAAATAAATTTAATTGATTCGAGCACATTTTTTTTCTCAGTGTAGTTATTTTAACCAAAGTACCAGTAAGTTGAACCAAATATCAAGTTATTATTCTAACTGAATGTTTAGTTACTCCAACAGTATGCCTAGTTATCCTAATCAGAAAATAGTCAGTCTAATCAGACACACAAATGAAGAGGGTCCATATTTCACCAAACGGTTATGGTCTCCAGAGGATTTTGATCAGATTAACCAGATTTTTTCCTCGGCGTGCACTCGCAATAACGAGTGATTTATGCTCATGAGCCAGCTTCTCTAACAAAAAGGAGACGAGACCCGCGGAGAGGAGGAGGAAGAAGAGTTCTCGAAGGACTGTTACAACGCGCGGGGACACTCGAGTGCGATTTCCGTTAGCGGGAGAACCAGTTTCCCCCCGTTTTCTTCGGCAGACGAGCGATACGCCGGGGTCTAACGACGGTCTTTCACGTAACCGCAACACGCGATCCCGTCCCCCGTACACGCTCGCGTCCAGCACGCGGCCGCGTGTTCGCGTTTTGCACGAAACGCCGCGCGGAGCATCGATTCCCTTTCATCGGATACGCCAGGAGTATTCGCTTCCCGGATCTCGTCGTCTCGAATTCGACGCGGCGGCTGGCAGGCGATCGAGGGGAAAAAGTCTTGGATCCGGACGAACGTTTCCTTCGATGGAAGTTACACTCAATTCCGTGTACTGAGACAAACATTTAATGAAATCAAGTAAATGTTTATTTGTATATTGCTGACTAAATGTTCTATCGACTCAACTGATATTCATTCGTCCCAGTAAAATATTTGATTGGCACAAGCTGACATAGTTTGTCAATAAAAATACTTTGTTGGGACAAGTCAATATTACTTGAGCCAATTAATAATTTAGTAATATAGGTATAAATAAACGTTTGGTTGATTCTACTAAATTTTTCTCAGTGTACGATACATTTTGATACGATAAATCGAACAGGTATCAGTTCGACCCTCGATATAAATACCTACTCGAATCGAATTACATATTCAAATATTGATACCAAATTAAATCCAATGAAATAAAATCGCATCACCAATTCGAATACGACGGAGACCCCGAAAATAACCCGAACGACAAAAATCCGCTTCGGGTTAAGCCGGCTACACGGTACACACGCGGCGATGATGTTCGAAATAGCCGGGGCGGCCCCAAGGCCACAGGAAACTATCTCCAAACAAATGTGATTGTTTACCCGTCCACGCCGCCGGTACAGTTATGTCGGCGCGATCCCGTAACCGAGTTGATGAGGTTGCGATTTATTATTGCCGGCTTATCGACGCGTTTTTTCGAGGTGAGCGCACTCCGCGTCTCCCTCATTGATGATTGCAGGACCCGGCGAGACCAACAATGTGTAGGTACATTGACTCGTACACGAGTCTCCTTTCTCCGGCGCTCTCGCGCTAAACGCATCGACGATCGATCGCGCGCAGACATTCGGACGCACGGAGAAAAATAATTTATCAGTGTAACGTTATTTAAGTTACCGTAACAAATACTTGAGCTGAGACAGTGACGACAGATCGAACATTGTTTCACCCATCACGACTGTTCCGTCATCCGAAATTTCTCCGATCCGAACCAGGCCTGGTCTCAATTGATTCAAATGATCGACGTAACGCAAAGGAGAAGCGCACGTCGCGAGATCTCTCGTCGAGCGAGTCGTCCTCCGGGAGAAGGCGAGACGCTGCGCCGTTCGCGCGACTCGAAGGGGTTCCCTTTCGCTTGGCCGCACGGCGTTGCAATCCTATACGCGTATCTTCGAGGACGCGTCACGGTTCGGAGAGATCATCTCTGGTTGGATCGAACACGAACGAAGTCGACGACGACGACGACGACAATCCGCACGGAGGACGTTCTTTCTTTTCAAGGCTCAAGGTCCCACGAGTCGATTCTAATTGCACGGTCTTTTATTCGACTCGCCGCGCGATGCTGCGCCGCCCGTCCGCGGGGCCGCCGGTCTGACGTATTTTCCGCGCACTTTTACGGGGAAACGAGATCAGCCGCTTCAGGGACGCGCCGCGACTACGCGAACGGAGAAATTCGTAAGGAGCGCGGACACGCCGAGGCGAGAGAGCCGTTCCGATATAATTATCACGGCTACGCTCGAGTGAACGGGAGCGCGAACGCGTATACAGACAGAGGTCTCGCACATAGGTACACACAAAGAATGCGGTGCAACGAGGGAGAGCACGGTTATTCGCTTCCGGTCGTAAAGCAAAACAGGAAATACGCGCAGGCGAATATGCCGGGCGGCGCGGCGCTTTCCAGGGGAGTGCCGACCCGGATTTATTATTCGCGGTAGCCTATGAATCGGCGGACGAGTCTTCCGCATCGTCCAGATGTCGAAGAGCGGGTACAGTTCGCGCTCGATATTGGCCTCGCCGTTCAGATGAGCGAACAAAATTCGATAGCGACGCATTTTTTTCTACGAATTCGTTGGATCGTTCGATCCGATTTTCGAGTTTGAGACAGATTTTTCATCGCGCGGGAATGCAGATTAATAAATTTGATTACGACAATTTATCAACCGCAGTCCGTTCGAGTCAATTATTAGTTCGATTAAATCGACATTCCTCTACCCGTCACCGTCGATTCAGTCAAATCTATTACACTTTTCTCTCGGTGTACTGTGAATAATATTTCCAATCAGCGCGCATCGCACCTCGAAGAAAACGACTGCGAGAGTTCAACGAGCGGATACGTGGACTCCGGGCCGATTCAATTCGCCGGACGATAATAGCCAGGCGTAGAACACTGACTTACGAGCGGTAAATCTCGAATAGTTGGCAGAGGTCGGATGATTTGTATGCGGTAAGCCGCGATCATCCTCCTGACGAACGACCAGCAAAGCGGTTAAGTCAGATCCTATAACGCACCGCGGCGCGCCCGATGCCGCGCGCGAGCGCGCGCATTCACGCGTTTGCGGGAAGTCGTTAAATTCAGTTCTCTTACGCCGTGTATAGTCGAGGCGTTTAAAGTCGGGGACTTTTTCACCTTTCGGTGATGCATCAACGGCCGGCGTCGGTACGGCAGTTTTCTACTTATCTCGATTCTTTCCTCATCTCGTTCAATTATCTTCGTACCGAGGAGAACAGAATCGGTACTTCTCCGACGACATGAATTCTGTCGCTGGTGATTTTTTAAAATGTCATTTTCAAGCGTACCGACCAACGATTAATCAATTGTTAGGTATGCTTTCATTGATCCAGGGCAAATGCCGCCTTACACCGAGATAAATAATTGCTGGGGCACCAAACGAAATGTTTGCTTCAATCAAAAACACGATATAATTCCGGGATCGAGCCATAATTTTTTTCGTGCATATGGAAAATATTTGATAGGTTCGAGCAATTATTTTGTTTTTCACACAGAACGAATTTCTCGTTCAAACAAAGGTACTCTCGAATCAACAATAAATAAATATTTTTCCGTCGAGAACCTGTATCCTTACAACTTTGTAAGACCGTGCGTTCTTGATTCAAGGCATATTTTTTTTCACACATTAGCAATTATTTCTCTCAGTACAGCCAACAAGAGAGAGCATGAGAATTAATGATACATTGACTGGTACGTTCAAAAATGATATCATAAAGTCACCAGCGACAGAGTAGAATCGCGCGAAAATCGACAAACCCATCGATCTTCGATAATAGCCAATGGATTCTCCGAGCTCCTGCATCGTACATCTATACCGCACGCGCGATGCTCTACATTCCCTTCTATACGCGATATAACTATCGCGCCTATCCACGTGCAGCGACGATATCGAAGTCGAGCCCCATCAGGCATGTCTCTCGGGCGTTATACAGCTGGCTGCTCTCTCGTCGTACCATTTATTCAGTCGTACACGCGTGTACACAGGTGCGGCGCAAGGACGTGAAATCGTCCGACGACGTCGTCGTCGTCGTCGTCGTCGTCATCGAGTCGCGCGCGACGAATGTCGAGAGCGAAGGGAACGAGCGAAACGATGTATACACGACGGCTCACGGACGAAGGGAGCCGATCTCGTGGTTATCGATTTCGCTCGATCGATGCCGCGCGTACACACAGAGGAGAGGGCTCTCTCGATCGTACGATCGCGATCGGCAGCCGACGGATGCGGGTGTCCGCGCACAAGCGCAGCCAGCCACGAAGTCGTCCTTGGCCGCTCCTCCGACAGTCTCCGGACCTCCTGGGAATCGTTTCCCGGCGTTCGCACGCGCGCTCGCGCCGCGCGGTGCAAAAAGGCAGCGGGCACGCCCACGCGCGCGAGAGCCCTCGCCGATTCTCTTCGCTGTGTATCTCCTCGGCGATACGCGAATGTCGCGTGTGGAGATTACGTGTGGGTGAGCGTGCGGCTTCGTCGTATGCGTGCAGACGCACCGGTCTCGGCTCGGATCGAGCTCTCGAATCGATGTTGTTTTCTTCTCGAGTTTCATCGACGGATTCGTCCCGCGGGAGAGCGTGCGGCGATACGCGGAGAAGTATTGCGCGATAGGTACGATGATTCAACGCGGAAAGACCGGTGCATATCGGTAAATTTTACTGTATTTACGGTAAGGTGCACACATGTGAGGATTTTCGGATGTTTTTACAGCGCGGTACAGTAATCTTTCTTTTGAAATTATCAAATCGTGATAGTTTACACTACAATTGACTAGAATTTTTCCAAGGAAAACTCGTTCTCCGGTACGGTAGAAACGTTAAAAAATCCTTGCGTGTGCGCCTCTTTTACTGTAAATACGGTGTACAATTTACCGGTATCAGTTTTTCCGCGAACACCGAAGGAGTATATCGACGATCGGAGATCAACGTCGATAAATTCGCAGGTGACGAGATAATCGCCGTTGAAAGCACGGTCGCTCTTTATCGTTTGCAAGAATCTCTACGGCACACACGCATGTCAATAAGACGTCGCATCGGTCGTCAAATTTCCCCAGACTTCTTCGTCGAATCGACGGAAAGGATCTACTGGTTCCACGGAAGCTATAAGTATACATATATATATATACACATACAGAGCGTCGCATCGAAGCTGCGGACTAGAAAACTGCTCCCATTTTACCACGCGCGAGCGTAATATACGCGCCGGCTTACGACGGTGAAACCATTGGCATAAGTACCGCTGTAACGGACGAGAGTGAAAGAGGTTTCGCTTTCGTCGAGCGTCCGTCGCGCGCGCGCGCGCCCGCGTTTCCCTTCCCCGCGCAGCTCCCGAGCGCCGATCGCTCTTCGCGGGGCGCTCGGTTCCTATCCGTCGGCGTACGGATAGCTCGCCGTACGGAGGAGTCGTGCCTGGTTGCGTTTCCCCGTTACCCGGTGACCTACTCCGCGAAGAGGCAGCCAGCCGCCCGGTACCTACGCGCGCGCGAGAGGGAGCTCACTCGCGCTCGGGGCTCGGCCGATCCGAAAGACGAGGACGGAGACGCGGACACACGTGCGCGAACCGACACCCCCCCGCGGGCTTAGAAAGTGAACGCGCGCGCGCGCGCTCGGCGAAAGGAGTTCCACCTTGCGCCCCGCGCGCGGGACGCGAGAGAAGTGCGCGGGAAATCGCGGAGCGCCGGGAATTTCGAGGAAACGCGTGGAGCAATGGAAAAGCCGGGGAGTCGGAGTTTGGTATTTCGAGTGGTTTCCGTGGAAATGGGTGGACTTTCGCGCGTACCAGCGCGATGACTCGCTCGACACGCGCGTCACGCTCGGTGAAACGATTCGTTTGGATGTGGCGCGGCGCGAGAAAGTTATTCTCAATTGAATCGAAGCGATCGAGATGTATTTGCTGGCCGGAGCGATTGATTCGTTTGTACCTAAACGCGAGCCTATTGTGCGACGAGAGACTTATTTGTGTCCGATACACTTTTAATCCAATTATGTCCTGATTACATCTACCATCTTGCGTAATAGAGCATTCGAACGAGACGTTTAAAAGCGCGAGCACTTATTTATTTTCGAGATTAACGCGGGTATCCGTCGCTTCTTATCGCCGTAGCCTACGGGAGATTTCCGGTACCGCGCGAGGCGCCGATAAATCGTACTTCGCTCCGTTCCATTACGTTCCGCCTTGCGCCGCACCGACGGACGCGCGGACGTGTTTACTACAAATGAAAAAACACCGCAAACCGCGGGCACGCGCGTCCCTCTCGCAGAGGCGAGGCGAAGCGCGGCGAGCGGAGACAAGGGATAATGGAACTTCGGAGCTAGACTGCACGCTGAGCGCGGTTGACAGGCGAGGAGGAAAAGAATTTCCTTCGCGAAATTTTACTGGCCGTCCCGTAAAGCTGTCCGCGGGCGTAATTCACGATCGGCTCGTCCCTCCCGCGATTCCTCGTTCCTCCGCAAAGAGCACAACCGCGCGCTCGTACTTATTACGGCCCACCGCGGGATAACATAATATCCACTTAACGGCACTCGTATAACTCGCGAATTGCCTCTCTTGTGTTTCACCTCCCGCTCCGCCCTTCCTGGCTCCCTCGAGGGAGCGAGCGAGTGAGTTGTAAGTTTATTGCCGCTTTGTGCACGCTGTCCGAGCGACTGTGCGGCCTCCTCCTATCCCGCGAGGATAAGGGTAGGTACGGAAGGCCCGTGTGGTGTGAAGAAATTTGGGAGCCACACCGAGAAAAATAAAATCCTGAATACCATAATTAAACCGTTTGGTGAAATATGGATCTTTTCCGTCTGTTTGGTCAGACTGACCATTTTCTGGTTAGAATAACTAGACGTGTAGTTGGAATAGCTGAACGTGTAGTTAGAATAATTAAATGTTTGGTTTAAATTGCTGGTATTTTGGCTAGAATAACTAGACTCGTTTAATCAGATGCATTTTGCCGTTTTAACTAAGTTAGCCGCATGAATTTGAGAAATAATTATTCTTAAATAAATTGTTAAATTTACATTATAGTGCGATTCAAATTAGTCGCTGTACTATTGAAGTAACATTATTACAAAAAATTATGCTCATATTGAATACACGTTTAGCATCTTATTTGTATCATTTTGCGCATAATCGTGACATATTTGATGAGCCAACACTACCTAAAGTTACGTACATTTCTCTATCCGGGAAGTCACATCCGGGCGCCCCGCGGAGAAAGGGAAAACGAAAAGTTTTCTTCGCATTAACCCGTTAATGCTCAGCATCGTTCTCAGTTGTCAGACAATTTTTATTTCTAGACATTCAATCAATCTCTTCTGCGATGTTCAGGAATCGGTTTCATAAATTGTACTCCTTAATAAAATTAGACTTTCGGAGAAATTTGTCGAACAACGCGAAATAGTTTAATCCAATATTTCAAACAAGAAATTGCCCTGGAACTAAAGTCGCCAGCGAGCACTAACGGATTAATTTTGATCTATTAATTTTCAGAGCAGCTATGTTTTATAATTTACGCTCGCAATTTATCCGGAAGGTAGGTATATCCGCGCGATACGAGTCGAGTCACCCATATATGTACGCTCCAGTGAACATGCGGACGAATGAAAGGCGCGACGAACACTCGAGAACCCCTTCCTCCTCTGAGTCCGCATCCCTCTCCGTCGGTATGTACCGCTCCATCGGAACCTCGCGTGAAAACACTCCGCGGTTTCCCTCTCGCACGCACGCGGAAACTCGCGCGCTACCACTTGCACTGATTTCTCCGGGCACGCATGCGTGCCTGTGAGGGGGGGGGGGGCGGAGAGAATCGCGCGGGCCCCGACATACACGGCGGACAGGAAGGGCCCCACCGAGGAAGGGGGGAGTGGAGGCTCGGCCGCGGAGGTGGAAATTACGCGTTAATCACTCGCCCCGCGGAATGCGAGAAAGAACTCGATCCCGTGCGAATCGTTCTTCCGCAAACAACACGGATTTTATCTCGGTTCCCGTTCTCCGCACGGAGCGCGGCTTGGGTGTTGCGTTTCACTTGAAAAAAACGGATGCAGGTGCGTGGGAGGCGTCGGATAGCCTCGATCGGTCGAGTGTTTCTGCGAATACACAGTCTTCTCGACTGAATAGCTTCAGGGAAATCGAAACTCGCGTATCGCGTACACTGAAAGAAAACAAAAATGTGGTAGATTTCAATAGATCAGCGGTCACGGGCGGGGAACGCAGATTTGGTTACTTGAACTGAATAATAATTTGCTACACTGAGAGAAAAGTTTGCTTGATCGAAGCAAACGTGTTTTTAAATGGTTCTGGGAGCACATTCTGGTTCGATTCGAATAAATGCCGATTTGACCTCAATAATATTGAATGAAATCGATAATATTTATATACGTCCAATCGATATTCATTGTAATGAAATAAATGTGCTCTTACTCGGGATCATTCAAACACGTTTATTTCGATCAAGCAAATTTTTTTCTCAGTGCACAATAGACTACAATTTCTTGTCGTCAAACAATTTTTAATCGTTAGAATCAAATTATTTAATTCGAGTAACTAGATCGGCGTTCCCCCGCCCCTGACAGCCAATCAGGTCAAAACCTACTATTTTTTTCTCTGTGTACGCAAATTTAGACGCAAATCAGTGTCCCGCGGACAGTGTGTCATCGCCCGACACTCGCGTACGGGTAATCTAATCACGATCTCTCGTTACGTTACTGCAGCCCCGCCGCGATAAGACCTCGCCGCCGAAAAGCAATGCGCTTCGAATTAATCGCGAGTCGCAATGGGCATACACGAACTCGAGTGTCTGTAAATAAACGCACGTTTCCTCGCGGCGTCAATCTCAGGCGTGCAAAAAAATCCGTCGGCGAAATACGACGTAGCCTCTTCGCGTCACCTCGCGCCATCCGCGCTTCTTGCCGCTTCCTCGTCCCCGCCTCGTTGAGTTATTTGCTCAACTCCGCGCCGGGGCGACGCTCTTAAAAGAAGCGATCAGACGCGCAGGCGTTCCCGCGCGCGCGCGCGTGGTCGGTCGGCATCGCGACCGCTTTCGATATCGCGCGGGCCGCGCGGGAAAAAACGTCGTTAAAACCACGCGGAGGCGGGGAACGCGCGCCGGTCGGCCCTAATTGCAAAAAAGGTCGGATCGCGCGGCCTTTTTGCGCGCGACAGTGCTCGAGCGGCGCGTCGCCCCGACGCGGAGAGCCGCGGTGCGGCCCCGGCCAGTGAAAGCTGCACGGCCACTTTCCCCGGCGCGCGCGAGTGAACGCTCAGCTGGTTTCCGGACTCCGTGACCCCACCACGGCGTCCCGACTCTCCTGGCCGGCCCCGCTAGTCATACCGGTTTGCCGCGGTTTTCTGACAGTCGCGAGCGCGGCCGTGGCTTAAATGTTAACCGCTCTCTCGCGAGAGAAGTCGACGCGCCCGGAGTCTCATCGCGCGTCTCGTGGCGGGGCTGCAGCGACGGGTGGTGGGGGAATTTTATGCGGCGAACTTTTCGCGTCTACCGGCAGGTCGGAGATTTACGAGGTTCGGCGGTTGAGGCCAGTGGTTCGACGCGAGGCGAGTGTCTTCGTCGCCCAGGCGGGAGGAGACATTTCATTTGCGGAAAGGCATTCGGCTTTCGTGCTTCGCTCTCTCTCTCTCTCTCTCTCTCTCTCTCTCTCTCTATCGTTTTAAGGGCTCCTTCACACGAGGCCGTTTATCGGCGCCGCTTCGCCGCGACCGGTAGCGCTACTCACGCGCGTTGGTGACGCTTCGGCGCGCCATGTGAAAGCCAGAATTGTATTTCTGACATCGCTACGGATAGGGCGACTCTTCGTGGCCGCCATCCAGTGATATCGGAACTTCAATTGTAGGTCTTTCACGGCGCGCCGAAGCGCTACACCGAGAAAAAAAACTTACTTGATCGAAATAAACGTGCCTTTGGACAGTCCCAAGAGCATATTTATTCGATTTAAATGAATATTGGTCGGAGGCAAATATTAGATTATTGAATGAATTAGATGTTATTTGAATCAAATCGATATTCATTTAAATCGAATAAATACGCTCTTGGGACCATCCAAAGGCACGTTTATTTCGATCAAGTACATTTTTGTCTCAGTGTAGCAACGCGCGTGAGTATAGAGCGCTACCGATAGCGGCGAAGCAGCGAAGGGACCCTAGGACGGACGCCGAGGAAATAATCGTCCACGGAGCACGCGGTGAAATGAAACACGACGCGAGTCGTTCCTTCGCGGCGCGGCAAGATATTTCGCACGTGGTCCGCCAAATCGATCCCTTTTATTCGTACACGACGCGGACGATCGCTGCTACCGACGACTCCTCGGCTATCCTACTTTTCGAAAGGCGGTCACAGCCGCGTTGCGTAGGTCAGTTCTGCATCACTTTCGCCGATGTCTCTTTAACGCGTTACCCAACAATTACGTCGGCCCGGAGCGCGCGCGCGTTCGTAATATCGATAATTGCAACCGGCGAGCCGCGATGTAACGATCGGTGCGCCAAAGTCGCGGCGTGTGATGGTCAAGGACGACCTCTTCGCGGTTACCGTTCGCCGCGGGAATGCGAGATCCGCGGATCCCGCCGAAGTCCATCGGACGAATCTCTCGACGCGAATACGTTGCGCACGATTGCGCGCGCGTCGCCACGCGCGGAGAAAAAATGAGCGACGATAAAGAGAGCCCGCTATCGGGAACCGGCGCGCTTTATCGAGGATTTACTCGCGCGGTGAAAGCGGTTTTACGCGCGCGACGTGTGTAAATTCGGATGCGGACGCTCGGCAGTCGTGTGTAGGCAATTATCTATACCTACTCGACGTTATTATCCGGGCTTTGGATCGAGTTAGAAAGGTCCATAAATTCCGTCTCTCTTGCTCTTTTCGAGCCGCGGTTTGACGGAGAGGAAAATCAGTAAATCTGACTGAATCGGCGAAACACCGATTTAGTTATTTGAATTGGATAATTCGGTTATAATGATTAACAACTGTTGGACGAAAACGAGTTGTAGTCAATTCTATCGAATTACACCGAGAAGAAAAAATCGTTTGATTCGACTAAATTTCGAGGCTGCGGGCGGCTAGCTAAATATATAGTTATCTCAATAAATATATAGTTGAGATAACTAAGATTTAATTGAACCAGTTGAACGCTTAACTGCATCGACTAAATATCTGTTCAAATAAATAGGCTGAAAAAAAAAGATTTGCTTGATCGAAATAAACGTGTTTTTGGTTAGCCCTGAGATCGCATTTATTCATTTAGAACGAATATCGATTGGATGTGTATAAATAATATGGATTAAATTGAATATTATTTGGATCAAATCGGTGTTCATTCGAATCGAACAAATATGCGAATTATTCAAAAAGACGTTTCTTTTGACTAAGTACATTTTTTTTCTCAGTGTATAGGTATATTCAGTCAATCGCCCGTAACCTATACACTGCAAATTGAAGTAAAATAAACGATTTTTTCCTCAGTATATCAGTTTAAATAACTAAATCTGCGATCCTCCGCCCGTAACCAGCGGTTTAGTTAAATCTGCTACATTTTTTTCTCACTGTATCGCGTCTCCTCGACATCAGAGACGGTGGTAATAAAGAATCTCCCATCTGAATGCGCGGCGCGCGAGGAAAAAATCGTGGGTCGCGCGAGTGGTAACACCCAGCACCGGTTAGACCGCGGAAGCGTTCGTCCGACTCTCGCGTCGTATAACCTACTGCACCGATCTGTTCTCGCCTCTCGGATTTTTCCCTCGCGCGATGAGAACGAGGAAGAGACTGCAACAGAGGGAGAGCGGCGCGATTTGCGTGTAGAGCTTCCCAGCCCTGTTATTTACACGCGTTGACGACGCTGGTCGATCCGTGCGCGCGCTTCCCATGTTCCCGCGCGCGGAAAATTTCGTAACTCGCCACTCGCGCGTTCCCAGGAATTAACCGGAGTCGTCGAACCCGCGGATTCGGGGCGAAAGCGGCGTAAATCCATTTCGCGACGACTCGCGTCTCGCGATGTGACGCGATTCTCTCGTGGTTGTCTCGCCTCGGTGATCCTGGGTTCGACGCGTGGATTTTAAGGGCACTCTCTTATCGCGCGCCTTTTCCGGAAGTATCGTTGGCGTATTTTTTAACATCTTTATGTACTTTCGGGTCTTGGATTCGCTGCGTGGATTTAAGGGCACTCTCTTATCGCGTGCCTTCCGCGGAAGTACTCGTATTTGATTAATTCAGACGGTATTTCATTCTGTTTTAATATTTCCACAAGATTCCCATGAAAAAAAAAATAGATACTTTGAATTTTTTACACAGGAAGTTGAATGAGTACAAATCGCACTTCTTTCTCACATCTCGCAAGAGTAAGAGGGTTCCTAAGCGAGCGAGTCTCTCTCTGCGTGCGCGCGAGCGGAAGTAAGTAACACTTTCTTCCTCCTCCCCTTCCTCGGCCGTCTCCGTCGTCGGGTCTCATCTTCTATAATTTTACTCTCACTCCGAGACACTCTTACTTTTATTTTACGTCACCTTCGGCTCGGTCTCGTTGTCGCGCTCGGGTACTGCTCTCACTTTCAGTCACTCTTCGTTTCGTTATCATTCTGCCTTACGTTTATACCCTCTCCTTGAATTCCAATACATCTTCGGTGCGTGTATATGTGGACTGCACTCCTACGTTTTTTTTTCGCAATCGCACCCCTCGGCGCGTCTCGCATTTCCGCGAGAATCTTCTCTCACAGTTCTCCCCGAAAAGACACGCACACGCGTAAACATCTCCGAGATTCTCCCGATGTCGAGCGCGAGACCGCTCGTTAAATCGGGATCGCGCCTGGAGGGGGAAAAAAAGAAGGAGCGCGAGCGTTCGGCTGACTTTCATTAAATTGAGCAATAACGGCGCAGTTACCTGATGACTTTTAAATTGCCGAGCGCTATTAAGGCGGCTCCGCGCCGCGCGACCGTAGGACGCATCCTGCGTCGGTAATGCGCGTCTGTCGTTTTTTCGCGCGCGCGCGCGGATGTTTTTTTACAGCACCCTTTTCGCCGAAATCGGCGACCGCGCGAGCGTACGATCGCAAACATCGCCGGTTCCCGCCGATCGTCGAGATTCCACGCGCTCGATAACGTCTTGTTTGTATCGTAATAATTAAGAAGTCGTTCGGCAGAAAAAAAAAAAGGAGCGGACCCGACCGACCGCAATTCACTTTCAAACTTTCTCGGCGCACGGTCGGGCGGTCGCTCGGCGTTGTGGAGGCGATTAACAAAAATGATGAAAATAAAAACTCGCGTTGCGCAACGCGTGCGAATGAAAGTGCTCGCGAAAAGTGGCGGATATAGGTGTGCGCGTGTGGGAGGGGGGAGGGCACACATCTCCCAAGGCGGCGATATGCGTGCCTATAGTACGTGTACGCGCGTGCCTAATGACGACTAATTCGAGATTGCGATCATTAGGTTTAATTCGCCCGCGAGACTGCGGTCTCACGGCTTTGGCGCCGTATATGGATGCGGTAATGATAATCGAGATCACCGATCGGGAGAGGTTAATATTTTTGTTGATTTTCCTTTTCGATCGACGAGCGCGCGGAAGTCTTATCTTTACGACGGTCGCGCGCGAACGGAAACCCCGAGACTGGCGAAAACTGGACGAAACGTTGGACGGAATTGGCCCGCAGTGATAATGGGCAGGTAACGATCGTCCCGCGCAGCGGAGCGTGGAACGCGAAAAGGAGGGAAAAAATCGGCGGCACGCGGATGCCTTGGGCACGGCGTTGCAGCGACGGCAGTTTCGACGAGTGAACCAGTCTGGAGAGGAGGCGACGGGAGACGGAGAACGAAAGCAAAGTCCGTCGAGGATCGTGGCCGGCGGCGCGTTGCGAATCGGTTCGTTCCACGTAACGCGGTGTCACTTCCCGGCGGGAGGACGAGAAGGAGGAGGAGAGGAGACTGACGTCAAGCGGGATTTTCGTCTGCGATCTTGGGAAATTCATGCTCTGGGTACCGAATCTTTCTCGGGAAGGCGGTATCAAAAATGAGATATCTACCTTTCTCTACTTTGCAGCTAGGGGGAAAAAAAACGAATTGTATATTATAATAGTAACAACATCGAAAATCAGTTATAATAGCAACATTTTTTGTTACGGCAACAAAAATAGTCTACCGTTGAGATGAAAATGTTTGACAGGTTTAATTGGTTGCAATGAAAATTTGAGCTTTACTTTCTTTTTTTTCGCTACCAAAACAAATCGATTTGTCAGGATAAGAAATCGATCTGTTATCGTTATTTTAACTCAAATATTTGTTACAGCAACTTAAATAATATTATAACGACAAATTATTTTGTTCCGTGTATTATTTTTTCCTTTTTTTGCTGTTAGGTATATAGTTAGTTGTAAGTTTTCGCTATTTTGTCGCTTATTGTATAATAGTTTGCTCGCAGGGGACTCTGTCACAAAATTAATAAATTATTGCTGCTTCTTCTTCTCTATGAATCCCAAGGGAAAGAATCAAACGCTTTCTTTTACAGCGAAACCGCAATAAAGCACATTCATACTCGCTCGTCGGCGTGCGGCAGACGAAGTTGACCTAGTCAGACCTAGTCCACCAACGTGCGTAATCTAAAATTAATTCCTAACAGTTGCCGCTAGCTGATATACACGCTCGTGTGCGCGACTGCCCCTTGCCTTACCCCTCCCTTCATCATAAAGGCTCTATTTCCTTTATGCGTGTCACGGTCGATCATAAAGTGGGGGGGGGGGGGGGGGGATGCATTCCTCGCGATGAGCGCGAATACAGAAGATCGCGCCCAGTTTTGCGTATTGAAAAAAACGATCTGCACTCGCATTGCTCCGCCAAGCTCACCGCTCCAGGCGGCCACACCCCCTTTTTCTCCGTCGTCCTCCTCGCCGCGCCGCGCCGCGAACCACGCAGAGATGCCTTATCTCCCGGAGTGTCCCGCGGGAGAGCAACCACGCGCGTTAGGCAGTGCCTCGCGGAGATTGACATTTGGATGGCCTCCTTTCTCCGTCCCGCGTAGCGCGCGCAGCCACCGAGTTTGCCACGTGGTCGCGCAGATTCGGCCGGCCGCCAGTCGAGAAAGTAACGTTAAGCTGCGACGGGGTGGAGGGAGGCGCTCGAGCGAGTACGCGGACCGGGGCTGTGAAATTTGGAAACACATACTCAGCCGGAACTGGCGGGCGAGCGAGGAATAAAAAAAAAAGGACGGAGTTATCAGACCCATACCGTGCGATCAATAGGCCACCGAATGGGCCGCAATCGATTCGACGCGGAGAGGCGTCCGACAACGGTGCGTATATCGCGTATACGGATTCTCGTTGGCGGAGGAATAGAAAAAATCGCTCCTTCGAACCCCGGTCTCATTTCTTTCTTTTTTTTTCTCCCGGAGTCCCAAGTTTCTCCGCGCCGCAAATGCACCGGACAAAGTTGCGTTTAAAAGCGTGAAAGCGAGATTTCGCGCGTCCGCGGCGCGATCGTAATTGGATTTATCTCGGCCTCGCGGTGGCAGCCGAGGAGGGAGGGGGGCGCAGGACGACGAGGAGCGGGCGCGCGAGCGAAATTCCTCGGTGTTTCGGCGCCGCGAAAACGATTCGACCGATCGCGGCGCGCGGCTGGGAAATCGCTCGTCGCGAAAGGTATCGTCGCCGCGAGTCGTTTCCCCGATTAGCGAAATTCGCCTTGGAATTCGTGCTGGACACGACGAGGAGTAGAGGCGACTCGCCCTCCCACCCCTTTCCCGCGATACGGAGAAGGAACAGCCGCGTATAATTGACAATTATCAACGCGTACATTATATCTCCCGCGTTCGCGCGGCGAGATAAGAGGCTAATTATCAGGAAGGTAATAGCCGCCCGAAGGAGGGCCGCGGACAGCGACGAGCGTACGTGGCCTGTGCAATTGCGAAGCGCGTCGCACGAAAAACCGTAAAACACAATCGAAAGCGTTTTGCGGTAAGCGCGTTCTCTCCGCACGGGGAATATCGGTCGCTCGCGCCGCGCGAGGCGAGCGTTGCCCAACTTCTGATAAAGGAAGTGATTTCAGGCGAGACGCGCGCTCGAGTCGCTCTCTCGCGCGCGACGGGGTGGGAGGCCGCGAGGCGGATATACGTGTGTACCGCCAGCAGGAAGTCGCGCGGAATCGAAACTGGATCTCTCGGGTTCGCGCGCCCGACCGCACGTGCTTGCCGAGTCTTGGAAAGTCGGAGTCGACTTTTCCAGCGGTCGATTTCCGGTGTATCCGTGCAGTAATAACGCTTTGATGAGACATTAGCCGCGCGTCGTGTTATTAAATTATTCATTTGTAATTCGAATCGGTGCGAAATCACTACAGACGAATGAAGATTGCTCGAATCAAGGATTCTTTTTTTTCCGCGGTGCAGGTAAATGTAATGTCTGTCCGGATTGCATCAGGTTAGGCTAGGCTCGTTCAAGTCGAACGGTATTTTACCTCGGTCCGACGGATCGAGAGCCCGCGAGAATGCGCGTACGGAAAAAGTCCGAGTTTGACCGCTTCGCGTACGATTCCGTGGATACAGTAGGGCCTCGATAATCCGAACACTCAAAATGTTCACCCTGTTCGGATTAATGAGGCGTTCGGATTATAGTATGTATATATATTTTAAAAGGTGGAATTAAACAGCTTTTTATAATTGAAAGTGAATGCAACCGTTGCCGTTGTACAACCGTTGAGTGATTTTCGATGGTCATTGGTTGAAATTGAACATTTAGCCAATGACCATCGAAAATCATTTAACGGTTGTACAACGGTTGGATCTGCTGGATTATCGGGAGTTCGAATTATCGAGGCCCTACTGTATTTCGACGGACGCGCGCCGCGAGTGCATTCCGGGGTCTGCGCGAATTTCACTCGGCCGCTGCAGTCCGGTAATAATGGAAGCGCGTCGATCGACTGCAGTGGAATATGCGGAATCGCCTCCCGTGCAGAGAGAAAACGAATTAATCGAATCTGCTAAAAATTACTTGCGGGGTCGCGAGTAATTATTTATTTACATCGATCAGATCAGATATTTCTTCCTCGCGATCGCATACTATTTCACACGACTGTAAGGAAGAGATATTTGAATGACGCGTTAACAAGAGTTTTCTTGATGTAAATAAATAATTACTCGCGACCCCGCAAGTAATTTTCAGTAGATCCGACTAATTCGATATTTCCCTATAAAAAAAATATTTATATTCTTACATTCAATTTATAATCCTACAACGCGATAACGCAACTGCATTTCAAAATATTGCTTTCCAGCTTAAATAGGGTCGAAAATGAAAAATGAAAAAGAAACACGGGGTTGATAATTTCCTCCAAATCTGTCGAATGTGCGATAAGAAAAATTAGTGAGAAAATCGAATTCTTTTTCTCTACCTATAGAATTCGAGCGTCTCGAGGCCGCAATTTCTCGAAAGAGCGCAGTTCTTTTCCGGAAATCAAACCTCTTCTCCGGATCATCGATCATTTTGGTATCTGCGGACCAAGAGAGTCCATCATTTCGCGTATGATCCACGTGTGTGCATCGTCGCGGACGCACAGCAACACGCGGGAACGCGGTTTATCCGTGGTGCGCGATATCGACCATCAAAGGCGCGTGACGAGGAAGAGGGGGAGGGCTATAAATGTTTTTCAGGATAACGCGACGCGCGTGGGTCGCGGGCAAGAACCGTTTCTCGGTTAGCCCAGGAAGTCGCGAGCCCCACGTGACTTTCACTTTCACCGCCGAAATAACGGGGACGCACGCACCGCTGCGCGTACGAGCGCGGCGGCGAACGCATATTACCGCTTCTCTCGCCGCTCCTTCTGCAGCGGTTTTTCTCTTCCTTATTCCCGCCTCGTCACGCGGCGCGCGCGCGCGCGCCAGGACTCGGCGAGAGTGCTCCTCGCATTTGTTTCACGTCGCGCGGTCGCGACGAAGGCATGGCTCATCGAAAGCGCTCGAATTGAGGAAAGTCGGAATCGTGCGTAAAATACTCGCAGCGTCAAAATTTCGAGCGTGTGTGACGCTCGATGTTTCATCGTAATCCGAGAAGATTCGGAGAGAATCTCCCACGCGGGACGGATCCTTCGCGAGACAAGCGAAGCGTCGTTCTCCCGCGATCGACGACGAAGTAAAAGAGACCAGAAAATATCGCGCGGATGATAAATAACGAGGCGTCCGTCGTACAAGCGCGAGAGGAAAAAAGTGCGAGGTAAATCTCGAATTCCGACCAAACTATAAATAACGCGTGACAACTCATCGGTTTCCATCATCGCTATTACGAGCTATTGTGCGACTTGGGAATGGGGAGTCGGCGCGGCTTTCTCGATTAACTGACGGCTGTACGCGTTTTTATGCGAGGAGCAACTTCGGACGCGTGGGTGTAATTGATTCGCCTTCGGGAGACGGCGCGTCTCTCCGACAATGTGATCACTCGTTACGCGATGGGACGGAGTGTGCACCGAGAGAAAAGGTCTGGTTGAATACGAGCCTGTGATGGAAAAATGGATTTGAGATAACTAGGAATTTATTCCCACCGAATAAAGGTCCATTTGAATGATATAAATGTTTTGCGTAGTTTTTTCATCGAGTACGAACCTAGTAGAACATCCATCTAATTTAAATATACCTTTGTTTATCGCTATTCGCTGTGAATAAATTCCTATTTATCTCAAATAAATTTTTCCATTCAACCGAACCTTCCCCTGGGTGCATCGAGAGAAAAAAAACTTGGTTAAAATGACAAAACACGTCTGGTTAAATATATCTGGTTATTCAAACCGAAATACTAGTAAATTTAACTAAATATTTAGTTATTCTAACTACATATCTAGTCATTCTAACCAGAAAATGATCAGTCGAAACAAACAGACGTAGGATCCATATTCACCAAACAGTTTGATAATGGCTTCCAAGATTTTGGTTGGATTGACCAGGTTAATTTTCTCAGTGTGTGCGATGTACGGCAAAGTCACCTCGCGCGTTTCGCCGTCCGCGCAACGCACGGTTTTCCCGTCCGAGAAAATGCGCTTTCCCCTCGCGCCGAGGCCGACCGATCGCCGCCACGCGCAATGGCCCCGAAACTATAGCGCAATATATCGCGCGATCGACGCCGCTCTGGTAACGGATAGGTCGAAGAGGCGTGAGCAATTGATCCCGGTCGATAGGGAATCGAAACGAGAGTGGGCCGGGCCGCTCTTATTTAGGAACGGGCGATACCGATCGGCGATATCGTCCAACTTCACGCTCCGGAGAGTGCGGGCGCGCGCGTCGATTGACGTCGGTCGAAATTCATTATTCGCCGCTCCGCAGAGTGCAGTAAGTAGTGGGGTTCCGTAGTCGCGCGGCGCGCGTCTCCCTTCGTATCTCTTTTGTTTCGACCGTCGAAGCTTATCGTTCGCGGCGATCCTTCCACTTCGACTTCCCGAGCAGCGACGAATGCGACGGAGTAGAGCGGGAGGAACCCTTTCGAGCGCGTCCGCGCTACTCCAGCGAGGAGAAATTTCGTGGAGAACCGACGAAAATTAGAGACTCTCTAAAAGTTCGTCACGGTGAAACTTCCCGTACGGGTGTAACGCGGCGAAATGCGATAACCGGTTTCGCGGGGTACGTACGGAGTGGTTTCAAATTTACCAGGAGGTATTCCCAGTTGCACGTCGGCAGACGCAGTTGGTCGTTCGCCCGCGTTTCTTTTTATAATTTCGAGGATGAATTGGGCTGGTTTTGGATACGTCGAGATTATGGAGAGATCTCTGGGGCTCTCGATCTCTCGATCAGCTTACTATGTGCGTTTATTTCGCGCTGATTGCGAAAATCATGGTCATTAGGTCGATAATATCGAGATATTATCTCGAAGGAAATATTATCAGATATCTCGATGATTCTATAATATATGCAAGAAATTATTATTTTTCTCTCACAAAATCATTGATATCTTGGTGTTTCCGTTAGATATCGTCGATATATCTGAGATTTTCGAAATCAGCACGAAAAAATACACAAGATAAGGTGGTCGAGAGCTCGATTCCGGAGATTTCGATTTTCGTGAAAAATTGAAAAAAAATGTTAAGGTATACCCCTTAAGATTTTGGCAAAAATCGAAATCTCCAGAATTGATCGCTCGACCACCCTGTCTCGTGTATTTTTTGCGCTGATTACGAAAATCATGGTTATCAGGTCGATATCTCGAAGGAAATATAAGATATCAATGATTTTCTATAGAAAAAAATTTTTTTTTCACATAAAATCATTGACATCTTGGTGTTATTATGAGGTATCGTCAATATATCTATGATTTTTGAAATCAGCATGAAAAGATACATCGAATAAGATGATCGAGAGCTCGATTCCAGAAATTTCGATTTTTGGCAAAAATATCATTAACACATGTTCCAATTTTTTATACACTCTCCAACCTTATTTCTCGTGGCAAGGTAACACGCTGTACCTTTCTCCGAATACCTTTCTTTCTTCAAGCCAAAGATAACTCTACAATCATTCGCGAACGACATTCCAACGGAACGCGCGTTGTCTTCGTCGCCTGTAAGCGTAGTTTCACAAGAGAGGCACGGAGGTTCTTCGAACAGGAGGAAAATCCCCGAAGAGATTAGAACCTCCAGCGAAGCGCGGAGGAGGAAAGAAGGGCGGTCACCGGAGGTGGAAAAAATCACCACGAGCGCGCGCGCCCGCAGCTTCGAGGAGACGCCGAGAGAGGCTGCCGCCGTGGCGCTCTCGACCCGGAAGAGTCGCTTCTTGCTCTTCGGGTCTCGCTCGCGGTGCGCCGACCGGCCGCCGGAGAAAGTAATCACGGCCCACGCCGCCGCGCTACGGTTGGGAACAGACACTTCGTCTTCCAGCGAATTGCAGCGGTGCTCATCGCCGGGAGAATTCGCCACGAGACATTTTCACGAGTCGAGTAATTCGACAAACCCTTTTCGCGCATTTCTTCGCGTCGATATTACGCCGAGAAAAAAAATTGGCTTGATCGAAATAAACGTGCTTTTGGATAGCCCCGAGAGAGAGCACACATTTATTCGACTCAAATGAATATCGATTTGACCAAAATAACATCGAATTAAATCAATAATATTTATATTCATCCAATCGATATTCGTTCTAATCGAATAAACGTGCTCTCACAACTGTTAAAAAATACGTTTATTTCGATCAAAGTATCAAGTTCTTATAACCAAATGTTTCATTATTCCGGCTAAACGTTTAGTTATTCTAACCGAAAAGTAATCAGTCCAACTAAACGGACGGATGATCCACATTTCACGGAACGGTTTGATCATCGTCTCCGCAATGTTGGTTAGATCGACCGAGTGATTTTTCTCAATGTATTATACGTGCGAATTCGGAGCAGGAAGTCGAGGAGCGAAGCTCTCGACCGAGGCGAAGCGAGCCGCGCGCTGCAGTAATTTATCGTAATTCCGCAATTAAGCGTGAAGGAAAGTGAAGCGAAATGCATGCACTCTGATTGTGATGCCGGAGTGGCGCTCCCGGTTCGTCAGCCGAGGCGTGCTTCGCGTCGAAAGTGAAAACGGCGACGCTCCTCGGGGTTCCCCGACTTTCTTGCCGCGGCAAGACGGCCGCAATCGTCGGTACCGTCGGAAAAAATGGATCGACCGATGAGAACCGGCTCGCGCGTTCGATAAATTTCCAGCTAAACGGCGAGGATAGCGCCGCGCTGTTACGACGGGGCTGCAATATCGTGCCGCGCGCCGCCGAACGAACGAACGAACGCTTCCCCGTGCCGCGCGCTTATCGCGTTGGACGCGTTTCGCGCTGCGGATAATTGTTACCGAGCCGCGCCACGCCGCGGTGACGCCTCCACCCCCGTTGGACCTCGCGAAATGCACGAGGTATACTAGTTTCCGAGTGATAAAAAAATATTGCGCCGATAACGGATAGCAGTGTAGTGCGCGACACCGTGCGCGGCTAACGCGTTCATTGCGCAAGTTGGCGGCGTTTTTTAATGGTGTAGAGGAATAGGGGAAAAAAATGCAGAACGGATCAACTGCATCAGATCTGAGACTCGTAAAATACATATTTTTTATTAGTATGTATGTGCAACTATAGATTGGAAATTGCAATTAACATCCGTCTGTTAAAAGAAGAAACGTAGATACTACAATAGAATAGAAAATCGAAAATCCTGAAATATCGCATTTTACTTTCCCATCGGCATCGAAATAGCCTCTGTTCACGGTCACCGCTGGAATTCGTCCGCGCGCGAGTATAAATTTTACGCACCACCACGATCGCGCCGAGAGAGTGATATATTCCGAACCGCACGCGGACACACGATTATCCGATTCGGCGACGTAAAATTCGCTATGTTTATTTCGAACGGCGCTCGATTACTCGCGCGTTCCCAGGTCTCCGCGATATCCGAGCGAGAGAGAGAGAGAGAGAGAGAGAGAGAGAGGAGGTGCGCGCACATGTGGCGCGCAATCCGCAGCGTTTTATAATACAAACAAGAGAGGAGGCCGCGGCGGTAAATCGTACATACGCCCCGGCAATTAAGGGAGCGACCGCTCGCAGCTTTCCTTTCATCTCGTCGCGAAGCCGCGCGCAAACGTGTCGTCAAATTTTCATACATTGAGAAAAAAATCTGCTTGATCAAGATAAACGTGTTTTTGGATAGTTTGAAGATCACATTTATTCGATTAGAATGAATATCGATTGGACGAATATAAATATTATCGATTTAATTGAATATTATTTAGATCAATAATAGGTATTCATTCGAGTCGAAAAAATGCGCTCTTAAATGTGACTATTTAAAAACACGTTTTTTTTCGATCAAGTACATTTTTCCCTCAACGCAGGCGTGCTCTGTTTAAATTTCGAACTGCGGCGGTATATCGACAATTTTTATGACGCGGTGACCTTATAAAAGAAACTTTAATAATTCGTGGTTCGAATTATTGAAATTGTTTCGTGGTTTTACGACAAACACACAACATGGCAATTAACGTAAAATATATACGATAAAAGCTCCGTGAAATTTCAATATCGCTGCGAAACTGGCGAAAGAGGAAACGACGATCTACATATATGGCCCGAAGTAGACGCGTCTTCGTTCTCGAGTCCGCGCGGAGCGAGGAACGTCGACGGCGATCGCCTCCTCCCGCGAGAGATCCAATTGGCGAGAACGCGCTCTGACGAGAGGGAAGAGTTATCGCGGAGGTCTAGGAGGCCCGCGTTATCTGACCGTCGGGTCGTCCGATAACGCGCCTCCTTATTTATATCTCCGCGTATACAGCCTTTAACGCACTGCTGCGAGAGCGAGAGCCCACCCCTGAGTGCACTGGCGTCCCAGACCCACATTTTGCCGACGGAATGTATCTATCAATGTACATTGCCATCTCTACAGGAGCGTGGAGCCCCACTTCTCGCCACGTGGAACGCGCCGCCGAGACACGCAATGGACCGTTTTCCGAAATCGATTTTAACGGAACTTTTTGTCATAGCATATTCGACAAATTTGGAGAAAATTATTAGCCCCGTATTTTTTCATTTTTCATTTCCTGCTTTTCTTCATTTATCTAAATTGAAAAGCGGTATTTTTAAATACAGCTACGTCGTAGTCTGGTAAGACTGATTCCCTTGCACTCGTTGTTTGGCATAAGTGCATTTCTCTGCTTTTTCACATAACGTTACAATTTTATAGAGATAAAAGCACTTATAACTCTGCGAATAATAATTATTAACAAATTTAGATATATGAATATTTTTTTACGTTAAAACCGAATTAACGTCATCAACAAACGCGCGTTAGTTGTCGTGTTTGCTTCTCGGCGACCGACAAAGAAAGAAACACCGAAAGAGCGCTGCAATATTGTAGGTTGGGGAGACGCGAGGCGGAAAAGTAGAAGATACATCGCGTTTGACCCTGAAAACGTCGAACGAGATCACGAGTCGCTGTAAAAATGGAAGCTGAGCCGCTCCGACCGGAGATAAGCGGTCGGCTCGGGAGCACGTCTAAACGTCGATACGCGGCGTTACATTATTCGTTATTTGAGGCCTCATCGCCGAGTACCTTTAGCCCCGCCCGACGATAGTAAGAGATTTACGATAATGAACCCGGTCGAATACTCGATAATTCACGGCGCGCACCGCGCTCAATTTTCGCGGTTGACGGCGAGAATGAGGAACGACGCGCCGTGGAAGGCGTTTATTACGCGTTGAAAGTCACGATTCGTTGCTTCATCGCTTCCTTTGCGGAGGTTCGAGTCGTGCATCCACTCGCATCAAGTCGACTCGAACGAGTTCCGTCATCCCCCGGCTCGCGCGCGCACGCGCGTGCGCTTATTCGAAGCTATCGATACTTCTGTACACGTTATTAATTCATCACGTTTATCCGAGCCTTCCCGTGAGTCTTACCGCCCGTATTACGACTTTTCCGCACGTGCGCGTCAAACGCCCGGGCGTCAGTCCTCTCGCACAACGTAAACAAACAAGACAGTCGACTCGATCGAACGGCAACCAAACGACCGAGTGCCGTTTCAACGCGACGATGCGAAATGACCTTAGCGGTTCGGCTCGGCATTCTCCATCAGCGACGATCAACTTCTACGCTGAGAGAAATTTGATAGATTGTTACGGCAACGCTAATACACATAGTTTATTAATATAAGAATAAATTCTAGTTACCTCAGCGATGCTTATTTTTATTTTAGCTATAGGTATAGTTGTTTCGGCTGTACGTACTATTGTATGAGGTTAAATTTACTCGCCAGGAAAGAAACTTCAATCACTATTATCTCATTATTTATGAACTTTCGGTCTACATCGATATAAGACTTTGTTCTAATTAAAAATGCAATCTTCAATCTAATAGCGATAAAGTTCTTTTCCTGGCGTGTAAGTTAGCCTCATGTGATGTTCAATGAGTAAACCTAATAATGAGATAACAGTGATTGAAGTTTCTTTACTGGCGAGTAAGTTTAACCAGATATGATATAGTTATTTCAGTTACACGTATAGTTAATATATTTCAGCAATACGCATTGCTCATGTTACTATTTGGTATTGCCACAATACCTATATTGCCTAGTTAACCTCACTTAGTACCATTAAAGTATAGCTGTCACATCTATACTAATTGCTGTGTGCGACCTATAAATTTCTCTCAGTGTATCCCCGGAACCGTACATCTGGATTATCCGTAATCTTATAAAATATAGCATTTTACAGACCTCACAGTTTCGTTACAGAGAATACCGCCAATAAACTCCCAAGAGTCGCGCGCCCGCGACAACTTACAATGTGTCTACGCGACACGCTTTCTCTCTGACTCTTGGCGGGAGAGCGTTCCAGCGCCGCGCCGTACGCGATGCACGGGACATGGGCTTTCCGACACGCGATCCGATTTAAATCGCGGAAGCCCCGATTACCGGACGACCGCGCGCGTCGCTATCCGCGCTCATAAGCGAACCCGGGCACGGATAGCCGGGGGCCTATGGCGCAAGATGAGAGGCGTAGGTACGGAGCGTAGAAGACGCGCGTGGGACGTCCGCGCGTATCTTTCGCTCCCGATCGCGCGCGACGGTACGCGCGCAAAGCACTCCACCCGCTTCGACATCCGCGACGGGCGATCTCCCGATAATTTTCACGACGACGCGCCGGGGTTTCCGCTTCTTATCGTCCGTCAGGGTCGACCTCGGCTACTCGTAAAGCCGAACGAGTGCGTAAACCCGACGTTGCAACTCGTTCGCTTCGAATGTAGCATCGATCGGGCGCGTTCTATTGCTTCCTTCTTATGCGCGGGGCGCGACGGAAGCGTGCGGTTGGCACTCGGGGATTCGCAAGGCGGAGGAGGGAAGTTATTTTTGCCGATGGATTCGTACAATATATATGCACGAATATAACCCCCTTTCCAGAATGCGGTATCGTATCGGTAACTTGAAATTTTCTGTAATCCAGGTAGCTGTCTTGCTGCGATAATGTTCAAAAATGAAGTCAAGTGAATGCGATAAAATTTGCATAATTTGCGGCAGATGCTATTAATATACATTGAAATATGTAAAATGGACATCCAATTTTACAAGCGATCGTTATGACTCAGTCTCCCCGTTCATTTAATGTAGTAGCCAAATATTTTACACCTTCTTACAGCTGTATCTCTTCGATAAAACGGTAAAAAAATTTATTTTTTCTTTCCAAGTACATATCCATCGCATTTCTCTCTATAACCGAGCAGTTTTTCAAGCGAAAAACATAAAAAGTTTTGAAGCTGCGGCAAGAAATGTGGCATTTCTCATGGCTTGATATAGGAGATGTGTACGAAAAGTATTAACTTTATTGCAATTATCTCAAATTTGAAATGCTAATTCCTTTTACAGCATCGGCAAAAAAATCAAATATTACTCTTCTCTGTATGTGGTTTCAATTTAGTAAGATTCTCCGGAAAATGGATTTTGCAAGAGAACTTCAGGAAAATTCGTTTGCCCCAAATTTCCATCGGCACCCGCGTCGCACTCCGCTCGAACGTTCGGCGTTCATCGCGAGCCGCGCGCCCCGTGACGTAAACTCGAACACGCGCGCGCTAGTGGGCAGGCAACGTCTATACATAGACTTCGCGAGGCGCGGTAAGCGCATTATGCACATTCTGCACCTACGTCTATTAGCGGGGACCGAAGCGGCGCGAGGCATAGATCTGGAGTGACGGACTTCTTGCGGCTTCGCTCGGGCCATGGATTTAAGCGTGGCCCTCGCCCAAGGTCGGGTTACGGTTAGTGGGCCACGGTCTTCGGAAAACGTTACAGCTTAATCCGCTGAAAGGCCGGTTCGCACCGTCGAGGAAGTCCGCGCTCTCGGACCGCGGGAGGTGGACTCGCTCGCTCGGGGGTCGCTGAACCGCGCGCGTTTGGAGGCGATCGTGCGATGTCTGTATAGCGAAATTCGAAAGTAAAGTTCGCGGACTGCTGCAGGAATTTCCGAATTCCCCGACCGCTGTATAGACACCGGCGATAAATATGTTACAGGTGCACATTGAAAAAAACGTTCAAGTCGCACGGCAATCGGTAGATATAGCTCACAGTTAAAAAGAATTAGTTGGATTTACTGAAAATTACTCGCGGGGTCGCAAGTAATTATTTATTTATATCAATGAAATTTTGCGATACGTCAATTTGATACCCGACTGATTCTCCGTGCTCTGACAACTATACTTTGAGACTAAGTGACAGGTTAAGTTTACAGTATATGTAGATAGTATAGCGATACCAATGTGACAAGAGCAATAAGTACCTACTATTGAAATTACCATACGTATAATTAAAGCAGATATTTACTATGAAAAGATAGAAATAAGTATCGCTAGGGCAAACAGAACGTATTTTTATGCTGATAAACTGCCAGCACTGCCGTGCATTCCGTACAATTTTTCTCAGTGCATAAGAAATAAGAGAAACTCTTTCCGTGATTTTGGAATTTCTTGGTAAATCTCCAGGGGCGAGTAGCGAACGTAAAAAATCGATTGCAAACGAGATACGTACATCGAAAGAACCAGAAAAATTTGTCCTCTGGTTAAAATTAAATTCCAGCTGAAAACCAGTATTTTTCCACCGTCGAAATTCCGATGTAGTAGCTCCGATTTAAGTCTAATCGGAGATAGAACGCTCGATCTCAATCTAATACAAATCCTGATAACGTTACGAGAAAAAAAATATATCTTTCGATTCGAAGCAACATTTAATCCTCCGCTATTTATCGTCGCGGTCGAACGAAATTTATAAACCGAGACGTATCCTCCGCCCGAAAAAATCAGCTCGACCCTGGCGACGGTCCAGAAGCGGACCGACGGACCTCTCCCAAGGATCGGCGAGAGCTCCTCTCGCATACACGTGGCGCGACGAATTAGATTCGGTAAACAACCGGTTATTCGGCGGGACTCGTGCGTCGGTTCGAGATAAAAAACTGAGGTCGCGGGTCAGTAAGATCCGCTAGTGGAGATCTCTTTCTTTCTCTCTCTCTCTCCACGTCTAACACACTATGCATATTATTCTTTAGTTCTATACGTCAACTCTGTCACCATATTATTAAGTTTATATCAAATTTTTTGTATCTCTCTATGCAGGAACTTAGAGAGCCCGCCCTAGTGCCAAAATAAAAGCACCTTCTTCTTCTTCTTCTTCTTCTTCTCTCTCTCTCCGGAGCCTGCGCCGGCGATTATCCACACGCGGATTAGTCTCGGATGTGCGATCCCGCTTTCAGTCCGCGCCGTGCGTCCAGCAAGCTCCGTCGAACTGGTTGCGCTGCGTTTTTTACTTCGGATGGGTTCGATTTTTTAAACGCTGTTTTATCCGTTTCGCATTAATCACATTCGATCGTACATTCGACCGAGCTTCCATCCACTGCGGACATACACACGCAATTCTTCCGACATTAACTTTGTCATTCGAACCAGATCCGAAAATCAGTCCAACTTCCTTTCTCCCAATTTCAAATCCCATCGCCGTCGCTACGACGGACTCAACGCGCGAGGATCGTCAAGGTCGGGACGCGGCAAGTGCCGCGAGTGCAGGTCAGGGGGTGACGCTCAATTAGACTCACGTCTAATCGTCGTTTAGAGACCTACCGCGCTAATGCCGCTGCACGACGTGGTCGTTGACACTGCAGCGCTCGCATCACGCGAGGCACGCATCGTATTCTCGAATATCTGCCGCGCGCACGCGCGGTTCATTCCTCCTCCCGTTTGCCGGGAGCGCATCTCGATAGTTCCATCGCGCGCGCGCGCGCGCGCGCCCCTCCCTCTCGCACTGACATAATAACCAACAAACGAGATATTTGCGAAGAAAATTGACGGAGCAGAAGAAGTGCGAACTCCGTCGATAAGCGGAGCCGGTGCACGAGCCGGTATCAACGCTGTCGCGTCGATTACAAGCGCTTCGAGCGCCAACGGCGCGCGTGACCTTCCCGAGAATGCGATCGAAGCGGGGTGCGGATCGTCGAAACGAGAAGACGAAACGAATCGGGGTTTCCGAGAAAAAAAAGAGTTCTGCTTTCCCGCGAAGGCGTCGCGGATGGAGAAAAGAGGCGAGACCCGGGAAGGAAGATAAGAGCGACGATATCTGCTCCTCGCTTATCGGTACGCGATGACGGGACGATCGAGCGGCGGGGAAGATACGGTACGGACGATATTGCCCGAGAGATCCTCGAAACGTTTCTCCGGAATCGGTATCTCTGTGTATTTTTTGCGGGAATTCCAGCGAAGGAATTCCAGCGACGGCGGAAGAGCTTTCGGGCGTACACTCGAAGCGCCGGATATTGGAGAAAGGCGGCGACGATTAGACGGAAGAAAAGATACGAGTGCTGATTCGACGCTGAGAAAAGTAACCTGGTTATTTTGCTAAAAATTCTGGAGACCACAACCAAATCGTTCGGTGAAACATGGATTCTCTGTTTCGTCACACTGATGAGTAATCGGAAGAACTAAATATTTCGTTCGATCTAGCGGTATTTCGGTTAGAATAATTAAACTCGTTGCGTTGTCAATTCAATCAAATTATTTTTCTCAGTAGGTATACACAGAGAAAAAGAATTATTTATTTACATCAATCTGATCTTTTTTCACAACAATTACATATTTCTTCCTTGCAATCACACGCTCTTCCGTATAATTGCAAGGAAGAAATATCTAATCGACGCGCATCGAAAGATTTTACCCATATAAATTGACGACTACTTGCATCCCGCAAACAATTGTCAGCATATCCAACTGATTTGTTGTTCTCGGTAAAAGATCCTAAAACCGTGCTTTTTCTCCGTCAGACCGGAGAGAAATCCAAAGTCGTCGAGCGATCATCGCGCGCGGCTCGATCGTTACAACGGAAGCTCATCTCGAATGAATAAAAAAATAACAGAAGGCAACCGGTCCTTCGAGAGGACTCCTCGGAACGAGCGAATCGGTCGTGCGCGCGCGGAGCGCCGACAGCGGAAGCTTTCCGAGCCATCAAGAGCACCGGATGATAATGAAATTGCGGTGGGTCGATTCACGCGCGCGTGTGCGCGCGTACGTGCGATCCAATTAGCGAGCGGGAGAAGTGGTAGCGGCGCGTGTATGCGCGGACATACGTACCTACGCGAGCGCTCGATCGTACATCGCCCGCGTCGAATCTCGCGTTCGCCGCGATCACGCGCGTCTGGGTGCAGTTGTGCGCGCGCAATGAAGGACGCGCAACGCGCCCTCCCGAGGACCAGGATCCGGCGTCGAATCCGCGCGCGATTTTCACCTGGCAACAGGATTCCATCGCCGCGATTCAGCCTATTTTCGTAGCTGACATTACCGGGGAGGGGGGGGGGGTCGTCGCTACGGTCACAATCGAGTAGATTGTACCTGTATGCGACGGCCAGGACGGGAGAGGCCCGTCGTTCGCCCATCCCTTTCATTGTTGGCCGGGGAATTTAAAGAGCGCCAGCGGTACCCCGCGCCATTGTGTACAGCGATAATTTCCCGCGCGCGGTGTCGCCGCTGCTCCACATACCGTCGAATCGTGCGCGCGCGCGCTCGCTCCACTCGCCTCGCACTCGCGCGACGGGTCGCCCACTTTGCGTCCCGCACACGCACTCGCGGGGGAGCAAACCGACGCACCACCGGGGCTAACGGAGTTAAGTGACTCGACCTGGCGGGGCCAATGACGGACGTTAGTCGGCCCGACGAAATGCTAAAAACGGATCTGCCGTGAAATTAGTTCACGCGAGGGATGCCGGTGTCTGCAGCGTGTAACGAGATGCGTGCGGGGAAAAAAAACAATGGTACTTACGATCGTGCATGTTTACAGGTTAGAAGCTTATAATTTTGGAGAAACTTCGAGGAGGCCTCCGTATATCGGTTTTGTCCGATTTCCGAAAATAAAAAATATCCCGAACCCCCCCGCGCGAAATAGTGTGCCATTTTTTTTTCGATAATACCACATAATTCAAGGCGACCTCCACGCCTCCGCAAACGCGCACCTCCGGCCTTGAACGCGGATTGTCTGCTACGCTCCGCTGCATTTTTACCGGTACTCGGCTCGATTCATCTCGACGAGTCCGTCGTATTCGAGGCACGGTGATCGTTCGCGACGGGATCGTCTCGAGCCGCGCGCTTCTTCGTTGGAAAAAGTTAAGTGTTATTCTCGGAATGTTATGATTAACGGAGCTGTCGAAACTTCAAATCAGTCACGATCCATCGGCTCGCCCCGCGCGTAGAGATTCGACGCGACGAGCGAGGTCGAGGGAACCGATCGGAGAGGAGAAGAAACGCGCCACGGAAAAAAGGACCTTCCTTCCATCGGATCGTCCTGTTAACGATGCTACGCAATTGCGCAGCCGGCATTGAGGCCTCCCGGCGCAGTTCTGGCCCGAGACTCGAATTGGCGCGTGCGGCGCGCGTACGTCGCACAAATCGTCATTTATCAATCCGGCGGGGCCGGCCAAACTTTTGGCCCGGGGCGACTCTCGTTTGCGCGCGATCGCCCGATTGAGCCGCAAAGCGGGACCGATGTCGACTGAGGTTCCCCGCGGGTTCCCAGCGTCGCGCGAGATAACGATTATCCCGCTCTCCCCTCGCGTCTCGCAACATGCGACGATAACATCGAGCGCGCCGCGCCGCGCGAACGAAATTCCGACGGACTCTGGAGCGCGTTCGTCGTGAAAGTGCGTCGGAGCGATTTCTGACAAGGCTTGCGACGAAAGCGACGCCGGCAGCGTTTACGGTGCGGGGGAGCTCGAATTGCGAAAAGTTAAGCCGAGGTGAGAGCCTGAACGCGTTGGAAATCGTCGCGAGCGTAGTCGGCCCGTGGTAGTGGTGACGACCGTTTGCGATCAGCCCGACTGGCGAACGGCGTTAGAAGATGCGATGCGGTCTTAAATTTTGCTACAGGGAAAAACTGATGTCGGTAAATTTTACTGTAGGTATTTGCAATAAAAGGAGTGCATATTTCGGTTTTCGAATTTTTTTACAGCGCGGTAGGTACGGTAATTTTACTTTGAGAAACACTAAATCGTGATAGTTTACATTACAATTTTCTAGTTTCTCAGAAACAAAATTGTTCTTCGGCACAGTAGGAGCATCCGAAAACCCTTATACGCACCCTTTTTATTAGAAATGCGGTAAAATTGACTAATATCAGTCTTTCCGTGACAGAGGGGTTAAGAATCGACGAAACGAAGGCGTCGATTATCTCTTCCGACGATAATTCCGAGTCGAAATACGTGCAATCCACAGTGCGAGCCTTCCAGCACGCGAGAGCCGACCCACCCTGACACCCGGACGAGGAAGGGGCGCCCGAAGAACATGTTACTCGCGCGCGCGTACCGTTGTTCCCGTCATCTTCAATTTTTGCCCGGCGCGTGGGGAGCGGCGAGGGTCGGAGAAGGGGGCGTCGTATAAGGTAAGATGCAAATGCGCGCCGGTGCGCCTCGGGACGCTTCATCGAGGCGGCGAGATAGGTGTATCTACGACGTCCACCCGGGAGGCGTATCGCGCGCGTAGACGCGTCTTGTACGCGCGGACCTCGGATGATTCATTGGCGCAACGCTCGGTGCGATACGTGAGTAACGGAGCGGAGTATCGAGCTGCGGCGGCGACTCGTGGAGTGGCGCGTATGTAGAGCGATCGTTCGTTTAAAAATACCGCCCGTTGCACGATTCGCGGTCGTCGCGAAGGAGTGCGGAGAGAAGAACGAGCAGCGGAAGAGGGGGAGAAGCGGGCCGCCGCTCCGAACAACGAGGGGATAAAGTACCTTGTAGCGCGGGCGACCCGACCCCTCGCGGCAAGTAGTAACGGTCCGAATATAGGCTGACCGGTATAAGCAACAGGTGGGCGTTACTACTCGGAGTCCTACTCTCTCCTTTCATCGTGCTGCTCGCTCCCTCCTCGATTCCCTTCTCCTCTTTCTTCCCTATCTTTCTCCCGCCGCGCGGTCGAAACGGCTGGCGAGTCCCGTTCCTCTTCCACTGTGCGAGGGAGACGCGCACGCGGTTGTTGCGTTTATCGCGAATGCTCCCGCGTATGCGGCAGTATAGGTACTTTCGATTTTTCTCGACAGTCCCGTTCAGTGCTGAACGACCGCGATTGTACTTCGTCCCGATTGTCTCTTTGTCTCTCCTTTCAATTTGTACTCGCCACTCGATCGCTATATTTTTCGCGCGGACGACATACGATCGATTTAATCAGAGAGGCGCGGTTCTTCCGCGCGATGCAGCGGACCACGATGACGAGACTAAAGGGTGCCACGGTGACGCATCGCCAGTGCCATTGTCGTTAAGCGCCACATTTCCATCGCGCCTATACTTATCTCGCGGAACACGGTCCTTATAGGAAATGACGCAACGCTTTGTTATTGCACTCTCCGTTCGCGCGGAGGAGGAGAATTCTCCCGCGCGTCGAAGACCTCGAAGAGGCGGTTCCATCGTCCTCGGGTACACCTCAGTCGTCTCGAGAACGGAAGAGATCTCTCGGGACGCAGGGTACGGAGGTACACGGATCTTCGGTTAACGAGCTTTCGGCGCAACCGACTATTACACCCGTTCGTAATTCACGGTTTATCGCATATCTTGGGACAATGCCGGAAGCGGCGCGCCTTCGCGTCCTTTCGCGAGAAACTCGGCGGACGGAGGGGCGATCGGGAGCGACGGAGGAGGTCGTGGCCGCGGGGATGACGCGTCGCTCGCGGAGACGGACGCAACTGTACGCGCGTAAAGAAACGACGCGTCGATCTCACCCGTCGCGGTATTCGTACCGTTCATATAAACATGATGCTGCCTCCACAGATGCTGGTACTGCGTCCAGCGCGAGCTCGTGCTGTCGTCGTGGATGGGCGGTAGGGGTGCGTGCACCTGATGCGCGTGCGAAGTGGGCGGAAGGGTCGTCGGCGGCAGCGGCGGCGGCGGCGGCTGCTGCTGCTGGGGCTGATGCGCCGGTGCCACGACGATGTGAGGGTGAGGCGGACCCGGGGGTGGATGTTGTTGGGGATGGTGCGCCTGGTGAAGCACTCCTGGTACCGGAGGCGGCGCCAATTGCTGGTACTCCATCGCGCAGCTCATCCAAGCAAGCTCTGCGAGGCTGCTTTTCACGCGAGCATTTATCCGCACTCCTCGAGGGTACGTTTTCAAGGTCCAAAGGACTCTCTCTCTCTCTCTCTCTCCCTCGCGAGGCTAGATCACCGCCGGAAAAAAAACTAGTCGAACGACACGGCGATTAGCTTCGTGTAGGTACTCGCGCCACCGTAGATCGGGCCACGGATCTTTTCAAAGTCTCCGTCGCTTCTTTTCGAGGAATTCCCCGGTTCCTTTCTATTGTAACTTCCTCGTCGAATGCCGATGCTTCTCGGAAGGCTCGTTTCGCGGCGACGCCGTTACGACGCCCGCACAGGACCGACTCGCTCCGCGCGTCGTTTCTCGTTCGCCATCCGTGAATCCCGCGAGCGGTGTTCGATCGAGGAAGAGAGCCGCGCGAGGATAGCTCCGCAGCGGCCGCCGCGATATAGAATGTCCGTCCTTGACGCGCTTCCCGATTCACACCGCGTGTCTCACTCACTCCGGCGCGCGAAACAATCGGCAAAACCCGAGATTTCTCCGGATCCACGGGAAATCCTGCCGATCCGTGTCACCGCGCGTAAAATCGATCTGGCGACGATCGAGGGTCACTCGACCTCGCGCGCGATCCTCGAATCTCGCCGGGGCGTCATCGACTCGGAGAGAGACGCGCCCGACCGTCCCTCGCCCGCGAGCACGACGCGGTCGACTCCGCGAAATTCCACGAGTCGCTGCGGTATCGCGTGAGCCCGGCGATAACGCGCGCGCGCTCGTGGCAAGGAGATACAGAACGATAAACACGGGAGAGTCACTACCACCGCGCGCGCGCCGAGGATATCTCTTTCGAGCGCGAAGTTGGAGCGTTCACGCGGAACGCGCGATAGCGCGGCTTTAATCTCCAATATAATTCGAGGAGAGCCCCGCGCGTTGCTACCCGGCGTCTCCACTCGCCGCTTCGTCGATACCTTTCGATCGCGATCGCCCGCACGCAGGGATCGTCACAATCGGCACTGTTTTTCCTGTCGCGCAGCGGGGCGATCGTTTCCACCTACGCGCTTCCCTCCTTATCCTTAAACGTCTCTCGGTAGTCGACGACAACGACGGCGATACGACAGCAGCGTCGAGCCAAACACACGTCGCCGCTTCCAGAGCGCCACCGTATCTACGTATACACGCGCGAAGTGCTACCACCGGACCGTCGACGCGAACTGTCAAAATCCCGTGGCTATGACAGCGCACAGTGCGCGCGGACGGGGCTGTGCCACTGGCGAGGAGAGCGCTCGCGGTGGTGGTGGTGGGGTGCGGCGCGTCGTGTGCGGAAGCAACGCGCCAGAGACACCGGGAGTGGGAGTCGGGGGAACTCCGGGTAGGAGAAGCCAGCGTATCTCAAACGTGCGGCGTACGGACAGTCACTGCGTCGTGGTGCGGAGCCGCGACGGCCTCGACAGAGGAGAGCTCTCCTCCGGCGGAGCCGCGCGGAATCTAGTCCGTCCTATTGCCCGTCCCGACCCCCCACTATCGGCGCTCCGCGCCCCCACCCGCGCGCGATCGGATCGGATCCCGCGATCGGCTGGTATGGAGGCGAGAAGGGCTTCCGCGTTGGAACCCTCTCCCCCTTTCCGCTGGCGCCAATTCCCCCTCGACCGCCGCACCGCGCCGCACTCCGTACGTACTCGGACGGCAGGATCTCTCGCTCGTTTCTTTCTCGGGCACGATCGCGGTCGTCGCCGTCTCGGTCGTTTATTCTTTTTTTTTCGCGGAAGGGACCACACGGCGTTCGGGAGAAGGGCGCGAGCGAGAAACGCTCGTAACTTCCGCGGAGGAGAGATGGAACCGTTAAAAATAATCCTTGGAGATGACGACCAAGCCGTTTGGTGAAACATGGACCCTCCATCTCTCTGTTTGGTCTGATTGGCCGATTTTTGGTTAGAAATATCTACTGAACGCGTTTGGCTGGAATAACTTGATATTTGGTTCAACTGATCAGTATTTTGGTTAGAATAACTAAACGCGTCAAACTAGATGCATTTTGTCATTTTAATCTAATTATTTTTCTCGGTTTATGAAAAATTGTATGTAGAGTACATTGGATACTCGATGGACGAACCTAGGGTCGAATCCCTACCAAATGTAGCGAGACATCCTCTCGGGAAAAATAATTGGACCTGCCGAAAAGCAGGTAGGTATCAAGCGCGGAACGATAAAATTAGAGGAAGTTGATTCGACGGTAAATACAGTGAGATCGCGTCCGCGTATATCGAAGTGGATACATAATAAACGAGTACCGCGAGCGTATCATTATACGCTCCGTTCTTCCAACTGTATTCCCGCACACCCCGATGCTTTCCACTCCGAGTACGAGTATCAACGATAATAGACACTCGTCGAATCGTTTCCAGTCATTCCGCGCGCTCGGTAACGCTCTCAGCCGCGCGAGTCGTAAGTAGAAAAAGCCTCCGAGGCACCGCCTCGCTCTCGCCACACGTTCGACTGTGCGCCGTGCAGTGTGCCGCGCATCCTCGGCACCGCGGTCCTCGAGTTTTCCACGAAACAAGGCGAAGCGATCGGACGTCGCGCTGCACGGTGACAATTTATTTCAACCGATTCCCGTATCGCGATCATCGGAGGCGCGCACGCCGGCAAAATTGGAAAATCGCTTCCGCGGAAACTCTCGCGCCCATTTTCGCCGGGCGACCTACTTCGGCGTTTCGCCGCGCGTCGATCTTCGGCGGCGGAGCCGAAATTAACGGTAACGCTCCGCGGCGCGCTCGGGTAAAATCGAAAGTGGTGAAATGGCGGGGCGCGGGGAGAGGAGAGAGGCCCGCGGGGCCCCGGACGCCTGCGCGCGCCCGCTCTCTCCGAAGGAGGCCCGCGCGATTCTCGTGCTCTCGGGACCGCGCGGCGGGGAAGGGGGCGAGGGGCTCGCGATAACTCTTCGCGAAGTCGCTCCGGCGCGCGGCGGGAGAGAGCGGGGATGGCGGGATGGGAGAGGAGAAGGGGGACGCGGGGAAGGCCCTGAATCACCAAAACCAAACCGGTCCTGCGGCCCGAACCCCGTACCTTTGCTTCGCGAACGCGGAAACCGCGAGCGCGCGCGCGCTGCTTCTTTCTCGCGTTTCTTTTCGGCCACCGCGCGCGCGCGCGCGCGCGCGGAAGAAGTTCCCTTGGGATGAGATCCACGGCTGCGGGAAATTCTACGTAGTTTATCGTTGCGTCCGAGAGGAATTTCGTAAAATTGGAGGACAGGCGAAAAAAAAAAGAGAAAACCCGGCGGACTGTCGGAATCGGAATGTCGACTCGTCAAAATTCCTGCACGATCGGCTCGTCTCGAACGAAGGCGGGCGCGATGAGGTCGCGCCTGATTTCTTTTCGTCCGATCCACTCGAACCGTGATTACGCTGCCGATCGTTTTTCGTGACGATGGGGCGTAGATATTTTTTGTCGTGTAGAGGAAAATGAGATATAAGTACTTAAAAAAATATCGAGCGTTATCGCGCGAGCGAAAAGTTTGCACAGGTGAGAAGTTACATCTGGAAGGATGATTTACTTTGATGCGAATTTCTCGAGTTGATGATTCGTCGTAGAAATTGACACGAAAAACGTGGAAATCTTGAACGTCTCGGATTTTCTCTCTCCCTCGATCGATCGATCGATTCGCTCGAGCGCGACCGGGGAAGTAACGTAAATCGCGCATTACAAATCTCCTCGATAACCTTTCCCCGCGCGCGCGAAGTTTCCTCCAACCAGTTCCTCGCCTCCCGCCGCGCCGGAGGCTCTAACGAGAGTCAAGTTTCCTGGCTAAAGGTTAGCACCGGAGATTCAGGCGGGACGGGACAACCTGTTGATCCTCGAGCCCCTTTCACTCACAGCGTGCATGTGCGCGCTTATCTTCACCGATCGAGATATTCGAATAATTCGATGTTTCGCGATTTCGTTATCATTTGACAGTCGCAGAGAAAAAAAATGGTTTTGCAGTTTAACAAAACTAGGTTTTTCCGAGAATTCCTTGTCATCGTTGTATCGATATATTATCCGCGGAAGCAGAATATACGTTCAACAATAGTTCATAAATATTTGTTGGGATGGTAAATATTTTTACCGAAAAAAATTTCATCGTGATTGCAGTTACGTGCGCTATTATTGGACGTATCTTTTGCCCGCTGCAGGTAATATTTTTGTCGCGATAGCAAAAGCTTTAGATTCGACTTTCATTTCATTTAGTGCACTGAGAAAAACAACCTAGTCAATCCAAGAGACCAAAAAATCCTGGAGACCATAATCAAACCGTTTGGTGAAATATGGATCCTCTCTCCATCTGTTTGGTCGGGGACTGACCATTTTCTGGCTGGAATAACTGGACACTTGGTTAAAATAACTAAACGCGTAGGTAGAATAGCTAGATATTTGGTCGAATTTACCAGTGGCTTGGTTAGAATAACTTGACTCGTTTGATCAGATGCGTTTTGTCATTCAAACCAAGTTATTCTTCTCAGTGCGGATGCGTCAAAAAAGCGCGGATGAAATGTCCAGCGACTTCTCTAACGATCGCGATTCGTGGCCCTATGAAGGTACGCGCGGACCGTCGTCGCGCCGACTTCTACTTCCCGACGCTAAACGTGGCACCGTCAAAACGAGCGTTCCCCGGTTCAAATATCGACGGGTTGCGTAAACTCTTTCTTCGACAAAGGAGGGAAAAGAGCGCAAAAAATTCGACTCCGCGCTCTCGCGGTTCGCGGTTGGCTCCGGCTACCGCGCGCGGCGTAGACGTTGGCATTTCACTAAGCGGAGAAAGTGGCCGAAAGCGGTTCCTTCGCCCGGGCCATGCGAGCGAGCGAGCGGCGCGCGATTGCTCAACGCGTTAGATCTTGCCAAATCTCGCTGGCGTCGATCGCCCTGATCTCGCCGCGTTTTCCCGCGGCGTTCCGCCGGGGGAATCTTCGCGCGGATTTTTCGATTCGGTTTCTCCGCTGGGGATCGCGAGTCGATCGTCTCTCGATCGCCCTCGACGCTCGGCTCGATGACGGGAGGTGGAAGGAGAGAAAGAAAGAAACTCGACTCGCGTTTTCAATTTCGCGAGCCGCGCGAGCGATTTTAATTACGCGTCTCTCTTGCGATCGCGCCGGGTAATCGTCGCGCGACGAGCGGCTGTATTCGAGGAACGGTGGCCGTCCGTCGAACGAGTAATTGGTGACGTCGATAGAAGAAGAAGAAGAAGAAGATGCGTTTATTGAGTAGGTTCTAAGACACATAGAACAGATAGACGTACACATCGTGTGTACGTAATATATGCACGCATGTACACGCCAAATTCTCTCACTCTGATACGAAGTAGTATGAAAATTGAGTTTCTTGAAACGAAATCTCTACACTGTAAAAAAAAATAGTATTTTTAATATACTTCTGTATAAAGCTCTTTTCCAATACGTGATTATAAAAATTAATAAACTCCGTAATTATGAAAATTAATATATTTCCTTGTGAGATTTCCCTTATAAATTTCATGACGAAATATATTAATTGTCATAATCACCTATCGGATAAAAAATATAGATATATATATAGAATGATATTAAATTGAATAGACATTTTTTTTACAGTGTAGAATAAAAGTGGGATAGACACCACGATCTTGAAATCGATTGCAGATATCGAGAAGGAAAGTGTAGATAAAAACTGTTTCTCCCATATTTTACTACAAAAAAGCTGCTCTACATTTCTCGCAATATCTCCACTGCATTTTGAAATAATCGCGTTTAAAGCTGAACGGAAACTGAGGCATCCGTCCCACTTTTAGTTTTTCAGCTGCAAATGGGAGAAGCTCCGAAGATCCTCTAGGATCATTCGATGCGCGTTAGGTACCCATTATTTAATCGGCCGTCATTGCGACGCGGGACGGCGTGCAGAAGCGAGTTCCACTTCGGCTAAGGCGACGCGATATAAACGTCGCTTTTATAAACGCTCGCGACATCTGTTCGTCAGCTGTTAATTGCCCGACGCGGATCGTTCGTATCTAGATCAAACGGCGGACTGGCGCTGATAAAGTAACGGCGTTTGTGCTGAAAAATTCGCAGTTGTTTGTCGCAAAAAATTCGAGGCTTTCGGACGCGATTACACTGAGAAAAGATGATTGGCAATGTTAACACAACTTTGGTTGACATGGGAACAACGGAATATTTTTATTGCGACAAAAAACGTTCGTCACGACTAAATATTCATCGTCGCGATAAAAATATTACGTTGCCACAACCAACAATGATTTGTCGTAACCAAAAGTTTTGTTGTCCACATCAAACTAGAGGCTTTCGGACGCGACCACGCTGAGAAAAAATGATTAACAGCGTTAACCAAATTTTCGTTGATGTGGGAGCAATGAAATATTTGTATCGCGACAACAAATGCTTGTCGCGATTAAAATGTCACTTTGCCACGACTAACATTTGAGCCGTTGAAAACCAGAATGGTGTAAGTCGCATTTCATGTAAGCCGAGTTTATTTGACTGCAAAGTTGAGTACAATTTGAAAAATCTGTTTGGATGATACAGATATTTTAAATCGTACACATATCTATTTTGTATCATCTAGACAAATTTTTCAAATTGTACTTCACTTTGCAGTCAAATAATCTCAGCTTACATGAAATGTGACTTACACCATTCTGGTTTTCAACGGCTCATTAAATCGTCGCAACGAAAAGTTTTGTTATCCCGATAAAAATATTTCGTTTCTCCCAATATCAACCTGACTTTTGTCAACATTATCAGTCATATCTCTCTCTGTACAATCGTCGGCTCGATCGTCAAATCGTTAACCGAACAAATCGCATCGACGAACCGATCTCGAGATCGTTTTCCCTCGACGCTCGCGATATGCACGCCGGGTCCGCGGCTCGGCTCGCGAAGACAATTACCATACGGCCGACAACCGTAAACCAGCGGCGTGTCTCCGCGCGTGTATATGGATGCACCGTATAATCAGCACGTGGGTCGTTCCGTATAATTAGCGCGCCGAGATCGCGGGTTTCCGGGTTACATCATTTTTTTTCCGGTGGATCGACATTTCCAAACGCCGAGTCGCGTTTCACGATTTTTCGCGGGACAAAAAGCGTGACATTTCGCGAACCGCGCGCGCTCGGTGCAGCGGAGCAATTCGCGCAGCCTCTTCGGGTACAGAGCGATCGGGGAAACGCGGTATTGCGACAATTGCGAGGCCTGCGCGGCGCTATCTCGCATCGCGAGCGAGCGATAACAACCAGTACCTACCGCGCGACTCTTTATAAGGAAGGCTGCTTAATCATGCGCGCTAACGGCTAAGAATACCAAGAGCGCGCTAATGCAGCTCCCCCGCGCAAAACAGCGGAGAGGATGGAGAGGAAAAAAGTCTACAGGAAATTGTAGCGGACCTCCTCCTCCTCCTCCTGTTCTATTTCTGCGCCGCGCTCTCGGGCGATAAAGAAAGGAAGAGGATGGTTGCGCGCGCGACCGATCTATCTCTAGGACCGATCCCACGGACGCGCGAGCCGAGCGCCCTACCGCGGGCGCTGCGGGGCTGAATAAGCAGAAATCGAGGAACTTCCTCGCAGCTGGTTGGGAGAAAATTGACGGGAATTACCCGTGTCGGTTCTGTGCGCAAATCCGAGTTCGCGGTAAAGCGTCGCACAACGCGGCTCGCGGTCGTTGTTGTTCGCACTGAGAAAAAAAAACCTGGACAACCTAGCCAAAATCCTGGAGACTATGATGAAGCCGTTTGGTGAAATATCGTCGGTCTTATCACGTAAGGGCGTATCTCTCAGAAAATTTGAAAATTGAGTTAAGACCGCCAATGGGTTGCTCTCTCTCTCTCTCCCTTAAGCTTTATATTTTTATCTCACGACCCGGCGTACCTCAACATTTTATACTTTTGCTCCCCGTATATATTTTTCGTCGTATCTCAAAATAATCAAAATTTAAATCTCACGTATAGTAGGCCTAACTTAGGATAGGCCCATACGTGTGATTTAAAAGGCATTCAAGCGCATAATTTTATACATAAACAAATCACCAAGCTATAAAAATAACTGCAGGACTTATTCACAATGAAAAATCGTTAAATATTTTAAATCGCTCTCCTGAGAAATCATCAAAACTGAGATACGCCCTTACGTGATGAGACCGACGATATGTTTGGTCAAACTGACCATTTTCTGGTTAGAATAATTGGACATGCAGTTCGAATTGTTAAACACATCATTGGAATAGCTTGATATTTCGTTCAACTTACTGGTATTTTCATTAGAGCAAGTAAATGTGTTCAACTAGATGCGTTTTCTCATTGGAACCTAATTATTTTTCTCAGTGTAGTTAGAATAAATTGATACTTGGTTCAACTTACCGGTACATATTTTGATTAAAATAATTAAATGCGTTTAACCATGATACGTTTTGTCATTTTAACCTGATTATTTTTCCCGGTATACTTAGGATAACTTGATATTTGGTTCAAAAATTACCGGTATCTCGATTAAAATAACCAGACTCGTTCAACCACACACGCGTCTTGTCATTTTAACCAAGTTATTCCTCCCAGCGCGTTATCGCTCATCCGCGCGGGCGAATTTATATCGATAAGGAATTTTTTAACGCGGGCTACGAGTGTTGACTTTTTTTTTTGGAAGCTCCAAGGATCGCGACGGACGGATCGTCATATTTTTGAAGCGCTGCCAGCAGCGGTCTCGTTTCTTACGGATTTCCTCCTTCCGCGATTGACACAAACAACGCCCCGTGTCCGCGAGACAACGCCGCGTCGTTTTCGCGATACCGCGGCTTCGCGACCTTGCGCGAGCGGCGCGGATAATAGAACGAAGCGGGTGGGCGGAGGAGGCGAGACGCGGGAAGGAGGAGAAAAAATAGAAGAGAGGAAGGTGTCGGAGGAGGAGGAGAAAGAGCGCTCGCGCGTCCCATACGCGCGCGCGCGCGCGCCGGCATAGAACGAGAGGCTCGACAATGGCGCGGGGGACCTTGTATCTTCGAAAGACTCAAAGAGGTTCTCGCCTCGGAGATAATTATAATTAACCGCTGAATATAAGACGCGTGTCCGTGGCGGCTGTGTGAGTGCAGTAGACGCGCGGCATCCGCGCGCGGCGCTAATGTATGCGCGCGGCCGAATCGAGAGCCGCCGAAATCCCGGCGAAGAGAGACGCTCCGGCGTACGCGTATGAGTACGCGGCGCGCGTGACCCTTGGAGTCGCGAATTCACTTCCGCCCTAAATTTGTCGCGCGCGTGCGATTATTTTTTTTCCGAATTTCCGCGTGTTTCTAACGATCGGAATACCTTCCACAGGACTTTGTCGGAAATCAAGATTTACAGGAGGTCCGAGCCGTCGCTTCGCACGCGTGTCTTTATCTCGCTCGAGATGTGGCAATATGGCGTGTTATGACGTATATAGCGTGCCCGACGGTATGGAAGGATAATCCTATGCGGTCGACGGCTGGTTTCGAGTTTCGCGGCGGACCGGATAGCGCCGTCGCCACTACCTGGGCGCGAGTGCCTCGACAGCTTCTCCGCGCGCGTCGAGCGTCAGCTCTCCCGGCGGAGGTGAGGAACGGCTTGAAAATCGGATCCCGTTTATCCCGCGGTTCCACGCTTGGTAGCGGCGTGGTCGCTCTGCGAGGGATCCCTGTGCGTTCGCGCAGAGCGATAACGATTATTTCATCAGGCGGGTATCCGGAGATTTACTGTTACACTGAGAAAAATAATTGCAAGAGAGTGTCGACGAAATATTTCTCGAAATGTTCTTAAACATTTTCGTGACCCAAGGATACCTTTGTCGGGACGAAAAATTCTTCCTGTGCGAAAGAAAAATTAACGATTACGCGAGCCTGTCGAATATCTTCTTGCGCAAAAAAAGCTATAGCTTGACATTTTTGACACTAATTATTATTTATCTCGGTGTACACGGAACGCAATAAATCGTAGGATTTACAAAGTTTCTGGCAAATTTCGGGGCAAGGCCAATTTTTCATCAAGATAACTACAATCTTAAACAAAATTTATAGTAAAACTTGTAGAAGTTGCAAGCGTTGCTGTCAGTTTGACCAAAAGTGTAGTTATCGTAACGATAAATTGGCCTTGACCCGAAATTTACTACAAACTTTTTAAATGCTATGATTTATTTATTCTCCATGCAGCAATTGCACCTCTCACTCGACGATTGCCTCTAAAGAAACTCTACTCCGTACCACCATAAGAATAAAAAAGCCTACACAGAGAAAAAGAACCAGTCGGATCTACTGAAAATTACTTGCAGGGTCGCCAGCAATTATTTATTTACATCAATGAAATTGTTTTGTACGCGCCGTCAATTAGATATCCCTTCCTCACGATCACGTAAAGTATCGTAGTACGATATGTGACTGCGAGGAAGGAATATTTCATTGATACGAAAAAAAATCTAATCGATCTAAATAAATAGTCATCATACTTGCGAGCCGGCAAGTAATTTTCAGTAGATCCAACGAATTCTTTGTCTCCGTGCATGCGAGAGAAACGCAGAAGCCGCCAGAAGACGCGATCTTTCTTCAACCCCGGCGAAAAAGCGACGAACGATTCCGACGCGCCGCTGCACTGCCGAATCACCGCATCTCGTAAAACGGAGCTCCCGATCAGTACAGAACCTTGTCGGCGTCAGGCAAGCTGTGCAAACCCGTGGCACGTGGCAGAGGTCGACCAACGACTCCGGTAACGAACCTGGGCAAATATCAATTTGCCCACTCGGATGGTCGCATTGACTCCGCGTCACGGCGCGAGGGCGCGCACGGCGGCGCGTTCACTGGGCCGCGCGTTGCGACGACGGAATGTACACACGCACACGTGGCGCGGCGAAGGAGACGGATCTCCTCTCCCTTGCATCGCCGTGCTCGCGGACGATTCCCCCGCGTTTCGATCCGTCGCGGCGCGATCGACCGTTTTATGTGTGTATTTTCTTACCGAGCCTGCACTTTCAACGGCTGATCACACAGACGGGTATAATCGAGGGTCTCGAAAATTTACCACGCGCCGTTACGTTTTCTTCCCTGATGCAACGACGTGAATCGCGCGAGGCGTAGCTTTGACACTCCCGTGCGATACACGTGAGAGAGAGATCGAGTCACTGACGCGGCAAAGGGTGGTGTACGCTAGAAAGTGATTTTATAAAGCCAAAACGGCGTATACAATTTTTTAAATTTCATTCAAATTTATCTAAATACGACAAAATAGAGTGAAAAAAATAACTGTTAACTCAAGGACAAAAGGACGCATAAGATATTATCAATACGCCCTTTCGTTCTTAGTTCTTCAAATGTTTACCATTTTTGCATCTTATTAAGAATTTTTTTTTAGTTTTTTACAATGCCAAAGAGGCGTTGAGTAGCGTACACGACCTTTCGGCATTTGTGACGTGAAGAAATGTCTGGTGCCGCAAAAATATTTTCTTCGATCGAAAAGTAATGTGGCAATTCCAGGATCAAGCTACGATTTCCCTCGCGCGAGAAAATATTTGACAGGTTCGAGTAATTATTTCTTCTTTCTCGAGGAGGAAGAATTTCTCGTCCCACAACGAAGGTATCCATTCTTCAATCAAAAATATATATTCTTCGACCAAGAATCTGTATTCTTAAAAATTGTTGAGATCATAATATTATGTTCTTGAATCAAGAATATATTATATATTCTTCGACCAAGAATCAATATTCTTAAAAATTGTTATATTCTTGATTCGAGAGATATAAGTATATATTTTTTGCATTAGCAATTACTTCTCTCGGTATAGATATACATATCTATCTTTCGACGCCCGCGGTTTGATTTAGTACACGCACGTGTATAATCGCGCCGCGTTCAGATACGCTTCGCGCCTTTACTTTCATCGGCGCGAGCGCAGCGCCGAGTTTGCGAGAGACGCTGCGCGCGCGATGCGTGGATCCGGGCCTCTCGCGCGGTGGCTGTGTGCGCGGGGTTTTCTCGGCCGCGCGCGCGATGCAATAACATCGGACGCGCGCGGCGAGTAAACACCGTAGGTATACGCTCCTTGCGTTTCACTCGCTCGCCTCTCGTTTTCACTTTTACGAGAACGATAAGACGCACGCGATTGCACGGAGAGACGTTGTACTCGGCGCGGCGTCCCGAGCGCGACACATACCTACATTACGTAGGCGGGGACCAGACATGCGGAAACGTCGTTTCGCCGCAGGTGACGCCGAACGCCGACGAGTTTCAATTCGAGTAGGTATACGCGCAACGCGTTGTCGCCAACTGAACAATTTCGGGAGTATAGTCAATATTAATATAAATACACCACCGCAGAGATAGAATGTAACGCGCTCCGACCGGTTGAAAACGGTTGAAAAAAAAAAACGTCATTTCGACGGTGTTTACGATACAGAGCCGACGTAATTACCGACGACACTGGATAAAATTGACGGTTTTTTCTTTCTTTCATCGCAGTCCGTCGGCAGAAATGACGGGTGCGTGTCTCTGTACCGCTAACCGTACACGGTTTCTCTTTCGTGAGAAACGAGTGCGCGCGCGTGAGAAGCGGCGGGGCGTTCGCGTATCTGTACAGCTCGCAGGAGCAGGAATGCTTTGACCGACGCGTTAATAATTCTTCGGCGATGACGATGCTCCACGCGAAATCGCGAATTAATTTCAACGCGAGCCACACGCCGAAGCGTACATCGGAAGGAACGGCTTTCGAGACGACGAGATCCTCGAGAAATCATCCTGGGATCGAGTGCGAGACGTTTGCCCGCGCTGTCCGATATTTGTCGAGTCAATTAAACCCGAGAGCAAAGACACGCCACGTCCGTGATGCTCGCGTGTACACGCGAGGCGCGCGCTCTGAGGTGTAATTATAACTGCCCTTTCTCGAGAAAACCGTAGAGTTGGAAATTGCGAAATTGAATCAAAGCTCTTAACTGTAAAAAAAAATTGCGCGAGAGAAAACGTCGATGCGGCACGGGAAAAAAAGGAACTACGCGAACTGCACACTGAGAAAAAAATACGGTAGATTTGAGTAACTCAGCGGTCACTGGCGGAGAACGCAGATTTTAATTATTTAAACTGACACTCTTTGCTAAAACTGACTACAGCTGATTTTCGTCAAACAGTTCTGAATTATTATAACCAAATTATTTAATTTTTCAAGTAACTAAATCGGCGTTCCACCGCCAATTTAGTCAGATCTACTACTTTTTTCTCCGTGCAGTTTGACTAGAATTAAACCACGATTCCGCCCAGAAAGTTATACACGGTAAGTATGTGTTTTTCCTAGACGACCGATGGTAATTCCTGTGCATACGGATGTTATATCTGATTAAACCAGTTTTTGGTGCAGTTTTAAACAGTAAATAAAAAAGTGTCCTCTGTACAAATTCCTGAAAATGAGCTCGAATCTCAGCGCTGCTGATTGTGAGTGAAGCGGTACAAATTATTTCTTTTTTTGCGAGAGCCGTCGAACGTTGCAGAAATATCGAAGACACTTGAAACGCGCGACGACGCGAATCGCGCGGATCGAGTGCAGGATGCATGGTATGCAGGATGTGACGTACGGCAAGGACGAGCCGTTCTCCGTCCCGATCGTCTGGCAAAAGTGTCCGTGTGCATCGCGGGCTCATATATAATACGTTGCATCTGCCGACATCCATAGGTACCCGCGTGGCCGATGCAGCGGCGCAAGAATCGCATCTACACGCGTTGCGCGCGAATGCGAATACACGTACGCACCGACACGTAGCCGTATGTGAAACAGGGTTGTACCGCGTCGTGCGCGGCTCGAGTATACCTACGTATATACGCGCTATTCTACCGATACGCGCGCGCGTATGTACCAAATAATTAATAGCTCCGCGACTTATAAATTATTGACGGCGAAACGTGTTAAATTAATGTGCATATTGATAGCTTTGTGTACCGACACGCGGTACGCGTCTTCGGGGCGGCGGGATTCGCATTAAACGCGCGGGAGAAGATCATCGAGGCGCGATAAAAGAAGTAGCCCTCGAATGACGGCTGTGATCTTTGAAATATATAGATCGCGGGTATATCATTCACGGGAAGAAATTAAATTGTAGCGTTTGAAATAGTAGAGAAATAGTAGATTTGACTAGATCGGCGGTCACGGATGGGGGAACGCTGATTTGGTTACTTGAATCAAATAATTTCGTTGCAATGATCTGGAATTGTTTGACGAAAACAAACTGTCGTCAGGTCTAGAAAATTAATACCTAGTTCAAGTAACTTGATCTACGTTCCCCCGTTGGTGACCGCTAATCTAGTCAAATCTATCACATTTTTTCTGAGTGTGATACATTTCGGGACAAGGCCGATTTATTGTCGCAATAGCTATAATTTCAGTATAAATTACAGCAGCGCTTGCAACTTCTACAAGTTGTCACTAAAACTGCAGGTACTGTAACAATAAATTCGCCCTGTCCTGAAATTTGCCACAAACTTTGTAAGCGCAACGATTAATTTTTTTCCGTTTTCCCGATATCGAATCGCAATTCGCGGAGAAAGGGGAGGAGGGAACAAATTCGCGGAGCACAAACGATAATCGCAAACTAAAGCCAACACCATGCATCTGAAAATCGTCACTCTTTTTATCCTATGTCATTTTAGCACGTCACTCTCATTCTCTCTCTCTCTCTCTCTCTTTTACACTCTCTCTTTCCAGCGAGACAAAGAAAAAAAAGGGGGGAATGGCGTGTGCAACGAAGGGGAAACGAATTGAAAAAAAAAAGATGATCCGACGACGGTTACACTTACCCTTCAGAGATGATGTTATCATGGGGTCACCTGAAAACGATACAAGTACAATATTTCATGGATGTCAAAGTGTGAGAATGAGATAATATGCAAATAACGCTCGCTCTTTCTTTCTCTCTCTCTCTCTCTCTCTCCCTCTCTCTCTCGCATACCCTCGGTTTTTTGCTTCGCCTTTCTCTCTTCGCCAAATTATGTATAAAAGTGATCCGGAGAGGGACGCGCGAGACGTCGCGTTGTTTCTCCTCTTTTTTTCCCCCGCGCCTATCACGAACGCCCCGTACGCGCGCGCCATTAAAATCCCGCGCGCTCACGGCAGTTACCTACGCGGAAAAAACCGTCGCGTTTCGCGATACGACCGCAAGAAAAGTATCGTCGTGGCCGAATCGAGGAGAGGTACACGCGCAGAGCCGTGCGCCTACTTCCTGCACGCGGAGAGGCGAACTTTCACTGAAAAATAATACAAGTACCCGTACGCGCGGCGTTTCCATGTCTCGTTGCTTCCTTCGCGATTACTCGCGCGCACTCGCTGTTCGATATTGCCGTTATTATCTACGATGCGTCGAATAATTTTGGGAGGGATGAAAGTTGAAGAAGAGGCTCGACTGTATATGGCAGAAGAGTACCGGGCTACGTATTTTGGATTAGTTAATTTGTCGGACACGATTTTTAAAAAGGGGATTGTTAATTCGAACCGAAAGTTCGCAGAAGAGTAGCTAGAATTTATTTCAGTCATTTCTCCGTGATTAAATCGAAAATCATAAAGTTAATAGAATTTTCATTTATAAATGAACCGAAATTATTTCCTGAAATCATAATTATCGCCATGCAAGGGTGACGAAATCGGGAAAATAATGAAATTACCGCTAGTAGACGATCCGGTACATGACTACGGAGATATTGTTACAATAACGTTTTTATTAATTTGTGTCGCAGCCTAAGCCGATTCTATTTCAGAAAATAGGTATAGTATGGCGAGTGGATTGAAAAAAAAATATCATTTCATTTTGCGAAAATGGATAACAGCAGAGAAACCGGTGAAACACATTTAAAAAATATACTGATAATTTGATAATATTCCGTAAACATCATTGGTTAGGAAACGTGGAACCGTGTGGGACCCTTGAAATTGGAGGAAAGCTGACTCCAAAGGGTAGAAATCAGAATCCCCAGCCCGCTTAAACCATTATCGCTGAAGCAGCAGCAATATCACTTCACCTCGAGCAAAGTTTCCACCCCCCGCAATTTTCGATATCTTCGCCGACGCTCGATCGAAATGACAAAATCCATCCGAGTCAGTCGCATGAGTACCTCTGTACAGTTTCTCGCGAAGGAAACGAACGTACAAATTACCGCCGCGTTGTCTACCGGTACAAGTTACTAATCACTGTCAACGTCGCCGCAGCTCTCGGCGGAGCGACGCGGGGACAAATTGCTTCCAGCGCGATTAATCTTTCCAGCGATTTACACGCGCGTGCATCGAACGCGTCCCGCGCGAGGGACCCGTTCCTGCGGCCCCCAACGGGAGTCGCAACCTTCGACTTCTTTCGAATCGTAGACGCGCGCGATTTCTTTGCGGTATACGCACAGGTGATACACACGCGTGTAAAGAAAAAAAGAACTCGGTCAATCTAACCAAAATCCTGGAGACGATGACCAAACCGTTCGGTGAAATACACCGAGAGACAAATTTAGCAGAATCAATAAAACGCTTATTGTATATTACTGTAATATTTTATCGGCTCAAGTAATTTTTATTTTTTCCAACAAAATGTTTTATTGGCTCAAGTTGATATAGTTTATCGAACAAATATTTCGTTGGAATAAATAAATATTACTCGAGCCGACCAAATATTTAGCTGGTAATCGTATACAAATCAACGTTTATTCGGTTCTACTAAATTTTGTTCTCAGAGTGATTGGATTTTTCATCTGTTTGGTTAAACTGACCACATTTTGATATTTGGTTCAACTGACCAGTATTTTGGTTAGAATAACTAAATCTTTTTAATTAGATGTACGGAAAAAAAACCAGCAACTTTTACTGCCCCATCCAGTAGTGCTGCGACTCGAGCTCATTTTCAAGAATTTGTAAACAGAGGAGGTATTTGTATTTACTGTTTTAAACAGTACATAGAACAGTCTTCTCTGTACAATGGATGGAGCAGTAAAAATTGCTTTTTTTTTTCGTGCGCCTTACGCCGTTTTAACCTAACTATTTGTCTCAGTGTGGAAGTCGATCCGAAGCGCGATGGTTGCACAGAGACAAAAATTAGCTTGATCGAAACAAACCTGCTTTTGTATAGTCCCGAGAGCACATTCACTCGATTCAAATGAATATCGATTTGATTCAAATAATATCTCATTAAATCAATAATATTTACATCCGTCCAATATCGCTATTCATTCTAATCGAATAGATGTGCTCTTGGGACTATTCAAAAATACGTTTATTTCGATCAAGTAGTGCGCATCGATGACGCGTTTTATCGACGGCGGCAGCAATACGCTCGCGATCGAGATAGGCTCGAATCCTCTCGCGCGATTGATGGAAGTGCATAACGGACAGGCCGGAGGGCAAGGCGGGCAGGGCTGCGCCCGAGGCGCGTGGGCCCGGGTGGGCAGGGCCTCCGGGGTCAGAGGGATCACCCCGGCCGAGAAAGAACGGAAAATGTTCCCTCGCGAGAGATACTCTATCTCCTCGCATAATGCGCAAGTGGGAGGCATAGCGGGCGGCTGTGCCGCGCGCTCTCCGCGACGCGCCGCCCGCGGGCGAAACGCACTCGTCTCTCGCGCTCGGATAATTTCTTTTCGGACGCCGGAGCGACTCCTTTTCTGGGAAGCCGCGCCAAGGAAAGAAAGCGCGGTGCTTATCCGCGCGCCGACTTTACATCGCTGCGTTAAAACGCACCTTATTATCCTTCCCGCGAGCCGCGTGTCGAAGGATGTAATTTTTGAGGGTGCAAATTCTCCTTGGAAAGAGTCCTAAGGAGTAACTGCTACGATTATTACACGGATAAAAAATGCAGTTGAATCAGCGAAATATTACCGACCGAATTATATTTTCCTTTGGTTCACCCGAATGACATTCTTATCGAACCCATCAAAATATCATTCGAGCTAACAAAAGGAGAGTCAGTTTAAAACATTTAGTTGATTTAACCGCATCTTTTATCAGTGTGCGAAATTCGGATAAAAACAGAAGTCGGCAGAATGCTTCGTCGCATATCGATCATCGCGAATGCAATCCTGGATCGAAAATTGTTAAACCGACGAGCTGCGTCGACGAGAAAAATCCCGAAGAGGAGAGAAATCCGCGGAGATCGACAAAGCGCGAGGAAAATATACAGCCGAGGGGGAGAAGAGGACGAACGACGGGGCTAAGAGTCACTTCGCGAGTGGATCGCCGTCTCTCGCGGTGATCCACTGGTCCGTGAAATACGACGATCACGCGGATGATCACTCGATTAGCGAAATGGCATCGCCAGGCAGCGTTATCCACACGTACGACTGTAAATCTATTCAGCAACGGCGTCGCGAGGTAAACCATACCCGCTGCGCGCGCGCGCGCCGTGTAGCAATTATAATAACTCCTCTCTAACAAGCCGCGGCGCGAGTAGGTTTGCGTAAACCGTAAACACGCGGAGCGTCTCCTCTCCTCTAGGAGCACGGAGAGACACGCGTGGGTACAATGGAGTTTATAAATGTTGACGGGAGAGGAAAATGCGAGCGAGAGGTCGAATACTTTGAAAAAAAAAAATAAAAATACGAAGCACTAATTTTACCAACTAACGGCAGTATTCTGTACAGAATTGCGAGCTCTATAAGGCGCTATATTTTGTAAAGTCCCATAAGAAAACTGTGTATAACCTTAGAGAATGCAGCACCTTCGAAAATCCTGGAGATGACGACCAAACCGTTTGGTGAAATATGCGGATCCTCCATCCGTTTGGTTTGATCGACTGATTTTTGATTCGAATAATTAAATGTTCGGTTGAAGTAACTAAACATTTCGTTGGAATTATTAAATGTCTGGTTCAACTGACCAATATTTCGGTTAAAATAACTAAACGCATCAAAAACCAGACGAGTTTTGTCATTTTAACCTAATTATTTTTCTCAGTGCAGAGCTTACGTTTTCGTGCAGAATAGCGCCACAAGTATTTTGACCCGTTCAAATGAAGAGAAAGAGTCAAGCTTCAGAAAAGAAACCAAATTCCAGAGATAAATTATTCTTCTCGGTCGAGTGCCGTCGAGCGCTTCGGCGATCGTCGATCGACCACGAGCGGAAAAACGTCGATTATCGAGCGCTCGCGCGTCGTTGCACGGCGTGAAAGTGCAACGCGCGGCGACCAAAATCCCATTATATCCCTCGGCGAGAAAAACGTGCGAAAGAGAAGTTACGCCGATTATAATTATCGATGAGCGCGCCACGCTTTTTCAAATAGCCCAAAGCTCTGCGCGATACTCGTCTCCCTCTTTGCACAATTTAGGTACATTCGAATCGTTTCGATAACCAGAACACGACTGAGCGCTCATTAACGGAGCGATTAAAGCGCGGGGAGGGGGAGGGGGGAGGGAAAAAATACCAGCTCGGCGTGTTCAATTGATCGAGAGACGCGTGCACCGCTCGCGATGCACTCGCGTACGTGTGCGCAAGTCTCCGGGTGAGTGGATAGACGCGGCAAACAGGATGCGGCATACGTAAGAATGAAATTATTCGAAGTTTGCCCCGGCTCTCCCACCCCCTTCCTCCGCGATTGTATACGATCGAGGACGATAAAATGCTCTCCCATTCCGCGCATATGAATTGCATGCACGCGGGCAAGGCTGCGAAGTAATCCTTCGCACGTCGAGTTTCTTGCGAGCGGGAGATACGAAAATAAGTGCGCCTAGCGAATGCACCGACGGAATGCGTAAGAAAACTGGAGAAGAACGGCGATTCGCCCCTCCCCTCTTTCTTGCGTCCCTTCCTCGTCTCTTCCTCGGATATCTCTCTACGTAGGCTGGTTTCCTACGACGCGCGTTCGCGCACCTACGTGCAGCGTCGTCGACTGCACCGACGATGCCCTGCCCTGAAGTACTCAGAGCCTTGGAATGCTCGCTGACGACGAGATCCTTATTGCATCCTGCGAGAGATCCTGCGAGGGACTCTCTTGGTGTACCGAAAGCAAGACATTTGTAACGAGTAAATTATTATTTTTTTATTAAGCCGAATGAAATTTCGGATCGAAAGGTTTTTTTTTCGCGTAACGCGTTATCTCGATTTGTGTTAGATTGAGATTGAGAGCGTTTTATCTTCGATTAGAATTAAATCGGAGCTGCTACATCAGAATTTCGGCTTTTAGCTGGAATTTAATTTTAATCGAAGGTTAAATTTTTCGTCCTTTCGATGTACGTATTTCGATTGGAGTCGATTTTTTACGTTCGCTCATTTTTCATGGAGATTCGCCAAAAAAAATCGGATATCGTGAAAATTTCTCCTCACGGAAAAACTGATAGCGGTAAATTCAATTGTATTTATAATACAGTAAAGGAGGTACGAGGGTTTTCGAACGTTTTTACAATGCCTTACGGTAACTTTTTCTTAAACATTAAATCTTGATGGTTCATATCACAATTTACTGTTACTACTTTTAAGGAAAAATATGTTCTTCAGCACAGCAGGAACATCGTACAACCTTTCTGTGAACCCCTTTCATCGTAAATACAGTAAAATTTACCGGTATCAGTTTGTCCGTGTACCAGGGAAGTCGAATCGCGCCTGAAATGGGAGAAAATGATTTTGCGCGCCACTGAAAAAAAGGCCGAAGAAAAAAGAGGGGAGCACCGCAGCCCGCGGAAGGAGAAGAAGAAGCGCGACTGGTTCGACTCAGTGAAATCGCCGATGTTCGTCGAAGTCAATTCGCCGGGGCGATCCTCCCGAGTCATCGTCGCGCGAGCTCTCACTTTCGATGCCCCTTCAGGCGGCACGGACGGCTTTTCGGACGATTCCGCAAAATGGATCGATTTCGTCGCGCAATTACCAAGTCACGACGTCCACAGCTACTGTTTTTGCTTTCTCGCCCTTATCCCCCACTTTCCCCTCCGATGCCTTTTCTCGCCGCGGCATCAATTAAACGGCCAATTAAGCGTCTTTTCGGGGCCCCGTCATCCGTGCGATCGGCACGAAGAGACGCCAGGAGCACTTCCGCCCCGAAAAATTTCTCCGGGTACCGTTCCACCTACGGTTTCTTCGACGAAGTCATGGCGGTGGTCGGGAAAAGTGTTTTTTCAAGAAAGGGACTTGTCCTATTTTGTTTATCGTGATTATTTTCTGCTCGAGCGCGAGAAAAAATATCGTACTTCGATTCCGCGAGAGATTTCTTCTTCTTCTTCCTCTTCTTCATCATCTTCATCATCTTCTTCATCCTCTTCATCATCATCTTCTTTTTCTTCACCGAAGCAAAGGTGAAGCGGCCTCCGGCCTACACAGTCACTTCGTACTCTAGAAGTCGCATGTCGACTCCGCTTCTTCTCGATCGATGTTTCTTTCGAGATCGAAGCGTCGAGTCGTCGGCGCGACCACGAATGAATAGAGAGAAAGAGAGGAAAATGAAGCGAGAGACGAGATAAAGCGGACGTAGCCGTGGAAGAAACATCAGCGCGATGTGATTCCTCGTCGAGTCGCATCCTGTGTCATGCCCGGCGATAAACAAGCAGAAACTGTTATCCTGAAACGTTGAATTATCCTCCGCAACGAGATGGAACGCTTCGATGTCCTTGAACGGTAGTCCCTCCGTATCCGTCCGCGCGTTAAACGCGCATCCTCTCGCGCGCGAGCTGTCGTGAGTGACGCGACGCGAGTGTGGTTCTCTCTCTCAGAACTCAGTTTCTACTAGTCAGCCGCATTTTTAGACGCATCGTTGAAACGCGTTTTGTAACACGTCGTCCTCTCAGCTATTCGACTCCGCCGCGTGTCGCTCGAAGCGGGATGACGAATGGAATGATCGGAAAGGGCACGATCGACGCGTCGCGCGGCCAGCCTGATTCGCCAATTTCTCCCGGGAAGACTTTCTCTCCGCGTCCACGCGTTGAAGACAGTTCCGCGAGCGTCGAGGGAGGTGCATTCGTCGCTCGTGTCGCGTGCATTGCAGTACAGCTCGCTTTTTTTTCTCGCATTACAACGATAAATGTCGATATACTATTATACTAGCCCACTGAAAAAAAAAACACTGCACCGTGTGATCAGAGAATTTGTAGTCAATTTAATCGAATTTTGCTTAACATGGTTAAATAAAGGTCGATAAAACTAAATTAATATGGCAGATTCAATTGCACGGCATGGTTTATTCGTTAAGTTGACTGAACTACACGGGGAAAAAGAATTAGTTGGATCTACTAATAATTACTTGAGGGATCGCCAGTAATTATTTATTTTTAATACATGAATTTAATCCTTTTTCATATTAATCAGATATTCCTTCCTTACAATCACATACTATTCCGTATGACTGTAAGGAAGAGAGATCTAATTCATGTATTAAAAGATTTCATTGATATACAATAAATAGATAATTACTCGCGACCCCGCAAGTAATTTTCAGTAGATCCAACTATTCTTTTTCTCTGTATGCTAGTGCACTTGCCTCAAATGTTTAGACGTTGAAACAACGGTTCGATGACTGAATGAACTATACTATTCGGTTAGTTATTATCAGACAATCCAATCATTCCATAAATTCATCCAAGTTCCTAAATAAATTATCTCAACCACAGATGAGGATGGAAAACCACCGCCCAACTCCGACGTGCAGTTGGGAGACAACCTCGCATTTCGGTTCCGCGTATTTAACATCGCGGTGTAATTGACTTAACTGATATTCAGTTGAGTCAACGAATACTTTTTTTTTCCCCAGTGCAAAGATCATCGAGATCCGTCGCTCTCGTCACCCGCGTGTCGACGAAACTAACAAGATGAAGCGTAAGTTGCGTATCAGATGCACGCGTTCGCGCGCGAATCCACGTACGAGCTATTCGCTCGCACTCCTTGCGGAAAAGTGGGTCATAGGTGAGACAGCCCGTGCAGTGCGCGTATAAACGTTCGAATGCTAACCAGTCTCCGGCGCATTCGCTCGCGGAGTACTGAAAGTAGCCACCGCGTTGGCGGCGACGAGTCGAGGGGGCGTAACCCACGCGATGTTAGTCGGGCGTAATCGCGTCCGCGAGAACGGGCACAAATCAGCGACAATCCGAGCGGTCGAGAGAGTCGAGAGCCCGTGATTCGATCGCGTGTGCATACCGTTGCGCGCGGACAGGTGCACTTTATCTGCATTTCTATCCCGACTGTAAGAGGCGGTTATTAACGAACTGGTCGACGAATGAGTGGATCGGCGAAAGGTCAGAGGAAAAGAAACGCGCGCGGATCTTCGTCACGGTCGCCCGTCGTTATCGTTCTCGTCGATGCACGCGTCGTAATCGGTTTTACAGCGATAGACGGCAAAAGCGTCCGAGTTTCTCAGTTTTTCTTTTCGAATCGAGGCTCGAAACGGAAGGAGAAGGCGGTGTTTATATGCGCGAAGAACAAAAAAATGTCGAGAATAATAAAATGTCTTATATATTATTACTACAAAATAGAAGGTAATTTTTCGTGACGAACTTTTTTTCTCCCTTCATACGAAACCAAAAATTATAAATGAGGTACCATTTTAAAGATTAAGTTCTCCACTTTTGACGAATTGTGTTTTTTTTTTCCCTGGATGCGTTGTTACGACACGGCTAACATGATGACTTTTCCTCACTATTAAATTTTAACGCTGAATCGTATTTTATTCGCAAAAATAACGCATAATCTACAGTCATTCCATATTCGTTGCATCAACGTTCCCCATCTTCTGTCGTCTGCGAAATTTCCGCACCGGTAGAATATAAACGAGACAATTTTCGTCAACTCGAAATTTTTCAGACGCTGAAACTTGAACATAAATAATTACCAATCTACAATTGCATCGCTAGACGATTTCGTCTGCAGATTATCCCTCCAGCCGTATCGCGCGTTGCAACGTTGAATAAAAAATTCGTCAAGCCTCGTTAACTCCCGCGTCCGTGCGCGCGTAATTGGAGCGCAATTAAGGCGAAGTGTTATTTGGTCTCCGAGATTTATTAGCGGGGTAATCTCGTTATTTTCGTACGATCGGCTCGATTTACCGTAATAACACACGAGCGCGGTGGGGATCGAATCCATCTCCGAGAGCCATACGAGACTAAATAACGATTTATATATCGATATCAGGCGCCGATGTTTCGATACACTGAGAAAAATAATTTCTAGCGTCAAAAAAGCGTTTTCTTCGATGAAAAACATGATATAAGTAATTCCAGGATCAAGACATGGTTTTATTCTTGTAAGAAAATATTTGACAGGCTCGAATAATTGTCTTTTTCGCGCGAAAAGAATTTCTCTTTTCAACGAAAGTTGTTTTGAGTCAAGAATACATACTCCTTTACCGAGAATCTCTCCGTATCCCAAAAAATTTGTAAGATCATATTATGTCTTCGATCCAAGATATTTTTTTGACGCTAGCAATTATTTCTCTCGGCGTAGAGAGAGCGCCAGTATTTATATCACTCTGACTGGTCCACGAAAAAAAGTTCCAACGGAGGAATATTATACTCTCTTAATCAGTGAACAGTCACTGTGAAATCCAGTATACAGAAGATTATATTCACGGGATATCGGTGCCTACACACTGATTCTCAGTTATTTTTACTGATTCGTATTAAGAGAGTACCTAGCTTGCAGTACCGATAACCGCATTATCGTTTCGAAACAGAGAAATGCGAGCGCAATTTCCCTCCTCAAGTACCGAACCCAATTCGATTCCCGTCCCCGCAAACCGTCACCCCGGTCCGTCGCTCCTATTTCCGCGCGCGAAGGATAAAACAAAGTGCGTCGCGTCTCATCAAATATATATAAGCGTTACACACATCTCCGTGATGCGCCGCGCGAGTAGAGAGACAATATGAGAGGAGATCTAGACGCGATTAGATGCCGTTTTCATGTAGCACATCCGCGCGGCATGATGGACATTGCTGTTTATTTCGACCGACCCTCCGCGGGGGGCGCACGAATTTCCATACAACGCTCGGCGGAAGCCGTACAGTCGTCCGAGACGGTTGCGAGGAGCGTCTCGATTCGAAAAGAAAAGGAGGATCATCCCCCCCCCCCACCCCGCGTGCATTTTCAATTCCACCAACGCGGATCCGCTCCCCTCGTTCGTCCGGATGAATTTCTCCGAGAAAGTTCCGATAAAAATGCGTTCTTAAATCGCAACGCCCCCCCGAGAGTGGCGCCACGGTGGTGTTGCGCGATGCAGTTCGCTCGGTTCCACTTCGCGCAGCGCCGTCGCGACGCTCGGACTCGCCACCGCAGCGCGCGTTCGCTTTGAAAAATGCAATTCCGAAAGGAGAGTTTGCATAACAACGGCATTCAATTTCGCGCGCGGCTTTGTTTAGTCCGAGTATAGGTGAAGGAAAGATAATATAGGTACGCCCCGCGAGGGTCGCGCGGGCGTAATCGCGCGCGCGTGCAAGCGACGGGGAAGAAAGACGCCTGGTGAATTATTCACGAGAATCTGTTGCTTCCATCCGAGTAACCGTATCGCGTCCCGTGTCTCGCGCGGCGAGCACTTTGGATTTATTAAAATCTTTCCGAATTGTTATTTACCCCCCCCCACAGGCGCGGGCTATTCGCACGGGATTGCGTTCGATGCGCGTCTGTGTACGTGCCGCGGGTTTCTCCTTCCCCTGCTGTTACGCAGGACACGTCGTCCACGCGAGATGCGTTCATTATGGTAATCGCTTGTCTTGGAGGGCCGAAAGAGGGGGGGAAGTAATTTATTAATGTTTCAGAAAAAAATAATCGAGAGGGGATGGATGGACTTTTTCTAAAAAGGGGTAGTTTTTCGACCAATTTTTTTATGCCGCACACCGAGAAAAGTAATTAGGTTAAAATGACAAAGTGTATAAACGTGTCAAGTTATTCTAACCAAAATATACCGGTCAATTCAACCAAATATCGAGTTATTCTAACCAACAATTGGTAGTTTGACCGTTTTCTGGTTAGAATAATTAGACATGCAGTTAGAATAATATAACTAAAAGTTTGGTTCGACTTACTAGTAGTACTTCGGTTAGAATAACTGGACTCGTTTAACCCGAGATGTGTTTTGTCATTTTAACCAAGTTATTTTTCTCAGTGTATGTGCGCGTGAGACAATAGGTAATTTCACACGCGTTGCCAAGTCGCAATTCTCAGGAGTTCTTCCCTTTGTAATAATAAGAATGCTCACGGTGCTTCGACGACGTTAGAGAGCGTCTCGATTTTTACATTCGAGGCAAAGAGGGAGGAAGAGTGGATTCCCCGGGATTGGGCGCGTGAGTCGCGGAAGAACACGAGTCTCCGGGGTATTGCGAGGAAGGAGGTATGACCGCGCTAGCGTGGCGAGTCGCCTCTTCCGAGTATATCACGAATTAAAGTAGCCCGCGAGTCAGGCACGGACGCCGATTCGCTGCCATTTGGTGATTAGCATGTCGTGTCTAGTTCCTTTTTTTTTCCTCTCTTACGCAAGACCCCACAATAAAGCGATAGTGCTCCAGCCGGGCCCCCACGAGCCGAGGCATCGTCGTGTTCGACTGAGTCTGTCTATCGTGGGTGGGAGAGACTCGAAAAAAAATTCACTCACGAGAAGCAATCTTAATATATCGTTGGCGATCGGTAACACGCCAACCAATTTTTGTTCTCTTCGATATACCTTTATATAGAAAAAAGAACATTTCTTGCGGTTTCCATATAAAATCTTACAAATAGAATACATGCAAAGCACGAGTACGAGACACACAGATCTACCGAAAATCTCAATTCGGATCCCTCGGACGCGTTCAACGAATTTTCCTTACATCCGTCTTCGATTCGATCCGATTTCACATTGAACAAAAGTCTATTTGAATTGGATAAATATTTGTCATATCTTTTTAATCGAGTACCCGAGTAACTCTTACACTCGGAAAAAAATTTGCTTGATCGAAATAAACGTGTTTTTGGATAGTCCCGAGAGCACATTTATACGACTCAAATGAATATCGATTTCCTCCAAATATAATAATATTCAATTAAATCAATAATATTTATATTCGTCCAATCGTTATTCGTTCTAATCGTTTATTCGATCAAGTAAATTTTTTTTTCAATGTAGCAGAACATTTATCAAATTCAAATAGACTTTTGTTCGATGTGAATATAAATTCCTATTCATCTCAAATAAATTTGTCCGTCAGATTCGTATTCAATTAGACATTTCTCCTGGGTACACTTCCCAACGACGCCACGCTCAACGCAGGAAAGCTCCCGGAATGCAAGCCAAGCGCTTTCGCATCGGATATTCGACGCGGATTCGACACCCTTACGAACATCGATACGGGAGTACGTCGAGGGATACCTGAGCTGTCGTAGAAAAATTGCCTACGCGCGGTCATCGGTGCGCGAGGGTGGTACTGCTGTTGCTGCTGGTGCACGGGGGGCGTCTGCGAGGGTTGCAGTTGGAGCTGGTCGTTGTGCTCCTGAGCGGCCGGGACGGGGATCGCGTTCATCGCGGACTGCTGCTGGTGATACTGGGGCTGGTACTGCGGGTGATGCGTTTGACGGCTCTGCTGCTGAGCGGTGCACCAACCATAGTGCTGCTGCCAGGAGGCACCCGCCTCAGTGTGTGCGGTCCATCGACTCTCCTCGCTCCCCATATGAGGCCAGAATAAACCCGCAATCGCGTTGGTTTCCGTCGGATTACCGACCGCGAGACATGCAGACATGGAGTCTGTCGCTCGGATCGAGATAAATCTGCGCGGAGCTCGTATACGCTCGATCGGAGAAAATGTCTCACAGAGATGAAAATCTTTCTCTCTCTCTCTCTTTCAGTATTTCTTTTTTTCCCTCTCACTGCGTTATCATCCGAACGCGAATGCCGATAATCTAAAAGTATGCAGACACAAAGAAAAGGGGGCGTGTCACTGGGTAACCGGGGTGATCGTCGGGGTGCCAGGAGATATCGGCGGAGCGAGGAATCGAGCAATGGCGCAATCGAGAGAATGCGAAGGGGTGGGAACGCGAATAGTTGTTGATAAACGGTCAACACAGTCGACGATCCAACTGTCAGTGGATCCATTCTACCCTCGAGATTGAGAGAAAAATCTCTCGATCTGATTTTTCCGGTAAGATCGTTACAAGCGCGTGGCCTTGGATAGTTTGAAAAATTCGACCGATTACTCTATGGTTGAAGAAGGGGAGGAGGAAAATAAAATAGAGAAGAAGAAGTCGATACGGAAGACTCGAGGTAATCCGATCACCGACCGGACGAAGGATTCCCGTAGATCTCGATCGTCGCGAAGAATGGAGCACGGTGGTCGCGAGGAGGAACGGATGAATTGGATGCTTCTCTCAAAAAGTGGCGCACTTCGCATCGATACCCTCTCCACTGTTTGACGTTTTCTCGCCGACGCGAATATAGGCGACACCGAGGAGCGAACGAGTATTCGCTGTACAGTAGTTGACCATTATTGAACTCGTGATGGACGAAGTGGATCTTTGGCTTTTATTCGAAAGTCTCAAGTTCAGGAAAAGAGTTTCATTTTCGTGTTCCATTAAAAAGCAATGCGTAGCTGCTAAATAGACTAATCGCAAGACGTTGAAAAACACGAAAAAGCGAAAATATTTAACACGTTCTAATTCGTTTTACTTGCCTTTAAATTGAATGCATATTCATCAAACTTCAATTGCGATAACGCTATCACTCCTCTCGTTTATCGAGCCATACAAGACATGAAAAGATCAAGCGTCTAGATCTCCAGTGGGATCAAACGATCAAGTAATTATTTGAAAAGAATCATTTAAAATTGCACAGCTATTTGATGAGAATGTATAACTCCTTGAAAACAATTATTTAAAAAATATTATTTGAAAAAAAAAGTAATTTAAAAATTGCATAGCTATTTAATAGGAATTAAGGAAGAATAAGGAATAACTAAAGATATAATACATATTCATCAAACTTCAATCGCGATAACGTTACCACTCCTCCCGCATATCAAAGCATAAAAGAAATGAAAAGAGCAAACGTCTAGATCTGAGACGAGATCAAGCGATCAAGTAATTATTTGAAGAAAATCATTTAAAAATAATTCTTTGAAAAAGTCATTTAAAATTACATAGCTACTTAATAGAAATTAATAATAATATAACGAAATTAATAAAAATACACATTCACCAAACCTCGGTCACGATAACGCTATCACTCTCCCCGCGTATCGACGCATAAAAGAAATGAAAAGATCAAACGTCCGGATCTCAAACAGGATAAAGCCATCTCGATTCGTGATTACAACCCCCTTTGACAACGTGAAAACTCCAGACCGCGGATGTCTCCAAAAGTCGACCAGACGTAACAAGCCTCGATCCACATCGCGGATAAATCTACTCACATTAACGCAAAGTTACGTGCGAAAGAAATCGGTACGTCAACTACGTCGTACAATGTATCGGGGTCCGCAAGCAGGCGCAACCTGCCGATGTACGGTATTACTCTAAGATGAATATTACGCTCCGTGTATTATATCAATCTCCGTTGTCCCGAATTAAGGTCGAACTTGCGATCGCGCAACAATTACGACTCCGCAGAACGAATTGCACTATATACCGCATGTCCTATGGCCAACCGCGCAGGTGAGCTGCGACCTGAATTCTTGACTTCGGCAGTATTTATGGTACAGTTAGAGTGGGCTTCAGACGAGTGCGCTGCATAAGAACGAAAAGTGTCGACTGCTCTTCTAATAGCTGTCAACTCGGGAGATCGAAACGTTTCGTGTAACCTTAAAATCGTAAAGTTTTGAATTAGTAGTGAATAATTTGTAGAAAAGTGATGAGAAATAATCATAAATAATCTTCCGAATTGTGACAACCATCGGGAAATCAGACGACGCTTTTCGCTCTTACGCTGCGTTCTTACGAAAAGTGTGAAACGTCTAATCTCCCGATGGCTATCAATTCGGGAGATCGAAGTCTAAGCTCGAAATCGTGAATCTTTGAATAAATGGTAAGTAATGTTCAGAAGTGAGAGTTAACAATCATTCGGGTTTTTTCGATGTCCAACCGAATTACACGCCTCATGTGCCTATTTGTTTCAGAAATTATTTCCGCGCTAGCACCGCGCGTGTCTAGGAAGTAGTTTTACGAAGTGGCGTGAGCGATACCTAAGGTGTCAATTCAGAAGATTATTTACGATTATTTCTCATCACTTCTACAAATTATTCACTACTAATTCAAAACTTTACGATTTTAAGGTTACACGAAACGTTTCGATCTCCCGAGTTGACAGCTATTAGAAGAGCAGTCGACACTTTTCGTTCTTATGCAGCGCACTCGTCTGAAGCCCACTCTAACTGTACCATAAATACTGCCGAAGTCAAGAATTCAGGTCGCAGCTCACCTGCGCGGTTGGCCATAGGACATGCGGTATACGCGGCGATATCGGTGCGCTGGCTCTTTCCGTGTGCAGCGGACACTGCGAAATCCGATCGAATCTCCTCGCCGAGAACTCGCGGGTCGAGAAGCCGATATTTATGTTAATCCGCAAATCAAAGAGACCGCGACCGTGTGGAGTGCCAGATTCGCGATGACTGAGCCTGTTTTCGCCGTGGGTTGAAGCTCGTTGCAAGGAGAGGGGTTGGGAGGACCGAGGTAAGGGAGTAGAGGGTTGTAGCGACGGGAGCCACGTGCGTCAGGAGGCACGTTTCCCGGTCACGTGTTCGCCGCGGCTGATCCCTCCTGCCTCCGCCGCCCGCCACGCCGTTCCGCGACGCGATACGGACGTTGCGCCGCGACGGATTTTCCGACGATTCGTCACGGAGACTTTTCCGGCTTTCTTCGATTCCTTCGAGTTTCTTCGGAGTTTCTCTCCGCGCGCTCCGAGCCACTCGCACGCACGGTCGCCGCGCTGCGAGAAACTCGAGGGGTTTCTCGCGATCGTGCAGGGTCGACTTCTTTGAATTCGCGCGATGCATTCGACGGAGTTGTGTACCTGCGTCGAAGTTGTGATCCTCAAAGGAGCGGATTTTAGCGTGGCGATCGAAAGGATCCTTTGACGAAATTAAATTTTCCACGCGTGTATAGGAATCTCGCGTGGTATTTTTCCTCGGTCGTCTTCGATCGCTATACATCCACCACACATGAGGCTAAACTTACTCGCCAGGGGAAAGGAGTTCAATCGCTATTATCTCATTATTTACATATGAACTTTTGGACTACATCGATATAAGACTTTATTGTAGATAGAAACTTAATCTTTAAAAAAGTATTGTACAAATATTAGCCAAAAGCTCACACATAATGAGATAATAGTGATTGAAATTTCTTTCCTGACGAGTAAGTTGAGCCTCATATGATACCAGGAAAGAAACCTTCACTGTTACCTCATTATTCATGAACTCTTGGCCTACATTGATAGAAGACTTTATTGTATAATAGATAGAAACATAATCTCTTCAAAAAAAACATTATACAAATATGAGTCAAAAGCTCCTAGATAATGAGATAATAACGTTTGAAATTTCTCTTCTGGTGAGCAAGTTTAGCCTCATATGACACAGGTTCACCTGTAGCGTTTCGCAATGAAAAGAAGTCCGAGTCTGCGCACGCCTTCCGGTCGCTTGTGTTGCTTCTCTTTTTTTCTCCTCCGCGCCGTTCATCCGACGACTCCTGCCGCACCGTCACTTCACCGCACTTCCGGCTCGAGAGACGCCGTCTTCGAATGTTGGAGCACCACCGTAATGGCGACGCGGCAGCCCGGCGAACGTTTAATAGGCAATAATCGTCGAGCCGTCGCGGGGAGAAGGATATACAGTGTCGCGCGAGACAACGAGTACGTTGGACTGGGTTGACCTGACCTACCGCAACCAACGTGCTCGCCCCGATAAGGCCCACACGCATATCGGATCAATCTCATGCTCGAATCATGGTAATTCCTATGTAGGAAATGCAGCTACGTTACGCAAGTCCGCGGTCTTGTTTTCATCGGCTGTGCCGATACTGGCTACTATTGTTTTCACGTGGACGCGATATCGTGAATAGGAGAAAACAGTTTATTTGTGATTAACGGGACTCGATGCTCTTAATAAAAGTTCGTAATTTATCAACGAATACCTTAAGATTTTGACAAAAATCGAAATTTCGGGAATCAATCGCTACATCGCCCTATCTTGTGTATTTTCTCACGCTGATTCCGAAAATCGCAGATGTATTACCGATATCTCAAAGGAAATATAAGATATCGGCGATTTTGTGTATAAAATAATTTGCGCATCATGGAAAATTATCGATATCTTGGTTTTTCCTTGAGATATTGTCAATATATCTGTGATTTTCGGAATCAGCACGAAAAAATACATAAGACAGAGTGGTTGAGCGATCGATTCCAGGAACTTCGATTTTTGCGAAAAATTGAAAAAATATCAAGGGGAATACCTTAAGATTTTGACAAAAATCGAAATTTCGGGAATCAATCGCTAAATCATCCTATCTTGTATATTTTTTCACGCTGATTCCGAAAATCGCAGATATATTGCCGATATCTCAAAGGAAATATAAGATATCGGCGATTTTGTGTATAAAATAATTTGCGCATCATGGAAAATTATCGATATCTTGGTTTTTCCTTGAGATATCGTCAATATATCTGTGATTTTCGGAATCAGCACGAAAAAATACATAAGACAGAGTGGTTGAGCGATCGATTCCAGGAACTTCGATTTTTGCGAAAAATTGAAAAAATATCAAGGGGAATACCTTAAGATTTTGACAAAAATCGAAATTTCGGGAATCAATCGCTAAATCACCCTATCTTGTGTATTTTCTCACGCTGATTCCGAAAATCGCAGATATATTGCCGATATCTCAAAGGAAATATAAGATATCGGCGATTTTGTGTATAAAATAATTTGCGTATCATAGAAAATTATCGATATCTCGGTTTTTCCCTGAGATATCGCCAATATATCTTCGATTTTCGGAATCACCACGAAAAAATACATAAGACAGTGTGGTCGAGCGATTGATTTCAGAGATTTCGATTTTGACCTTCTTATTCAACCCTAACAGACACATTTGATAGAACCCCAAATCGCTCTCTAATGAGTACATTCCCTCTCATTAACGGCGGCTCGACGGCTTCATCCGCTGTTACAGATCCGCCACCGTGCGAACGTTATCGACAATCATCGCGCAATCCCCTCGATCTTTTCGCCTACGAATCCTTCCGATCGACTCCGCCTTCGAAAAGCGGTGACCCTTCGTGGCGATCTTTTAAATACCGGCGGCATCGTGGCGATGCGGAGCGATATTTCATAATATCACTTAAGCGTCGACGAGTGCGTGAAGTCTTTATCAGCCGTTGCGATTGGCGAATAAATCCTCCTCGGCCCGCACCTCTGCCTCCCTCTTCTCGCCCCGCGCCGCCGCCTTCTTCCGCGCGCAAGCTTCGCCGCGTGCGGGAATATGTGCGCGCGGCATAAATCATTAATAATTACGGGAGATCGCCGCGGCAGGGATAACCGCGTAATATCTCGCGGACGAGCTTAAAGGGAGTCCGTTGATTCGACGGAGTGGAAAGAGTATGAAAGCAGGGAGAAGAGGAATCCGCTTAACTCTCTCTCTCTCTCTCTCTCTCTCGGCCTACGATCAGCTCCGTCGGCGTCGAAGGTCGACTTCTACGCTACGCCAGAACGCGTGGGATATCGCGTCCATAAATTCTCGCGACGTTGTCGACTTCATCTTTGGTACAGCTTCTCGAGTTTCCAAGTGGCTCGGCGAACTGCGCGTATGTACGTACGCTCTCCCTCCCGAATTTTTCACCTCCGCCTCACCGATGCAGACCTTATTACTCGTTGCACGTGTATGATGTATCGCCCACGCGCGGGGAATACAGTCGATCTCACGCGAATTTAATTCCGACACTCTTTCGCGCGAATTGCAGAATAAGAACGATTACGACAAAGTCATATCTTTAACTGAAACGAAGTGCCGATTAACGGCGTCGCTTTATCACTCGACGCTCAACTGGTAAATCGCGTACGAGAACCGTCGTCTGAGCTCGTGGCCCACGAAGAGATATGCGAAACCGTTCGAAATGATGTGCGAGGCTATTGAAAGGAAAATTTCAAATTGCGCGACGAGTTCTACACGGAGAAAAACAAATATCGATGGTCACTTTTTGGACAGCAATGATTGCAGTCTCGACAGCGATAATATAATAGAATTCTTATGTAAAATCGAGTATCGATACACAGAGAAAAAGTTATTACATAGTTGGTTCTACTAATAATTACTTACGGGGTTGCAAATAATTATTTACTTACATCAATCAAATCTTTTTTCATATTAATCCGATATTTCTTCCTCGCAATCGCATACTATTCCGCCTGATTGCAAAGACGAGATATCTAATTGATGTATTAAAAGATTTCACGGATGTAAATAAATAATTACTCGCGGCCCCTGCAAGTAATTTTTAGTAGATCCAACTAATTCTTCTTCGCTGTGTAGCGATGATCGCTGTTTGTTTGAAAAAAAAAACTAGCAATGGTTGCTGTCCGGACAGCAACCGCTGCTGTTTTTTTTCTCCGTGTAGATTGGCAGAAACAATTGCGTCGATGAAACAAAGATGCGAGAACCGGGATAAAAAAAAGTTCGATAAAGGATTCAGAGAAAATAAATGTAAAATTCCCGTTTACAGGGTTAACTCGGCGAACGTTACACGCCCCACTCGTCGCGAGGGTACACGCCGAACCGCGACGCACAATACGTTCCTACGGGGCCGTGAAAGGACTCGCGAACAACGGGACCCGGTACAAGTTCCTCCGCGGTATCGTTCGCCGCGGCGAACTCTTCTCTATAGAATTTCCGGGACCGCCCCGCGTGGCGCTGACACCTTTGCGCGGCGGCGAATCGCAACGACAGTAACTGAGGGGATGAGAAGCCTAGGGGTCTAAGTAGAAAAACAAGCTTTCCGTGATAATCCACATTAAAGTATTTTTGTTCTTTAAAAATAACTGCAATTTTCCTTTGCCTAAAGCGTATAAGCTGTGTGAATAATTAATACAGCTTATATACACTTGAGACAGAGGAAAATTGCAGGTATTTTTAAAGAACAAAAATACTGTGATGTGGATTATCTCGGAAAGCCTGTTTTTCTACTTAGACCCCTTGGCTTCTCATCCCCTCAATTATAAACAGGTATACTCGTACATATCTCTCGGGGTGTCTCACAGCCGAGATTCTCGCGACGCGGAAGAATTACTGTCCGCGGCACCGGGTCAATATATTCGGTCGGCCGTAAAAGTAACGGGCGGGACGATTGCATAAGCACGCTTCCGACAATGTGAACCGATCGCGGGCATTTCGCACTATCCGAAGCCTCGCATCGTGTGTTTATTTATAACACGTTCATTGAAACCGGACGTTCTTTGGTGCTCACACAGCGACGATTTCGGAGCTATTTTAATGTTGGTCGGCATGGTCGCGTTCCAAAACGGGATACCATTATGAAGTGGGTAAACAAATTTCAAACAACAGGATTCTTGAGACCTGGGACTACCCGGGGAGGAGATAGAACTGTACGAACCCCGGGAAAACATTGAAAGGGTGCGACAAGCAGTGGAAAACAGCTCTCGTCGTTCAGGGGTACGTCACGTTCGCGCTCTTGGAATATCAGACAGGTCACTTTGCAGAATTTTACGCTTGGACCTTCATTTCCATCAATATAAAATTATGATTGTCCAAGAGTTGCAACGAAATGACTTTGTGAGACGACATAGGTTCGCAGAAAGGATGTTGGAATTGCTGACCTACAAGAATGCCTCGATAAAAATGGACGCCACCTAAGTGACGTGATTTTTCGCAGCTGAATATTATGTTATGTATTCTACAATGGCAATATGCGACTAATGTCTAAAAACAATAGATTTTAAAATTCGTTCAAATACAAGCGCGTGTCATTCTTTTCAAAAACGCCATACCTCCCTGCAGGACCCTGTATAATAGATCATTTTTGGTGTAAGACGACAATGGCATAAGACTGAATGATACCAGATGTCGTGTACATACACGAAAATAAAATAAATCGTAACATCTACAAAGTTTGTGGTAAAATGCGGGATAAGGCCAATTTATTGTTACGAACACTACAATTTTGGTAAAAATCACAGCAAACGCTTGCAATTTCTACAAGTTTTATTGCCATTTTTACTAAATTGTAATTATCGTAACAAGAAATTGGCCTTGTCCCGAAATTTACCACAAATTTTGTTTTCCGTGTACCATGAGGCTAAATCTTACTCGCCAGTTAAGAAATTTCAATCACTGTTATCTCATTATTTATGAACTTTCGGCCGACATCTATATAGGACTTTGTTATAGATTGAAATGTAATCTTCAAAAAAGGATTACATAAATACAGGCCAAAACTCATAGATAACGAGATGATAGCGATTGTAGTTTCTTTCTCGGCGAGTTTAAAAATTAACACCACTTTTTCACCGTGTACGTAGATAACCCTCGAGATTTCTTGGATTTCCCGAGGAAAAAAAAAAGTACCGAAGGCGCGGCGAGATTCGAAACGGCGGTGATTTAACGCGGAACCGATCGCTCGGTCGCGCGATGGAAAACACGGCAGATATAAAGACTTCGTGTAGTCGCGCGCGTATGCATGTATTATATTTATATAGCAAGGCGGAACGCGGCGCGACTGCTTTGCATACCAGTCGCGCGCGCTGTCGCGTCCACCAAGGGGTGAATATGTTGAATACAGAAAAGCGGACGGGGGTAGTAACCGTGAAGAGAGAAACCAGCCACGCGGGATCCAATTATAAACATCCGAGGACGTACGCGAGTAGTCAACTTCGCTCGCGCCCACCGCGCGAGTACCGTGCCTAGCCGGACGCACGCGGCGGACGTATGTGGGCATGTTTCCCCTGGTTGCTCGGAAAGGAATACGCGGAGCGCAAAAATCGAAACGAAGTTTTTCGCGAGAATTTTCATCCCTCCCGGCCACTACCCAATTGAAAACGACGAAGGCGAGATGACCTCATGCGTGGCACGCGGGCGATCCGCGAACAATTTATATTTTAATCGGCCGGGGTTGACGGGGCGCGGTTTATCTGCGGGATGACAGGCGATGTCCGCTCGCCCCATCTACCGCGCGCATCTCTTCGACCTCGTGATGGAGAAATAAAAAAACAGACCTATATCCGGCAGAACGGAACGGCTCTCTCACGGCTCGGCGAAACTTGGTTTTTATTGAAATATGGGATCAGTCCGAGGAGCCGTGTACGCTGCATACGGATGCGGGATGCGTAATCGTAAGGAGACTTCTTTGTCGTCTCGTTTGCACAATCCCCGCCGTAACTGCAGCGGAACGTATTAAATCATCCGGGAAATGGACACCCTCCACCCTCGAAGTTCGTTATAAAATCCGTGCCCCCCACATAAGCACGGCATTCTCGCGGGGCAAATGAAAACGTTGGACGGTAGGGTGAATTCAATCGCTGAGTGAATGCCGATCACGTATTATACACGTATTTCGTGATAATGAGGACTTCGATCCGCATTCCAGGCTCGCGAATGGGATGCGGTTTATTACGGAACGCGAGTCTGTTTTATTGTTTTACGCGTGACCGTTTATCCACTGAGCACATGGAAAGACTGATACCGGTAGATTTTACTGTATCTATTTATACGTATAAAACAACATGTCCTAACCGACTGACTGACTGACTGACTGACTGATCAACGCCGAGTCAAGACCGCTGAAGCTAATTACATGAAATTTGGACAGTAGGATTCTTTTGTGATGAGAGCACACACTATAAAAAAGGATTTCACGAAATTGTTCCTCTGAGGTGGTAAAATAGGAAATGTAAGTTTGTACAAAAGTTCGTCATTTTTGAAGTCTGATCCATGAAAATTGGTATTTGGCCTTTCGGTTAGAAATTTGGAAAGACGTGTTTCGGAATTCTTGGAAATTTATCACTTGAGGGGATAAAATAGGGGATGAACATTTGTATAGGTTTCTACGGTATGTATTTATTTACTGTTCGGGAGAATTAAATTTAATCTTAAAATTATGACGAATCGATCAAAAAATCAATTAAATTTAATTATATGGGAAAATTAGGTTAAACCTTACAATTATGATCAATCAATCAAAAACGATCAATTAAATTTTAATTATATGGGAAAATTCATTTTAATCTTAAAATCACGATGAATCAATAAAAAAATCAATTAAATTTTAATTATATGGGAAAATTAGATTTCATCTTAAAATTATGATTGAGATCTCGCGAGGAGTGTCTAGTTCTTTTTTCCCATCTCTCGAATCGTAAACACGACCCCCTCATTCATCCCCGGTTTTTCCAATCTCGCGCAGATATCGCTGGAGACTAAGTCAGCCACGAGCGGAAAAGCACGTCCGATTAAATTCGTTCATCGCATTTACGCAATTTCACCCTTTCGCGGTCACTCGGAAAATGCCACCTTCCCACCAACGTTTATCCCGTCTTTACAAAGAGACGCGATTATACGTTCAATTATACGTTTCTCTATCCCGCAAGCGTCCGTTACGTGAGTCGGGTTGACTCTGTAAAATCCGAGCGCGAATGAGTGACGTCCCGGAGAGTGTACCGGGGTAAATATCTCGTTCGATAATAATTCGCCAGTGCCTCCGTTCCGTTCTCCGGTAATAATAGACGTGTACGCCCCGTCCTGTTGCGCAATCGGCCGATGTCAATGAAGATACCAATTAGCAAGTCAATCCCCGATAACTGCGTCGTCTTCGCTGTATTAACATTGCTTCAATCGGCCTCTCTCTCTCTCTCTCTCTCTCTCCCTGTTCAGCCCGCGTCAACCCTCCATCAAAGCATCGCGAGCCCGGGCAATACGAGGTGAAAGATTCACGTGGCCCGCCGCGTGCGGGCGCAAAGCCCCGCTACGCTCTCCGCCAACCTACCCCCGTTGCCGCGTACGGTGATACGTGGGCACTTGCAATATTGACATGGCGGACGCTCGAGGAGGAGGGCCAAGTGTCGCGAGTCCCTGGAAATCTGGAGCGAGAACGACGCAGTGGCGAGTTCCGTTGGAGGAAGTGACGTCAGGTATAGCTACCGTATACCTCGCGCGCGTCGGTCGAATCGAGAAGCGAGGAGTCGATGATTCTTGCGGGGGAAAAATTGCGATAAGGCGAGAATCGTGAGCGTGAATCCAGTTTCGAATTTATCGATCGTAGTGGAATCCGAAATGGCGAGGCGATTACCGGAATATAGCGCAGACATGTCAAAGACATCCAGAGGATTTTTTGACAGACCATCGCCAGGATAGAGATGGACGAGATGAGGTGAGTTCTAACGTTTTCGTCAATATTACGACGCAGGACGACGCTGTACCTGCGTAGACTCAACAGCTGTTCAACAATAGGCGGAAAAGAAACAAACTGCGCACACACAAAAAACGAATTAGTTGGATCTACTGAAAATTGCTTGCGGGGTCGCGTGTAATTATTTATTAACATCGACGAAATTTTTTAATACGTCAATCAGATCTCTCTTCCTTGCAATCATGCGGGATAGATTACAAGGAAGAAATATCGGATTAAGATGGAAGCAGATCAGATTGACGTAAATAAATAATTACTCGCGACCCCGCAAGCTATTTTTAGTAGATCCGATTAATTCGTTTTCTCTGTGCACAGTTTTCACACCCCGTTGTAATACTTGCACCAGATCGGACAGATTTTCTAAACGACTAAAGCAAAAAATGCCCGGCGCGGAGTCTATAGGTACTCCATTAACACTCCGTACTCCGTCGACGGTCGTCATTCATCACACATCAAACGTTACTTTCCCTTTCGTTTCTCCTTGGACCGCGCGACGGCGCTCCGCTGAATTTTCCACGTGCGATTCTCCCGCCGCGAAATTCTCCCCACGTTCAGCCCGCAGGAAATGCAGCGCGGCGGGAGCCCCCAAGTTTCTCTCGGAAACGAGCGCGCGATGGAAACGCGCGCGTGTGGTCCATTGCCGAGAGCGCGCGCGCTTCGCGAATGCCGGCAAGGACACCGGACACGATGCACACACCCAGCCCGACAAAGCGCGGCTGACACTCTCCCACGCGCGCACCGTGGTCCACGCACGTACACGTACGCGAGGTTGGCTCGGAGTTGGCGCACTCGTTTCAGCGTATACATCGCGTGTACGGAAGGTTTTCGTACACGGAGTCGCTGTGCGATTCCCATACGCCTGTATGTATAGAAAGAGCCGGATTCCCATCGAGATAATCGCGTGCTTGCCGGTCCGAGCTTATAACGGGTGAGTCGCGAAGAGATTTACGACGATTATAAGGCAAAATAGGGAGGTGAACTGGTTTCCTGCACCGAGAAAAGTAATGGGGTTAATTAAAATGATAGAACGCGTCTGGTTGGATGGGTTTAGTTATTCTAACCAAGTATTCAGTTATTCCGACCAAATGTTTAGTTACTTTAACCAAAAAGTGGTCAGTCTAACCGAACACAGAGAGAGATTGAGGATCTATATTTCACCAAACAGTTTGGCCATCGTCTCCAAAATTGTGGTTAAACTGAGCAATTTTTTTTTCTCAGTGCAGGTCTGAGGTGAAGAATTTTTGACGACTCTCGTACAAATACGTGAAATTGAAAGCGAATGCAATTGAACTATCAGTGCCCAGTATCATTTTCAATTTTTTTCTTAGAGCAAGTATGAGGCAAAAAATGTTTGACGACTCTCGTATAAATACGTGAACTTGGAATCACATGCAATTTAACCAATCAGTGCTAAGTCTCACTTTCAGTTGCCGAATAATTTTTCTTCGCAGCTATTCGATTAATCGTTTCTGCCATGTCTAGGAATTGGTTTAAGAAGTTGCACTCTTTCCTGATAAAATTAAACTTCCGGAGACATTTGTCAAACAACACGAAAATGCTGAATCTAATGTCAAACGAGAAATTGCTCGGCAACTAAAGTTGCCAACGAGCACCGATGGATCGATGCACGAGTGTCGAATTTTCCAAGCGAGTCGTTTTCGGCCCACCCTGTACGTGAAAAATTACGAGAGCTCGTCTATCGGTGGAATGTGTGGGGGCTGCACGTGTGCCGAGCGCCGGTTCACGCACCGACACGCGAATGCCGCGCGCGTAGGTACACGCACGAGGTAAGTACTGTATACGCAATGGTCAAGGAGAAACGCGCGTACTACCGCAACGGAAGTCATTCCGAAAACGATTACGAATGATTGCGCGAAGCTGTGCGCGAAATTGTCCGCGTACGTGTGCATACGATGCGCTCGCGCGCGCCGGGATGCATCGGCCGCCGCGATCGATGCAGCCATCGGTCGAGAGGCGACGGAGTCCGCGGGGGCGAGACGCACGTGGATAGAATCGGTGACGCATGGAGGGTGAACGCGATGGAGATCGACGCGGGAATTGAAAATCGGACAGTCGCGATACGGCGTGCGGAGAAAAAGAATTAGTTAGGTCTACTGAAATAGTTATTTTCGTTATGAGGGCGCGAAACAACCGAATAACGAATTCTATTTTTTGTCACTAAGTGTCAAATACGAGGTTGACGATTTCACGCACTGCGCAACTTTTCACGAATTGGTGTGTGAAAGATGATTTCACATGCGTCGAGGACGCCCATGAAACCGAGTATCTGACACTGAGTGACAAAAATTACTTGTCAGGTCGCAAGTAATAATTCATTTATCAATTTATCGTATCAATGAAATTTTTTAATACACTAATCAAATATCTCTTCATTACAATCGTGTGAAATAGTACGCGATCGCAAGGAAGAAACATCTGATTAATATGAAAAAAGATCAGATTGATCTAGAGAAATAATTACTCGCAACCCCCCCCCCCCCCCCTCCCGAAAGTAATTTTTAGTAGATCCGACTAATTCTTTTTCTCCGTGCGCGATTCGGCGGTAAATCATACTAATTAGAAGAACGAAGCGGTGGGACCCCTCAGCTGATTACGACTCGCGACTGTCTCGACGAAGAGATTTACATTCCGCGCCGCCTGGATAACTCACGCGCGCGCGGGACCCGAGCGTGCGCGTGTGTCCCGCTATGCAGCGGAGTCAAAGTTCGCGCGTCAGTCGGGGGCGTCTGTATGAGGCTGAGCGGGAAATACAGAGAAGATGCGTTTACTCACTCGTGCTCTGAGCCAAAGTCTCCTAAGAACATATATGCAACGAGAGGAACAGAGAAAAGCGAAGAAAATAATAATGATAAAGAAGAAAAATTGAAGAAAACAAGAATTAAAGAGGGAAAAACGTATTTCGTATAGGTACGTAGAAGTTTTAATCCCCTCCACCGAGTCTTGGCTACGTTATTTGTAAACGCAATTTTAATTAGCCGATCGCGCTGGAAGGATGCAAATAAGAGATGCGAAAGCCGAGGCACGAGAAACCGCGTTATGTATACGGAGAACCGGAAGCGAAGAAGGGACAAGCGCGCGCGTCCCACACGCTTTACCTCCTTTACGAGACACTCGCGCGGCGTCCCGGTCCGACACGCGCTCGCGGAACGGTTTACGCGCCTCTCTTTCACGCGGTAGCTCCGAGGCATTCTCATCGGGCCGCGGGACTTTTTTCCCATGCAACATTTATGAGATTATGTTTATTCGCAGGCACGAGCAAAGGGAGCTCGGCATTCGCGAAACGCGCCGGTCTCGAACGAGACGCGGGGGGAGGCAATTGCGCAATGAAATCGCGCGGCAAGCTGCACGCGGTGACGCGGATATCGTCTAGGAATCTTGTGGCTCGCGCGCAGGGCTCGAACCTGTCGCTGATGTCGTCCTTGAGACATCGGCGTAGCTGAGTTATTCCTATTCGCGGTTTAAGCGAGTTTTTTCGGATTTTCAGCACGTCAGTTATTATCGCGTTATTAGTTAGTACCACTTTTTCCCGACGAGATCGATTCGCGGTAATGTATTCCGTTCCGTCGATGCACCATCATTATTTTTAGTCCGGCGATGCCGTCGATGCATCGACGATAGCATTAGTCAGATGAATGTACAGAGAAAATATTCTCAATATATATATACATATATATATATAGTGGCCGGATTATATACAAAATACGAGTATACAGAACTTTTCCACCTGAGTTACACGTACAAGTGGAAACGGGGGTGAGCGAGCGAGTATCATTAGAATTCTTCAACCGAGTGGCTGACGTTTGCAAAGGTCAACGAAGTGGAGATGCCCATTGTCGAGTTCGGGGGTTAGAACACGCTAGCGAAATCCGAACTCCTTAACCCCCCTACCGACATCCGGCTGCGATTGACGGTAAATTCGTTGAAGAGCGATGGATCGGCAAGGCGTACCCCGCTTGCTACGTAATTACAGTAACAACGAGAATTAATCACTCTCATTGTTTCTAATATAAGCAGCGGAATTCAGAGGAACGCCTCCGCAAGCCTGTAAATGCCGAAACGGAATAACCAATTACTCGCGAAACATAACTGACAAGATTTCTATTCAGCCCGTCTCCCGCTATATCGCATCAGTGATTCATTACGCTCCTTCCAACGAGACAATGTAAACAATACACCTGCTCGAGGGGGAAAAGGGTATCTCGAGCGGGAGCTCTTTTCTCCCGACGAAATAAGACAGCTCTCGGTGCCGTAGCTTTCTGCCTAATCGAAAATGCTATCAGCCGAGGAGAAGACGCGCGTTAGCGGGACGTATCGGTAAGGCAGGCTGCTGTCGATTCGGTTGATATCGACCGAGCTGCGGCGGGGAAATCGAAATTCAACGGAGATCGAACATTCGATCGCGTTTTTCTCTCCTCTTCGGACTGCGATTAAATAATTTCGTTTTCATTGCTCCGGCGACTCGCGTTTCGAGAAAATGACGCGACGCAATTTTCGACATTTTACATACGCTGGCGTCGAAACTTTCCCGATCAGGAATGAACGTCGTCGCGGTACCCCGCAGCGAATTTCGAAAACGAATCCTTTACCTCCGGCGCGAAGACGTAAATTGCCGCGTATCGTTGCCAGATGCCAGCAGAGGCTGCAAACCGGTTGTGCTGCACTCTGCAGGTCGCGTAGCCAACTTTCTCGGAACTCCCGCACTACGCATTCTCTTTTCCCTTCCCATTTCCCGGGATTCCCCTTCTCCGGACGACATACCGCTTCGAACGCAGGGCCGCCGCTGCGCGCTTCGGCGCCCGTGGGTGCCCTCGGCTCCTTTCACCTTTCGAAAAACCCTACACGCGAGACTCGACCTTCGCGCTCTGCTCTTATTTATTCTTCGCGACGCGACGTACCGTGTCCCGATCGCACCGATGTAATGGCGATATATAGCGGTGGGGAGCGATAAAACGATGCGTGCGACGACGACGTCGCGCGTGAAAATTCCATTACCGGCGATCCTCTCTTCGCGATAAATTGTCGCGTATTGGCAAATGTATACGAAAGAGATTTTAGATCCTTTCCGCTACGTTTTGGCCGATCGTCGGTTCGCTGTCGATGATTCTACATGGAAAAGAGGCGCTCGGGGCCTCCTCTACGTATTTAATCAACTCGTTCCGCTCTCCTCGGAACGATCCGGATAAATCCGCAGAGCCGCGATTACCGCAGCCCTTGACGCTGCTCTCCGGCGATCCTCGGAGCTACAAAACGTATCGAAAGAACCGATATTAATCGTTGTACGAAAAACTCGAAACCGCTACCTCGTGTAATTACAGACGCTCGTCTCGGCCGACGGAAAAACCCTTATCACGAGCGCGCGGCGCAGCGCTGTCTCTCGCTTTTCTTCCACTCGGCGCGCAGAGTGGACTTTAGTTTTCGAAAGCGCTTCTTCGCACCTATACACACCGTTGAGGTCACACGACAGGTCCTCCCGACGAGTCGTAAATCGACCACGCCATATCGCGCCTCTCTCACGCGAATCCCTCCCTCTTCCCCCGGCGCTGACGCGTCTGTTTATCGAGCGATTATCGCGCGTGTGAAACCCGGTGAAGGATATTTCAGTGAGAGATAGAGGAGAGAGGGAAAGCTTTGATACTCTCCTCCGATGCCCATCGATCAATCTTCCCCTCTTTCTCACTTTGTACTCGTCTTTCCGCTTGATATTATAATTCGGTTTTTAAGCAATTTTTTTTTATCGCAGATTCGAAAAATGTGGGCAAAATTATCAACCCGGTTTTCCTTCATTTTTCATTTTCGACCTTATTCAAGCTGGAAAATGACATTTTGAAATGCAGCTACGTCATCGTGCTGTGAGTCCATCTCTCTCGCACTCGCAACTTAGCATAAGTGCGTCTCTGGCGTTTCGATGACGTCATGATGTTGCAGAGAGAAACGGATTTATAACTCGGTGAATAATTATTTTTTCGGATATTTCCCTTTATCGTGTGATATTGAATATGTACCTACTGAAAAAAAAACGGTACATTTAACCAAAATCCTGAATACGATGACCAAACTGTTTGGTTAAATATGGATCCTCCATCTGTTTGGTTAGACTGGCCACTTTTGATCACAATAACTAAATGTCTGGTTAGAATAACTTAATATTTGGCTCAACTGACCAGTATTTTGATTGGAACAACTCAGCACGTTTAACCAGAGATGTGTTTTATCGTTTCAACCCAATTATCTTTCTCAGTGTATGCAGATTACAAATTGAATTTAAAAATATGAATACATATTTCTTTTATTTAAAGACCGAATTATGCGCGATTTCCCGTTCCCACGCACGTGCGAGAAGTCGCGGCATGCCCGAGGAAGAAAATTGGCGCGCAACGACCCCCGCGAACGATCAACACGTCGCGCCGCGACGCGTGTTCCGGGAGACACCTTGTATGTAACGCGCGCCTCGAAGGAACCCCTTTCCTCGCTTCGAGGAAGAAGATACGATAGCTCTATACGTATACGTACGTCGGTACACCAGCCGCGTGGGCTTTTCGCGACAGCGAGTGTATGTTAATCCCGAGAGCGAGTCCGGCAACTTTGCGTTCTAGGATCTAATTATAATTCTGTAAAGCTGCCGGCCATAACTTAGAGAGAGGATGAGAGAGAGAGAAAGCTCGCGCTCTTTCCCTACAGGGACGCGCGGTGGTACGTGTAGGTACTATCGTAGGACGCGTATCGACGACGATTATGCGACGTTTCCCTCTGCAGCCCCGTCGAGAGTCTCGCCGGTAAATACTCGGCCCTCCCGGCCGCGCGCGTATACCCACATCGCCCGCCTTCCCCATCGGAGGTAACGCGCGCGATAACACAGCCGTGTCGTCTTCGCTCAACCTGCGAGTTGCACCCTTTCCATTTAACTGCACGATACGCTTTAATGGGTTCTTCGTATCGCGTTCGTCTCATTTCTGTGCCACCGGAGACGCCTATACCTACACTCTCTTTTATCGAGGCCTCGCGCCACGCTCGAAAATCGCGGAGAGGAACGAGAAAGGCCGAAGTCGCGCGTCGCCCGAAGTAGAAGCGGACCGCGCAGAGCCAGACGTCGTAAAATAAACGGCTCAAGAAACGAGCTTCTCCGATACGCCGCTCGATCGTATTCGGTTAAAAAATCTCTATTTCGCGTATCTTATCACCTGTACTTTCCACCGCGCAGAGAGAGAGAGAGAGAGAATCTTATATAGAATTTTATATAAAGAGTTTATCGAACCGTGGATGGCTTTAGAGTGTATGTACCTATGTACATACTTACGATATAATAACTCTAATTGGCGACCGTTCGATAATTCCAATCGATTTACGTAAGAAAATCGTGTGTATTTAACGCCGGAAAATTACGCGAGTTGCCGATATAATCTGTATCACGCGTGATGGAACGCGAAATCGATCGATTTGTTTCAGACGAGTTTCGCCGTTACTTCGCGCGTAACACGCCGCGATGCAGGCGTCGTTTTCGTCTCGTTATCCTCCTGACGAATATCTCGGGTCAAATCGATCGGCGGAGCGGAAAAGCAGTGTCGACGCGCTTGCGGTAATGGTGCAAATACGAAAAAAAAAAAGTGCGAGCGCGCGATTTCCACATTTCGCAAAGCGATCGCGGACAGGTACGCGGCCCGCGCTGCAGATGCGTATCGCTAATTACATACATATCGCGTGCATTCATTTTTTTTCTACCTACCTGCTATCGACTCCGTGACCCGCGTCAACGAATTATGGAATACATCGCGCGCGGGTAATTAAGACCGGTTAATCAACAGTGGTTAAACAGTCGGCGCGCGAGTCGGAGGCCAAGGAGCAACTCTAATCTGATGGAGTGGTGCTTTTGACGCGGTCGACGTATTTGCCGTCTTTTCAAAGAAAAACGGCAATCCGATACGACTGCAAAAATGCACCCCACAACCTTCACTCCTGACACCTTACGTGTTGCCACGAGTTTTTACTCGGTACGATTTAATGCTGCGTATAGACATACATGCGTTTCCTCGTTACAGTCGACACTCGCGCGCGTCCCTCCCTCCCCCCTCTTTCTGACGCCGGTTGCGCGTCGATCTCGAATTCGGTTTTCTTACAAATTCTTGTATCGCACATTCGAGAAACTTGGACAAAAAACGATCAATCCCGTAATTTTTCATTTATCATTTGTGACCTTATCTGAGCTTAAAAATGACATTTAGAAATGCAGCTACGTCATCGTGTTGTAAGCCTATCTTTCGCGCCTTGTTGTTTGATATCAGTGCGCCTCTCCTGCGTCTCGATAACATCACAAGGTTGTAGGGAGAAACGCGTTTATAACTCTGCAAATAATTATTTTTTCGGAAATTTTCTTTCTCGTGTGATATTAAATATGTATCCGCGGGTGAAAAAAATGGCGACATACAAAAAGCGGACCGATTGGTTTACGAAGAGCATGCCTAATATCCGTCCAGAAGCTGACTTTTTCTTACAGGTAGGTAACATAAAGACGCCTTTAGAAAGCTGCCTGGAAGAAAAAGTTAAGTTTAAAGTAACTCTGCGTAAACCAATTGGTCAGCTTTTTCTATACCTATCGCAATTTTTTTCTGCCTGACTTTTGCAGATTACAAATTGAATTAAAAAATATCAATATTCTACGAAACGAGACGCTTTCTTCCATCGCAGCCGATCGCCCCGGTGTTATACACTCTGAGGCTAAACTTACTAGACGGGAAAGAAACTCGAATCACTATTATCTCATTATCTATGAGCTTTCGGCTCATACTTGTATAATACTTTTTTGAAGATTACATTTCAATCTACGATAAAGTCTTATGTCGGGGTAGGCTTGAAGTTCATAAATAATGAGATAATAGTGATTCGAGTTTCTTTCTCGACGAGTAAGTTTATACGGCACACGTATACGTTTACTGCCGTTAGCGCGCAAAAGCCGGGGCTATCTCCACGCGGAGAGGCAGAGCCGCGCGCGTTATCAATATTCATTATGACGGGAGCGTGTCGCCTCGGAGTCTCCTAACGACTGCGGAACATCTCTCGGCGTCGCGTCGCCGGATAACGACAGTTAATTATCGACGGCGGTAGGTAAATGGGACCGTTTAAATCGTCGATCGGCTTTCCAACTCTTCTCCGATCATTTGTATCGATGTGTGGGTTTCGGATGTCATTCACGACCGCGATCATCGGTATAGAAGTCGAGCGCCCCGTAATTGACGTTCATCGCGGAGACGATCGAAGACTGCTCTCCGTCGTACATCCGTCAATTACATCGTAACTCTCTAACTTCGCGCGCAGTTTATACTTCCATATCGGAACTTCCGAATATAAATCTCGCGCTTAATTTAAATTAATCATCGGATCCTTGCTTATATGTATTTTTTTTTACAACGAAGTAGGAGGTTATTCCCTGTAAATCATACTCCGAAAGAAGTAAGTATGGTTGTGACAACTATTTTGGACTCGACTGCTCAAGTTTGGTAGCTAATTAATACCAGTTTTTACAGTAGTTGGCGTAACTATTTTTAGTCACCGAAACAAAAGAATTGTTGCGAGATTATTATATAAAACTGCAGAGCAATTGAATCCAAAATAATTGTCACAACTACTTCTTTTTCTCTCTATATTATAATATAAACGATCGATGCGTATCGATTACCGTTGACGCGACAACGAGATCCGCTCGATTTCGACGAAGAATTCCAGCTGTAAGCCTTCGCGGCATCGACGAAGACGAACGAGGTTCGCGCGCGCGCGATTTCTTCACTTTATTACAGCGACAGCCCGCGGCGATTACACCACATAAACCTGCGTGGCAGGATAATGGCGCGAGGGAAGACCACTGGTCCGCGATGCTGTTGGACTCATCGAAATTCAATGATCTTAATCATATCGCGTATTCTTTTTAGAATCTTAATGGCGACTTATATCTCGAAGACTCTGCGCGAAGACGTCTCTCTCTCTCCCTCCTTCGCGTACGCGACGACGACGACGAAGAAGAAGTAGAAGAAGAAGAAGACTAGGTATACGACGACGGTGTGTATTAATGCACGAGAGTCCGCGAAGGCGATACAAGATTTACGCGGTTTCAATTACGAAGAATTTTAATTGCACCGTATTGCAGCTCGGGGACGCCCCGTTCCCGTGCCGCGATACGACATCGGCGCTTCTCCCGGCGATTAATTTCAATTAACGTCCTCCTTCGTCATCTCGAAGGCGTTCGGACGGAGCGATTCTTTTTTTTTTTTTCACAAACTTTGAACAGGGAGGAGCGACGACACGATCTCACGGATTCCCTCCAACGCCGTTTCGCTTCGCGCGGGAATCCTTGCTCGTCGAATATAACTGACCGCCAGCGACTCATCCGATCTAATAATACCCCACCCTTCGGGGATGGACGATAACTGCCACCTATGCGCGGCTGTGTTTGCTATCGATTCCGATTATCGGCGACAAACCGGTTCGCGTGTGTTCCCCGCGATCGCGCAATGGAAGAGATACGACGACAGCGGACGTGCGGTAGCGGCCGGGCGCATCTGCACTGTGAGCGCTCCGCCGCCGCTGCTGCGTCGGTCGGCGAGCGCCGATGTGATTCACGATGACAATGGGAAGCGTCTTTCGTGGTCACGAGAGAATTACGCAAATCCTGGCGCTCGCGACTGCGGTGTTACCACGCGGCCTCCCGCTTTTCAAAAATATCCGCAATCGAAATAGACTGTTCATAACGCGCGCGCGCACTGAAGCGGCTGCGATGCATCGGATCCGATGCGCGTCTTCTTCTATTCGCAAGGGGGTTGTGTGAGGTAAACGCATCAGCGCGGACCGGGCGATTAAGAGCGGTGTATCGGGACAACCATACAAATGTATAGGGTTGATGTGCCGATAAGCCGGCCACTGGCTGTAGTCGGCCGTTTAACCCTTCGTTACTCACGTGGGTTTTTGAAACACAAGAGCTCAGCTGGGGTGTACCCTACACTCCGGTTAAAAATTAACGTTTTCTTAGTGAAAAATTGAAATTTCTTAATACTTATTTTTCATTTTAAAGCTTGAGATATTGCCTAATGATCTCAATATATTTAAAAAAAATTAATTTCGTAATTTTCTAATTGAAAATAAAACTCGAAGTCTCGGTTTTCAGAAGCTCAGATCTCCCTGCCGATTTTTATTAAAAAATAGTATAAATAATAGACTGAGGATAGTTATCATACTCTCGTTTTATTAACGAAGGACAAATTAACAAATTGGAACAAGTTTTATAGAAAAATATTAAATATTAGATCAGTTAATTGCAGATTGTTAAAAATCACTTTTTAACACTTTGCAGCGTTCTGTCGGATAAACAAATCGGTTTTGCCTTGCGCTTCTTGCGCCAAATTCTTTAATGAAATGTTCTCGAAAGGTACTGAAAGTGCCAACCTCGAAAAAAAAACTCTAGGCGTGGCATGCAAAAAAAGGAGTCTGGGGTGTCGCCTACACCCCACGTGAGCAACGAAGGGTTAATGTGATGGACACATCGATGATGAAATGAAAGTATCCTTAAAAAGAGATGCGGCCGACTACTGAAAATATCGTCTGCTTAAGTGGCCGACTACCGGCGCATCAACTCTATAGCAGATTTGATCGAGTGTTCTTACCAGATGGAATTGTTCACGGACGTTCCTAATTTATTAAAGATTCTTTCCCGGCCATTCATTCCTTTTACCACATTCGATAATTGAGGGGGTTAGAATAAAAGGAGTACACAAATGACTTTTCTTATATATGGACTTAAGTGCAGATTGAGATACCTTATGTGCCGATTTATTTAGTATGAAAAGGTTTCCTGCTTTGAGCTTCATCTATCACATGACATCACATGCATAGATCCTGAATTTTTAAAATCCAAATAACCTAAATCTGCGCACTCTTAGGTCCATATATAAGAAAAGTCCCTCGTACTCTTTTTATTCTAACCCCCTCAATTTATGTCATGCGTTAGGACTGTTCTCGCAACCTACACTCGCTACACTCTTCAGAAAAGTGTAGGTCCTCATTGGTCGGTATTTTTACAAGTTAATGAAAATCGATACTTTTCTGGAAAGTATAGCGAGCGTAGTTTGCGAGAACAAACTTATCGATATGACCGGATATTGGGACGTGTCTGGCCACCGGTGCTTTTACCTTTCAGCGGAATCTCCCGCGACGAAGGGTACCGCGATGTGTCCGCGCGAGACGATCGGCATTTCGTTGGCGAAGACAAATCGACCCTTCCTATCGCTCGGAGCAGCGCGACTATTAATAACGAGTGGAGCGAGACGCGGGGCCTCCTTTAAATCGCTATGACGTGTCACGAGACGGAGTTCCGAAAACGTCGAGATTTGTTTTATCTTCGTTTCGCTCGCGGTTCAAGGTAAATCGATGCAGGTAAACATGTACCTGTCTCGGATCGGTCCGACGGCCTGAGCTTCTGGGAACCGCGCGCGACTCGACGGAGTGGCGAGAGAAAATATGCATAGTACTGCCAGCGTCGCGGATTCCGTCGCTGGTGAGTGTTTAAAATGTCATTTTTGAATGTACCAGCTACACTGAGAAAAATAAATAGGTTAACCCTCCGAGAACATAAGGGGCCAATTTCACCCCAACCTCGAGTTTGATCGAAAATATCGTTAAAGCATAATTTTTAGCAAGAAATATTAAAAAATTGAATAAATATGATTTTTATCGTAAATTACGTCGTTTTCGAAAACTTTTTTTTTTACAATTTTTTAAAATATGATAATAAATTTAACAGACCTTTTTATTCATGTCAATTTATTCAAAGATGTTGAAAGAACACCCCAGAATTTTTTTCGGCTGATCGCATCAGTCTATCAAAAATGGTGGGCACACAAAGTTGTATGGAGTCAAACTGACCCCAAGTGTTCTTCGTGATTGAAAAAACAGGTGTGTTCTCGGAGGGTTAAGATGACAAAACGAATCTATAATAGTTAAATGGGTTTAGTTATTTTAACTGAAATACTGATCAGTCAAACCAAATGTCAAGTCATTCCAATCAAGTGTTTAGTTATTCTAACCAAAAAGTGGTCAGTCAAATCAAACAGACCGAGGATCCATGTTTCACGAAACAGTTTGGTCATTGTCTCTAAGATTTTGCTTAAATTGACCTAATTTTTTTTCTCAGTTTAACGAACAATTAGTTCCTATGTTTTTATTAATTATACGACGGCATTTGCCGCGGCTAATAAAAGCGTGAGAATTAATTGGTTCATTGGTTAGCGCATTAAAAAGTGACATTTTAAAAAGTCACCAGCGACAAAGTCATCCACGACGCTGCCGATCGCATTGGCCGCCGATCGAATCTCAGAGATCGATCCATTCGACGGCCAATGAAAGGGCAGATCGAGAAGCGGGATTCGAATGAATCATCTTCGAACCCCATTATCGAGATTTCCTTCCGGCGGCGGGAAGATCAGGAATTACGTCGTCTCGTGACTCACCTGCAACAGAAACACAAATATTTTTTCATCAGACACTTTCGAACAGCATTTCGCGTTGCTACATAAATTGGCGCGAGAACGGAAGATCTCCCCCGATAATCGGCGCGCGTTCCTCGCGCTTGACGGAAGAAGAACGAAACCGCGAGAGACGGGGAAGAGGCTCGTGTCGAAATCCCATGTATTTCGAGAAGACTCGTATAATCTCAACGGCGACGAGAACGACTGCATCCCGAAGAGCGACCGAATAGGAACGCATTTATAAATGCACCGCGCGTGACGTTATAACCCTCTATCGTCTGACGCGTTCGCTGCCAACCTGGTATTTCCTCATGCGCCATGTGAGAGACACGTTGCCGTCTTCTCGCGTTCACCCGCTTCTCGTCGGCGTTAATCATTTTACGACCTGCTTCGAGATTCGCGCGTCGTTGGTTGCACTCGCAAATTACAATAGATCTCGCGACACACCGAGAGAAATAATTGCTAGTGGCAAAAAATGTTTTCTTCGATCAGAAACACGATACGTGATGAGTAATTTCAGGAGCGAGCTACGGTTTTCTTCCGGGAAGAAAATATTTGACAGGCTCGAGTAGTTGTTTTTTCTTTGGTTTGTAAAAAAAATGGTGTTAATTCGTAACACCATTTCACCGGTGTGGACTTATACGAGTATGTACCACATTTGTTGTCATTCAGTCTTGTGCCATTGTCATCTAATACCAAAAGTGGTCTATATAGGTCCACACCGCAGAATTTGTTACAATATTATCCTGGAATCGAGAACATGTACCTATTCTTTGATCAGGGGAATCTGTATTTTTTAAATTATCAATATCATATGTTTTCGATTCAAGAAATATTTTGTTAAAACGTTAGCAATTATTTCTCTCATTTCTCTCAGTGCATAAAAAACAGCGAGCGGACCAAAATTCGTAATACAGGATCGACGCGATCCTTTCAGGGAAATGAGTACCTATATGCCTGAAATTTGGTATCCTCCGATCTCAAACCGCGAAGTCATCAGCGCTTCGAAAGTCGTTCGAGTCCGAGTGTTTTGACGTCAGACGTTAACGATCCCTTTGATTCGTTTCCGGTAATCTTCCCCTCATTCGCGAGAAGGCGCGAGTTGGCGGCGTCGTCATATCCGTCGCATCGACCGATACGCGCGCGTCAATACGCGCGCGAGCCACTCGATAACCTTATCGCGCGGCTGCCCCGACCCGACGAATTTAACGCGCGAAGAGATCACACCGCCGCCGCGCGCAATCTTTGAGCTTCTCGGCTCGGTGTTCGATAAGTGGCCTCGCGGTTTCTAGGAAGAGAAAAAAGGAAATAACGCGCGGCTCCTAGAACGACCGGGTCGGCGGTAAAAAGGAGAACGGCGAGAATAAAAGAGGCGAGGAGCGCGAGGTTCGTTTGCTGACGCGACAGACATTGTCCAGACGTTGGATTCCGTCGTCATAATTTATTCTTATCGAGTCTTCCTTCTCCCTCGCGCTCTCATCATTGGGTACTCTTTCTCTCCGTCTCTCCACACCTTTCCTCCCGCCTTGCCGACCTCTCACGCAGAGGGAATTACCAATGCGATCGAGTCGACTTCTTATCCTCTTCGCAATAGCGCGAGCGAGAGAGAGAGAACCCGAAATATAAACTCAAAGGGGAAAAAAGCGACCAGAAAGAATGAGAGAAGGCGAGAAGAAATTCGGTTTTCTCACTAATTTTTTTTATTGCAGATTCGACTTTGGATAGAATCATCTATCCTGTATTTTTTCATTTCTCACTTTCGGCTTTACTGAAACTGAAAAACGATATTTAGAAACGCAACTTTGTCATCGTGTTATGACACTATCTCTCTCGCACTCGTTGCTTGGCACAAGTGCGTCTCTCTCGCGTCTCGATGACGTTACAACAATGTCGTAGAGAGAAATACGCTTATAAAACTCAGCGAATAATTATTTTTTTCCGACATTTTCTTTCTCGTGTAAAATTAAATACGTATACAAATTACAAATCGAATTTTAAAAATGCGAATATTTTTCACGAGATGACCGAATTGCGACGATGTCGAGAGGCGGAGGAAAAATACGAGAGAATCGGGGGAGAGGCGACACTCGATTCTTCCGAGGCGCTCGTCGGTCCGCCTTTCTCGTTATCGTTCCAACGAGACGACGCACTCGACAGCACGCAGTAACCGTATACGTTTGATGAATTCGACGAACACGCACATGTGTATCCACTCTTTAAGAGGACTTGTATACGTATAACCGATCGCGACTTCGCGATAAGTACCTGTAATGTAACGCGCCAAGTCTGCCATGCGAATACAATTTTTTCCAGCCCATTAGCCGAGCGAAGGATTCACGGATAAGATACGGCAGCGTTTATATTGAACTACGTCGAAATGATACTGCGAAGAGAACGCGATTCGTTTAACCGACGAATCTGGAGCACAATCTGAAACGGAATTTCGGATCGATGCACCCAAATTTAACGGCGTTCGAATAGTATTTTTTGTTAACTAGATCAGTGTGATTATATCGAATCCAAATAAAGCGAATGCTGCAATGCCTGACGATTGGTCATCCACACCGAGGGAAATAATTGCTGGTATCAAAAAAATGTCTTGAATCAAGAACACATGATCTTACAAATTTTTAAGAATACAAATGCTTGGTCGAAGAATATATGTATATTCTTAATTCAAGAGTAGGTACCTTCGTTGGAACAAAAAATTCTTTCCGCGCGAAAAAAAAAACAATGAACCTATCAAACATCTTGCACGAAGAAAACCATGACTTGATCCTAAAATTATATCATGTTTCAGACCAAAGAAAAATTTTTTGGGACCAACAATTATTTCTCTTACTGTAAAAAAAATGTATTAAATTTAAGATAATTGTATATAAAGCTTTTATCTCCAATACGTGATTGTGAAAATGAATATACTTTGTTATGAAATGTATGAGGGACATTTCATAAGGAAATACATGAATTTTCATAATCACGTATTGAGAAAAAGCTTTATACAAAAGTACGTTAAAAATATAAATTTGTTTACAGTGCGGTGCACTGGACCCCCGCAGCAGCGGGACCGTACCGTGGTCGCTATAGGTGCGCGGAGAGGGAGACAGAGGAGGGAAGAAGACGCGGGACGAACGATTCGCCGGCGGTGCAGCACACAAACAGAGAACCTATAAATAATATCCGCACGAACGGAAAGTGTGTGCGTGACTAAACGGGGCTACAGATAAACTCGCGTGTTGCGAAAGCCTCGCAGTGTGTTGGTGAGCCTACACCTCTCCCGCGCTCCTCGGCTGCCATTCAGATCTTGCATTGCTCTTTCCCGCGAGCGAACACGACTCGCGCGAGCGCGATAGCCGATCTCTCCCTCCCGCTCGATCCGTCGATGCCCGGAGTAGTGATTCACGAGCAGCTCGCCTCGAGACCCTTCGATGCCGCGCGCGAACGGATCTTCTTTCCGCGCGACGAAGAGAAAGGAGAATCGTGCGGCGGAATCTTCCGTTTTTCTGTACCTAAATACATGAGTTCGCGCGCCGCGTTCCGATGGGCGAGTGCGATAAGCGACGACGACGGCTGCTCGTAACGGTCGATTTAGAAATCGGGCCGACACGGCCGTTCGGAATCTAATAATCGGCGTTCGATCGGCGCGAGATTGATGTTTCATTTTATATGTACGTCGTCCCCGGCGAAGTTGGAAAGTCAGATCTGTGCCCTGGCATTTCGAGATGATACCTACATTGTCTCCGACGCCGGAAATACCTGCACCCTCTGTATTCGACGCGCGCCGCGCGAGCGACGCCTTCCCGGCAACAATGAAAATACGAGAACGTCTGAAGAGCTGCCGATCGCAACCAGGCAACGATCCCGTCGATCGCCGTCAATCACGCAATGGTGTAACGAGGAGCAGCCGCGGCATGCGAGGTTTCCGGTAAATCGTCTAAATTCCGTAGAGTGTGCCCTTTCGACGCGGTCCGTCGGAAAGATGCGCCGCTGACGCGAAGAAGACACGATTCAACGATCGCCAAGTTTCGGTATTGCGCCTCCCCCCGATGTGCGATTCGAGTTCCGGTCGACCGATCGCCTCACGTTTTGCGCCGCAGGTTCGCTTCGGGAAATGCTTAAATTTTTGCGAGCCGAGCGCACAGAGGACGTTCGACGACGCGAGGTCCCTTCCGCCGATCGGTATCAGGACGACGCCGCGCCATGAACGGCGCGCGGAAGCCGAAGATGGAGGCCGTGGTGGTCGGCGCGATCCGCCGGTTGCGCGACGTGCAGGGTTCCACGCCGCGCGAGATCGGCAACTACATCTCCATGGCGTACGGCGTGCCGGCGTCCGAGATCAAGCGACAGGTTCAGCTGGCGCTGCGCAGGGGGGTCTCCTACGGGATCTTGCAGCGCTCCAGAGGGTATCGCTGGCAGTGCCATTGATTACGATCGATTCTCGTTAGAGCGATTGAGTGAAAAAAAGCGCGCTGAGAGCCTGTTAACGTCATGCGTTCCATTTGTCACGATCGGTGAAAGTTGCGTCGAAGTAACGACTGAATAAGTCAGCATCTGGGGTAACTGTCGCGATGACTGACGCGGTACCAGTGGCTGACACTTGAGAATGCAGAATATAATTGAGTCGTATATTTTCAGAACTCACTCTTTGATAAAAATTTAAAAATAGAGATATAGGTATACACCATCTGTCTCAGATTCGGCTCATATTTATATGATACTTTTTTGAAGATTACATTTCAATCTATAACAAAGTCTTATATCGATATAGGCCTAGAGTTCACAAATAATGAGATAACAATGATTGAGGTTTCTTTTCTGGCCTCACGTGGTATATTTCATAAGTCATTGAAAAAAATTACTACATTTTCCCCACGTTCGAGACAATCAACTCAATTCGGATCGAAGCTATGCGAAAATAACGAATTCCAGGGGAACCTACGTCTGCGACAAGAATTTCCTCGGCAGAGTGATGGACGACGATAACGACGAGCTGACCGAGCGCCACCGTCGGGGCAGGTGCGGGTGCAGGAAGCGCAGGAGACGAAGGAGAATGAAGAAGTGCAAGAAGCGACGGCGCCGGAGGAGCAGACGCAGAGGGAAGTGCAAGAGGAGACGCAGACGACGCTCCATGAAGAAGAAATGCAAGAAGAAGCGAAGGAGGAGGAGGAGCAAGAGGAAGTGCAAGAGGAGGCATCGAACGAGCATGGCGGAGTACGACTTGCTGTCGAGCCGACGCAGGAGACAACGCGGCTACACGGACGCGAGAAACGACGAAAGTCTCAGCAACAGCTCCTCGGTGTCCGAAGCTTCCGACGGCAGAAACGCCGAACACTCCCACGATAATCCCCCGCCGATCGCGTCCCCGGAAAATTGCAGTCTCGACTGATACGCGGAAACGATCGATGCGTCTGGTCGTCGAACGTCCGTCCTCGTTACTTTACACGCATTTTAATATCACTGTATATTTACACGTCACCTTTTTTACCCCCGTTTATTTGCCCAACACACTCGAGCTTGGATAATAAAGCGTCACCGAGTGTGGTCTCTGTGAATGTGAAAGCGGAACGCGCGACGTGTTGCAACTTTGTCGGTAAGGAAGACGAGGGGTTATACGTTCCGATTCAACGTCCGCGGGCGGCAACTTTTTGTCCAAAGTCGTTCGGATTTGCAAGGCGTTTCGCGTCTGGGCGAAACGCGTCACGGCGTTCCGATTGGCTTTGGATAAACGCTCGGACAACTTTTCATCCTACTCTGATCGGGGTGATCGACGTCACGCGTGCGTATCATTTCTGAGATGTCAAGTAACTGTTGAGGGTGGAAGAACGCCGAAAAACATTCTCTCTGACAAACACATGTGCGCTTTTTTTTCTTTTCTACGTATCTCGCGCAAACCTCGTGCTTATTGACAAGACAAAAGCACCCGTTTCACATTTATAACCTTAAACATAACCGAAGTCGGTGATGTGCAGACGTATTAAACGCACTCTTGATCGTTCGGATTCGTTTAGAAAAATCGGGGTGTGACGTCACGCCATCACACACATTTTACCTGGGACAAAACAACTTGAATCGGAACTCAGTCCAGAGAGCGGACGAGAGAAAAGCGACGAATAGTCGTCCGAAACAGTCAAGAGAGACGAAAAGCGTCCGAAATTTCTGCACGAAGCGCGTTGGACATACGCGTAGCATCCGGAGAAGGTGGAGGAGGAAGACGACGATGAAAATCCGGCCCTGTGGCTCGGCCTTGCCGGCTAATGATAGTCCCGCTAATGATGCGTTCACACGCGCACGCACGAGACCCACGTGACCCCGCGTTCGCCTAGCAACTCTAGGCTAGCCGAAGCCAAAGCTCGGCGCTTCGCTATTCTAGCTTAGGCCGGTGCAGCCGGAGCAGCACCGGTCGACGGCAACACCCCTCTCCTCCCGCTCGGGCGCTCGCTCCCTCTCTATTTTCCTCTTCCTTTTTTCGCTCTCGCTATCCTAGCCTTTCAGCGCGCTGATGGTTGGCTCTCCCCCCACCCACCCCCCTCTCTCTCTGGCGAATGCATCCCGCGGCCAGCGCTGAACGAACGAGACTCGTCGGCAGAAATCGATCTCTAGGTTTTGGCACCCGATCGAGACGACGACCCCCCTTCGACCGTTATACGGGACGATGACGCGCGCGAAGCGAGTACACGCACTACACAGGCGCATCGCCGTTGCGCGCTCGGTCCATCACTCGGATAGACCTCTTTGTCGAGGCGCAAAGAGGCGCTTCGTGTGCGAGACGGCTGCCTGCGCTGTGCAGTTCGCGCGTTTTATACTTCGTCACTGTATTATCAATGACGACGGCTCGATTATACAGTGTCCAGTGATGATCATAGAAATCATGAAGGTTGTGGAAAAATCAAGGATTTTTTTTTCATGGAAATATCATGGAATTTTTGTAAAATATGAAAATACCATAGAACACTGTGGAAGAAATTATTGCTTTAATAAGATTGATATGCTCTCGGGATGTCAAGCCAATGGCAGAAAACAGTGAGAATCATTCTCGATATTATTGAATTATTATTGAATCAAAATGATACAAACGCGTGCCATTTTAGCGCGATTTGAAGGTTGCGACTGTGCGACGGGGGGTTAAAGAGCTCGCTCCCTCGCGGGGGCGGCCGATATCTCCTGTATATCCGCGCGAGGCGGAATCGCGTTATTTGCGATCCTGGAAGCAGTCACTCCATCACGTGGTCACCGGAAATAATTATTTCAGCGCGTCCCTCCCCCCTCGACCGGCAGACTCACCGCCGCCGGCCGCTCTTCCCCATCTCACGTGACGCGCGTCGTATCGCTTTCCGTATCGACGCGGTACACAGACCGCGGCGGTACTGCCGCGCGACGATGACGTCGGAGCGCGGACGCCTCTCCTCCATCTGGTCTAATTATAAACGAACGACGCGGGCCGCTCATCTAAATCCGCCGAAACGAAAAATGTCACGAGACTGTTTCGTCGAAGCGCGCGCGCCGCGCGCCAGTGCCTCGTGGCAGGGCGATCCGTCGAGACGCGAGAGTCGCGGCTGAAGTGCATTTCCCGCTGGATGCGCGCGAGGCTCGATTTCGTTCGTCGGGGTAGACAATGTAGCGGGAGTCGTCGAGAGTTCTGGCTTGGAAGTCAGCAGAGGAATGTCCGTCGGCCTCTCATCTCTCTTTCCTCAGTCACACAGCATCGTGCTTCAACCTATTTTACGTGCATAGCCGAAGCACGTAAATAAAGTCCATTCATTTGTTCGCTCCCCCTCTCTTCGCTGTATCCGATCCCGAATCCCCTCTCGTCGACAATCTCTTGGCACTGCCGCAGTCCCTTTTGGGAGCCCCATAACGAGTCCCCTTTTCGCAACTCCGTGCGCAACGAGATATATGTATAATATACATATGCGCGCGTCCGGATGGTCGTTTCCTTATCCCTACACCTCCGCGCGTCCTTCGTCCAATAGGTCCCAATAGGGCAGTCGACTGATTTTTCTTTATCGATGATTCAAAAAATTTGAACAAAATTATCAACCCCGTATTTTTTTATTTTTTATTTTCGGCCTAAAACGATATTTAGAAGTGCAGCATACGTCATCGCGTTCAGTAGATCTGTCTCTCTCGTACTTGCAGCTTGGCATAAGTGCATCTCATGTCTCTTCGATGACGTCACAATTCAGCAGAGAAACGCGTTTATAAGTCAACGAACAATTATTTTTTCGCACCATTTCTGTTTCACGTGATATTGAATAATGTATACATATCGCTTGCTGGATGCAATAATGGCACAAGTCAGAAAAAAAATGAATTCTGACATTTTTCGACATGTGCCACTATTGCATTCAGCAAGCGATATTACAAATTGAATTTTGAAATATGAAAATGTTTTTCTAGCCAAATACCGTATTAACCTATTAACTGCGGAAAGAGAATTTAGTTTTAAAAATCCCCCTCAGAGAGTGCGGAATTAAAATCCAGCAATGACACGAGTAGGTATACACGTCGGGCAAATGGTCCTATTATACATTTTACGAAAAACGAGGAAGGATTACATTTGTATTTGATAAAAAATTAACAATTGATTTCTGAAAAGGTTAGTTATTTAATATTCTTATTACATTTTATTGAAATTTCGAGTTTTCACATTCAATGGTAATTGTTTAGTCACCACGACGAGTATACACGTCAACCGCACCGCAACAGAGATTTGGTCCGACGTGTATACACCGCACTTAACTGGTTAACTCGACATTATCGATCCGGTCAAGTTCAAAGTTGAAGTTCATCTTCGATACGCGCTTACCGCTACGGCGATTGACAAAAGTACGCGACAACGGTCTTCCCAAAGTCCGCCGCACGCGAATCGCTTCCGTTATAAATATACCGCGCATTAGCGCGTTTAAATTTGTACGCCCCGGGACAACAATGGCCAAGTTCGCGCGCGCGGACCGTCGCCTCGAATTTATCCGCGCAAAGCGCCTCGAAGGAATTCACACGTCGGATTCTGGATCCGTCGCCCGACGATGCGGATCGCGTGGGTCGATGGCTCCGCTCGCTCGGAAAAGTCACGAGGAAGCGTCTGCTCGCGCAAACATAACGAAAGCGTCGCGGGCGCACGCACGGCCGCGCGTGTGCGTTGCGCGCCGATGACTCGCGCGCGGGCACACTTGTTCAAACGCACATGCGCGGGCGAATATCGGTGATGCACGGGTGAGAGAAGCGCGTGCTTCTTATAATTGGCGACGTGCCAACGCAAATATTGTTCCCGTTGACTTCTTCGCGAAGCGTGCACGACTTGGCGTAGGAAAAAATGAATTTCCGATCGTCCACCCCGCGCGGCCGCTTCCCCGGTTGAGGTTGGAGTTTTTTATTCGCTTCCGTTTCGATATTTAGCACCCGGGAAGATCGAGAACGAAGGAAAAATTAACGGTGACATTGGAATCGCAGCGGTAACTATGGTGCGAACTATTTTTATCGCAAAAAAAATGACTTCATTGTTGATGCGGCTCGAGCATTGTTACGATACGAATAATTATCGCGGATTCGCGTAGTGCGATAAGCCGCAGCGAGGTTCGCGATGACTGATGAGCAGGAGGTTTTCTTCCCAGTGACGAGAAGAGAACATATCGTACGTCTTCTCGTTTCTCCATCGGGTTCTAATCAAAATGTAATTTCGCGAAGAGTATTTCGGTATCTGCATGCAAAAAATATTCATATCTTTAAATTCAATTTGTAAGCTGTATACATATTCAATATCACGCAAAAAAGAAAATGTCCGAAAAAAATAATTATTCCCTGAAAATTGTGTGTAAATGCGTTTCTCTCTACAAGAATGTGACGTTGTCGAAAAATCAGACAGACGCATTTATGCCAAATAATGAGTGCGAGAGTCTCGTAAAACGAAGTCTCGGATAGTCTTGTAATGACGGATGACATGGCTGCATTTTTATGAATACCATTTGGAAATAAAAGATACAAAAATGCGGAGCAAATAATTGTATTCAAAATTGTCGATTCTGCCATACAAAAAAAAAATCAGTGAGACGACTCTTCCGTCGATACACCGCTCGTATTTTTCCCGCGACGTTGAACTCTGCTAACATTGTCGCGCGGAAGCCGTAGCACCGCGAGTTTCGTAGGGCAGAGGCTTCGGCGTCACAGCGCTCGGCCGTCTCGAGATAAGTGCGCGCGACATTCGAAAGGGTCGGAGTCGAGGAGTCGCGCGGGTACCGCAAAGTATTCGAGCTCCGAGATTCGGAGGAATCCATCGCCCCGGTTGACGATTCGCGTTCGATTTCCTCGACGACGGTGTATTCCGGATCGAAGGTCAACGGCTCGCGGCGGAAACGCATGATCGGATCGAGAGGCGGATCGAGCGGCAAATGCACTTGTATCGCTGCACCCGAAGACGTATGATTCACTCGAGGATAGGTAATCCGCTCGCTGTTGGATTCGGAGAAAGGTATTGACGTCACACGACGTGACGCTTACCGCGTGTATTTTCGGTAGTAAAATTATTGTGACGTCACACGACGCGACGCTTACAGCGTGTATTTTCGATGGTGAAATTATTACGAAGCCCGCGGAGATCTCGAGAGATATCTCGCCGAATAATTTCGTAATTATACTCGACGGACGATGTTAACGCTCCTCGCGCGTATCTACGCTAATCATCGCGGCAGGAACGTATTCACGGTTCCGCCGTTAACACTTGACCCGGCCGACGTGCGCGACGCGGAAACTTACCAGCTATCGGAAGGGAGATAAACGTATGTACGTTGAAAAATAAAACGCCGGATGATCCGCGGGATCCGTACTTTGATTCGTACGTTTCCCTCGTCGATTCGTTCAGGAAGCGGCGGAGGAGGGACGCGCCGGAGTTTCGCAGAGAAAAACAAGGTAATCGCTACGTGCGTACTCCCGGTGTCATGGATTCTGTCGTCGGTGACTTTCTAAGATGTCATTTTTAAACGTACCAGCCAATGAACGATTAATTCTCATGCTCTCTTATTAGCTACGGCGACGTTTTGCCCTCGCTAATAAAAGCGTGAGGATTGATTGATCATTGGTCCAGTACGTTTAAAACTGATATTTTAAAAAGTCGCCAGCCAGGTGACAAAGTCCGTGTCGCCAGGAGTACAAACACTGTTATAGGCCTATTGCGTAGAGCCCATGCACACTATCACAAGTATGAATGTGTATTGTATGTATACGGAAAACAGCGCCGCCAAACTGGGTTTCTTGGCGAAACTGGGGTGTAAATTCTCTATAAGTACATGTGTAACACAAACAAAAGCTACGCTTGTGAAAGTACGCAACAGGCCCATACTTCAGTGAGCATGCGTGGCGGTAATGCACCCAGGTACACCGGGAAAAAAAATTGCTAGTCTCTCTCTCTCTCTCTCTCTCTCTCTCTGGAAGACGTCATTAATTTCATGTGGCATTGTAGCAAATTCCATTTTATTTGTATGTCATGGGGTTAAAGAAAACATTTTTGTGACACCAGCAATTATTTATCTCAGTGTAGAAAAATTCGATACATTTTCTATATAATTCGTACCTGGTTTTGGTCATATATGGGTTATATATGATTTCTATATTAACCATATACAAACTATACATGGATTATAGAAACGTTCAAAAATCTATATATAGTCCATATATGACCAAAACCACATATGGATCATATACAAATTATATAGAATTTTTTCGCTTGGGCGTGCACAGTAAATTTCGTACGAAAAGTACCGACGTATATTGACGGAACTGCAAATGCGTTTCACTTGATATTTTCTCGAGATTTACGAGCAGAGGTATTCGAGTCTTCACAGTTAACATGAGCAACCTACGCGCGAGAACGTCCAATCGGTATCGCCCTTTCCAAACGAGACCAGCGTCAAGTGCTAAGGGCAATAGACTCGAATCGTAAATAATTTAAGCAGACACCGAGTGACTAAGTAGCGCTTGGAGCGAGATAAGGTACGCTGTACTAGCTGATACAGCTAGTCGTCGTTGCACGTACCGGGTGTCGAACATATCCGCAACGGCGTGGTGTAATGAATTACGAAGTGCTTCCATGATTTCTAACGACTCTCGCGTTTGCGCGAATGAATGCTTCCTGGTGGGAATTTTTTACATAAAGAATCCTTCGTTCACAGATCATCGTCGTAGTCTCCGCTGACCTGAGAGGAACAATTGCTGGTGCTAAACAAATATTTTCTTCAATCTGAAACATGATATATTGTCAGGATCAAGCCATGGTTTTCTTCGTGCGAGAAAATATTTGACAAGCCCGAGTGATTGGTTTTCTTGCGCAGATAGAATTTCTTGTTCTCGCGACGGTATTCTTAAACCAAGAATATACAGCCTTGGTCAAAAGTATTAGGTACCCTGTAGTAATTTTGTAGTTCCCATTTTTTAAATCGGTTGTCGGCTTGACAAAACTCCGTAGATTTGAAGCTCATCGAAAAATACAAAATCTTTCTTTGTGGGAATTATTGAACTCTTATTCAAATTGGTAGACAAGGTCTCTAAAGTTTACCGCTTAAAACAAACTTTTAAACGAAGCGAAATACGATAAAAACTTTCATACAAAATTTGTTTGTTCTCTTAAACCAAACAACTTTTATCTAAAAGTTTTTTTTTCATATCTCGCTTCGCTTGTAAGATAATTTGGATAAACCGATCTCTAAAACTCGACCATCTTCTATAGGGTGCCTAATACTTTTGACCAAGACTGTATATTCTTCGATCAAGAATCTGTAATCCTAAAAATGTGTAAAATCGTATGTTCTTGACTCAAGAAGCATTCTTTTTACACCAGCAATTTTATTTCTCCCGGCATTGACTCCCAGCTTCTTCAAAAATAGCCTCCCGCTGCCGTGACGGCCACGTGTCAACGGGCGCCTCCTAACGCATTCGTCTCTTCACTTTTCAAACGAGAGACCATTTGCCATTTCCTTTCGAAATTTTCCGGCGCGCGCGGTATCGAAGAAAAGCCCGGCGTTCCTCCCGTGCTCGCGATGAGCCACTATTCTCACTTTCGGCAGTCCGCGCGCTATACCGTTCCGCCCTTGGAAGGTTTCCAAAAATAACGGAGAGACGCACGACGACGATTCGCCGTTCCGCGCGACGCGGATCAGGAGAATTCCGCGAGAGACGTCAATAACGATCGAACGCTTCCCCACCTGCGCGGCCTGTCAGCGTCAGCCTTGCACTACGCGGTCGGCGCGGTGTCGCGGCGCACGACTCGCTCGCAAGGAGCGACGCGCGGACGAAGTCCCAACTGCGAGTTCGAGCGTACCAACCGCGTCGGATGATGGAGAAAAGGTGCTTTCGTCGATGGGTGGACGAACTCTGGAACTCCGAAAGGCCGCGAAACTCGGACGATATCCCACAGTTCCCTTCCATTCGACGTTCTCCACCGAAAAATCGCATTCTCCGAAATCATCCCCGCGCGTAACGGGACTCCTTCGCAACGTCGCGTTCGCGCCGCGAGGAGTCGCGCTGTCGACAAAAGCCTCCGTTTCGCTATAGACCCGAAAATATCCATCTCTCGGCCGCCGTGTTAAAACCTGGCATAAGTTCTGGACGTCCGCCAGGAGAGCAGCGGGACGCGGTGCTCGTGGAGGCCACATCGGGCCGCCGCAACGTCGTCGTGCCGCGCGATGGGCCCCTGCCGTACCCTTTCCTGACTTTCCGCCTGTCCGTCACACGACTTGACACGGGTCTGATGGCACGACGAAAATACACAGTGTCAGGAGAAACACGAAGCTTATAAATCGTCGGTGCGCCGGCGAACGGAGGGATTTGATGATGTTCGTGCGAACGGGACGTCTTGCGCGCCGGGGGCTTCGAACTGGACGGGAGGCACTGCGCGCGCGGGAATTTTTACAGACGGGTTTCGCCGCAGCGAGCTTTTTGAATTACGAGGAAAATACAGTACTGGAAGGGACGGTCGCGCGATCGATTTCGCCTTTTCGAATTGCGACAGCCGACGAGCTACGAAGCCGGAAAATTTGGAGGACACTTCGCACGTATTGATTTATCACTTCGCGTTGCGCGCGTGTTTGACGGGGATTTTATTCGGCGAGAAGATACTCCGAATATTCGAATAATAGAATTCGAGAGGAATTACTCGACTCGAGAGAATGTCACGGTCAGATAGGCGGGATAGTGAATGTCTGGTAGCATGTGAAGTAACTGATGTGGTTAAACGATACAAAATGTTAAGGGGTACGCTCTTGACGTTTTGCCAGAAATCCAAATCTCTGAAATCTCGATCGCTCGACAAGCCTGTCCTATGTATTTTTTCGCGCTGATTATGAAAAAAAATGTTTATTAGGTCGATATCTCAAAGGAAATATTATACAAGATACCAGCGATTTTATGCTCGGGAGATTTGTTTTTCCTTCGAAAATCATTGATTTTTCGGTATTCCTTTGAGATTTGCCCAAAAGATCTATGATTTTCGTAATTAGCGCAAAAAAATATATAATACAGGGTTATCAAACGATCGATTCCAGAAATTTCGATTTTTAGAAAATTCTCAACGGTTCCCAAAAATCGAAATCTTCCGAAATGTATTATCGACAATCCTATTTTGTGTATTTTGTTGTGCTGATTTCAAAAATTATGGATTTATTGGGCAAACCTTAAAGAAATACCGAAATATCGATAATTTCCTGTGAATAAAAATTGTCTTCTGCACAAAATCATCCATATCTCGTATTTTCCTTGAGACGTTGACCTAATAACCATGATGTTCGAAATCAGCGCAAAGAGGTACCCGAGATAGGGTGGTCGAGCGATCGATTCCAGATTTCGATTTCTGGAAAATCCCTTGACATTTTTTCAATTTTTCGCAAAAATTAAAATCTTTGGAATCGAATTCGCGACTATGCCATTTTGCGTATTTTTTCGCGCTGATTACGAAGAGTTCGGTTATTTGGTCGATATCTCAGAGGAACTATAAGATACCACTAACTTTATACCGAATATGATCCGTTTGCCGGGTTCAATGCAGACATCCTGTACAGGATCCGACGGATGACGCGCGAGAATGACGCATCCTGCATTTAGGAGTTTAGTGCTAATCAGCTGATGTATGATTAATATACTCGATTCGGTATAACAGCGAAGCACGCGACATCATCTACTGACGCACGAGTGCAAAAAGCAGACCATAGGCAAGGACGATCTGTTTTTTTTAAAAAAAAAAGAACGAGCTTAAAATGTATTCACGCGACGGAGAAAAACGAACACGGAAATCGGAAGAAACGAATCCTCTCAGTCCGAGTGGATATCGAAAAAATTAGCACGTGTGGCGGGTGAGACGGCGTGCACCGCGGCGCTCGTAGATTTCCCAAAACATTCCAAGAATAATACTGGGTCATCTAAGTATAAAGCGGCGGGAATTAATAGCCTTGGCGTCGAATTTCCGCGATATTTCATCGAAAAACGCTGGGTTTCTTTCATCTATCATAATAATCGTGTCGGTGAAATAAATAGACGGCATTGGGTCGAAGGGAAAAAAAATATCCCGGTGAAGAAAATCAAGCGAACCGACGACAAGAGGAATCGCTCGCAGAGTCCTTTCTCACGATTGAAACCGAGCGGGTTAAGTAAGACTAAAGTGTAATAAATGACTCTTGGCTACGCATTAGTCAATGGCACGACTTCGGCGACGGAGAGGGAGAGAGAGAGAGGAAGAGAGCGACAGAAGCACGCCCGGCGAAGTGGTCTGCAACGAGCGCACGCGCGCGTGACGAAAACGGCGGTGTGGACGCTCCATCGTTTGATAGCGCGCCGGCCGGTTTTCGCAATTATGACTTCATCGGGCAATTGAGCGCTCAAGGTTGCCGTGGGAGGAGGATGTTTACCGTCCCTTTTGTCCCTTGACGATCGTGCGGCACGCTTCTACGCGCGTACGCGTTCAAGAAGGGGGAGAAAAAATTGCCTACCGCAACGTCGACGGCATTGATACCGCGACGGAGTCGTGGAACCTCTCCGATGCGATGCTCGCCGGCCGACGCGGTTCCGTTCTTCGTGTGCCTGGAGTTCCGGAGGTTCGTTTGAACGAAAAATTTCGACTTGAAAAGACCATAGCCACCACAGAGTTTGATTACTTTGTTTTCGATAGTTGCCCAGTTTGCAAAAATTTCTCCATCACGGAGAAAATGCAACGGTAATGATTACCAGCCAGAATGATAAACAGGTGACAGCTTCGACGATATCGCGTTGAATGATCTGTAGAACAGTAATCATTCCTACACGAACGGTAATCATTACCGTGCTGCAGATTATTCAACACGATATTGTCGAAACTGTCACCTGTTTACCATTCTGGCTGGTAATCGTTACTGTTCAATTTTATCGGTATACATGGTAAAAAAATAGTGTTGATTTTTAGCACCATTTCACAGGTCTAACGCCAAAAGCGGTCTATACAGGTCCACGCCGCAAAATTTTCTACAATGTATGGGATCTAGCAATCAATAAACTCAACACTGGCCGTGATCTCTCAAAAAGTCGACATTTTCCGTTCGGAATTTCAGGTACATCTTTCCCCTCGAATGTTTTATCGCACGCACCGCGTGCAGCCACTCGACGTACCGCTTATCCATCGGTATACATAGATCTATCGAGTCGAGAGTCGCTGAGATTTACCGCCGCCGACGTATAGGTGTGCGTGGTACTTTATAGAAACGCGTCATAATTGTAGTAATTTCCTGATAACGATACTAAGTGGCACAATATTTAGTCGCCCGAGCGGCAACAATACGGGAGAGAAGCGAAGCTCTCGAACGAGAGAGCATCGACGCCCCTGATGATCCTCGACCGTAAACTATTCTTTCCTTCGCCTCTTCCCTCGCGCCCGTATCTCTCCGCTCGACGCGCGTCTATACGAAAAAGCTCACACGCCGAGGCGCGGGGAGAGGGACCACGCTGTCGTCCTCCCCCCGTTGACTCCAGCGAGAGCGTAAAAAACTCGGTGGCAGCCGCGTCTCTCACTCAGGCACCGATGCCACTGCGCGCGACAGTTGGAGTCATAAATATAGTCGGACGCGCTCGCCGGCGAATGTTCACTCGTCGCTACGCGGAGAAAACTTTACATTAAAAATTACCGTAAAATATGTCAACGACCAATTTAGTCGTTGACATCGTGTCCCACGGTTACGTGATTTTCGCGGTAATATTTAACGAACATTTTTCTCCGTGCAGATTTCGGTGTGGTTGAGAAGCCTTGAATACGAGTTATGGAGAATAGTGATCAACCGAGATTTCACGATTCTCCGGAAAGACAGCCGACAGAAAACGTCTGAAATTTTCGTAACGAGGTCGACGACAGCGACTCGGATGATGATGATGATGATGAACGAGATAACGACGGACCTTTATCGCGTAGATGCGATGTGCGTCTCTTCCTAACCAGACTTTTCTATCGTTTACACGTCGTCGTCGCGCGCCCCGTATCAAGATCTCGCGAAAACCCGATGCTATCGCGCCGATATCGCGAATATGTACAGGGTTCTCATCCAGTCAGATGTTTAAAAATAGTGGGATTTAATGGTTCTTAAAAAATGACCAACCTTTCTTCATACGAACAATATGAAGGAATTAGAAAAGGCGATCTAATGGTGTTTGTAGTAAATTCGGAGTTTTGAGGAAATAGTATTGGAAGAAAATGATTGAAATTTGTAACAGAAATAATTTATTTTCATGAGAACGCATCGAAATTGTGATGTATGGAAGATAACAAATCAGATCACTCCTTGACGAACAAATACCTCAACAAACCCTTTTTCATACCACGAGAAACACGCGCAACGACATCGACTGCTCGTCACGCGCCATCATAACGATTTACAGAATCTGGTTACCGATGGCATGCACATCTCAACACTGAGAATTCGTACGAATTGTCGCAGCATTCTTTTAGCTGTCGACGAATCGAGGAACGAAATCTTAAAAATAATGTCTTGTAATGGCTCTTAAAAATAAAGATAATTTTTTACCGACTTGATTGAAAAAATGAGCAAGTGAGAGCCCCGCGAATAATCATTACCGTCGTTGTACCCCGAGTTGCGACATCCCGAGAGGTCGAGCTGTACGCGAACGTCGACGGACGAATGCATCGGACTTTCAAAATAAACACGTCGCGAGCGTGTCGCGTTTTAATGTATACATATTCATACGTATGCCCGTACGCTTTGCAGCTACGAGCGCGCATCGAGATCTTCCGCCTCGTCGGTTCTCCGGGATCCGCGACGACCGACCAGCGAAGAAAGCCGGGAGCCGGTCTCACGACTACAAAGTCTAGTCGGCAACAATAGCCTCTCGGCTGGCGAGGTAAAATCTGTGGAATTTGTCGGTAAAAACGATCCCTGTAGCCAAGGTGTCGTACACGTGCACACTGCACGTGTGGGAGAAAACGCGCCTCGAATAGCTCCGTGTATTTGGCCGTACCCGCGAGCGCTACACCTGCGATTGTATGCGAGTGACAACAATGTCTGCACGCGCGTACGTTCTGCGTACAGTACACGTGCACCGCTCGACGCGAGCCAGGCCTAGATAATTAACGGCTCCACCGTCATTCGCACAACGCCGTTCCAAGAGAGACTCCGACGGGCTCCAAGCGGACGGGACCCGCTCGCGCAACCCGGTTTCGCGCGATCTGGAACACGGAGCGAACGGAACGCCTCGCACCGTAAAAATTAAAACCGACGCACCCCGCCGATGACTGTGACGCGCCCCGTTGGTCGCGCCGAGTGAGTTTCTTCCTCGCAAAGACGCCGTAGTACGGGCTTACGAACGCGTACGACGAATAGCGAGCACTTTCCCCGTACACGAAATAAAATAACTACGAGAGGGGAGCCTCGCTCGCTCGGTGCTTCCTCGATGCGCTCACGCGCGCGTACAGCCGCCTTGGTATATCTATATATACCGCGAGGGTGCATACCACGAGTGTCTCGGGTTAATGCGGTGGCAGTTTCACCGCGGTATCGGGTATCGGTCTCCTATCCGTCAAGTGGTGTCCGCGATGATGGAAGGATTCCGTCGCGGTGCGATGGATAACGCTGCGATGGGAGGGGGGCGGCGCTATCGCGAAATAAAAGGCTGCGTCGGTTCGATGACGTTTTTGGACGGCCGCTCGCGTGGTATGAGATGGGATAGTATGTAGGTATACGCGTGCGATCGGACTGTTCAATAAAATTGCGGTATCAGTACAAGCATGTTCCTTTCCGGTACTTTCAAAATATTTCAATCCCCGCTGGATATCTTTCCTTTGCGATACGGAAAATTAATTTAATTCGACATCGATTTCAACGTAACGACGAACAGTTAAAATTGTAATGCTGTAACGGATACGCTTCGAGTTCCACTTCGCGTTTAATCAAACCCACGAGATCTAATCGCGACGATAAATTATCTTCGAATCGGAAATCTCTTCTGCACGCGACACCGAGCTTCGATACAAATTTCGCGGAAAATTCTCGGGACCCCTTCAAATGGAACTCTGAATTTCGCACTCGTGAAGTGCGATAAAAAATATCACCGTACCGGCACGATCCGCGCGAATCCCGATTACGTACTCCCGCTGAACGGAGAAAGCTCCCCATGAATACCGACATCGGAGAATCTCCCCTTCGACAGGTACTCGAGCCTCGAGAGATTGATACCGTGTAAGGAGAGGAGAGAGAGAGAGAGACACACAAAGAACAGGGTCGTCGCTCGAAGAAGGAGCTCCCGCGTCGAACGACCGCGATTAATAAATTCGAGAGCTCAAAGAGCGGTACGAGGCGACGAGGCGCGTCGCGCGCTAATGCATCGCGGGCGCGCATCGGGGATGCGTACTTTCACCAGAGTCGCGCGCGCGAACCAATCGACGCGTCCCCGCGACTGGAGGGGCGAGAGAGAAGAGTCGCGCGCGATACACGGGGATCGCGCCGGTATTTCCAGCGGCGCGCGCAACTCAAATCGGATCCGAGCATCAATATTCATGAATTGTGACGCGGTTGTTTCTTCTTTACGGTCGTCCTTCACTGCGAGTGCAGGGACGTAAGGTGGATACAGGTGAGAAAGCGCGGCGCTCGCGATAAAGCCGTCAGGCGTAACCGCGAAATTAGCCCCGCGATCACCTATGACCGCATGCCCCGTCCCGGCTATTTATACTTCGCCGCGTATAACGCACTCGCGGTAGCGCCGCGCGAGAAAATCGCGCGCGCTGCTGCTCGTCGACCCGCATCGCGTCGTACGGTAATTTCGGTCTACGGATTGAGATCTCGTCGTTTCGGAGCCGATAATTGTGACGATAACGCGGTAGCTGCGCGACGAGTCAAATCAATCATTGTCTGATTGATTGGAATGTGCGTAATTGGAACGATTAAATTTTTCGTTTCATTCAATAAAATCCGTTTTGTCGGTATACATCTACCAATTCCACATCACTGCTTCGTTAGATCAATTCGAATTGATTTGTTTCACTAAAAGTTTTTGTCAGATGAACCGCGAAAGTATAGTGTTAATCGCATCGAGAGAAAAAAAAATCGTTTGATTCAACTAAATTTTGAGTTTCCGTGCGGCCAACTAAATATATAGTTATTTGAACAAATATTTAGTCGAAGCAGCAGAGTGATTAGTTAGTCAGACTAACATTTGTTGGGATAACTATGCATATTCAGTTGGCCGCCACGAGAGATTGTGGTTGGCAAATTTTTTTCGTAGCGTATATAAACGCATCTATGTGTGCACCATGTATCCAAGGAAGAACGAAACGCGCCAATTGTACCAACGCTCACAAGTGCTACAGTCGTCGAGCGTAATAACGTTTAATCGCACATCCTCCGCCTCGACAGCATCCGCTCTCATCGCTTCTTCCCGCGGTACGAGAAAACGCGAACTCATCCCCGCGCTTTCGTTCCTCCTCCCGCGGCTGACTTTTTTTCCCCGCTCGAAAGAAAGATCCCTTCGTCCCCGCGCGGGGAAAAATCGCGATGAGGTAACGTACGGGTACATTCCATTAAGTATTTTTCCCGCATAAGTGATTAATAAACGTAATTACGCCGGCGTAATTGCCGCTTGCGCGAGCCCTCGCTTAATCCATTACGACGTTCAGCTCGTAAATCTTGATCGGCAGGAACGATAGCCCACCGCCGTACAGAATACGAAGTTTATGCGCCATTCTCACCTCGCCTCGCCTCTCGCGTCTCGCCGGCGCGCGAGAGATGGGCGAGTAGAGGGCGAGTTTCGAAAGGCGCGTTTCGCGTACGTGCCTCCCTTCGAGAGGCTCGCTCGTTATCCTAATTGTATCGTGAAAGAATAACGAATGAATGCTCGAGGGCTCGTTTAACGCCGTTCGAGAGCCTGGCAGGCGTGGAACCTTTCGATCCTCGGCGGAAAGGAATCCTCGACTTCCTGCCGATGCCCGCGCGGATACGGATTCCATAGCGCAGGAATGGAAATCTCGCTCCCCCCGTAAAGTATATCTTCAGAAACTGGAAAGAAAATTTTGCTTCATTCAACCTCGTAGGGTGCTATTGTTTCAATATCATAAGAGTGTAGGGAAAGATAAATAGATTCGAAGCAACCAAATTTAAGTAGAAGTAAGTGAGTATCTACTTGAATCAATTACACCGCGAAGTTCGCCATATTCAGCCTCACCGATGGTTGGATTAAGCAAGTTTTTTCTTTTCATTGGATTGAAAGAGAAATGTTATATATTCAATTAAGACTACGTGTGTCAATGGGCGGGGAAATGCAAAATCAGTCGCTTCGACTAATAAATGTGGTTATAACGATTAACGGATATTTGAAGGAAACGAGCTGTAGTGCACTCGAGTCAATTATCAGTCCGAATAACAAGATCTGCATCTCCCCCACCCGTAGCAGTCGATTTAGTCAAATTTATTACATTTTTCTCTCAATATAGCTAGGAATATAATTGAAGAGTGTAACTTCTAATTAGTCTAAGTGCCAAACAGCTAATGTTGGGAAAATCGACAAAAGCAGGCAGATGCTTCAAGGGAATACAGTCGAGCATGTCTTGCAGATTTTTGAGTTTTAAGCCTCTACGTATGCTTTTGCACATGGACCCTTTTCAGATGCATCGGGATTTGCACTTACGACCGTTTTCAAGCAAAATATATATTTTTGCAAATATGGCACATGGACTAATTAGAAGTTACACTCTTCAATTATTCGCGAATAATTTCCCGATGGAAGAAAATCATTAATTAGCGCGGAATATCTGCCCACCCCAATTATAAAATATTTACTCGACCGTACTTTGTACATCTGCGTTACGGCGCTTCTCCATCGCTGTGTATGCGTTCGGCGAAGCTTCGCCGGTCGACCCGCTATTGTCATTTGCGAGTGCAAGTCTCGGGGTACGGAAGAGCGACGAAGCGCAGGTGCGCAGGGGGATAGGGTGGTCGTGCCTTTTTACTGAGGCAGGAGAAGATGGCTCGGAATGCGCCAAGCACGAGACGGACTGCAACTTGCGGTATTTGTGCCGATCAATATTAGGTTATAACGCGGGAGGGTCGGGGAAGGTGGGTGGGGATGAAGGGTAGGAGCGCGCGGAAGCCCTAGTCTTCGACTTCCCAATTCGCTCAATTAACCCGATTACGATCTCGAGCGATTCGAGTGGCGCGCGACTAATCGCAATAAATCTCACTCATTGTTCGTCGCCGCAAGCGCCTTAGCGGGCGTGACACTTTGCGCGCGGACGGTGCGAGCGAATACCAATAACGCGTTTCCGCAGCTTCTTCATCCCGTGTACAGCTTTCTGTCGCGCGACATGGGATTTTGGCGAGAGCGAGACGAGGAGGAACTTGCGAAGAAAAATAAAAATTGCGCGGAAAGACCGATACCGGTGAATTTGCACTAAAAGAGGTACAAGTGAGGGTTTTTGGAAATTTTTACAGTACAGCACAGTAATTTTTCTTTTGAAAACAGTAAGTAAATCGTGATAGTTTACATTACAATTGTTCAGTTTCCAAGGAAAAATTGTTCTTCGGCGTAATAGAAACATCCGAAAATCCTAATGTACCCTATTTATTGTAAATATAGTAAAATTTACCGGTATCAGTCTTTCCCTGTGGGAGAAATATCGTTTTCGTTTTATTCTACAATAAATAAAAGCATTTTCCTACTCCTACTTTCTTTCACTCCTTTACAATTTTTTTTCTCGAGCAGAGAGTGTTTACATTTATCGTCAGTCCTTTATAAATCCCACGACAGATTTTGAGGAGAGTCGATCGAGACTTCACGAACACCTTGTATACGAAGTCGAAGACGCGACGCACCTACGCGCGTACTTACATACATACGAGGCGTCGCCTTACCGCGCGCCACTATCTCAGCAACGCGTCTCTCGCGCGTCGCGGCGGTATCTCGTATCGACGCGATATATCGCAGGAGCGAGCGAACGAGCGCGCCCGCGCGAGTGCGTATACGGGAACCTCTCTAGCTCGCGCGCCGCGCACTGAAATATCTGCCTATTCCGATCCGATACCAAAGTCCGCCTCTACTCGACGCGCGGCGACCTCGGCAACGGTAACGCCTAAAGGGATTTCTACTCGCGCCGCTAGAACGAACGGCGCGCGGTCTCTCGCGTATTATATCACGAAGGGAAAGAGAGCAAGAACAGATCTACATATGTCAGAACCTACGAATCGGCGGCGGCCGTATTTCGTCGTATCGGATGTACTCCCGGCGTCACGGATTCCGTCGCTGGTAACTTTTTAAAATGTCGTTTTTAACCATACCCCAGTCAATGAACAATTAATTCTCATACTTTCGTTAGCTACGGCGGTGTGTTTGCCCTGATTAACGAAAGCGTACGAATGGATTGATCACTGGCTAGTACGTTTAAAAATGACATTTTCAAAAGTCACGAGCGACGGAATACGTGGCGCCGGGAGTACGCTTGCTGTACGTGTTTAGAAATTGGAGTAATACGACGCGCAGATTCTTAAAAGAATTTATTTCGTTACGTTAAAGAAGATAAACGAGAGCGAGAAAATCTTGTAACGGAATACCCGCGTTTACACGCGTTTAGAAACTGGAGTAATATAATGTGTAGATTCTTGAAAAAATGTATTTCATTACATCGAAGAAGATAATCGAGGAGAAAATTTGTCAGCCGTTCCGAGCGCAGTTTGTTGTTCGGGGAACGAGAAGAATCGGAGCGCGCGGCTCTTTGAGAGTCGGATTATGCCGCAGCCGAAGATATATCGGCGGCCAGTCATCCGAAGAGTCTTATCAGAATTTCCTGCAACTTTCTTCGGGAGAACGTTGTACCCCGCAACGGTATAATGTACTTAGTGTGAGCGGTATCGCGTGTCACGCAAAAGGACAAAAGCACACGATATGGGGTTGGATGGCGAGGAATTGCTCGATGTTAACCTCGAAGCCTTATCTGAACCTTCGGTTGATGCAAATGCCTATAGCTTGCTATTTAAAATGGATATTTGTTTCGGGTCGGCCGTGCATAGTCTAGAATGGACAGTGGTAGACTGTTTTCAACCGAGCGTCGTCATCGTACCGCGCGTAGTCCGTCGACAAAGATTCTTACGTCGTGAGTTAGCGAAAACATTATTAAGCCTGACTTATGCTTAGGTCAAAACCTCAGGTCAGTCCCAGTCTTAACTTAGCTTAACTCTGAAAAGTTCCTCATTTTTTACTCTGATGCCCTAAAAATTAAATAGGTAGCGCGTGCGCTTCGAAGAAAGCTCGCACAAAACTAAAGGTAGACGTGAAATCGTAGGACCTGAGCGTAAACCAGGCTCAACGTTGGAGTTAGAACCAAAGTTAAGGTCAGGACGGAAGCATAAACCAGGTTTTAACGGGAGATGATCGGTCCTCAACGCGAGATTCTTGTTTGACATTCGACAGGACGTTTCTCGCGGCCGTGCATACGCGAAGAGTTCGAGGTAGCGCGAATGAGAACCCAATTGGAGAGCTAACCAAAGAGAAAGAGAGATTTAACGCCTCTCAGGGTCCCCCGGGACTCGAGAACTTTAATGAAAAGATTAAAGTGTCGCGGCCCGAGTGGGCTTCGTAATCGATAGCCCGCAGCGACGACTGGAATCCTTTCCGTGTATCCTACACGAGGAGAAAAGTAGCAGCGGAGGCATCCCGTGCAGTCCTCCTCTCACCTTTTTCGCACGGCACGAGAGAGTCTCGTCGATCGCGACGATTAAAGAGGTTCTATCGATGACAGAATTAACAGACCGATTTAGACCAAATTCGGTAAATCGATAGATATAAGTGTCGGGACTCTTCGGTTAAATTTGTGTGACGATTCGCTAACTTGTATAAGACATGCAAAATAAATCAATTAACGTCCATTTAACATGGAATCTTATGAGAAGCAGCGCATTAATACCTTCTATTTTTGATCGATAAGTGTTAGAAACTCTCGGTTAGATTTCTCTGATGATTCCTCACCTGTATATTTCTTTTACATTTTTTATACAAAGTGGTGAATCGTCAAAAAAATTTAGCAAAAGAGTCCTAACACTCATACCTATCGATTTATCGAAATTGATCAAAATCGCTGTTAATTCTCTTACCGATAGAACCTCCTTAAGCCGTTGAGAAATACAGAGCATTCACGTGCTCACGCTCCCGGCGTTTCAGCAACGCTCTTCGTTTCGCTATCGCCCGAAAGGTTCCCCCCGGGCTTATCGCCCGCCTTCGGAACTTTAAACGAATCTCAAACTTCTCGCGACTGTTCTCATTCTCTCCGCTCTTTACGGAGAAACGAAGCTTTGTCGTACGCCAGAACATCGAGAAAGAATTCGCGCAACTCTCCTTTTCTCTCTCCTCCTCCCTCTGCTCCTTCGATTTTCCATTAGGGTTATTACGGTTATCTCTTCCCTGTTATAATATCAAAACATCAGTCCCGCGTCAGCCACTCCCCTCCGCGAACAAACACAGAGTGACGCTGCTTCGCGTCGAAACGGAGCGGCCGAGAAGAGACGCGGCTTTATTTCTAGCAGCACGGAAGCCACTTCGCCACACGGTCCATACCAGTCGAAATGGACCGAGTCGCAAGAAGCCCCTCGCGTCTCTATTTTGCCACCGCGATCTAATCGGCCGATCCCATCGAGCCTCGAGGTTTGAAACGCGCGTAAAGAGACTCGCGATCACTGTCTCGTGCCGAGGAATGGCTCTCTTTCTCTCTCTCTCACTCTCTGGGTGAGGAGAGGAAAGTCCGAGGTGTGGTGGTGGTGGTGGTGGTGGGTAAGGTTGGGTCGGCCATGCGGTGTCACGTGGTGCGCCACGGGGTCCGAACGAGGTTAATCGCGAGACGAGCGCCGGCGCAACAATGGACACACCGACGAGCGAGAGCGGCGCCGTTTGTCGCGATTTTTTCACTCTCATATATCATTAGTCGTTCGATCGCGCGTCGCGACGAGAGCAAGTCCTACTATACACGACGCACGCATTTCGATGACGACGTCACGACAAACCGCCGCCAGTCAGCGCTGGAGTAGCGATCGGTCCACATTGCGCGGGGTTCGAAGTTTACCCCGTGGTTTTGTCGGCTCCGCACGCTAATTCGGCTCGTGGCCCGTGCACGTGCACGTGCGTTCACGCGAAAGGGCAGTCGGGGGAGCGAGGCTGCCGTGGCCCGAGCGATGCTACGCGCGATTCTCGCGCGCGTGTCGGCGAGGTTGCACTCACCGATCAGCGGAAAGATACTGGGCTGGTCGAGGAGCGATTTCAGGCTGTTTTCAACGAGGGTGGGAGACGAACGGTCCTTGTCGCTCATTTCACGCACTGTGCCACGAACACTGGTTCACTGGAGCACGAAGTTTGTGTGACAAATTCCGCCCGCCGGAGGGAGAGGCGTACGCACCGAACCTCACTATTGCTTAAGTCACCCACAGCCCACTGTAGCACATTAAAATAACACGGAGCGCTCGGTGCTCTTGAAAATCAATCTAAAAGTAGCTCGGCTGGTGGCGCGATCTCCTGGCCGACTCCTGGACCGACTCGCGATCGAGTGAACCCACCGCCGGCGTCTGATAACCGACGTCGCGGCGAGCTCGCGCGTTATCGAGCTGCGCGCGCAACGCTCTCTCCGTTGCTCGCGACGTCGGGGTCTTCTCGCTCGCTCGTTGCGCCGCGACGACCGATGTTGGCAGCATCGCGTCGCGACGGAGAGCGCACCGGTCTTCCGTGGGGGAAACCTGACATCTAACCTTCCCTGATGTACCGCGCAAAAATTCTACCTAAACGCGATCTGCGAGTTTGCGTTTTCAAGTATTGATTCCACTTTTAACGAAAATTTTAGACTCGCGGAAAAATAGATTCGTCCGTTACTCGCCAGACTCTTCGTGCCAATTAATACTAAATCAAAAGCATCGCCGATCGACGTCGAGTCGAAACTTCTGAAAAAAAATTTTCAAAGACAATAACCAAACTTACATTTCGATGCGTAGAAGAAAGTCACTTCCAGTGTGTTGCTCCGTCCCAATGAACCTTTCGTAAATGACTGCGCGACACGTTAGGTGCACTTATTCCAAATCGACAGGAGCGAAACCGCTTTTGACGTGGTCACACTTTCGCGAAACAATTTGCGAGGAAACTATTCACACTGTTCTTACCAAAGTGAAGCGGGCGAATCGAAATTTCACACTTCTGGTACTTCACTTGCACTGGATTCACTAAATTTTCGACGACAATGTAAGGACCACGTGTCTGGCGATATTCGAACGGGTAGAGCGGCGGCAAACATGGCGCCTCTTGACACTGTTGCTAGCTGGACGCGGCGCTGCCATTGGTACGACTGCTTGGGTGTATCTGCGAGCGAAACGGCCGAAAAGCCGTTTGATGAATTTGCATTTTCGCGATGTATTTCGCGACGAAACTCACCCTGCTGTTCGCCAGAGTGAAGCGGGTGACCTTACGAAGCGATTTTTCATACTTTTAGGTACACACTTGCGCTAATTTCATTAATTTTCCGACGAAAATACGGGACCGACGCGTCTGGCGAACTTCGAACGGCTAGAGACGCGGCAAACATGGCGCGCCGCCGTACGGAGCTGGAGTGAACTTAACCTGACATGCGGTTGATTTGAAAATGGAATTTTTACGTAACGCTGAACAAACGTTGCTTGACTCACCTGTCACGTATCGGTAGATAAGCAAAGACTCATCAGAGTGCACAAAAATGTACATGCATATGCATGTTAAATCGGGTCAAAGTCGTGTGCCACTATAAATTGTCCAAAATTCAAAATAATTCTCGTCCGAACGGTTGTAAGTACAGACAAATTTTGATTGCAGAGAAGAATTGTCGAGGAGTCGGGGAAAAAGTGTGAATGAAAAAACGGAGCGTTTTAATCTCTGAAGATTTACATTTTATTACACAAATTGTAACTGAACGAATACAATTTCGCGTAAACGCTATACGGCAGAATGGATTCGCGGCAACGAAGACTCGTCGAATTTGCGAGGATCTTATGTACTCGTATTATAGAAACTGCCGTGCTCTAGTGATCATGTTAATCACGCGGCAAAGAAACGGTTCACGAAGGAGAGGATCGCATTTATTAAATATGGTACAAAAAATTGACATTTACATTTTCGCAAAGGTAAAAATCGTAGAGTAAAATTTGTGCATGTGAGAGAGAGAGAGTTCGGCTAAACGAGTCCCCTATATAAAAGAACATCCGCGAGTAGATTTGTATTACTTTTTCCCCTTTCTAACTATCTCCCGAAGACTCACGATCATTCGCAGGGCCGACAAACGTCGATCTTCATCGAGTCCAATGATCCGAGAAAATTACCCTTCTTCTCCCGTTACAAATTACTTTCCGCGGTTTCCATATAACGACTCCCGCTCACGGTTGAACGCGATAACGCGGTTTAGGAGAGGGGTGGGATCGTCAGCACCGCAATTTAACTAGTGCAATTTATACATTTTTACGTAGATACAAATTGCAGGACATTCGCTCCGTCGCGACGCGCGGTATGTGCGATGTTTCGAGCGACGATAACTTACGAGCTAAGAGTTCGGTATAGACTTTAATCGTTACATGAAACGCATTGCCCGCTGCTAGTATAATTTACGATCCGATGAAACGAGCAAATCTATTTAAGGTAAATAACTTACGCTACCTCTTGTGTATGCGCGAGAATGATACGCGAATGAAATGAATGACTGTTGAGGCAGCTGAAGACTTCGCGCGTTCGTCCGGCATCTTCGCCTTGTTTTGTAAAGTCCGTAGACATTTTCGAGACTTGATAAAAGAAGTACGAAATCGCGAATCGTCTGTAGCTGCCTTAAGAGAAACGTTGCCTTAAATAATTGGCTTACGAACGATCAAATTAACACGTTTTGTCGTCCGTTATAAATCTACGATAAATAAGTATAAAACCTTTGTTCGCAATGCTTATTTACATGGACGAAAGAGGAGGGTGGTGGTGGTGGTGGTGAGATTGCTTACCGTCGGACAAGTAGTGCGAGGCATCGACAGTGATGAAAAAAAATGGAGTAAGACGATAGGTCGCCTTTAATTATACCGTATATGTACAAAATTCTCCCCCCCCTTCGACTTAGATTCTCTCGTCCGTCAAGACATTCAGAGGTATCTGTGGTTCGATTCGAGAGGCTCATTTTCCGTAGCACTCGTCATCGACGAACGTCGAATCTTGGCATTTCCCAAGGCGGCCGTTTCGTCGCCCAGAAAAATAGTGGCAAATAAATAAAACAATTACACCCAAAGAACCTTAAGAGATTTCGGGCTCGACGTCTGCGCTCCCGCGAAAGAGGCGTTGCGCCTCTTGAAGAGAGCCTGCATTTCCGCGGGTGTCGAGGTCCACCTTCGGTGTCTTATCTTGTCCAGCGGAACCTCCGGAAGACCGACCTCGGTGTGGCAACCCTTCGCGAGGAAGGGTGCAACCGTGGGAAGTCCGACCTCCTGAGAGGAGTTCATCGAAGAAAATCCGCTCTCCTCCTCCGCGCTGCTCCCGCTGTTGGTGGGCTTCGACCTCGACCTCGCTTCCTTCTCGCTCTTCTTGCGACGGTTGGGAGTGGACGCGTTGCTTCCACCGACGAACTCCCTGTCGGCGTTTCTGCTCGTCACCGTCGGCATCGTCGCGTCCTCCTCCTCCGTGGTCGTCTCGGTGGCCTTACTGCTGCCGGAATTCAGCGAGGTGGCGTCGAGGGACCTCCTCGCGCCGGGTAGAAGGCCGTTGTTCAGCTCCGCGTTGATCTTTCGGAAGCAGGATCTGTCGGACTCCGCGCCGGAGCTTCCGCGCTCGCTGCTGGCGCAGCCATGAGAGGAGGGCTCCTGAAACATCGTCGAGTTGACGAAGTTCGACGGCAACGACAAATCGTGCTCGACCGGCGACGGCGAAACGTTGTCTTCCGAGACGGAGACTCGCGCCAGGTCGGGCTCCCTCATGGAGAGGAGCGACTGCACCGTCCTCATCAATCTGAACGCCTCCTGCGACAGCTTCTGCGGTGGCACGTCGTCGGGATCCATCTCGAGTTGCTTCGGTCGCCTGTAGACGATACCCTCGTGCGTCTTGTTCGCGTCCTGCGGTGGCGGCTTCGAGCGCGGCGGCGTGGTGCACTGGACGGTCTCGTTCCTCCTCAACACCGACCAGGGAAAATCGCGCACAGTGCCGGAGGAATTCACGGAGGAATTTGGAGAGATTTGCGTGACGGATTTGGCCCTGGTGAAGCTGGAGGAGGAGGAGGAGGAGGAGGAGGACGTCGCCCGGCCGGGCGACGCTTCCGCGTGCACGGCGTGCACGCTGCGACTCCTGGGGACCCTCGAGCTCTTGTCCCTGGGGTTGTTCTTCTCGTGAAGAATGTCAAGACTCTTACGGGCTCGGTCGAGGAATCGCACCACCTGTTCCATCAGCGAACGGTACATCTGCCTGTTCGACTCCGTCTGCAAAACACGAATGAATCGAGCGTTAGTCTTCGGCGCTGGATCGCGAGGAAAATCCGGTTTAGCGGGTGGTTGGGGCTTCGAGACACCGAATAAAGGGAGCAAGGTGAACCGGTCGAGTCGTTATCAGTTTCATTCGGTGGTTGACTAGCGTAGAGACTTCGTTCGAATTCCCACCCGCGAACGTATTCTGATATTTTACCCAGACACACGAGTAGAGAGAGTGGACCGACAAAAGACATTTCCCATTCACTCGAGTCACCGGCAACAGTGACGAGGCGCGTCGCGTGTTCGAGAGATGCCAAATTCGAAATCGTTTTAAGAAAGCGTGCAGACCTGTTTGAGCTGCCACTGAAGCGTGTCGAGCTGCGTCTGAAGGAAGACATTATCGATGACTTGCGCGCGGGGCACCTGGGTCGTCGCCAGGGCGTTCTGCAGCCTTCGATTCTCCTCAGTCAGTGTCTGGCATTGCTGAAACATAAAAACGAGGAAGATTACGATCAAAGATCGCTCCTCACGTCGGCGAAGCGACGAGTTTATCGCCGGTTCCCGGGGGGGGGGGGGGGGAATGTAAATATATCCTACGTAACACCGGTGTCCGATGTACCGGACATTGATCGTCGCCGCGGCGCCTTTCGACTGTTCCACATCTGTGTTTCCCGTTCCGATTAACGCAACGCCCACGATGCCGCTTTTCATTGGCGTCGGGAAATTTAGTATCGCCGGTGTACGCGTTAACGACTTCTCTCGCCGCATGATCTCTCGACGGAATCGCGGTTCGCAGGGATCCGCCCGCGAGAGCGAGTCGCGCATTGTTATCATCCGTTGGCGGCCGCCGCTTTCTCACGGGATTTGGAGCCCGCTCGGAGGAGAGGCGCGCGAAGCTCGGCGGCGACGAGGAGCGCGCACCACGTGATCATCAATTCGGACGCCCCGGCGGTGGATGGATGATTTGATGGTCTGCCGCGCTGACCCGAGGTATTTCACACTCACTCGGCGATAGTCGCCTTCTGACACCCGCAGTTTGCGGTTTCGTCTCTCATTTGTTCTACGGTGTAATTCCAGCGCGGCAGTTAGCGTCGAGAACAATTTTCCAGTGGCGGAAAGAGCATCGGTCGTCGGTCTCGCGAGACCCGACACGTCCTGGCTAGTGGCTTTTTTTTCGCAGTTTGGTGGGTAATCGAGCATTTAAGAATTTTCTGATCGATTCGTTAAAAAGAGCGAGAATCTTATTCGATCCTCTCGAGCGAATTTAACGACGCGAACGCGACTTTCCCGAAGAAAGGGAATTAATAGTCGGTTGACAATACAAAGAGTCTCCCACGGACGGGCCTTTCACTTCGGCACGCTGTTCTGAGCCGGTACCTCACGTTGTCGAATTCGGATCGTACGCATCGGCGAGCAACGGATTTCCACGATTAATCTCTCAGTTTTTATTTCCGCGAAACTCGCGAGTCTGTGCGAGATAAGACGCAGCGGATGCGTTGCTCGAGGGTTGCAGTTTTTTAAACAGTACGAAAAGTGCACGCGAATGATTGCAAGCTGCAGTTCGGTCTTCGAATAAAAAAATATTCATATTTTTAAATTCAATTTGTAATCTGCACACATATTCGATATCACACACAGAGAAGAAGAATTACAGTTGAATCTATTAAAGATTACTCGCGGGGACGCAAGTAATCATCAATTTATATCAATGAAATTGTTTAATGCGTCAATCAGATATGTCTTCCTTACCATGATATAGTAATAGTATGCAATTGCACAGAAGGAATATCAAATTAATACGAAGAAGGATCAAATCAGTGGAAATAAATCGTCGCCTTATAGAGCAGAACTATACCAAGTCACATTTGTAAATGTTGGACTTAGTATACTTCTGCTCTAAGGCGACGAAATAATTACTTGCGACCCCGCGAGTAATTTTTAGTAAATTGTAATACTTTTTCTCCGTGCACGAAAGAGAAAATATCCGAAAAAATATAATTATTTGCAAATTTCTAAAGGCGTTTCTCTCTACGACATCGTGACGTCATCGAAACGCCAGAGATACGTGCTCATGCCAAATAACGAGTGCGAGAGAGACGGCACGATGGCATAGCTGCATTTCAAAATGCACTCCAGCTCGGATAAGGCTGAAAATGAAAAACGAAGAAACACGAGGTTGGTGATTTTGCCCGCATTTTTCGAATCTGCGATAAAGAAACGTCGCGAGCCTTGTACTCGTTCGATGCACACAGTGCGCGCCGACTAAATTGTCAACTTGAACGCCCTACCGCGCGCGCGCGGGCGCCAAAACGCCCTGAAGTATTCTCGCGTTTACTCGCTGAGAACGATCTGCGCGAGAACGCGCGGCGAGAAAGGGATTTCGGTCTTGCATTTCCATACAATGGCGGGAAAAGGACGGAAAGCCGAAGCACGGCCGCGCGTTGCGAGATATCCGGCGATGAGTCCAGAACGATAGCAGAGTTCCGAGTCGAGCGTCCGAAGGTGACGAAAGAAACTACGCGCGATGTCCCTTTAAAGGATGAGTCATCGCTCCAGCCGCGACGAGGATCCCTGCGGTTTTCCCTTCGATGACATCGGCGTACATTTATGGGAGCGAAATAATTTCCGCGCACCCCGCAACGATCTTTTTCCGCCACCTGTTACACAATTTCGGTGACGAATCGAATGTACACAAGATCCAATCGAGCCCCGATTCGCGGCGTAAAACGGCGCGCGTTCCGTGGGACCGCGCCGCGTTAATCCACCATAGTAGTACATTTTCTCGACGTGGAATTGAAATTTTCAGCTTTCTGTAGAAATTTCCTACAACGCACGTACGCGAGCGGATGGAGTTCCGCATGGTCACTCGGCCTGAACCGTCCACCGGCTGAATATCGTGACGTCACCGCGCGGTACGGTCACCGTCTGAATAATTCAATTCTTTTTTCCTTCGGTCCACACACGAGCACCGCGGACTACAAAGGAGCGATACGAAACTCCGGCGAGCGCGCGCAATCGTGATGTAATCGCGCCCACGTGGACGTCGACCCGTCGTCGTTGACGTCGACGACGACAATTTACCGGGTTCGCGCTGATTTTCGTCGCTTCGCTCCGCCGAAAGCGTGCGTGGTGGCGCGTCTGGGGGAAGGGAAACGACTGAACCGTAACTTCCTGCCGGGTCGGGAAGACGGCCCTGAAGATTACGCGGCGAGGAGTCGGCGCTGGAGCGAGCGTTCAACCACCTGCCGCGATAACGCGAGGAATGAGACGTTGACTTTGTTCCGAGCGGAGGATATATATAAGGAGGAGGATGCCGCGGCGAGTGCCGTCGGCGTGCGCTCTAAAGGTGCCGGTAAACACGCGGGGTTCGGCGAGTCCCGAGCAATGCTCGCCGATGTCAACGAGGCTTTAAGGTCGAGCCCGAACATTCGGATTTTGGCGAATACCGAGCGACCGCTCAGTGACCACCGAGGGACAGCTCTACCCGGCGAAGACCGAGTAGTCTGAACTCGGAAGGTCGGTTCTTACCTGAGGCTTATAAATAAATGCAAACTTCTTCAATGTTCTTAAAATGCATGTGAGTTTGGGAGTTATTTGCAAAAGTCGAGAGAGCATCCTGAACGAATACTTCGGATGCAGCGTTTACACAGTGCTTCTTTAGTTATAACTGAACGTTATTCCCATACGCATCGATGTAATATTACAAGTACATTTTTTCAACTTTTATAATAGCAGTGTTCCATCGCACCTTAAGCGGACGTCTATATCGGTTCTTACCGTTCATTATTATCACGATAATTAAATTTAGAGTTAATCCCGCCATCCGTCGCAATGGCGAGACGAGTGGTATGTTTCGATGAATCTAGGCTGTTATTGAGCTTGCAGCCCCGTCAATCTTTCCTTGAAGAGGATTATAATTATCAAACCGGTTGTCGGCTGAGAATAATCTTCTGGGTACTAAAAGTGAGAGTTGAAAAATCAGAGAAAAATTGCATCGATCAAAAAAAAACTTTTTAAAATAATTTTATTTGCAATTGATTTAAACAAATGACGTATTTTCATAGCTGGCCACTTTTTAAAAATCTGAAAAAAAGCAAGCATATACTTTGATATCCTCTCTTTAACGACAAATAAACAAAAATAACGACACTTTAAAATTGACGACACAAAAATTAATTGAAGTTGACGCCGCGTCGGCCTCGCCGCGTCGGCCCCACCGCTAGCGTGTCGCCAAGCCAGTCGAACCCACCGACCGTTGGCTGGTGGCGGGGCCGACGTGCCAATTCCGACGCGGCGTCAACTTCAATTAATTTTTGTGTCGTCAATTTTAAAGTGTCGTTATTTTTGTTTGTTTGTCGTTAAGGAGAGGATATCAAAGTATATGCTTGCTTTTTTTCAGATTTTTAAAAAGTGGCCAGCTATGAAAATACGTCATTTGTTTAAATCAAGTGCAAATAAAATTATTAAAAAATTTTTCTTTTGGTCGATGCAATTTTTCTCTGGTTTTTCAACTCTTTCACTTTTAGTATCCAAAAGATTATTCTCAGCCGACAACCGGTTTGATAATTATAATTTAATGAAAAAAAAGCAGCGTTATTTTTCAAGTGGCTGTAAAACCAACAATTTTCAAAATTTTGAAAAATTCTTCGAGATACGGTTAAACATCGACAAAGACTACAATATATCCAAATTTGAGCAAAATCCGAAATGTTACTCCAAAAAGTGTCCGATTTGGTATGGAATGACCCGCACTGCATATGATCGAAAGGAACGAAACTGAAGAAAATTGTTATATCAAGTCCTTCAACCAAAATCCCGGCCGACTGCAAAGATTTTTTTTCTTCTCAAAACAAACTGCAACCTGTTCAATTTCTCTGCACGTATGCTCCAACTTTTTAAAAAATCAATGCTGTATCATCAATAGCAGTATCTATTTGAATGGGTATTGCGAGAAACGGTTCATTACCATTCGTCCGACTCGGGAAAGGTGGGGGACTGCGAACTCATTAGTAGTCTAGATTCGCGGATATAGACCGCCTGCCTTGTTATTGTGACCGACGGTGGGATTAACTCTAAATTGGCGATTATAATGAAGTGGGGTGTGTTTACGACTGCTCGTCTCCTTTGATGTGCCACGAAAGACCGACAAACTACGGGAACGGCGAATACTTGGACGAGCACGACATTCGGCCATCGGCGAGTAGCGAGCAACCCGTGTACACACTCGGGATTCGCCGAGCAGTCGCTCGGTGTTCGCAGAGTACCGAGTGTCTACCCACCCTGTTTGATAACGGGAACCAAGCGAACAATACATTTGGCCATCGGCAAACAGCGAGCAACCCGTGTACACACGCGGCATTCGCCGAGCTTTCGCTTAAAGCCTCGTTGACATCGGCGAGCATTGCTCGGGACTCGCCGAACCCCGCGTGTTTACCGGCACCTTAACGTTAAAGGATTCGCTCGAGCATTTGTCGTGATAACGGTGCAGAGGGACGAGGAATTAATTTGGACACAAATCAACACGCTGCTTCGCCAGAAGAAGCGATAAAAGAACTTTAAATAGGTTGAGGCAATGGAGGAATTAAATAGAGTCATTTTGTACACTGAGAAAAGTAACTTGGTCAATCTGACCAAAATCCTGGAGACGATGACCAAACCGTTTGATTAAATATGGATCCTCCACCTGTTTGATCGGATTGACCATTTTTTGGTTGGAATAACTAAATATTTGGTTCAACTGACCAATATTCCTTATTAATTATTATATAAATTAGTTATCTTTCTCAGTCTAGAATCAATACACTGAGCAAAATAATTTGGTCAATTCAACTGTTTAGCAGAATATGGATCCTCCATTTATTTGGTACACCAACTACTTTTTCATGAGAATAACTAAATATTCGGTTAGAGCTAGCTTCGGCTTCACCGGCTGACTTGCCAGGTGATATTACGCTAGTCGGAAATCGCGATTCCAATTGTCCCGACCGATAAGGCGCCGGTGAACAACGTGGCGAGTCCTCGATTGGCTTTTCCCTTTTCCATTTCTCCCGCCGTCCTCTTCCCTACCTCGCGGAAGTCGCGAAATAAAAATCCATTTAAAAACCGAACTAATTTCCGCGCAAAAAAGGTCCCGAAAACTCGATCGCCTACATACACGACGAAATCCGCAACGCGAATCGTATACACGCGTTATACGCGCGCGGGACAACAGTATCGCGCGTAACAGACCGAATTCTCCCATAACCGAACACTTCCTCGCTATTGTTTCGTTCCAATATCACCTGCCCTCCATCCTGCTGCAACATCAGCCGAACCCCCCCAGCGCGTCCGCCGGTCGTCCGACCGTTTGCATCGTCTGCGCGTTAGGCGCGCGTATACAGGTGAGTAATTGTGTTCCCCCGAAAGAACCGTAACGATCCCAAAACGGTATTGGCAATTCCATCGCGGTGCCGCGGGAGCGCACTATTTTTTTTCGGCACGCGTTCGGATTGGTGCCTCGGTTACGGACGGGCGCATCGTTTTCGCCTTTCCGGCGACATCGACACGCCGCCGACACAGTACGGGCCCAGTGCGATGAGCCCGCGCCAGTTTGAGCAGTCTAGCTCGCTTCCTTTCCTGGAATTTTTCACAATCTCGCCTCACCGAAGGATCGGCGCCACAGAGCTCTTAGTTCGAATCGCCTCTGCTCTACTTCAACTTATATTTACTTTTACTATTTTCTTTTATTTTAACTTATTATATTTACTCATTAAATTTCTACATATTTACCCTTACTTGCCTCGACTTATTTTGACTGTTCATCATATTATTCGTCATGTCATCGTTACTTTTCGTTATCTTCGCCTTCCGCCTTACTACGAATCACCTCTGCCTTACTTTATTTTTACTCTTACTTCAAGCTATTTTTACCTTTACCACATTTTCTTTTACTAAATTTCACTTATTTTTACCGTTCGTCATCATATTATTCGTCATATTATCGTTACTCTTCGTTATTTTCGCCTTTCTCTTTGCGCGCTCTCAGGAGACACCCGTCTCAGAGTCTACTCAATAGACGTATCTCCTTTTTCTTTCGGCACACGACCCAAACTCGAGGTACGAGCGATTCGATCCTTCGCAGATTTCATCTCGCGAAGTTGTTCCAGCCGCGTCGAGCCTCGCGCGCTCCCAGCAATTTGCGCTATCCCATCGGTGGCGTCATTACGACAACCGAGTCAGCGTCGGGTGAAGCGTGCCGCGCGCGCGTCGCCCGGGACTCGCGTAGTCGTCGACTCGACCACCGCGACTGCGTCGTTCCATTGTCTCGGGATTTATCAGGTATCCAATCCTCTCGGTAGGTTCGTGACTGCGCGCTATTCCCGCGAACCCCTCTCCCACGTCGAGGCTCTCGCTCTCCGTTATCTACGGAGAATTATGACGCGCCGTCGTGATTTCTCGATGACGCAACGAGTCCCAACGGATCGCGACCCCTCGTCGTCCGCCGGTTTTCCAATCGGCGATCGCTCCGCCGAGGCGAGCGCGGTTATCGATCTCCCCTCTGTTGTACGTCGAGCGCGACAGTTCTCCGGCGATTTTCTGTCGGCTCTAAAAAGCGAGTGGGAGAAAGAACGAGGTGCACGCGCGCGCTTTCTTCGTTTTCTTGCACGCGATCCGAGAAGTAGGGTAACCCGTAGACGCGCGGCACGGCCCTCCTCTTCTCGGCACCGCGGATGCTTCAGGAGTCGCGTTCCTCCGTCGCCGGGCTGGTTGTATTCCCCGGCAAAAAGTCGAGGTTTCCGCGAAGAACGAAAGGCCGTGGCCGCGCTCGCACCCGCGGCTCGACCGACCGCGAAAGAAACGAGCCGGCTGCGCGCGCGCGTTTCTCGAGTAAACAGAAGCCGCGCGAGTTCTCTCGTCGGAGTTTACTCGAGTGGAAAAATCGGCTGGCGTTCGCGCGAACGACGGCTTCGCGGCGCGGCGTCGAAGGGATCGAGGAGGAGGTGCCCGCGGGATCGGTACCGACGATCACTGACCCCGATCGTTATTCCCCTGCGCCCTTCGGGGAAATCTCGTTCTCGATCGGCGAAGCGTTTAATACCGAATCGCCTCGGCGGCGGCTCGGTCCGATTGCGAATAATGAACGAAGGAGCGGGCGGAGGAGTCATTCGTCAGTGACTCTGCGCGTCATCGATCATCGGTTTCTCGTTACCGGTGCGAGATCGACTTTGGATATCGGCTCTTCTCGGCGGTATCGAGCAACGATTTCGATCGATAAATATCGTCGAAGTTGATTTACCGTGTGCCCGAAGTTGAAGTACGTTCATCCGAACGAAAAATGTCGACTTTGAAAGACTATGGCCACTGTTTCGTTTATCGATTATTTTATTTCTGACGGTCGCCCAGTTTGCAAAAATTCCTCTATAGATCTAGTGATCGATTGACTCAACACTGACCGCGATTTCTTAAAGTCGACATTTTTCGTTCAAATGAACGTTCCGAACTTCGTGCGCATGATTGAGATCGACCAGATTTACAGATCCTACGTTTGAAGGATTCGTGGAAATTCCCGGGCGATGGAATGGTAATGATCGTCGTTCCCTAATTGCTAATTTAATTGGAAAAATTGCCGTTTGATACGGATAGTTGCTTTTCGTAATTGATAATTGGCCCGATTTTCGCAACTCCTAATTGACACCCGATGGACGCAGCGATCGTCGAGTCCGGCTCAACGAGGGGAATAACGACCCGCCACGACGATAGTTACATCGGACTGATGTATCCGCTCGCAAAAGGGAAACCCCCTCGTAACGAGGATTTATTGCGTCGAGAGTGAAAAGGGAAGCCAATTTCACACTTTCCTGGACGAACGTGGAACGTGCCGTCGCCGCGGAGTACGTCTTCGAGAGAGACGGGCCGACATTATAATTTCGTTAGATACGCAGAGCCTAGCTCCTAACCATCCAAGAAGCTCGACGTGGAACGCGGTTTGTATATGCGTGTACACTGAGAGAAATAATTTCTGGTGACAACAAAAAATATTTTCCTCGATCAAAAACATGATATAATTTCACAATCAAGTCATGATTTTCTTCGCACAAGAAAATATTTGACGGGCTCGAGTAATTGTTTTTTTTTGTTACAGTGGTACTTTTGAATGAAGAAGAATATATATTCTTTGATCAAGAATTTGTATTCTTAAAAATTGTTAAAATCATATATTTTTGATTGAAAAAACATTTGTTTGACACCAGCAATTATTTCTCTCAGTGTAACTTTTCCGCGCGGCAGCTATGAGTAGTTTCGTTGCGGCGTTCGATGACGTTACGCGGGACTTTTGAGTTTCGCGTGGTGGTGAAATTTCGAAAATTCGAGTCCCCTCAGAAAGGATCCCGGAGATCGTCTTGGATCGATCTCCTGCACCAACGCATTCCGTGGGACCCACGTATGGAGCAAGAAAAAAGGAAGCGGCGAAGGAGGTTCGTTACAACACCCACGCGAAAACCTTGCGCCTTTATACTTTCACTCGAATTTTCGCTCTACTCGTCGTACGGTGGAAACGCGTTCGCCGATAGCTGCAGTCGGTGAACGGGAGATGCGATCGAATTCGTCCACGGATTTCCGCGAATTTTTCCCACGATCCTAATGGGTTTTGTAACGAATCTCTCCGGCGGTTAAAAGAAGTTTCGCCGGCGCGCTCACCTGTCTGTAGTAACGATCGAGGTTCTTACAGACGCCGAGGTACATGACGGCGGTGACGGAAAGCGCCGGACCGGGAGGACACACACGCGCACTCGCCGCTCGAATAATTCTTTTTTTCCCCACGATCTTCCTCCCGCGCGAGTCCATTCAGCCGAGACCGACGTTGACGAGGAACTGAGGGGCACGCGAGGGCTGGACAACGGGCCGACCGACGCGCGATTCTTACCGCGGTACGACGGTGGGAGAAACTCGATGCGCGGCACTCCGAATCAGAGCCTCGATTATCAAATCGATGGAACGCTCGATCCGCTTCGCGATTCCGATTTCTATCTCGCGGATCGTTCGTCGGTCGTCGTCGCTGCCGCCGGTTCTCGATTTCGCAAAATTTACGCAACCGATCGAACCGTTTTTCCCACTCGGGCATCGGCGCCGCGAGATCGGCGAACCGATTTTTCGAAATCGGCGAACCGATTTTCGATCGGCATCGGCCCGCGGCGAGCACAGTGATCAGACGACGCCGTCGTCCACGGACGATTGACGCCCCGGTCCGACGCCGTGCGCGGAGGACGTGAAGAAATGCCGGGAATTCTAAAAAGGTGCTGTCAGGAGGTTAGACCAGGGTTAGGTTGGGTTAAGCGAACGCGAGCCACGCTCGGCGAGATAGATGGGAACAAAAACGCGGTACCGTACGAAACGGGCCTCGCCGACGAGGCACGCGGAGGCCCGGCCCTCCCCTGTGTCTCGGTGGGAAACTTTGCCACCGATTCCTGCGTTCTTTGCGTAAATGTCGTCACCGCTCACCTCACCGTAAATGATATTTTTTCAAACCCTGTATTTCTGTTCGATAAATTACGCGGTATATGGATATGACTGCGCGGTTAGATCACGCGGCGATCGAGAGAGCTTTCCAATGATCGACGCGCTCGAGTAGCCCGTTATTAAGAACCTCCGCTGTGCGGTTTGTTGTCGAAAGTTCGTCAAGGACGAAAAAAGGCGGTGAAATGGAAGCAGAAATAGGCCAATCACCTGGAGCCAATCCTCATTTGCAATGATCGCATTGTTCCTGTCCACTTTACTCGTACATTATTTATAATTGATAAAATTCAGAATGATCGAAAGAAGAATTCATAGTCAGATCTCAACGATCTCAAGACGGCTTAGGAGGTGTCTCATTGGCTAGAACGCTATCCTGAGAGCTGCACGGGAATAAATGATTTTACAGTATCAACAAGACTAGGTTTTGCCGAGAGTTTCTTTCCATCGTGACGAAAATATTGTCTGTGGCAGCAAAAAACATGTCTGATGACAGTAAAAATATTCGTTGGGATGGCAAATATTTTTGCCGCCACAGATAATATTTCCGTCGTGGTACCAAAATGTTCCCAGCAAAACCGAATTTTTCCAAGACTGCAAAATCAATTTTTTCCCGTGTGACTATGAATACCCCAGCCAGAGATACATTTACATTTGTATACAGGCCGCCCGAAAGGAAACAAAATCCAGCCACGATCTTCATCTCGACCCTCGCAATTCGAAAGTATAGGTACCCATAATAAACAGTTAGCGAGACGCGACATAAAAGTCTGCCCACTCGAATGCTGCGCAGAAAATAATGTCGCGTACGATACTATACGTTCCAAGTTCGCTCGTTCCGTCGCCACGCGAAAGCACGTGGGCGAGATACCGCGAGTCTCGCGGGCCTTTTTCTGCCGAATCTTTTTCGCTCGAATTCCATCGATCTCGCTCGTAAAACCTGCCAAGCGACGCTGCACCTACATATCCGCGGGAAAAAGTCAAGAGAACGTGAATGACATTGACTCGAGTGCCACTCGCGCCCTTCTAACTTCAACCGCTCACCACACGTTCTCCGAAACGAAGCCTACGAAACAACGATTACTCTTCTGTACTAACGAGAACGCTCTAATTTCTTGCTCCGTCGCGGAGCGACCGTAAAGTGCCTCGAATCGTCCCCCGAATATCGGTGAACGAAACAGGTGCGTCCGATGCGAGGAGCGAGTCACGTACGTCGAGATTCCAACGAGCGGAACTCGAAAAAAAAAAGGAAACGAGGAAGGACCCGATGCGAGCCCGTCGGACCGGGGCGTCGCCACGCCGAATATATGTATTTTTAGTGCATTCCAGCGCAACCGGAGCAGCGTTTTCCTTGCCCCGCCGCGACTCGGCGCGTGGACTATATACGTTTTGCCGTGAGATCAGCTTCGTCTTGTTTTGGGACGCCGAAACGCTTTCCCCGCGCCGCCTCCACCTCTCTCCATCTTCGCGTCTATCTCGCCCCCCTCTCCGCCCTGATAAATTGGATATTTAGGCTCGGTTTCGCTCTATTTTGGATCCACGCGTTGCCCCGTCTTCGCGGAAGATCCGGGGCAACCGTATTTAATCTCGCGAGGAGGGGCGGCGCCGTAACGCGCGTCTACCTTCTATTCGCACCGGTCAGGTCCGGTGAGCAGGAGGATTTCACTTTCGTCGGGAATGGATTGAGCAACGCGTCCGCGTGGAGTTTCTCGACGAGGGAAGAAGATGGATCGAGGAGATAAAGGCTACATCCGAGAGAAACTAAATCGTCTCCGCTGTCGTCATCGTGCAGTCATCATCGTCATTATTGGCGACGCAGTGGAGAGGAGAGTGAATAATTATTTAGTCGTTTCCTAAAGCGATCGTCGGGAGCGGGAGACGGACGTTGGGGGAACGTTTTGTTTTCGTCGTTCTCTCGAAGAACTTCGGGTAATTACGCAATTATTCTCGGCCGCTCCACGCCCACTCGCGTGTCACGGCTGTGACGACGCGGCGCGTCGGAACGCCCAGCGTCGCGACATCGTCGACGTGTTTACCCGGTCCTTCACACCGACGCGTGGCTGCAGCGGCGGTATCGCGTCGCGTGGCCCAGAATGCGGGAGATTCTCGCGGTGCAACGAAGCGACGCAGATGTCGGTTACCGTACACTGAGAGAAATAATTGCTGGTGCCGAAAGAATAACTGTTTTCCAATCAAAAATATGATGCAATTCCAGAATCAAGCGATGGTTTTCTTCGCGCGAGAAAATGTTTAATTAGCTCGAGTACCTAGTTGTTTTTTCTCGCGTAGGAAGATTTCTGGTTCCAATGAATGTATTCTCAAGTCAATATATGATATTATATATTCTTCGACCAAGATTCGCAAAAGAAATAATTGCTAGTGATAAAAGAACGTTTTCTTCAGTCAAAAATATGATACCTACAATTCCAGGATCAAGCGATGGTTTTCTTCGTGTGAGAAAATATTTAATTAGCTCGAGTAATTGTTTTTTTTTCGCGCAGGAACAATTTTTTGTCCCAACGAAGGTATATTCTCAAGTTAAGAATATTATATTATTCTTCGAACAAGAATCTGTATTCTTAAAAATGTTCAAAATCATATGTTCTTCATTCAAGAAATACCATTATTTCTCTCAGTGTAATCGGTGAGAGACCAAAATTTGAGAGATCAATCGACGACTTCGCGTATTCGAGTGCCGAGCACGTTTCGCGTCGTCTTCTCGATAACCACCCCTTCCTCCCTCCCTTTTCCTTCCCAACGACACACCGGCTCATTCGCACATTGCCACGTCGAGTCCGGCTCCTTCTGACTCGACATCCTCGAGTACGATACCACGCGCGACACGACGGTACTATACGTGCACCCCCTCTCTCTCTCTCCACGCGTGCTGCTCCGCACAATGAGACGTAGTAGCGCCGGCGCCGGACACGGAATACCAATAGCCGATGAAGTGTGACTCAGGCCGGGGCCGAAGCACGTTTCGTTTCGTCTCGTCAGACTCGCGGTGGGTGGGTGAAGAGTGCAACAGTACGGGGCATTAGCATTTACAAGCTTTGTGGAAGCGTCGAGCTGCGCTGCTGAATTTCAAAATTCGAGCCCCCCAAGTGTTATTTCGACCAGCGACGCACGAATTCTATACGTGATCGCCGCATATCTATATGTAGGTACATATGCGCACTAACCCAAACTAGAGGTGTGCCAAAACGAACTAGACGACTTTACAGTCGTTTCCGAAAGTTAGATTGACAGCTGGCAGTAATATCTAAGTGTTGTGCTGTTGGTGAAAAATATCTCACTACCAATGACCGATAGTTGACATTTTGATATCGGCAATTCGACGGCCCAAAAATATCAACGGCTCGCTTGTTTACTTTCGGCACACCTTTCATTTGGAACAGTGTACGTTCGCGCGTTGGCTCTCTAAAGAGATTTGCGAAGAACGACATAAACTTATAACGCGCAGACTTTTCGCCGATAGGTGGACCAACGGAGCACGCGAGCGCCTGGAGCGCATCCCTGAAATAACATCTCTAATTCCACGACGGTAGCCCCCCCATTCATGAGTTCCAGACCGCGCTAGCGGCGAGATCTCCGTCGCGACGACGTATGCGTCGGCATACCGCGGTACAATTAGACGAACAAAATAGCGTGGCGCGCGCGGGCGAGGCGCACGACGATGCTCCGTCTCGCTCGTTCCGTGCTCCACTCGTCGCGCCGCCTCCAACTCGCTCCCGACGAGTCGGTCCAGGGGACCGACGTTCCCGTCACGCTCCGCGAATGGCATCCGGAGGTTACGTTCGCGAGAGGATAGCTCCGACGCTTTTCTCTCGCGATCTCTTCGTGGATGCATTTACGTCGGAACGCGTCGGTGCTCAAATTGGCTGATAAATTGGTACAGCGACCTGCAGTGTTTTAATGACTGTGTGGCACTGGAATTCACGGGGTGTTGACATTTTTCCTTATCCGAAAGAAGCACGTGAATGCGACGCGTGATATGATAGTTTAGATGCACGGAGAAAAAGAGAATTAGTGAGATCTACTAAAAATTACTTGCAGGGTCGCAGATAATTGTTTATTTACATCAATTTAATCTCTTTTTATGTTAATCTGATAATTCTTCCTTGCTATCACATACTATTCCACGTGATTGTAGGGAAGGGATATCTAATTGATGTACAAAGAATGTTTCAATGATGTAAATAAATAATTACTTACGACCCCACAAGTAATTATTATCAGTAGATCTAACTAATTCTTTCTCTCTGCGCGGAAAAAAAGCCAGCAATTTTTACTGCTTCATCCAATCACGCTGAGACTCGTTCCCGTTCTCAAGAATTTGTACAGAGAGAGGAGACATTTTTATTGATATCCGTTGTAAGGTGTACACAGAACAGTTTCCTTTGTACGAATTTTTGAAAACGAGCTCGAGTCACAGCGCAACCGGATGAAGGAGTAAAAACTGCTGCTTTTTTTCGCGCGTGTATAATGAAAAAAAAGGGAATAGTTGCGTCGATAAATCTAATCGCCATAAATTCGCGACGAATGAACTCATTACCGAGAATAGGGAACGACTCGTCTTCGTGTCGCAGGTTCTAATTACGTCGCACGGTCTAATTAACGTGCCCGAGTATCCATATAAACGTCTATACTCTCGTGAAGTATCCAAATTAGGCAAGTCGCGGAGTCGTTAGCGATTCTCGAATTAAGATCGTCGATCGCTAATACGGCTTCTTACTCGCTTCTCTTCCCAGCGACGATCCCGGTTGGGAACCAGTCTGACTCGATACATTATACGCATCGCGTCTCCCGCGAGACGAACGAACGCGCGACCGACTCTGCGCAACATTGTTTCGTTCTCAAAGAGCAGATGAGAAAGAGCGCTGCAATCCGCGCCACGTGGTAGAGCGCTTTGCATGCTCAACAGTCGCTCGAATCGCGGGAGTGGGTGCATTCGACGAATACGAACAGCTCCGAATACACTGCACGGGAAAAAAAATTGTAGTACATTTTTCGGGACAAGGCCAATTTATTATTATGAAAGCTATAATTTTAGTAAAAATTACAGTAAAACTTGTAGAAGTTGCAAGAGTCGTTGTAATTTTTAATAAAATGTTAATTATGGTAATAATAAATTGGCCTTGTCCCGAAATTTACCATAAACTTTGTAAATACTGCAATTTATTTCTTTCCGTATAAGAAAACAGTTTATTTATAATATATGTATATTTGATTTTGGCGAAAGAAATAGTTTTTTGGGCCAAGCAAATATCCGTTAGCTATTAATCTATTTTTATTTGAATGAAAGAGACATTCTAATAATGAACAAGTATTTATTTGGCCCAACAAAATATTTCTTTCACCATAATCTCAAAAAAAATAGGTATATATTTATTAACTACAAATAAACTCTTCTCTCAGTGTACACTCCGCTCAGTCGCTCTTCTTTTTCATTCGCCAGCTTCTATTATGGTTCCCGTGTACGATCAACGTATACGGGAGTTATTACGTCGCTGGAGAGTGGCGAAGCGATTTCCTGTAGTCGGGAAAACTGACATTTTCATTACGCAAGGAAGAGGCGATGCGCGCGAGAAGAACGAGAAGAAACGGATGCGTTTCATTGCCGCTTGACGAGCACGCAAACGGGAAACCGCGGAAGCGTCCGTCGACGACTCGTAACTTTTTTTCCTTTCTTGAAACCGAACTATAATTTTTTTTCTCGTGCGTAGGCGAGGCTAGTCAAGCCTCGCTGCACGCGATGCGCAATTATTGTCGCTTTTGTAAGGATTTGGAACGACTTTGAATACATGCGAATGGGGGAATGAGAAATTAATAATTATTAAGAAAAAAATTAAAAATAATTAATGGGAGAGGGAGGGATTACGCAATGTATGTTTAAAAGTACTTATAGATGAAACCCTGGATGTTAGAGTTCTTTGAATCTATTTCTCGTTGGCTTCTAACGTTAAGTATTTATATACCCTCAGTATTTTCGCAAAAACTGAAGTCTCTGAAACTGAGCTCTCAACTACCCTATCTTATGTATTTTTTCGCGCTGACAACGAAAATCACGGTTATTAAGCCGGTACCTCAAAGGAAATATGAGATATCGATGATTTTATGTACAAGAAAATTACTTTCTCCCAAAAAATCATCGATATCTCGGAGTTCTTTCGAAATTTCCTCAATAAATCCATGATTTTCGGAATCAGCATTAAAAAATACATTAGATAGGGTGGTCGAGAGCTCGATTCCAGAGATTTCGATTTTTGCGAAAAATTGAAAAAATATCAATACTTATACCTTAAGATTTTGTCAAAAATCTGAATCTCTGGGATCGAGCTCTCGACTACCCTATCTTATGTATTTTTTCGCGCTGATTACGAAAATCACGGTTATTAAGCCGATATCTCAAAGGAAATATGAGATATCGGTGATTTTATGTACAAGAAAATTACTTTCTCCCAAAAAATCATCGATATCTCGGAGTTCTCTCGAAATTTCCTCAATAAATCCATGATTTTCGGAATCAGCATTAAAAAATACATCGAATAGGGTGGTCGAGAGTTCGATTCCAGAGATTTCGATTTTTGCGAAAATATAAGGGTTATCCGTGACAAATGCCTCATCAGGATGAACGAGAGTTTAATTAAACTCAACTTTGTTATTCCCTCAAGATAACTATCGCATCAATTCAATTGAAATATCATTTGAATTAACTAGAGAAGAGTCAATTAACAGCACGTGGTTGATTGAATTACATTTTTTATCAGTGTACAAATTGCATGTGTGTGTGGTGCACATCAAACTTCAAAGAAGAAAAAAAAAGAAGAAGAAGCAGACGAAATTAATTGACCGAATAACCATAACTCCTCCGATCGATCAAGTCGTCTCGCACATCAAGATTAATTCCAAGATTATTTTTATTCGTACACTACGAGGAAACTGACGAGGCCAAAATAAAGAAGCGAAAGCAAGGGAGGGGGAGGTGGTTCCTCCCACGAACCAAAGTTCCCAACGGTCTCGACTCGGCGGCGTGTCGCGCGTATCTGGGTCGGGAAGTCGAAGAATGCGCTCCTCTAATAAGACCAGCAGAAAAGAAGAAGAAGCTCGGGCGCACGGAGGCGACCGGAGCGGATAATTTTATCACTTCCGTATTTTTTTACGCAGCATCGCCCCCCGGAGAATTTATGCCGGGACGAGGATTTAATTGATACCGTGGTGCTTTCGGATATGTATATCGGGCCGCTCTTCGTGCCTTTCGAGTCTCCACGTGCGGCCGGTGACTCTTCGCCTTCCACGCTGCGCTTCGCACTCTCTCGCGCCGGTCGTTATACCTATACGCGGGCTCGATACTACGTGTACGTAAATCCCAGGCGACGCATTTAACGCGTCTCAAAATCCTGCGTGATTATTTAGAGTGCTGCAGCTCTCAGAGATGCGTTTGTCGCGTCACTTTGGTTTCTAATTCTTACGGAAAAAGAAAGGAGGCTGAAGCATCTTCGACTGGAAGAAATTATGGGGAAAGCGAAAATGCAGAAATGTGGAAGCGAGATGCTAGGAAAAATCAGAGCAACACTTTCGTCGCGAAAATTCACCCCGACGAGAAAATTGCGAGCGACGATCGCAACGCTGCCCTGACGTAGAATTAATTTTATCGTCTACGTGCGCGCCCATCAACGATAATCCGGTAGTCTGCCGACTCGATTTCACCGAGTCGCAATTTTCCTTTTACACCGCTATAACCGAGAATCGGTGCCTAAACGACGAAAGCGCACTGGAAAGGAATGCAGCTCGCGGGAGAGAGAGAGAGAGAGAGAGAGAGAGAGAGAGAGAGAGAGAGAGAGAGAGAGGTTACCTCGGGCGAGATATATCTGGTATAGGAGCAAGAGCAGCGGTACGATCTTTCCCCGAGAGCCGACAAAGACCGCGAGCGAAGCTCGGCACCGGTTGCAGCGGGGCCGGTGCACCGGTTCCTGGTTCGCGTACACCGCAGTGCACACACCTCTGTACCTATCTAGTCGAGAGGGAATTATCGGCCTCCGCCTCGCCGCGAAACGCCTCTCGCTTTATTGCAGCGTCACGATATCAGCCGCGTTCTATCGGTCGGAAAGACAATGACAATAAAAATGGATAATAAGGAGGGAAGGCTGTTATCCCGGCTTTTATGTCCCACGAATAATGATTCCGAGTTGGTATTTATCCTTGGGATACTTTCGTTGCCACCTCGTGTGCTTTGGAATGCCATTGAAATAAAACAAAGAGAGAAGGAACACGTCCGTCCATATTTTGCGGATTTGCGCGGAGTTACGTTTCGACTGAACTTCGGGGAGTCGTTCTTTTCTTTTTCTCCTCCCACAGCGGGCTTCCCAAGACAGTCCGGCACGCCGACGCGACGTCTCGCCTCGCGGGAGAAACGAGCGAGGCGTTTCGCATTTGTAATATCATACGGCGCGACGGGGCCGCGCTCCGATAGATCCCGATATTGAATATCAGTGTCGAGGCAGATTCTCGCGATTCTTCTCCTTCCGCGAACGCCGACGGGAGCGAGACGCTCTGCGGTTGAGCGCGGGGCGATGTCTCGAAACGATATGTGGATTGCTAGCGAAATCAACGCGACCTTCGGCGTATCGGAAACTGACTAAACGATCTACACGCACCGAATACGTGACGCGAAATTGCTGAACTTTTTCCGCACCGTGCACGGGAAAAAAAATGATTTTACAGTTTTAACAAAATTAGGTTTCGCTGAAAGTTTCCTTCCAAATGGACAAATGTACGTAAATTGTACAGCAACTCAAGGTAGCATTAGCTCATCAGATGCACCAAGGTTGTGCTCTCAATGAGTCATACAAAGAAAGCATATTTGTGTCATTAAATGATTTTAAACTAATACCAATAAATTGCTAAACATTTATTCAATAAATAGGTTGCTGCAATAAATACAACGATTAATTTGAATAACTTTATAATGTACCTAAATCAAACAATTTCTTGAAGAACAATCATTTTTCTTAACTCATGCGGCAAAATAAACATACACTTTAGAATAATCAATTATTGTAATTTGTATGAACGTCGTGACGATCACATACGTCTATCTGGGTTGCTATCATGACAAAATATTGTCTATGGTAACAAAAAATATGTCCAACACATCAGTAAAAATAAGTGCCGAGATAGCAAATATTTTTATCGAAAAAAATTTCGCTGCGACTGCAGTGATATCTGCCATTGTTTAACATATTTTTCGTTGTTGCATATAATATTTCCGTCACGATAGAAAAAAGTTCCCGGCAATATCTAATTTTGCCAAGAATGCAAAATCATTTATTTCCGCGTCGCGGGTGGTCGAGCGAATTAAACATTGCCGCGACTCGCTGTTTACGATTCTCACGGAGAAAGGGCAAACTGCGCGCGTGCATGCGCTGCAGCAAATTAATTGCGCTTTAAAAATCTTATTTACACAAGCGGCCGCCGTTACAAGAAACGCCGTCGAGGAAGACCTTACTCGCGGGTTTACGATCGTTCCTCGCTATATACGTGCATAATCGTCGCGCGAGTGTACAGTAGTGTCGCGCCGGTGTAGGTCAGACGCACCGAATAGATCCTCGCGCACACTCTCCTTGAGCCGATTCCCTTCTTCGGCCGCCCCGTAGCTCGTCTCGTCGCGTGCGCGACTCGGTATTTATGCGTCGCTAACGCGCGCCTGCATATCCGCGTGCTATGCACTTTTATGCGCGGTGCGAGCACCGCCGACCAACCCTCCCGCTCCCCCCTCTCCTAAGATACGAGGGACATTATAAAGAGGGATGCGCGAGGCTCGTTACAACGGGATGGAAGGACGTGGATGATCGTATATACAGTCGAATCTGCCACGACGTCACGCTCAGAGAAATAGCTTCGTTAAAATGATAAAACGTATCTGGGGTTAAACGAGTCTAGTTATTCTAACCAAAATACTGGTCAATTCAACCAAATATCAAGTCATTCCAACCAATTGTTTAGTTATTTCAATCAAACGTTTAGTTATTCTAACTAAAACTTGGTCAGTCTAACCAAACACAGACTGAGAGGATCCATATTTCACCAAATGGTCTGGTCATGGTCACCGGGATTTTGGTTTGACTGACCAGGTTATTTTGCTCAGCGCAGCCCTCGAATTCGTACGAATATCATCCTCGGTGATACTTTTACCGCAACGGCCTCGGGACGATGAGTATAGTAAACCAAAACACAGGGGTCGGATGAATGAGCTCGAAGAGATGAAAACAAAACTCTCAAAGCGGAGAGAACAACAGACGTGACGGCGGACATTGAGTGTTCTTAGTGCCCTCTTTCGCCGGGGATCCATTCGTCCAAAAATATGGGCTGAACAATAAAGGAAAGGAGGAGGAGAAGGAGGAGTAGGGGGGAGAACGCAATGGTTGCGTAAGACAGGATGTACAATATGCGCAGCGCGCCGTGCTGCGATGGGCCTCTCTCTCTCGCGCGTGCATCTATTTATGCACTCGAGAGGAGCGATTTGTCTCGAATTTTGGAAGAAACGGTCGTCGCACGGTAGCGTAGGTACCTCGTGATGGAATAATTATGCGTCCAGAGAAGAGTGATTTCCTCAATTTTGAAACAGGAGAGGAACCGTTTCGCGCGGTTGTCGAAAATAAAACCTGCGATTCGGCAGACGAGCGCGGGCGTCCGTGATCAGGGCCGTAAAATTTCGAAAGAACCCGACTAAATCGGTGCCGGCCGATCGGAGCGTCGCGCCGTGTAGAACCACGAGAGCTCACTTACGGGAGAGCCACCACCGCAGCTTCTAATTTGGTCCACCGTCATCTCTCGGGTTCGGTGCTTTTTCCCGGCTCCGTAGTCCTCCTCTTCTTCGTTTTCACGTTCCTCCTTCCTTGAAACGTTTGGCATGCGCAACGGCTTCCTCCCTCTTTCCCTCCTTTTTTCCTCGCATTCCGTCCGCTCGCGCGAGAGCGGGCGATCCGTATTTTGACGGGGCGAGACGCTGCGTGCGGCACAAAGTAGACGCTGCGCGAGGCGCCATGCGACGCACATACATTGTACCTCGGAATGATTCGAACACCCGTCGTACCGCGCACACCCTTATCGATTCCTCCGCCTATCTGTACTTCGAGATCTAACCCACACTCGGTTACGAAATCGTCGCCGTCATCCAATTTCAATGCATCCCGCGGCGCGTTATCTGCTCCGGCAACGACGCGAACGCGGCGTGACCCACATCCATACGATTGCCTCGAGACGCCAGCAGCAGGCGCGTCGAGAGCGACCCGATGCATACGCCGGGGCGCCGAGAATCGCACACGTGCTTCCCACGCTCCTGGAATCCCAGGCTTTCCTCTCCGGCGCGAAGAAAAATTCGAAGAACTCATTCGCGATCTCTGGCATCGCTCCGGCGCTCCGTAGATCGAGTGGGAGAGAGAGAGAGAGAGCTCGGTGCACCTTTCCCCGGCGCCTACGCACGTTGCACGATGCCTGTAGGTGCAAGTGCATGCCTCCGAGGTTCCGTATGATAATTGTTATTCGCAAGGCGCGGTGCTCGTTGGATATCGCGAAATTCCGGAGGAGGGAAAGGGCGCGTGTCCGACGAGAAAAATTATCGACTCAACGTCGACGGAGTTTATCGAAAGCTGAGACGCGTGAAAGATGAGGAAGCGAGGAGGAACTCTGCCGAGCACTTGAGACGAGTTATAAATCGAAGCGCGAACACGCGCGCGCGGCTCCTTCCGCGTTTAACCGACGAGATGATACGGGGCACGGGCCAACGGATCGTGTGAATTATCCGCGTGCCTTTGTGCACCTGCGCGTGGAAAATGTTTGAAGCGAGGTAATCTGTTGCGTCTGTTATACGAACGACGGGTGGTTCGAGTAATAATACGCCGCGAGTAATAAATTTAAGGATCTGCCATTTGTGTTGTTTCAGGGTAAAACTGTGGAATTCCTATTTCTCGAGTGTCTCTACTTCAAAATTGCATCTGCGAATTGACTCGCGCGATAATTCCAGTTGGAAGCTCGGGCGAAAAAGTTAATAATGATAATTATTATTATATAATAATATATATATCTAATAATTTGTATATAATCCACACGTGGGTTTTGGTCATACATGGATTATATATGATTTCAATATTAACCATATAAGGACTGTACATAGATTTTTCAGTGTTTATACGATCCATATATAGGCCTTATATGGTTGATATAGAAATTATATATAATACACATGTGTATGACCAAAACCACATATGGATTATGTAGGAAATATATCGAATTTTTCCGTCTGGGAGGTTGAATGAAAAAATCAAAAGCGTCCTAATCTTGATAGCGGCGCGTTCCTGGGAAGGGAATCGCGTAAGAGTAACGAGAGAATCGTTGCGTCGCTGAGACTCTGTCGAATAACGAGGTCGATTGATGCAATCTCCAGGTGAGATTATGTGGGTTACCTGCTGTACCACGCTCGGATAATTACGTTTGGACGGGTTTTGCGCGAGATTGTTATAGGTCCGATAGAGGAAGAAAATATGTGGGAAAAAATTGGCCCCTGGTCTCCCTAATTTGAAGTAGAAATCGAGGGCCATCGTGTGATAATTCGTGTTTGCATAATTCTCGTACATTCACCCGAAACTTTACATCAAGATGAGATTATCAAAATTATTGCAGAAAAAAATTCTCTAAAAAGTATCAGGGATAAATTTGTACCAGAGTGAATCAGCTGTTGGATTTGACGCCGATCGAGAACCGACGATCGACCCGCGGCGTGTGACAAAACCGGAAGTGTTTGACTAGCGGTTAGTTGATTAACGAGCGGTAACAGGACGAATCCCAACGGTCTGCGAAGTTACCTAGTTGTCCACGACTCTGGAATAATGACCCTCCTCGCGTACGGTACCGAATGGAGAGTCTATTACATACATGTGGGAATCCTCCTCCACCACCTCTTCCTTCTTTTCTCATTATCAATTACAAAACCAATGTGTATAATTTCGATGCATGCGTACCAACTATATGCAGTCGAGGAGCTTTCACTCGTTTTTTTTCCCCTCCCAAAAAGATTTCTCGTCCCGCTTTTTCCGACAAGGTAGATCCTGAATCGTCGCGGGAGATCCGACTGTACCATGTTTCAAATCACTACAAAATCATTCATTTCTTCGGTAAATTTGACACGCGTCACGTCCGAAGTGCTCAGATACGATCGATCTGTATGAAGTTGAGGAGCTTTCACTGAGTTTAAAAAAAAAACAAGATTTCTCGTCCTGCTTTTTCCAGCAAGGTAAATCCTGTTTCGTCGCGGGAGATCCGACTGTATTTCGCTACAAAGTCATTAATTTCTTCGATAAAATTGACACGCGCCGTGTCCGAAGTGCCCAGATACGGATCAATCGTTGTTCCCAACGAAATTCGTCATCAAGACGGACGCGAGTAGCTCGACAGGCCCAACGTACTGAGACTAACGACCACTCGTTCCGCACGAGGCGCAGTTGCACTCTCTCGGGATAACTCGTGCGCGGCACGGCGCGCAGGGGTGCGGGAATAAAGAAAGACGCGTTCCGCGACGCACGTGTTTCCGCGGGTGTAACAGTAAAAGCCCACGTCGTTGTCGGGGCACTCGCACGGTGGGGCTTACGCGCGAACGCATGGAGACAAAGACGTGCAAAAATTCATTTTTCCCGAATTAATTGGCCTGATTGAATCACGATGTAATTTACAAACAAACAGACGAATCTAATTTGTCGAATTACACACCTTCTCCGCAGTTCTTCAAGGATGGAAGAAACGACGCGTACCGGACGGCACGCTACGATGCGAGCTGCAAGCGAGGCGTGGAGACGCTACTGCGGATAGTACGTATGGTACAATGGACAATTGCTGCATGTAGTATATACGTATATGCATGATATATGCGATGGCCGATAGATGCATACGCGGAATGCAGAAAATAGAAGGTCTCTCATCGGCACACGCACTGTACTCTCTTTCATCGCGTTTATCTCTTCACCTGCGAACTTCACGCGATAGTTCGTACGAAACTTTTTGAAGATCATGTCTCGACTGGCAAAAAAGTTCTATATCATCGTGGGCGAAAAGTTCACAGGTGACGAGATAATCGCGAGTAAACCGCACGCTATTGGATATCGCGTGCTCATTGCACCATCGGTGTACGTGCGAAGAACCAATAACCGCGAAGACCCGAGATAAATTCCCTCGTATATACGCGCAAGACGCGTGATGCGGTGTACTTTTCGAATCGTATTAATAATAATTCCTCCTTCGAGTTCGTGCATTATCTCCGATTATCCGACGGCAGGATGTGCCTCGACCGCGAGTCTCGAGAAGCGGAAAGGAAGAGCAGGCCGGATGCTGCGGGCGGAAAATGCGTTCGATTCTCCTCTCGAACTGTATTTCTCCTCGCAGCGAAATTGTAACAATCGGTTCGACTCTCGCTCGACGAATTTATCGGTTCCTCGTGGTTTACTTTGGTTTTGAACGTTTCGAGGATTCCTGCGTACAATACAAAATGTAAGGGATGGATACGTTTATATTTCGCGTTGAGAAACTCTCGCGTACACGGAGAATAGTAGATCGGAGCATTTTTTTACAAAGTCTGTGATAAATTTCGAGACAAGGTTAATTTATTGCTACGATAACTAAAATTGTAGTAAAAATTACAGCAACCTTCTACAAGTTTTACTATAACTTTTTGCTAAAATCGTAGTTATCGTTGCGATAAAGTGGCCTTGTCCCGAAATTTACCTGAAACTTTGTGAATGCTACAATGTCTTCTTTTCCGTGTAGCCATCGATCGACCACACGCGCGAGACAATCTTGCCGATGGTTTTAAGTTTGAAAGTCGTCCGAATCTCGCGATTCCTCCGCGACGCGAGAAACTCGGTCTCGAAAAAAAAGTCGAATCACGCACGAACCGAACAGTTCCTTACATCCGGACCTTGAATCACGACACGCGTGCACAGCCGTGTCAAAGTAGACGATCGTGTGGGTGCGTATCCACGGGTATTATTTAAAGCACCGACGTGACCGGAAGAGACCGAATGCAGCAGAGCGGAACAACGCGCCGGATAAATAGAAGCGAATAATGGTGCCGAGGTAATCGTCGAGCAGGACGACACGTCGCACCCCGAACGTCGCTCGGTACCGGCGGTGCCCCGGGACGATAACAGGTACCTGCGAACGTCGAAACGAGCGCGTTTAGCGCAAAAAGCTTTATTAAGTAGCGGCACGATCGTGGAAACGGCAGATAAACGTTTTCTTCGGTAGAGCCGACTTTATGGGTTCGAGGACCCCGCGCCCCGAGGGATTCGTTGCTCCTCGGGGCGTTGCAGCAGGCGAACGAGGAAGGTCCGAAAGCTTCCGTCGGGCTGAGAAATTTACGAGCAATAATTACTCCGTTAACGGAATGACGCAAGAGTGCTCGGTCGTTCGACTATAGGGAAGAAGTACTGGAGTTGAAATTTAACGTTAAATGACAAGTTTCTGTCGAGTTATTTAAAGTATCGTCTCGCACTGAGCAAACAAAATTTGTTTCATTCAACCATCGACGAAATTTCACACGACGAACCTCACGGTACAATTGTTTCGATGCCATAAGAGTGTAAGGAAAAATAAATAGAGCTGAAGCAACCAAACTAAAGTTGAAACGAGTGAATATCTGCTTGAAACGATGACACAGTGAGGTTCGCCGTGTTCAACTTCACCGATAGTTGAATGAAGCAATTTTTTTCAGTGCATACAAGTACTGTACAATGACGTACAATAATTAAATCGATCGAAAAAGACCTCATTTTACTTCGAGCAAGAAACAACCCATCGCGAAGCGAACACCACGCCACCTTCGAAAATCGAATCGCCCGTTCTTCCCGCCCCTTCAAATATCTCCGAATCGGCGTTTGCATTTTTTTCCGTTATCGGACACATAGCCGAGCACCTCCGAGCAGATGCCTTCTATTCTCGTGCGACGGATCGCTTCTATTCGTGTACCGGTGACATCGAGTCGCGGGACTGACGCGGAAAAGAGAGAAGAAGAAAAGAGGCGAAAACGAAAACCGGCGAGCCGAGGGAGTGACCGCGCGCGAGGATTCCTCAGGGACGAATTCGCGGCGGCGAGTCTTTCGCAAGGACGCGCGCTTCTAATAATAACAGAGGAGCGAACCGGATTTGCAACCTCGTTAACGAAAACGGAACGGGGACCCACCCGCGGGTCGGTCGAGTGCGACAGGGCGGTTCGGTAAAAAAAAAAGAGCAATTATCCACACACAAGTAGGTACTTATAATATATTCCGCAGGGAGGTCCTGAGGTCCCCAGGTCGTCGTCGTCCTATCCCGTCGCGCGCTTGTTTGCAAATGTTATTTCGTCTTCACCTTCGCCAGATGAGAGAAGGTGGATGCCACCACCGATACGCGGCTATAAATACAAATTTTCTTCGCGCGGATAAATATAAGCGCGTAAAAAAAAACGTTGATCGTATCGTCGACAATGACCGAGTACCTAGACTTTTTCGCGCGATGATCTCAGCAAACATTCTCCCCCCTCCGATCGCAACCAGTTCCTCTCTTCTTGAAAAAGACCGCGATGAAAAATGCGAGAAGCGAGCCAGCCGGGAATATAAGGACTTCGACCGATGATCTCAAATTACATACGTATATACGGAACGCAGCGAATCGAAACCTCGTTCCACATTCTCTCGATCGTACATTTCATTGCGCAACAGGGGGGTCTGACGTGTATATCCGTTACGCGCGATGGACCGGAGACCGATATGTTCGTCAACGTGTACGGGAGGCTGCGTGACACGGTAAAAATATTCGCGAGGAGGAGAGAAAAAAGAGAAACGTCCGTACGCTTGTCCAAGGCGGACGAGATAAGATCGCTCCGAAGATGGTAGCGCCCTCGAATCTGCGAGTGCGACCGAGCGCGTATGACGTGCATTTCGGGTCCGCGTTTATGTAGGTGCGCGCAAGCGAAGGTGGACGAAATATATCCCCGCGCGCCAAGGCGCGCCTGTAGGAGCAGCGGCTTTTGGTGGGAGAAATAAATTGGACACGGAGACTGGTACGAAATGTACGGGGTTTAACTAACTGCGCTCTCTATATCGTCGCGCGGGGATCTTGTCGAGCGGCGGGCGCTCTCAGCGGCGGCATCGATCGTGGCGTCGCGTCGTCGGGAGTAGCCGGAAGACTGATTCCTGGTCGACCGATTAATTTGTCGCGAATAAATCGCGCTGTCGGACTCGAAACGACGCTGCGTGGTGCACTGAGAGACATAATTGTGAACAAAAATTGTTCTTCGATGAAAAGTATGATGTAATTTCAAGATCAAGCTGTGGTTTTCTTTGTGCAAGAAAATAAGCGGCTCAAAAATTTGTTTATAAATTTAAATTATAATTATTATTCTCATTAAATACTTAATTATATTTTTTTAAATTATACATTTAAATTATTATTATTCTCATTAAATAATTATAATATTGAAAATGTTTCTCTAAATTTAAATTGTTCTCGCGTAGGAAGAATTTTGTCTCCCAATGAAGATGTTCTCGAGTCGGCAACGTTATATTCTTCAACAAAGAATCTGTATTTTTTTTAATTTTCAAGATCATATGTTCTTCATTCAAGAAATTGATTTGTTTGATACTAGCAATTATTTATCTCGGTGTAAAGGGACGCGCGGATATCGCGGTACAGATGACACGCGGCGCGAGTCGTGGGTCTTTTCAGAGCGCGAGAACCGAGGACCAATTCGTGAGACGGGGGCCGTGATTGATGAAATCGACTTCTCCGCGTATCGGATCGATCGAATTTTCTCGTGAACCGTGCACGGAGAAAAAGAATCAGTCGGAACTCCTGAAAATTACTTGCGGGATCGGGGGGGGGGGGCAAGTCATTATTTATATCAATGAAATCTTTTAACACACCAATAAGATGGATCTCTTCCTTACAATTATATGAAATAATATGTGATTGCCAGAAAGAAATATGAAATCAAAACAAAAAGATCTTCTAATTGATGTAAATGAATAATTACTTGCGACCCCGCAAGTAATTATCAGTAGATCCAACTAATTCTCTTTTTCTGTGTGTAAATCAATTTTCCGATCGCATCTTCCGCACACGTACTGTTAGGATCGATAATTCCCGCCCTTTCTCTCCGCTGTACTTGCACGGTGCAACGGGAAGGCGGGAATTATTATCGATCCTCCTCGCGCGCGAGACTGCAGCGGCGGGCCGTTTCCTGGAGGGTTATTTTCAGACCCTCTTTGCGCCACGGACAGTTGTTGTCACGTTCGGAACCTTCACGCGGATGCGTGTGACTCCACTGCAACGCGCGAATTTGTTGCAACGACTTCCGAGAATCTTAACCGCGGAGAGTTTCTGTATACGTTTAGAGGTGACGCGTGTATAATTCGTAGTTTCACTCGAGGCAGTTCAGACTGTCGTCCGGCCCGGACAAGAAATTCGTAAAGTGCTCCGCGAGTCTGTTTACAAAAGACACGCCGCGCGTATAACCCGAGCGCGAGCGACATTTTATATGTCACCAGGTACCGAGCGAGAAAGATCCTCCTTTTCAGCGCCGCGGCCCGCATTTCGTGCACTTTCGCGTCTCACGCTCCCGTTTCGCGAGAGTTCTCCGCGCGAGCTTTCGAGAGGTGGATTTCCTCGACGAAGACGCGCCTCCGCTCTTTCATCCGCGCGCTGTATGATTTTCCTCCGAGACCTCTGACCTCTCTCTCTATCCGGACTTCCTCAACCCCTCCTCCTTACATTCATTCGACGCATCCTGCCGGCGTGCTGCAGTTCGCGCAACGTACTTTCTTTGCGAGGACTATATTTTTTAAATTAATTTTTGGATTCTAACAAAGTTATCACTCCCGATCGATCGATATCCTTCAATTCTCACCCCACGCCCTTTTCGCTCTGCGCGCTAAGAAAAATAATTAGGTTAAAATTACAAAGTGCGTCTGTTTAGATACGTTTAGTTATTCTAACACAAAATACTGGTCAGGTGAACCAAACATCGAGTTATTCTAACCGAATGTTTAGTCATTTTAGCCAAAAAGTGGTCAGTCTAACCAAACGGATGGAGGATCCACATTTCACTTGGAAAAAAAGTAGCCAACAAAATAATTTTGCCGAGTCAATTTGATAACCTAAACAAATATTTGTTGGATTATCCAAATGTTTAGCTCTGTCACCAAAGTTTTCGTGAAATCAACCAAAGAATTTTGCCACTCCAAAGAAGCGTTTTGTTGGCTCGAATTCGTTCAAAATATTTTGTCAGCCGAACCGAGAGTTCTTTCGGTGTTCGCTTTGGTCATCGTCTCCGAGATTTTCGTTAAACTGACCAAATTATTTTTCTCGGTGTAACGGACTCAAGGAGACACGCGTCATGCATAAAGGCAGTGTCATCCCCCTCTAAACTTCCCCCATGCGCGCAACCTATTCGTGTACAGCGGCGTTTAAGTATGCGAGAAGGCGCTGCAATCGTGGCCGTGTCGCGTATACGATTGATTATTTGCATAACGGTGATCTCTCGCAGCGTCGAGAAGGCAAACAAACCCGCATGCGCGTCGGCGCACATTGCGACGATGCTGAATGGAAGAACGCGCGCGCGCGCGCGCGAGGAGTACGTTGAACCGGAGGCCCCGTGTGCGCGCGCAATTAATTTCGCGCCGCGCGGCCGGCAATTAGTACGCGATATTCTCGGAAACAGGCGCAGCACTCGATTGCCGAAGTGGGTGAGAATCGATAATCTCGCGTACGACGCGGCCGGCTCGCTCGTTATTCCGGTTATCTCGATTTATCATTCGACCTGGATACGCCGCGCGGGCGGCGCCGACAGTAATTCCGCGTATGGCAGATATCGATTTCGAAACTCGGTCGCGCGAGGGACGTCGCGTCGCGTCGTCGAATTATCCTGGTCATATTTCGAAAACGGAGCGAGATACGAAGAAAAGTCCGGGGACAAAAGTCGTTCGTCTTTCGAATCCGAGCAACTTTTTCCTCTGGACTTTTATCGTGCCTCGCTTCGTGGCTGAGATAATTGCCGAGGATGTTCACCGGGTGGCGCGTCGCAGATATCGGCCGGCGTAAAACGGCGCGCGCGGTGCTGAGATTCGCGATTGTCGCAGCTGGGTCGAACTGCCGCTGCAGCTGTTTAGGTGGGACGTGACGGGAGAGCGCGGGCTCGAGGTGGAGAGCGAGAGACGAGAAAGAGCACCTGGATTTAACGGTTACCGCGGCTGATCATCGATGATCACCTCTCGCGCTGCCCGGCGAAGAGGGATTTCTATGCTCAAAAGTGGCGCGCGTCGAGAGGACACGGAAGAAAAAAAAACAGCAATTTTTACCGCCTCATCCAGTAGCGCTGAGACTCGAACTCATCTTCAAGAATTCGTACAGAGGAGATTTTTCCATGTACCTTGTACAAATTCTTGAAAATCAGCTCGAGTTCCAGCGCTACTGGATGAGACGGTAAAAATTGCTGTCTCTTTTTCCGTGGACTGCGATCGGTTATTAGGACACGTCGCGGAAACAGCATCCAAAGCGAGTAGCGGAATCCTCGATGCGGCGAAGGAATTCCTATTTTCAAAAGTACCTCGATCCTTGTCCTCTTCCCAGGGCGCATCCGCGCGGAAGATACATTTATCACACACTTTCTCGCCGTCCAGAGAAGCCTCCGAGCAGAGATGCAGCTATTTTTAAGAGCGGATCCAGCGAGACGCGAGAGACGGAGGATCAGAGTGGATCGCGCGGCAAGGGACGACCGATGACCGATCAAGTGCTACGTAGTTATCCCGCGACGTCACCTGCACTCGCCGTCAGAGCTGTCGTCGCCAGAGCCGATTTTACGAGGCGAGTGGCACGCGACGACGGAACTTATGGATACCGCGTAATCCCAAGAACGACCCGCGTTTAATTTAGATTTTTTCCCGAACAACCCCGGCGGGGCGAGTCGTCTCCGACTCCCGATAATCGCACCCCTCGATCGCTCTTTCGTAGAAAAAAAATATAACACCTCCGCGTTTAACGATCGCTACGGTGCGATATCTTCAGACGACGCTTTTCCCTCTCCAAATAAAGCCGCGAAGATTCAACGATCGAGATGGTGAAGAGGGGTCCTTTTTAAAAATACCTCGCGGCGACGATCTACCCCAGTAATAATTGTCGGCGAGCAGGCACATACGCGGAGGAAACCGGTGGATACTGCGTGATAGTCACACAAGGGTTCTCCAGTCAGCGCGGCTAAACCCGTCCCCGATTGCGGTAGAAAATTTATCAGCGGTGAATGAAAATTTGTTTATAGAGAGAAAGTTCGACCGAGACCAATTCCCCCTCCTCCCGTCCCTAAAATATCCTTTACGCTGGATCGAATGCAAAAAGGAGAAAATTGAATACAAACGGATCGCCAATTTCACCCCTTTCGAATCCCCTGGTGAATACATCAGCTTAACCAGCAGGGAGAACGCGCATCTCGCTGAAATTGCGATCATAAATCGTTGCACGGGCGTCGCGACTCCTGTAAGCTCCCTCTCTTCCTCCTCTATTTACGTGCATGAATGCTTCCCTTTTTCTTCTTTACAGGAGCAGAACCGACGTCGCATTTTATGCAACTTACGTACTATACGTATGATAATTTCGAAGGAGACGGACCACTCGCGAGTCCGGACCCTACTTGTTATTGCGTGTGGCGGTAGAAATCAGAGGTCATCGGAAGACGCGCCCGTGAATCACGTCGAATGTAAGAAAGTGAAACAGAGTGAAACGCTCGAGGTGGCCCTCGATTCTCACGGTAGTCAACGGTTGGCGGGGGCCTTCGGAAGTGTTCCGTTTCACCTCACTTTCCTCTGCACTTCTGCCAGAGGGAAAATCCAGCGCAAGCGCTCACGGAGTACTTTATCGTCGAGCGTTAAGTCGAGCGTTCGCGCGAGCAGTCCCCTGGAAGGAGCGAAGGTAGGGTTTTTATCAAAGAACCGACACGTAACCCTCGCGTCGCGTCTACCTACTCGTTCCAACGGAGCACAGGGATGCACTTACACGCGCAGCTATATATACACGCAGGCGCGTATTCTCTCGAGTTTACTTACATGGTTTAATACGTAGACGTTGTGTACAGTTCGCTTAGTCGCGTGTACGGGCGCATTTACGAAAATAAATAAACGCATCCAGGGTTCTCCGAAGACCGACTACTCCGCGGAGTCTTTGATAAGGGCTTTCTCATTCGCCCGTTGTATTTGGAAAGGTTTTTTTTTCGGAGCTCGTTCTAATTGTAAGTAGCACTCCTACCCGCTCGACATTTCTCCAAAAATCGAAATCTTTGGAATCGATTGCTCGACCGTCCCTGTTTTATGTGTTCTTTCGCGCTGATTCAGAAAACCATCGATATATTGCCGATACCTCAAAGGCAATATACAATATCGTCAATTTGATGAATTAAATGATAATTATGGGGGACAAATATTCTATGTAATAATTAAAAATAATATTTCTTTACGTCTATTACACCTAAAACTCTCAATTTTTCTAATTTTTTTACAGGGAAATTTTTTACCGTAGAAGGAATTAGCACTGAACCAATGATTCAAAAATTTCACCGTGTCATTCAAATGGAAATCAGAAAAGGCGATTGAGACACCCCTAAATATTGAGTGAGAATGTGCACCCGGCGGCATATTCAAAGTTACATTAAATACTAACGTTTTAAGTGTCCGCCAAGAGAATTAATTAAAAAAGCTTTTTTTTGAATCTGTCTAGTGCACCTACACGTCATACAACGGATATAAAGCTTCCCGGGAGAATCTACTCGCATTCAAAAACCCGCGTATACCTGCTCTATATATCCATACGCGGCTCTCTACGCAGAAACGGAAACGAGATCCACGAACTCCAAGGGGGGCGGACCAGACGCGAACCGTTGTTCCAAAGGGAGAGATTAAGCTTTAATCCGGTTACCGGGCGAAGAACAAGCGCCGGGCTCGGGTAGTATTTCAGCGGCGAATCCCCGCGGGGCGCGCGCATCTTTCTCGTTATTCTTCCATGCCGACGGCTCGGTGGAATGACCCTCGCCGCGCGATTAATTAAAAAAACTCGAGTGTCGAGAGGGAGAGAGTGAGGAAAAAAACGTCGAGCTATTTTTCGAGAAACTCCAGCTCCGCAGCAGCGACAACGGGAATTATTAAATGTTCCGGGCTGTCGCATTTCAAAATTTCTTTAAAATCGTTGTACGCCTGTTAATTTACTTCAACCGATTTGCGTACGAGCAAAATTGGCCATACGATCGATTCGAAGAAATTTTCTCGCAAGCACACAGAAATCATTTTCCCGGAGGCAATTCACTACCATTCGACTACCACGTGCACCTAGCCGTTTTGGGGTCGTGTGTGAATAAATAAAACGTAGCCTCGGGTTAGTCTCCTTCGCGCGAACCAGGGCGAAAAGGAGATCGATGCAGTCGCCGACGAGCGTCGAACCCGTGGGCGTGGGTACCGGCAGGAAAATTTTTCCAGACGATGGCCCCGTGCCAAGGGATGTGTCGTTCCACCCCACGTGTGGCAGCTATATAACGCGAGCGGAACGACGCAACGGATAGCCAATTCGCTGCCAGTGCAAGCACGGCTTATCACCCTCAACCTCCCTTTCGCCCGCCAGACCGTGGAAAGTACTCGTCTCCGGTGCTTTCGCCGTGGCGGAGGGGGGCGGTTAACCCCACGGCGCGGAGGTATCAACGTACGACGGCTACTACTTCGCCCTCTCATTTCGACAGTCTCCGCAAAACGACCTCAGCCACCTCCGACGCGTCCCCGGGGAGTCGTACGGTCCGTCCAATCGGTCCGAAGCAGCCCCTATTACATACTACCCATTCCGAGGCGGCTTCGATCCTTCGGCCTTCACCCGCCCACATGTAACGGGACTTTGAAAGGTTCCCCGATTCAGGATCCGAAATAGCCAGGAGGCGAAAAGCACGGCTTTGGATACTTGCTTCCCATATCGACGGGGATAACGTTGCACGGCTCCGATTGAAAGTTAGTTCCCAGAGTGGAAACCAGTTTTTTGCTACGATTCCGGTCGGATGGGATGTCTTCGGAGACTGCGAATTCTTTCGGGGAAAAGCACCGAACGAGTTGGATTCCGCTCGGACGGAAACGTGAATTTATTATAGCCCGGTTCGGTATAACTATATACGCGAGCGGTATAACGGGATTGTGTGCTTTTTCTCGTGCAGAGGAAACAGTTTACGTCCGTAGGCCGTACGATTTCTGATCGATTATAATTATTGCCCGTTCGACCGGATTTTGTTCTCGTCTGAAATTCGTTTATACGGTTTCACGAAATAACGTCAGAAACGGATAGTCGTCCTCAAATACGCAAGGAGAAATGGAGACTGAACTCGACACCGCCTCTGAATATCGTGCTTGAAAAACAGAGCGGCAAAAAGGTAAAGTGCGCACGAAGCTCGAGTTAACATTCTCAACGGGAGATTAAAATCGGTAAACAGCCGATCCTCGGAATGAATCATCGACGGAGTTTCTCCGAATTACCTGATACCGCCGGCGAGCAAGGATATCTTTCGCAACGGCGTTCCGAGATATTGGCGTCGTCTGCTGCAGCCGCTGTCGCGCCGCGGCACGGAGATCGTTTTCGCGAATGCATCTGCGGCGCGAAAGCGTACACGGTGGGCACGCCGATTGCCGAGAGAAGAGGAGCGAGATCGCCGCTTCTCGGCTGCGAGAGTTAATTGCACGCGACGCGTTTAATATTATAAATTACCAAAGCGAAAATACCGTTAATTAACAGGTGTGATGCAATTCATTTATCGGATTTGATAATCCCGTATTCGATCTTCGAAATTGATAAATAAACGTGTGTACTCACGGGAACGCGGTATCTGTCGTTGGTGACTTTTCAAAATGTCATTTTTAGAGGTACCAACCGATGAACAATTAATTCTCACACTCTCGTTAACTACGGCGACGTTTGTCCTGGCTGATGAAAGCATGAGAATTGATTGATCATTGATTGGCACGTTTAAAACTGACATTTCAAAAAGTCACCAGCGACAGAATCCGCGACGCAGGGGGTACATCGCAATAGAAAAGATGGACCAACGGTAAAATCAACAAAGTCCAAAAAAGGAAACCCTCTCGCGTGCAGTGTCTTATCATAGACACATGCGTGTCGTAAAATACACCGGGGCGCGCCTAACAAATGAAAGAGGGGTGAGTAGTCGCACGCGCGGAGAACGTGCGATTCTCACGCAGGTGCGTCAACGTGTGACGCCTTGAAAGTGGAAAATAAATTACGGGACGAAATATATTTTGGCGAATACGTTAAGTCACACTTGAATCGCTTTCGCTTCATTAGGGAAAAAATTGGAACATAAAGGGGTTGGAAAAAAAGTCACGTGACTTCGTGAGAAAGTTTTGCTATTTTACGACAGAACGAGGATAGACACCCACCGTTATCTCATCACTTTTCACCCCCATGTGCTCGACATCCTGGCCGATACACGACGCGAAGCGGTCTAACATCGCTCACACGGTCTCACTCCTCACCGAGAGTGCGACTCTCACGCACACGCGTTCGACCCTCGGGGCCCTGGACGGCGATGATAATTACGGGAGGGGCTGAAGCGAACTTCCGCTCGACAAAACCACAGTGGCCGGAGTGACTGGATGAATACGGGCCCCGAATCGTATTTCCAGAAAATTCCAGCCACTTCTCGCTTAGAATCGGATGACGGAATTGTAAGATCGGGCGAGGAAAATTATCAGGGAAGAAATATATCGCGTGCCCATCGCACAAATACGAATAGGAAGGAGAACGTACGACGAGAGTTCATTGGCAACGGCGGCGACCGACGTCGCGGCGGAGTCGAGGAGAGCGAAGAGAGGCGGAAACGTGGCCAGTTACCCGGAGGAATAAGTAATCGTCTCGCGGAATAAAAAGTTCCTTTGTTCCAGCGTCGATGGAACCGGCGAACGACGCGAAGAAGTCGGGTTTAAAGTGGCGGAAACCCAACTCGATATCCGCGGTACCTACTTACGCCTTGTGACTCGGCAATGAAATAGTAATTCGAAGCGTGACAGTGGAATTCCCTAAATTTTTTTCAGCTTAAAATAATACATTTTCCCCAATCCCCGTATCTAGTGCGAATACTAATTTGTCACGCATCCTTCAAGTCGTTAAAAGAAATTCAAATTTTATATATTCGAATCGATAGCCACGAGAAATACGAGGCGAAGCGCACGCGCGATGTATGTAGTCTTATCGGGCACTCCTAGGACTTCGTTGCATCGAGGAACCCCTCCGAAGAGGAAAACCCCGCTCGATCAATGAACTAAAAAAAGATCAGAAAGACAACGAGATCGAATAACGACGATATCATTTTCACGCGGCAACGCGCGAAAGCAGATATGCACCGAGCAACCAGAGAGTCGAGCCGTCCTTTATCAGAGCTATCACGGCATCGGAGTGCGACGCAACTTCATTGGGGCCCCTCCCCCCTCGCTGCGAGTAATCGAGTCGATTGCTCCAACACTACAGCCGTGTACCTACATCGGGAACACGATCGCTCCCATTTACCTCGACGCTTTTAAACAGCGACTTCCGTCCCATTACGTGTTCGCGGAGCGTTCTTAAAACGTTATTACGTACACAGAGGTAGCCCCGAAAAAAGGCGCAGAGTTACGTAAGGCCTGTCCAAATTTACGTTATCCGCTGTATCCGAAATATTCGCTCGTTGGAACCGATCATTGGAAAATTTAGGAAATTGAATTGTCTTTCATCGTCAGGGTGTTCAGCGATCAGGCTTAATACATTTCCGTGATATTTCCATGATTTCCAGGCGAGAATCTGTATTTTTTTCATGATCGCACCTATAACTTTTAAAGTGTTTATACAGAATTTTCTGCTCGAATAGAAATAAATTTTTGTTTCAACGATACTGGGAGTAATTCTCGCTGTTTTCTGCATTGATCTTGTTCGCGATCCCATGTAAATCTTATTAAATCAATAATTTGTTCCATAGTTCCATATTTTTATATTTAAAAAAAATCCATGATATTTCCATGATATATATTACACATCCAAAGAAAATCCATGATTATTCCACGATCGCTAGACACCCTGATCTAATTTCCAATTTAATTTCGACCGCATGCCAATCGAAAACACGATTCGCTTCCGTACGATGCAAGCACCGGATAAAATGCACCGGGATGACGTACCGCAACGCTCTGTTCGCCTTCCAGCGCGCCGGGAGGACCGTCGCTGCCAATTTGCAATTACACAGACGCGTACACGCGCGCCCCAGACATAATAAACATTCGCGGCTCCGTTTCTCTGAGAAACGCGCGGTAATAATGTCGAGACTCCGGTGAGAAGATAGAAAAGAGGGAGTTCGAAAGTCCCCCGTAACTGTTATCCGCGCGGCACCACAGCTGGCGAACTCGTACGAATTCGCCGGTACCGGAATATCCAGATATATGTAAATCGAGGTCGAAAGAAGCGTTCGCCGGGATTTTGACGTTAATCGACCGGACCGTTAGAGTCGCCTGTACGACGTATGATACATACAACGACGTTATCGGACGGGTATCGGGATCCGAGTTGTGTTAATGCGGTTTACCCGCGAGTCCACTCACCTTTCGGAGCTTGTCGAGTTCACTCGTGTCGAATGCACGCGTCGGCACCTGCGACAAAACGAAATTTTATTCGATACGCGAATATCGGACCTGGAATCGTCGCGAATTTCTGACTATCGTTTCTTTTATATTTCAAATAACAAAATACGTGATTCGTCCTTGGAGAATTACTCATTGCAGTGTTACAGAACTAGTGAGAATGTGATATAGTTAAGCGAGGTCAGGTCATGCGAGAATTTCCGGGTTTCCTTCGGCTCCGACCGAACCTTATATTCTGTCGATGTCGACACTGCGAGAGTAGTTACGTTGCCGGCACAATAGCTAAATCATCGGTAGATCTCAGTTTATTGTATTTAAATCGCATTGCAAAACTATAGCTCTATTCCATAATTGAAGGCTTAAGAGTTAAACTCGGTTCAATTTTAAAATCCCGGTATATTCAGATGTTTAGCTCTGCCATCAAAGTTTTAGTGAAATCAACCAAAGTATTTTGCGATTCCAAAAAAACGTTTTGTTGGTTCGTATTCATTCTAAACATTTTGTTAGCCCAACCAAGAGAGAGTTCTTATTTCAGTGCATGAGGCAAAACTTACTAGCTGCGAAAGAAACTTTAATCACTATTATCTCATTACGCATAAGCTTTTTTTTATATTTGTATAATACTTTTTTCAAGATTACATTTTCATCTACAATAAAGTCTTATATCGATGTAGGCCAAAAGTTCATAGATAATGAGCTAATAGCGATATAAGCTCCTTTCCCGGCGAGTAAGTTTAGCCTCATATGAATATCTTTGCATCGAATCCGTAAACCAGAACGATCGCCCTTCCTGCCTCTACGTACGGCACTGTTTGTTTTCATCGCGAATGCGTGTATCGATGTAAAGATGTAAGTACAAAAGGATCGCAACGGTTCTCACCTCGTTGACCTTCCAGAGCATCGAATTGACGTTCGCCGCAGCATCTTTAGAATCGAAGTTCATCAGCGAGAAAAAATTGTTGTTCCTGCTGTCGGAGGAGACGTTGCTCTCGACTTCCTCGGCGATCGCGCAGTTGTCGATGAATCCGAAGTCGAGGGACTTCGTGTCGCGATTACTCGATACGAAGGAGCGCGCGAAGGAGCTTTTGAAGAAATGGCCGGGCGACACCTCGCTGCCGAGAGCGAATTCCACCTTCGGACCGTCACCCATTTCGCGGTGTGAATTTAGACGCGAGCCCCTCGGATTTGGTCGGCTTTCGAACGAGGATTTACGTTGAAAAATTGAAGGCGACGATGGCGGACGAGCAGCTGACGATCATCGCACGGCGACTAAACCGCGGTTCGCGACGACGGGCGTACCGACACTGTTTTCTCTCGATTCTTTCTCACTGTTTTCACGTGAAACGAGAGCACTGGCGTATCATTGCGACAAAGTGGCGACGGAATGTCGATCGCTCGACAATTTGTCTCTCTTCCAGACTGACCGAAAAAACGGACGAACGACAAAATCGACCGGAGATCGCGTGAAGAAACCTCCGTACAACTCAACGCAGACACAATACCCACACCGCACGCCGGTGCGTGTCAAACTGATGCCGGTTCGCGCGCATCGCTCCGCCAACCCCGTAAACGAGAAGTGCGCATGCTCCGGCGTCGTGCGGTCTCTTTCGAAAGGGGTGGGTGGCTTTCAGTTGCCTTGCAAGAGAACGCCACACGCTCGCACACGCGCGAAATTATTACGTAGTGTTGGAAAATAGCGGAACAAGGGTCTCGAGGGAGGGGGGAGACCGACCGTTCGAGTCGTACGTACTACCATCTAAATATGATTCAGCTAATCCGCGCACCCCTGATCGTGAACGAACGTTCGAAATATACGAAAAGCTCGATGCATAGAGCCGTGCACAAATCGCGCAATGCATTTTGGAGGAGGGGGATTTGACTCTTGCGGCACGGATCGTCTCTCGGAGAATCGCGCGATATTTTTTATTTGAAAAGATATTATACCGTATTATGTGTAGAATAGGCAACCTCGAAGTTTACCCTGTATGGATGACTTTTTTTGCTATATTTTCAGCGATCACACTTTCGGGTGGGCTCAAGAAATATCGTTCGAGAACGGTAGAGAAGGGGAGGGCGGGGTAGCTCGAGCGTCGAGTAGAGGGAGAGGTGTGATCAAATCGGCCGAAAATGCGTCGCGCGGTCTCTGCACGGCCCCCAAAGTCGCGATAACCCATCTCCAAAACGGAATTTAACAAACACAGAGACAGCCGATTACCGTATCGCACGTTTTTGCCCGAATTTTGACTTCCCCCGCCGCGGAACCATAGTTCAGACAGTCTTGACGCGAGACACGTCGAGAGCGCCGAGTCAATTTAGACGACTTGCATTGTGCCATGAGGAACTCTCCACTACACATTTACCTGCTCCCGTTTGTTTCGTAACGGATTAGAGACGACCGAAGGTAAGGATTAAACGCTAATCTATTCGAAATAAGGCTTCCTAGATTTAGATTATTGGAAGGACGGTTAATTTCCGCTGAATTCCTTCGTCGTAACCTCGCCCCAGGTATCAAGGGTTCGTCTTGCTTTGAATGGGCGTGAAGACGAACCTTCCGCTACAATCATATCGACTTATAACTGGAATTAGGGGAAGGTAGTGGGTGAAATAAGGAACAGGAAGCATCGATGTCTTATCGCTTACGGTTTTCGTAAAATACGATGAATTCGAAATTATTCAGGGAATTAGAGGAATTCGGATTTATTTACGATGGTTTCATTCTGGTTCATGTCGTTGATTCGTTTCATCGAATTTAAATGAATACAGCTTTGGTCAATTTTTCTCGTCGTCTCCTGATCTCGATCACCGAAATTTACCTTACTTCTTATTAAAATACGTTATATTAATTGAGTAATTGACACGTTCGTATAAAAAAGGATTATCATAAATAAATAAGCCAGAAAGAATAAACGCCCACTGCACAGTAAATGGCGCAATGAAGGAAGTAGATGACAAATTGAGAGATAATTGCTTATGGGACAAGCCGCAATATTATAGGTCAATATATCGTGAGCAAATTTTAAGTAATATTCGATCCGTGAAAAAGTAGCACTTTCAATTCGGAATAAAGTCACCGGCCAAAAAACCCGTTAATCGACGCGTGTTCACTGGGAGAAAAAATATCATTTATCACCCGCGACTTACCGTTTTATGATTACAAATTTATTGGAATGCATAAAATCACTATCAGCCTGTCTCACTGTCTACTGATTATGAAGAGCGGTATAGCGATGGAAAATTTCCAGTTCAGAAGGCAAGGCTCGACGGGAAACAAGGCAGTTTTCGATTTCTATACCTTACCGTAATCGGGAACAGACCCCCCGTCGCTCCGTCTATACATTTCACGCCTGTAAATCGTAAGTCTCTGTTAAGGCGGATAGGCACTGGGAGGGTGTCTCAGGTAGTTTCTAGACGCTCGTACATTTTGGAAATGGAAATAACGTTCGATCTTTATTACATAACAACTATATCAACGAACAAGAACTAAAACACTTACACTCTGATGTAACAACTTATTAATGACAAATACCTATACATTTCAACGAAACGCTAATTCCTGAGCAATAACTGTACACCCTGTAAGATATTATCTTTTAAAAATACCATCTAGTCCGCGAGACATTTCATAAGCGCAACGCCTATCGTGGAAGACACGAGGTTGTATCTTTTATAAAAATATTATCATATAATTTAACATTTTTGTGGGAAAGAAGCAACGAACGCGCGCCCCAAGAAACTCAAGCGTCGTTTCTTCGAGACGGCGTAGGCGCCTCTTCCCGACTGACTTTCTTATCCGGGGTAAAAACAGGTGGCCGGAACTCCTGAGCCACCTTATGCGAGCTGTTTAGTATAATGGGCGACAGTTCCGGTGGGTCTCTGTACCACTGAAGCTTTTCAAGACGTTTCTGAATCGCTGCCCTACTCGGCGTTATCTCCGGCGTAGTGTCCAACGAGGGTACCGATAATCGAGGCGTGTTTCCAGGAGTGCGCTTCTCGGTCGTTTTATTGGGAACAATACTTTGACCCGGGGTTCTAGTCGCGGCTGGCTTTTTGCCGATTTCTATGGCGATTTTCGCGGCGCATTCTGTCGCGTAAGCCACAGCATCCTGTGGACAGAAACTCTTCGCGTTCGTAAAAAGGGAAGGGATGCACTTTTGTTCGTAAAAATATGTATTTTACGCGGGCGACACACATATAAAGCGAAGCCGGTAGCTTCTAACTCGAGTCCTCGATTTCTCGTGCAAGTCATGTTTCCCACACGCATCGCTGTACAGCGCGCCGCGCGAAACTAATCGGGATAAGTGTGATCGCGACATTCTCTCGAGTTTAGAACGCTAATTGCGGATTATACGAGGGAGGATAACAATGTTTCCCAGTTTCATAAGCTGCCGCATTGTTCGTCAACAGATTAGCGCGGAGAAAATGATCGTATCAAAGTACTACGTGGCATCAGAAATTCCGTGGTGCGACTTTTTCCATGTGCTCGACTTACCTTCAATTGATTCTTCAAACACTCGAACGGCTCTCGCAAGTGCTTCTGTCGCGGATTGCGAGTGAATACGGTCCTCTCCGTGCAATAAGCCGCGGGTATGGACCACGACGTACTCCGTCGCCACTCCAGGTTGCTGCAAGCGATCACAGAACCGACGAATAGCATGTCCCCGTAACCGTGGGCAGTTATACCCTGCCAGAAGAGTACCGAAAGATACGCCGATGAAGTTTCATCGCGACCGGGATACGCCAAGTTGGCGGTTTCAAAATTCTTCATTCCCTGAAAGTATGTTGAAATCACCCCCTTTATAATAAATCTCAGCATCCATACAGCGGATACTCGTTCCCTGAAAGTATACACTCTTTGTCACTCACGTGCGGCGCATCCCCAATCGACGAAACAACTCCTACGGTATCAAACTCGCCAAACGGTGGAGAGAATTCCGGCCCAGTGATATTCGATAAAAGCGTGCAAGTTCTTGGCGGACATGACGACGCGTCAGTCAATGTTTCCCGGTTGAGCAAGGCATGTCGGGACGCGGTAAGCTGCAGCTCATTACCCCTGATCAGTAAACAAGTCAATTAAGAAATTGCAACGGGTACAAGTTCTGGAAAACCCGCTCGTCATGGGTCAGGAAAACTGAAAGAGGAAAAGGATGTTTCCCGCGAATTTAGATCACGTCACCCTTGGTAGAAAGTGCAATAAATAACTAAGAGTTTAGTCACTAGTTGTCACGCACGGCGAAGAACCGAAATACGGAAGGCACTCGTAAATTTACAGTTTGCGGCTTATCAGTGTTTCTCGCGACCGACACTGATGATTTCTTACTCTTGGTATGCTATATTACCATCAACACGATAATCACTTATTATCCCCAAAGTAAACATCCCATATCTAACCCGGTTGTTTACAAGACTCTTCCTACCTTCTCCCCGTAGCATAAGTATTTCGCAGGGAGACGCATGCGCCTTCCTTCAGCGTGTCGATGATCTCCTCGCTCGGCGCCCAAACCGAAAGGATCGCGCACCTCTCGCCGTCGGTGATGCGGACTTTTAAGAGCGAACTAACATCGCGTTGCTTCGGCAGATTCTCGCGTAGCGTCGATTCTAATTCGCGCTGAAATCTCTCCTCGCGGAGACGATGACGATCCAACAGTTTTTGGCATTCGGAATCTGAGAAATCCCCCTATCACAGAGAAAAAGACTTTATAACGGACGAAAACTTTGCGAGCGTCGACTGTTTTGCTCTAATTGCTATATCTTAATCGTACCTCATAGGAATAGGTGTTGATATCAATGCTGTCCTTCTCCGATGAATCGGAACCGTTCTCTTTTTGACCTTCAAGATCCGCCCGCGTCTTGGAATAAATAGCCTCTGCTTTCGATTGACACTCCTGCTCGAACGCCATGGCGGCCTTCTCCTCGCACCTGGCATTCCTGAATACTAAGGTGAAATCAACGTGATCATTTTCATTGATACGCGCGATCAGCGGTGTAAAAGAGATTTACGGTCTTACTCATTCGCCCATCGGACATTCTTTCACGATATAGCATGGGATAAACTCTGGCAACAACGGCCGTCAGCAATCCGATCTGACCGCCGTTTGGATCGATAGCTTTGAGTACCGTAGGTATAGGACCTGAACGCGGTTGGAAGCCCAATTTAACGTCCCATCTTGCTCTTCTAGTAGAATTCGTATGTATCTTCAAACACACGTCGGCTGGAACCTGCTCAAAAAGAAAATGGTCAGGTGTCGTGGAACTCTAGATAACGATAAGTGTGTTTTTTTTAAATAAATGACTTTCAACCTCTAGAGGAGAACAGCCCTGATCGCTATTCTTCAACTCCGCGCCGTACGTCACGAGCTTTGTTCCTTCTCGAACCTTCCCGCTGGCTATATAATTCGTCATGGCCATGTCTATTGACAAGGGAACGCAGTACCAGCCATCAGTTACCGTTATCCTCCACCGCGTCGATCCAAATGACGCGGAAACCTTCTCTTCGTCGAACTTGCGCTATTAAAGATATTTCCATTGACACATAGAATGAACTCATTAGCTCTCTCATATCGAGTTTTACCTCCAATATAGACGCTACACACAAAACCAGCCGTCTGCACGCCACGTCATCTTTTTCGAGAATTCTTCGCAAAGCCGGTCGCTGAGATTGATCAATTTCTCTGTCGTAGCGATATTTCAGCTCTTTCATTACTCTATCGGGTGTCAGCATTCTGTTCGATGCAAAAATGGGGGTAAACAGATGGCATGGGAGAAATGATCGAGTCGAAATTTTACCTGGGCAAAACGGTGCTGCCGAATTGCACCCTGTCCATAGAAGCAAGCTTCCAGACGATCCATCGATAGTGATTTTCGACCCACCCGGCAGGTAGTAGAGCAGGATCCACGCCTGGACTCGCTACGAAGGACCTGGCGAATTCGGTAATTCCAGCGTAACCGTTTTCATCCAGGATTAGGCGCGCGTCGTCTCCCACCACCAAACCGTCGACGTTCCTTCGAATCACCTCTTCACTACAATCAATTCAATTTGAAACAGAAGGGAAGTTGCGAATTAATGCACATCTGAGCCGATATAGGGGAACGCATTGACGTGAGAAAATAAATCGGGCGTACCCGTAGATCTCTGCGCAGCGAAATTTGTAGGAAGCGGCAGTCGTTGCATCGATCTCCAGTATTTCAATTCCGATATTACGATAGATAAGCTGCAAAAGCATCGCCCGTATATGGAGTAAACCGTGGCCAATACATTAAAAATGCTCTGATTTCAATATTACAATTATCACCGCTACCTCTTGAGAGTCGAGCAATCGAGGCGGGCATCCTCCGGCAAGACTTCGTAGTGAAACGCGTGCCGTACTGTTGGTGGTCCTATGTGTTAACAGAGTACCTCTAATCGGCTTGGGTTTCCTCCATTTCTTCGTGCAGATCACCTTGTCCTGTCGCAAATGAATTGTGAGTAATATCTCCTTGATATTTAAAAATCGAAATTCGTCTAGTATATTTCTTCACACACCTGTCCCAAAACAGCAGCTAGCCGCCTCTCCAAAAGGTTCATTGACTCATCTATGCATCGATTCGTCGTCTCTTCCTCCTCTTTCTTAATCTTCAAGAACGAAGTGTTAAAATCCAATTCCTTGTCAGACCCCAGCTGAACATCCGACGATTTTATAGATGAGCGTCTAGCATCTCTATAAGGTTCTTTAAATAAGTTTCCACTCGGTGCGAGCATACAGTTGTATCTTGTCACACTTTTGCTAGCACCTCCACTCGTTTTTTCAAATCCTGTACGTTTCGCTTTGGTATATACACGCGTATTGCGCTCCATTGTTTTACAATCCACTCTCAAATCGGTTTTTGTAGTTCGATAGAGAAGGTTCTTTTTGATTGGATTTCCTATAACGGGGCTCAAGGAATTTTCGGATGTAAGTAAGTCATGGTCAGCGACGATCATGGATTGAGCTTCCGCGCAACGATCGTCCGCTATAGTCGGACTGCAGGTGTACTCAGAATACAAAGATACATCTTCGTTGGAAGTCTCTTCGTCCGCGAGAAATGCAACCATACTGGCCGTTACTTCATCAGAAATTAAAGCTTTCCCTGTTAATCGAGGTGTAGTCGATGCTTTTTTGAGCCGGTCCATCGTTTCCAAATTAATATCAACCCTCGATGTAGACGGTCGAGGATCACCGAAGGAGAATCGTTGAGACTCCCGGTCAGGAAACGTAATTCTGTCGTTTTCCCTAAAGACTTCGTCGCTATCGATCACTGGGCCAATTATCTCGCGTTCCTTCGTTTCGGAATCTCGCACCTCTCTCTCTTCCTCCTCGCTAAAAGAATCCTCGGAAAACAATTTTCTAGCTTGAAACTCGTTGCTGATTCTTACTCTTTTAAACCTATTCACTGCCTGGGGCCTCCCAGACGGAGTGTCTTCGTCGACATCCTCGAATTTCCTTTTGAGTAATGGTCTTAGGTTTGTTGAAATGGGGTTTGGTCGTACGACTTCGAGAATCGGTGTACTCCCGTTTTCTTTGGTTGGGTTTTCCAAACCTGGAGTTTTCTCCAGGTCATTGAGGAACAACGACCTCGCCTTGGATAGAGCTTCCTCAGACACTTTTACCTCTCGACCGCCAGCAGTGGAGAAACCAAAATTAACTGCACTCATTTTTTCTCCGTCGTTCGCAGCTTTTCTTTTTGTCGTATCTTCAATATCGGGACCGTCTTTCAAGTCAGTCGAGAATAGAGTCTTTGCCTTCAATAAAGCTTCCTTTGATACGTTTACCTCGCGACCACTAGCTGTTGAAAATCCAAAGTCAACAGCACTCTTCCGATCTTCGCCATCGAAGGTTCTTCTGGTATTCGAATTTTTCACTTTTGCAACATCTTCGATGTCACTCGAAAACAGTGTTTTCGCTTTGGATAATGCTTCGTTTGAAACTTTTATCTGTCGACCGCCAGCAGTCGAGAAACCAAAATTAACTACACTCATTTTTTCTCCATCACTCACAGCTTTTCTTTTTGTCGTATCTTCAATATCGGGGCCGTCTTCCAAGTCAATCGACAATAGAATCTTTGCCTTCGATAAAGCTTCCTTTGATACGTTTACCTCGCAACCACTAGCTGTTGAAAATCCAAAGTCAACTGCACTCTTCCGATCTTCGCCATCAAACGTTCTTCTGGTATTCGAATTTTTCACTTTAGAAACATCTTCGATGTCACTCGAAAACAGTGTTTTTGCTTTGGATAATGCTTCGTCTGAAATTTTTATCTGTCGACCGCCGGCTGTTGAGAAACCAAAAGTAACTACACTTGCTTCACTTTTTTCATTCGCTCTTTTATTACTTGTCCTATTTTCGATACTGGAAACATCCTCGAAATCACTCGATAATAGTGTCTTCGCCTTAATTAAAGCTTCCTTGGAAACTTTGATTTCTCGTCCACCAGCGGTTAAAAAGCCAGGGTCCGCGATTGGCTTTGTACTCGCCTCCTTGACGTTTGCGGTAGGTGGACCGTCTGCGTTAGAAGGTGCTCCTCTCAAAAGAGTGTTTCCAAAAGGGTCTTCAATCTCTTCTGAAAGTAGATTTTTCGCCTTCGACAGGGCTGCTTCGGAAATCGGTACGTCACGACCGGATGCAGTTTTAAACCCAAAACTACTTTTTTCAGCCCTACATTTCTCGTTATCTGCCGTATACGATGCTTCGATTAAAGATATTTTATGAGCTTCTCCAGTACTCGTAGATTCGTCCTGTTCTTGGAGCAATGTCTGAGCTTTTGATAAAGCTTCTTCAGAAACCTTTACTTGTCTACCTGCGGCTGTTGAAAATCCGACATTGACTTCTTGCACCTTATTGACAATTCTTCTATTTCCCCCTACGTAATCTTTACATAAATGCTCCTCAGATTCGATCGTAGAAGATTCCCTATTCATAGAAGACAATCTCGCTTCTGTCAGTACTTCATCAGTCACTGTCCTTTCAATGCTCGTCGACATTGTTTGTTTATTGGCGTTGATACGACTCAAACTTTCAATATTTTCATTAATTAGAAGATTTCGCTTGTCTCCCTTTTCATCTGCGACAAAGAAAGGAATGTCTTCTTTGATATACACCGGTTTACCGTCTTTAGAGAAACCTAATAACGCCTGGTTAAATATAAAAGATAATTCATATAACTCGAGTCCAGGACATTTAGATTTAAAACGATCATACAGAGAATTTATTTTACCCGAGATAAACTTTGACCTCTCGATATCTTCCAAAGAAAAACCGCGAAATTCTTGACACATCTCGAAATCCGTCTTTATGGTAAAATATTTCTCGACATCGAATTTACTCTTACCAGGCAACAAAGTATTGAGAAGTTTAGTATCCGGAAAACTATTATATTTAGGATTTAGGCACAAATCTTCGCCTTCGAAGGTAAATTTTGCTCTCTTCAGGGCCGCGTCGCTGATCCTTACAGATTTCCCACCGGCTGTGACGAATCCTCCGAACGAATGCGGCCGAGAATATTCGATCCATGAGGAAGCTTCGTATTTTCGTTTCAAACCACATTCTTTAGAGACAATCTGCGTGAGTTCGGTTTTCTCTACATCTGTTTTTGTAATATGAGGTGATTCTTTATCATCGACAAGTTTGGAAGCATTTTTTGGGCTAGACTTGAGAAATGGTTGTTCGTTCTCGATGAAAGAAGCTCTCGCGGAGCAACTTGTTTCTCGTAATGACGGTAACGATCTCTTGAGCATCGGCTTGTCACCGGAAGAAATAATTAGCTTATTAATTAAGGGCCAGCTCCTTATTTTAGGCGCATTTAGCGCATTCGTTGAAATGTTTTCCTTTTCTACAAAATTGTCACCGTCGGTCTCTTCTAGTAATCTCTTAGCAGCGTATAACTTCTCGTCACTGACAAATATGCCTTTTCCACTGGCAGTGGAAAATCCGCACGGTAGAGGTTCTACGTTTTCCGTAAATTCATTGTAATTTGTTAAATCAGCGTTCAAATTGCTAACCGACTCTTTTACTATAGATTTCAGATTTGTTCCACTACTTTCCAGATCATTAATACTACGGAAATCTTCGATATCATCAAAAAGCTTCTTCGCTCTCCCTAATTTCTCATTACTGATCGATATACGTTTGCCAGTTGCCGTTGTAAAACCAACTTGCGAACTGCCAGGTGTTGGTTGTACGTTTATTGACTTCTTCTCGGATCTGATATTAGAAAGTTTAATTGAGTCGTCCTTTTCGGGAAGTCTATCTTCAGATACCTCGCTATGTGAATCTTGAACATTTCTTCTTCTTCCTTCGATTTTACAGTGACTTGAGAGATCTTCAGTTTCATGAAGATCGCGCGAGATCTTGTTAGACGCGGAGTTTGTTTGCGATATCCATTCACCACCGAACACTTCCGTATCACAATCAGCAACCACTTGTTCTATTTCGTTTAATTTCATCATCAGCGTATCAGTTACAGTGTCGTTGTCTTCCGCGAAAATATCATCAGCTTCTTCTTCATTTTCCTCGAGAGACAGAATGGTTGCATTTTTTCCGCTTTTTGTAGAGTCCATCGTGATACACGCAAGATTTGTGCTAGTCGAATCTAGTAATTTTACGATCTTTTCTGAAGCACATTTGTTGTTTTCTATAGAATTTTTTTCTGCCGCAGCATTATCTCCTTCAGCGTTATCAAGCTTCGACTCGTTCTTCTTATTCATTGAACAAAGCTCTGAGAATGAGACAAACCCTAATCGATTATCCGATATGCGCTCATGTTTTGCAGTCAAAGGCGCGATTGCCCCGCGTTCCAATCTTTTGATCTCTAGTGTGAGATCTGCGACAGACAGATCCAATTGTTCGATTTTAGAAACCCGTCTTCGCGGTTTTTGTAAACGTTTAATGGCTTTAAAGCGGTCTACTAAATTTCGGCAATTTGCAATTGACTCGCCCGTTTCGGCAATCGTAGTGGAAGATTCTGGATTAGAAACGTGAATAAGATCACTCCTAGTCTCCCGCGAACCCTGCTTTCTATGAACGGGATTATCAAGTGCATCCCTCTTCCCTGCTACAGTTTTATTGCCTTCATCAAGCTCTTTAGAACAAATTTCGTCGATTGTAGCGAACGAGGTGTTGCCAAAGAAATCTTGAGTCGACGTGTTAGATTTTTCAGACTCGCCAGTGTTCGTATTGATATCAGGAATATCTCGCATAGGACAATTTACGCGTCCAGTATCATTTTTGCGTGCGTTGTGACAAATATTATCGATCGCAGTAAATGACGCGTTGTCGAAGAAATCTTGCGTTGACGTATTACTTTTTTTACATTTGTCACTGTTTACGTCAACGTCAGAATTATCCTGCACGGAATAATTGATGCATTCAGTTTTACGTTCGGTTTCGTTTAGAGAATTCTCATTGATAGTTATAAAAGGCACATTATTTATACAATCTTTAATTGAAGAATTTGATAGTTGAACCACTTCCTTAGAATTTCTCATCTCCACATCTGATGAATTGGTCGCCCTATCGTCACTACTCTCATTTCGAGGATTGACCGCTGCACGAGTAGCAGCATTTACAGATGTTCCGATAACTTCTCTCGATATATTAACGATTGTTTTGTTAAAATCGACATTTGGTGCAATGACGTTGGGTATACTAGTAGTGCTATTTACATATTGATCTCTACTACAGCTCGGAACATCGTCGCGCTTATTGTCAATGGAGCAGTGCTCTAGCTTAGGTGTACGTCCCACATCAGTGGAAATGGATGATTTAAATATACGTCGTTTCGGACGACGTCGCGCTTTTTTACTGCAAAATACCGGGGACGTTGATACGTAGTTTAATCCTACATTCGTAATAGTAGGGATTACTGGAGTATCTTGCCTTGTGCACGGAGTATTTTCACCCTGTAATGTTGTATCGAGAAATTAATTGATTGCGCGCGAGAATAAATCTTTGGCAGGACTGGTAGTGCGAAGAAATCTGTTCTGAACTTACGCTTTCAATCAACTGATGCAGCTCGCCTGCATTTCCATGGAACTGATATTTCGAGTCTTTCTCCGCTTGGGGAGTTTCCATCTCGCTCGTCCATGATTTGTTCTCAATGGACAAGAAAGGCACGAGACTCGGTGGGGCGTTCGGTATGCTAGCGTCATTGACAGCGCTGCACGTAAAATATATTAATTTTTTATAACAAGAGAGAAAGTAAAGAGAAGAGATATCCTTTTACCTATTTTGAAATGCGGTCTGCAGCTCTGGAGTTTTGAAAGAATTTAGCAGAGAGCAATTATAATCGGTTAACGCTGACAAGTTGGTGGGGCTATTGCACTTTTCATCGTCTACATCGGATTTGTCTAAAAATCATCAAGGAATTTAATCGTAAACGGATTCTTAAAATATTAGGACAAAGCAACGGTGCTAAGAGACGAACGTAATTGTTACCTGAGAATAAATCTTCAGAAGAATCGTTACACTCTGCGATCTCTCCGAGAATTTGCATGTTCTCTTGCTTTAAATTTAATGCTCCACATTCCTCGTCACTAGAGACAATCGATTTATTCTCAAAAAGATCCTCACTCATAGCTACGCTTGACACCTCGAAAAAGCGAGGGATCCACTACATGCTTCAACCGCGTGACAACCATGAGGGCCAGGTGATTACGCGCGTGCGTACTAGAAACGGAATCAGATGTTCGTTCGAATGATCTGATTCCAAAAAAACGTGAGAAAAATCAATGTGCAAGAAAAATCGTGATAATCTTGCGATATTGAATATTCTTTTGTAAAAATCGGTATTATTTCATCAAACGAGCGTTTCGTTCTCTTCGGCAAAGAAAGAAATGCAGAGCAATTCAATTGTTACCGCCAAAGAGTAGCTGCTATTTATCGCACACATACACGCGTGTACGCTCAACGGGATCAGTTATGCAACTTTCAAACAATCTGCAATATTCCGGCCGGGTTCTTCGCTAAAAAGAGAACGAAAAATGTCTAACGTTCTAATAATAATCTTACGCCGATCATCGTGAAACTTATAACTCTATTCGCGGAGATATACAAGTTCGCATAGCTTTTCTTCAAAATCAAAATTGCAAAATTGCGACAGGTGGACGATTGTCTACCCTCCGACTTGAAGTTCTTCGTATAACAAGTGTTTAAGCGGGAACAACTTGTAAACTGTCCGTGAAAAGTTGTTGGTCGGTTGTGCGGGGAAAATTATAAAAAGTTATGATGAAAGTCGATTGAAGAGTGTAATAATTTCGCCGGAACAGTTTCTACAAATCTACCGTACGACTTCCGATTCACAAGCAATAATTTAACGCGCTTACATTTCTGAAACGTCATTATCAAACGAGAAACATGGCCGAGAAATCTGTTGAAAATAACGAGGAGGATAACTCCATTACGATGTTAGACGTGCTTCAGGAAGAGAATCAATTGGAGGAAGACGCTTACGCCGTTTTGGGTGCTTCGGACGATAAAAACTGCACTTACAATAAGGTAAAGTACCCATTCTCACTTAAAACCTCACTAGTCCTTAAGGTAACCTTGCATATTGATCGTTTTTCATTATGCTTTCAAAGACTTTCTAATGACGCTGGTTATTGACTGTAATTTAAAAAAAACCATAATAGAACGTCTTATGATTACCATACGAAAATTAATCGCTACATTTAGGGGTACATGAGGCAAGCCCTGTACGCTTGTAAAACCTGTTGCCCACAAAAGACACGAGCAGGTGTCTGTCTAGCCTGTAGCTTTCATTGTCACGAGGGGCACGAACTCATCGAACTCTACACTAAAAGACATTTTCGGTGCGATTGCGGTAACTCCAAATTTGGAGACAAAAAGTGCAGCTTGGATCCAGTAAGATTTGTTCTTTCGACTTGAACACTCATCGATGAATGTTAATGACCGTCAGTTTCGCATTTCCTTCATCATTCCAGATAAAGGCTCAAATTAACGAGGCAAATAATTATAATCAGAACTTTGACGGGGTTTATTGCGTCTGTGCTAGACCGTACCCTGATCCAGAAGATATTAATAATGACGAAATGTTGCAATGCGTAATTTGCGAGGATTGGTATCACTCCAAGGTATGAAATGAAAAACTCGAATTAAGTCCTAGCTGGAAATTAAAATCCTTGTAACTAATGTTACTTGATCGATTCAGCATCTCGGGTGTGGAGAAATTCCAGATTCCGATGACTACGATGAAATGATCTGTGCAGGATGCATGAAGAAACATAACTTTCTTTGGAAGTATGCTTCCAAGTTTTCAGGTAATTATAGTTAAAAATAGTTGATTGAATCCAATTTAACGTCTTTGTTTTTTTTATTAGCGTGCATAAAAAAAGAGACCACCGAGAATAAGGATGAGAATGTTGTTGTCGACACTGTTCCCAAGGGATGCACTATGCCGGAAAAGAGTATAAGTCGGGGTGAGAGTGGTTGCTTTTGGACAGAGGGCTGGAGATCATCTTTGTGCACCTGCGAGAGTTGCAAGATCGTGAGGATCATTTTTGATCTTTTACGAGATATTTTGGAATATCTGAGAGAACAATAATAACGATATTTGCATTGCAGATGTACGAAGAGAATGGGATAACGTTTTTACTAGATCCAATGGACAGCGTTCAGGCGTACGAGGAAGCAGGCAAGGATAACAACAGAGAATCCCAGTATGAAAAAGGAATGAAAGCGCTCGCCTCTCTAGATCGCGTTCAGCAAGTAAACGCAATCGAAGGTATGTATAGGCATTTGCAGCGTCACTGATGTATTTCCTGTTTGAATAGTTTAATGCTCTACACTTACATTATTCATTGACAGAATATAACAATATGAAGGAGCGACTGAAGCAATACCTACAGAAATTCGCGGAAAATAAGAAAGTCGTGCGCGAGGAGGATATCAAGGAGTTCTTCTCGAATATGGAGTCAAAGAAACGTCCGAAAGTGGTAATTCCCACATTTTGCCGCTAATTGTACACCTCTTGTCACAACAAAACCAGTATCTGATATTAAATGTAAGGAATATCTAATCGTGCATTCTTCGACGAAAAGTAGTTTGTTTAGTATTTAAGCTAAAGAAAATTGTAATACTTATTTAGTTATTTCTTTCAAACTTACATATAATGTGATAAGTATAAGGAATCATGTTTCTAATAAGAACAGTATTTTCATTGCACTGCGTGATTCTGACAAGTCATGCAACCTTCTACATTATATTATACATATATTTCGTTATATGTCTAAAATTTAAACGTTCGTGAGTGAAAAATTATCCGCACAGCGAGTATCCTATTTTTCGCGTTCAACAATTCCGACACACACAATCTACAATTATGCAATGCAGGTATTTCTATGATTTACAGTAATAATGTATAGTCTGGTCACAACCATTACAAAGCTAGGTACGCGTACAATAGAACGCAAGGGACTTTCACGGTAGCCTTTGATTGCAAGTGTCAATGGCATGAAGAACCCGATGAAAGTGTTCACAATTTCAGATTTTTATAAATTGCGCGATTGATGTAGGTACGCCTGAGTTATAACCAAATTTCGCGGTAGCGCGGGCTACAATCAGGTGTACCTAACTTGAAAAATTTCAGTGCCGACGGATACCAGTTCTGCTTAGCCTCCCCTACCTGTTAGGACCAATCAACAATCGCGCTCGTCGGCTAGGTATAGTCTCAAGAATTTTACGTAGGTATAGTTACTACTTGTACGTACACATACAACGATCGCCCTGTCTGCATATACAACGAGGTGAGAAACACTGTGCACACATGTCTACGTATTACAATGGAAGTGCGCGCGCATAAGGTCAATACGAACTAGAGGTAAATTTTAGAAATTCTTTCGCGATAACTGCAATAATGAATACAAAAAGGATAACGTAAAAAAAATATCAACGAAAAAATAATCTCTGACAAGGTGAGAGGGATCCTTTTAACGAATAAAGCCTCTCGATTCTTCTCTCTTGAATTAGGAGATTCTTTATTGTTACGTCCCTGGGATACGTGGCCATGTCGATTTGCCGAAGGGGGGAGGTAGTCCTGGCTACAGGCTCGGTCGGCTCGGTGAAGCCGTCGGCCATTGCTAGGGAGTTAGCTTCGGGACTAGGCTAGGCGAGTTTCGCGAACGGGCGTCCTCCCTATAAAACTATTTGGTGATTTCGTGTTACGATTTTGGGTATTTTGCGATCCAAGCGATTTCGAACTGGTCCCGAACCATGGAAAGTGAAAAGAAGAAGAATACGCTGATCTCGCCGGATGGAACTGCGTTGGTCTCGCCGAATGGAACTGCGTTGCATGGTGACGATTACTTGAGGGGGCATCGGTTGACGCCAACCGGGAAAATTAGCCATGCCAAGACCCGTGTATACACTCAGCGTTATCGAAAAGAATGGGAGCAAATGCCTGATTTCAAAGGTTTGTCTTTACGTCTTGAATGCTTCTCGTAAATCGCTGCTCGAAGGGGGAAAGACCCTGCTGCCATGGTCGGGTGTCCTATAATATCAGAGCGTCGGTATACATGTATTGCACACTTTAGCGCGCCTTCCAAAACAGGGCCGGCTTTAGGCGCATCGATGCCCGATACCATCGGCCGCTCGCACCGCCTTGTTTAAAAAGCGTGCTCTAGATTGTAATGTATTCAATTGAGCAATCAGCAACAATTATTTTCCTTTTACCGACATGTCACGAAACTTTGTCGCACGAGTAGGTTCGCGCCGATGGACATTTTTGAGCATATTCGCAACTCGTCTCGTATCGAGAATGCGAGTATACTTTGATTTCTTGAAAAAAATTACAATAATTTCGGCTTTTTTTTCCAGGATGGTTAAAATCAGTGCCGTGTGAACCGACACGTGCGTATTGTACCTATTGCAAGAAAAATTTGCACGCCCATCGACTCTCCTTGCTGAAGCACACGTGTACGATGAAGCACCAGAGATCGGCCTTAGCTTATCAGAATGAGAAAAGCGTTGAACAAATAGCGGGTGATGTAAAGGAAGCTAAACTTGAAGTGGAGCAAGAAATAGAGGTACCGTGATACTCCTTATGATAAATTTAGTCACAGTATGATTTATAACTATAATTTGTATCCTTTATTATTTTCTCATTACCACTAATACCAATACAGGATAAAGATCAAATTGATGAAGAAGCAGAAGAGGAGGACGAGGACCTTCGATATGTCGTGGAAAGATTGGATATGGTCGAAGACGAAATGGACGACGAACGTCAGAAAGAAGATCCAAATCATGAAAACGAGGAAGGGTTTGAAGATGAAACTGAAGATGATACGGGAGACGATCGCGATGAAAAGATTGAGTTTAAAAAGATCAGACTCCAGAGGAAAGTACGTCCTTCTCACCTACTCCCTATATATTCATAGTCAACATTCGTTAATTCTTCCCAATTATAACTGACTGCACCATTAAAACTTGTAGAACGACGGAGTCCGCGACGCCTTAGCAGAGGCGATGGTGCACGTGAACGACGAGTACTTGGGAGAAAACGGCGATAACATGGACCTCGATATGGTGGTGGAATCTGTGGATTCAAACGAGCAGGAAATGGAAGTCGTAACTATCCTCCCGGATATGCATGCCGACTTGAACGACGATGAAATCGAAGAGGTACCGCTGGAACCGGGCGAAGTCGTTGACGAACAGTCTGCAGAAAATCCAATCGACGACCATATCAAAACGTCGATGGTAAATACAGTTATCTCCAACTGCGCGGTGCACTCATCCAGGAAGCTCGTTTCGCACTGTAAATGCGAGGAGAGTCGAAACCGCTATCTTCATTTAAAGAACATTGTTAATTTTCTCGACAGGAGGACTATTCGAGCGAACCGACCAGTGAATCAGAAATGGTCATTTTACGCCCCTCGTCGACGCTGACTCCGGCATACCAAGTAAGCGCGACGACTTCTTCGGTAAGTCGTTCTTCCACGAGTGGAACGTCGCTGAAAAATAAGACCGTTACATTGACGTCCGTTGGCAAAACGTTGACGCTCGCGGGTAATAAACTGAAGCCCAGTGGAAAGTATGTACTAGGCCAGTTGAAGGGAAAGCAAACCTTCCTCGTCGCCGACGACAAGTCTCTCGTTGGCCGATCGAAAGACTCGTTGAAGATCGCTTCTCCGAAAACATCGCAGCTGAGCGGGCCTTCCGTTACTACCGTCGATACCGGCCGGCAGTCGTCGAGAAAGGTAATAGGATCGGTCGAATCGATCGTCGTTTTGTCTTCCTCGAAATTACTCAAATGAGTTTCGTTAATGTCGAATTCGTTCGGCAGTTTCTTTTAAAGGCCATGAAATCTCCGCCTACGAAGAAGTCGTGCATTTCCACTCACGTTTTGGATACCAGCCGAGGTGTACCCGTGGGCGGGTTGCAAGTGAGCCTTTACAAGCTCATGGACGGTAGATGGACCTTTTTGAACGAGAGGTAAGCGAGAGTCCAAACAAAATTGCACGTCGCGCGGACCGTTGCCGGATTCGAACGATTGAAGCTTACTCTTCCTTCTTTTCAGCATCACCACTCCAAACGGCCGCTGCAACGATCTCGTGGACAGCGGCAAAAGCAATTTCACGGCAGGCCGTTACAAGATTCATTTTGACGTCGATAAATATTTCACTCTCCGGAGAATAGAAACAATGTATCCATTCATCGAAATTGTTTTCGACGTCAAAAATCCTACAGGGAATTATCATATTCCGCTTTCTCTGGGCCCTTTTGGCTACAGCACTTGTCGCGGTTGAAAGAGCGAAGAGCAAGCGCGAGCGCCTGTTTATACCTAGAGTTTATCGAGTCTGCGAAATCCTTTTCATTTTAAGATAAGCAAAAATAGACAGCGACGCGAGGAACTGCAATGAACGCTGCAGTGAAATCACTTTCGACGAGATAGAGCACATTGTAAATATAGTAATCGGGGCGGTGCTTGTATTGTGAGCGAGAAAGGACGAGATTGTCCCGTAGTAAATCTTATCATAGATTCGAGAGATTAACGAAGTTCGAGGAATTCTCTCCTCAAATTTACCCGTATCATTATTGATAAAGTTGCAGTATTTCTAAAATTAGAATATTGCTTAGAATTTTAGATTTTTGTTTAGTGTTAAGATTATACGGAGTGGGGATGCTTGAGCGATTCACGCGTCGCGTATTCGGATAATTTCGAATGGAAGATCTAGTTTTTATTTAGCGAATGAGAGCCCCAGAGAGGTGTAAGTAACAATAAAATTACTCTTCCCCACCCCAACTATACTCCCGGTTGATAACCTCAGACCTCTGATATTCCCGAAGATTGCGGGAGGAATTGAAGCTAAGCCCACCGATAATCGCCGCGCGTCAGTCGACATTGGTTATCCGTACAGTTCGCAACGCTCGACGCTTCCAATCATGAGTGGTCCGTCAACTTGCCGTCGAAGGGACGAGTCGCGTGTCGAGGTTATTCCTGCATATTGAAACGACCGTTTCGAGCAATCCGTCGCTCGCGGTGACGCCGCGTTATTGCCGTCGTTTTTATTTCAATTGCCGATTGAAATTAAGTATCCACCGACGATTACAGAGCCACGCTGTCTCCCAATCCCCCAAAAAACCGCACATTTCCACTCACGTACTCGACACTGCCAGAGGCCAACCCGTCGGCGGACTGTCAGTGAAACTCTACAAATTCGTGAACGACGGGTGGATCCTGCTGAACGAAAGGCACGTTTAAAGCAAAAGATACGAAGCAGCTCTTATAATCGCTTTCCCTTTCAGTAACACCGACTCGAACGGTCGCTGCGCCGATCTCGCGGACGTCGCCAAGTTCGAATTCACCGGCGGTCGCTACAAGATTCACTTCGACGTGGAGACGTACTTTCGCGCGATGACGATCGACTCGATGTATCCCTTCGTCGAAGTAGCCTTCGACGTTAAAAACTCGGGAGAACATTACCACGTTCCCGTGCTGCTGAGTCCTTTCGGTTACAGCACTTATCGCGGTTCGTAGGGAGGCGGCGGTCAGTCGCGTCCGACTCGAAATCGACCTCCCGATAGCCGGATGGGATGGCGGCTCGGAGATCAAGTAATCATTGTTATCGATTTGTGTGTTTGTTAAAAAATATATCTTTTATTCGTAAAAAATATATGGAGTTGGCCCGGGAACTTTCTGCGATAACGATTAAGGCGGCAGATAAGCTTTACCATCGTACGCACTGTACCCACTCGGTCTTTCATTGGGACTACCCGGCCGATCTCTGGAAGTACTTGCAGGTTGTCCGGAGAACTGCGACTTCCTTCCCGTGTCCGTACCGAACGAGAAACTCGCCCGCGTTCCGTTCTCGTCAGCCGTGTACCTTCGAGCGCGATCGGCAGAAACACGACGTCTCGGTGATTCGATCGCATCTTCGCAAAACTCGCCGTGATTCGTCTACTCACTTGACGGAAATGGGAAGTCCCTCGGGACTCGTGTAGGCGTACCGTCCCTCGACGACGCGCACCACGCTGTCTCCGACCTGCTTGAAAGTGGCAACCTCTTCGCGCTGAACGCCATCGGGAGTCTCCGAGCTGATGGAGTTGCCGATCGCGGGGTTCACTCCGCCGACCTGTCTCGGTATCCCTGATATCGCGTCGCCCTCCAAGGGAAGCGGCAGGCTCAGGCCGCCGGAGCCGCGCGCGAAGAGTGGGGCCATCTGATCGGGCGACAGCTTCTCGGCCGTGCAAAGACCGAGAAACAGGTACGACAGTACCTGCGGGAAGTCAGAATTCGTCTAGCTTCAATCTATAGCCGCGCGGAGAGTCCGTTTCTATTTGAGGAATTATTAGCACTCGTCAAATCATTCTCCGTGCGATATTTCGAATTCGCAAGGCACTTTCGAAACGCGCGGCTCGATCTAATTTGAATAATTTGACGGACGATAACACCTCTTCAAATTGTTTAGCGCGTATGACACGGAGCGCGACGCGAGATTCGCGCGCGTTAGGCAATAAAACCCATGAACGCCATAACTCTGATTCAGACGCTCTCTCGTTGCGATTACCCGCGGGCGAGAGAGAGCGAGAGAGAGAGAGCAGCGGAGGCTGCTTCTATCTGTCGCCAATGTTTTGCATGAAGAAATTAAACGCGCGGCGTCCTCGTCCAGCGAGGACGCGTAGGTATATGTATGCACCTGCGCCGAACCCCAGTCAGAAATTCACGGTCGATCAACATCGAAACGACGGCGAATTCACGTCAATTGACACCGATGAACGAGCCATTTCTGACTGGAACGCAATTGTCGCGCACGAAGATCTTTGCACGGATGGGAATTGGGGGAAGTAAGCGTGACGGATATGCGAGATTGGGGAGCTCGTTCGGTTTTTTCATCCATATTCCATATACTCCAGGCGTCACGGATTTTATCACTGGTGACTTTTTAAAATGTCATTTTTAAATGTACTGATCAATGATGAACCAATATTCTCATATTTGCACTACCAGAGCAAACGCCAGCGTAGCTAACGAGAGTACGAGAATTAATTGTTCATTGGCTGGGTACGTTTAAAAATAACATTTTACAAAGTCACCATCGACCGAATCCATGACACCGGGAATACATTCTGGGAGAAATAAAGGCATCACTTAATTTCGTGTGGAGTAAACGTCCAGGAAAATCACGCTACGAAAGATTTTCTTCACCGAATGAAATTTTACAACAGTAGCTTTGCGATAGAAGCTCGGAGCACTTGAATTATTATTTTCTTTTAAGTTAAACTTTCTTTCGCTATATAACACGGATCGTTTTTTTATTTTTCGCGGCGATGATTCGACTCGTCCTTTGCAATTGCCAGGAAATGTCACCCCTCGCGGAACGTACCAACGATTTCGCCCCGATTGCTGGATACTCCATGATGCGGCTTTGCACAAATCACTCGATGCTTTTTCACTCTCGTCCACATCCCGGGACACTGCATCATCGAGCTTTATAGTCGCCTCTAGACGCGCTGTACCACCTCCCACCGCTTACTCAGGGACGCGACGAGGTATACCCCTTTGCGATCGACTCCCCACTCGACTCCTTGTGAATGGTTATCCGTTGGTGTATACCGCTCGATTACGTTGTGCAACATTTTATGTAAAATCTCCGCCGAATTCATTGATCGACGTCGTACACCTCGATAGCGAATAATTATGCGAGTATTGTCTCGTCGATTATGCATCGTGGCAAATTTGGTAATTCCTAACGAAGCCTTGCGGACACACTCGACTATTGCGATTCGATCGTCGCTGAATCGACGACGAAGCGTTAACAAATTATTTAATAGCGCCGAGTCTCCTTGTGCTTCTTTTCGGACGCAATCATCCCGATACCCTCGAGTTTCGAAATGAAACGTCACCGGAGCGCGAGTCGGAGTATTCGGATTCGAGCCGCCCTATTGAAAAGATCCCACAGATTCCCATAGACAATTTCTACGGTAATCCGATGTGCTTCAGAAACGGCAATTCCAGATATCCATTAGAAAAGTTTGAGAAGGACGAAGAGGAATGCATTGGATTGTATGCGTATCTGAGACGATGAATAGGGATTTACCGAAATTTACATGAATCCGTAAATAACAAATAGAATCCCATAAAGATAATAGACCTGTACACACGCAATTCTATTTGCAATCACTACTAGAACCTTACAAGATTTTATTTATTTCAACGGATACACATAGAATTCAATACATTTCCATTCGTCTCTCTCGGATTTTTATTAGAGGCTCTCTGGAATCGCTGTGTCTGAAGCACAGCAGTGGGAATTCTATGGGGATTTTACAAGTTTTTTTGTGAGAATCTATGAGAGTTAATGACACTCTTTACATGGGGCGGGCACGGATAAAAGAGATCGAGAGTGATAACGCGGATGAATTACCGATTCCTAATTGCAAGTCGTGCCGAAAGAAAGAGATTCGCTATGCGAAGGTCGAGCATGTGAAGCAACGACCGCATCAATATGATCAATCGATTTGACATTTGTTCTCGACGGGTTTTGAAGAAGTATACTCGGACAACCGATTTCTAAATCTTCCCATGGGCGCGCACGTGTGTGAGAGCGTACACGTTAGAATTATGACTCGATCGGGTCGCCTAAAGAGTAATAGCCTTTGAGACAGCCGGCTGTTTGTTCGGCACTCCAAGTTTCAAGGCTCGAGACGCGGTGAGCATTCGCCGCGATCTTGGGCAAGAGCGTTCGTGCGTCTCGGCGTATTACTCGCACGCGTCGATTGCTTCCCGATTGATGAAACGCGAGAGCAACGATACGGATGACGTTTTCAAACAACCTCATCTAGTCTCCCGGCGGCCGAGCAACGCGACTTGTTCGTTTCCTTCTTCGGAGTCGACGAAGAACCCCGTTCGACCCCGAACTCCTCGCCAGGAGTCGAAGGGATGCTCTACCGTATACCGGCACGCGAAAATCCTCCGCGAAAGAGCGCGCGCACCCGCCGCTCCTCATCAAGGCGTCCCTCTCATAAGGAGAGAGACTCCGCATCTCTCTCTCGAGAAAGAGAATTTATAGCCCCGCGCGATCGCCAAAGGCCATTCGCATCACGAGAGATCGTATACGTGCACGAGTCGATCTCTGAACCTACAATAGGATGCGTGCGTAGCGCGTGGCGTTGACATTTGTAACTATATATGCAGAGACACCTACCTACGGTACTCTACCTTCCAGATGCTGCCGCGCGCCCTCCACCGAACCCACATTCTTCGACCTACGAGGAGCGGTGCGCCCGTTTGCATCGATCGACAGATAAACCCCTTCGCACCTGACCTACCTCGATTGCGAAATTCAAACACGACGCGTGTACGGGATTACCCTTTGAACCGGTGGAGAGCAGCGATCTTTCCTTGAAAAATATGCATAGCGGTCGCGATCGCGCGTTCTCCTTATTTGCGGATTTACGTCGTTTGCGATCGAGCGCGTATAAGGGAATGAAATTCAACGAATGATTACTACAAACGATATCGATACGTAGGGTAGACCGAGGCGAATCGGATCATAGATCCGTATTTCTTTGATCGTAATGAAAATGAGCATTCCGATCGTTCGTGTTACTTCGTTGAAGTGGAATGAAGTAACGTTAATGTCTGGAACATTGATTTTCACAGCGATCTGAGGAATATGGATCTATGATCCGATTTGTCCTGTGAGTCATTTCGCCTCGGACTACCCTGTAGATATGTCGTAGGATCGAAATCAAATCTCAAATATCCGACTCTGCACGGAAAAAAATGGATTTTACAGTCTCAGCAAAACTAGGTTTTTCTGAGAACTTTTTGCTATCACGACAAAAGCATTATCTGTAGCAGCAAAATACATACACGTCCAACGAAAACAAATTTAAGTGCAGTCGCACTGAAATTTTCTTCGCTAAAAATATTTGCTATCCCAGTAAATATTTTTACTATTATTCGACATACCTTTCGTCGCCACAGATATTTTTATCGCATTAGCAAAATCATTTTATTCCGTGTGCATACGAAACACTTCCGCTTCGCCTGGTAACCACGCTACGCGACACTTTGACCGTCGCGCCGAGTGACCCCGGCGGGGCGAGGATGGCAATGCCGATTCGGTGAACGAACGACGGCTTCGTCACGCGCGACTTTCTTTCCCGAGAGAAAGAGTGAGAGGTAGGGGTTAGAGGTTCGCGCAGAATGCGCGTGTGAGCAAAGTGACACGCATCGAAGAACGTCGTGTCTCGTATACACGCGTAGAGACGTACGCGAATCCAAGATACATTACGCAAGAGCTCGAACGGCTCAAGAGAGATCTCCGCATTTGTCCCGTGCAAGGTAACGCTTCTTCGGCTCGACGATCGCTATAAATTGCATCGGTAAAGATTCCCTCACATCCTCGATTCACCTTCTTTTTCGAATATTCGAAAGTCGATTACAATGACACGAGTCCGTCCGTTGCGTAACGCGTTTGCTGATCAGAGAGGAGATTCAACGGCCCGTCATTTTTGGAAGGGTGCGCGTGGGGCTCGCGGGACGCAGTAACTCTTCTTCGTCACGCCTCTCGCGTGAGAGTGACAGGAGCGCGAAGGAAGAAAAGTTGTGTCGCCGGTGTATCTTTTTTTTAACAAGACATTTAATGTTCGTTTAATATCTGAAAGCTCAGCAGAGAGTCAACAGTTGCGTGGGACAGATGTCGAGAGGTTTTCTTTCGTGTGTAGGCGTAGGTGCGCCATCCTTCCAACCGTAATTCATCGCGATCGCTCGGTTACGTCTGTACCTCTCAGTATCGCACGCGGGTGCGCGCAAACATAAACGTCGGTTAACGGTTGATCGAACGATAATAATTACAGGCTAAAACGATCGAGGGACCGTCGCAATGAGAAGAATGCACGTGCGAGTTAATGATTGTGGGCGTGTGTGTCGTCGATCGGGTCGATACAAAAATCGTGAGCTACTGAAACGGGGTCCGTAAAAAAATAGGAGAAGCTCGGTCGCGTCTCATCGACGATTCGAGAGATCGAAGCGAATAGTCCTCTCGGTCCCCTTTTGCATCTCGAAGCACATAAGTACACGCGCGGAACGAAAGGACGAACGGAGTGGAATGCGGCGTGTGTGGAGCAAAAACGACACGCGCGCGTTGGAGAGGGATAGCACGCGGAAGGAGCGACTTTTTGAAAGGAGCGTGCATGCGCGGTATCTAGGCACGCGTGTACATTAATCTGTCGCCGTTGTATCGAAACGCGCGCGATTTCTTTTTTCGCCTTCTTTTGCCTTTCCCCTCTGAGTCTTCGAAATATCGTATATAGCATCTCTTCGATCAAAAATAATTCTTCAGAGAGCTCGAATCGTTCCGTTCGATTCTCTGTCTTCATTTTTCATTGACTATATCGCCGGTTCGCTTTTACCGCTGTGACTTTATAATGGATACGTGCGAATCAACGCGATTATATCAGCATGTATTCGCCTCGCGTCATCAGTATTGATCACTGAAACTTCGCGCCTCTCATTTGCTCCGCACGTGCGTTGATAAGCACGGCACCAATAACGCCCTGTGCCCGTCTATCAATTTACAGGATAAGATTTCACTGAATTTATAATAATCCACCAGGATTTAACGTTGAATCTGCCGAAATTCGAATCAAGTCGTTATCGGAGCGTCGAGCGAGTCTGGTTTGTCGAGCCATATCCCGCTTTTAGGCTCGTTTCGATCGCGCATCATCGATGATTCGCCTTTTCGCGGTAACGTTCGCTTCGCGTTATTTCACGTTGAGAGAAGTATCCTAAAATTGGTTGTCTCATGCATACGCACGTGCACGTGCGTTACGTGCCTACAGGCGCCGCGTGGCACGTAGAAAAATGGGACTATAATTGATTCGTTTTTTGATATTCTCGAAAAAAGGACACGCCGCATAGAGGAATAGAATGGTCGCAGCGTACGGCGTGTCGCGATCAAGCACTGATGCCTCCGGTGCGAGCAACGAGAAGTTTCCCTACGAATTGTAACGTTGCATGAAGCTCGCAAAACAACCGATCTTCCCTTTTCCCCGCGAATGATGCGGAGTATTTAGCGAACGAGTAAAACCCGCAATGAAGAATGGAACGACCGCGCGCGATACCCACGCGGAAGTTTATGTATCGGCGGGCGAAGGGAGTATATTTCGTGGGCCTCGGCATTTTATTTAAACCCGCGGTTTATCGAGTGCTTTCGTTCGTCGCAACGGTCGGGTGTAGCGATCATTCGGGATAACGCATTACACACTGTTTGGGATATTAAAGATCGATCGCTGGGTGTTCGACCGCATCGCGGAAGTAATATTAATAATAGCAATAATAGCAATAATAATAACTATAACAATTATTAAACCCTCCAACAACATCGAAGCACGCACGCAGTACGTACTCCGTGCCCAGCAGCGACGCAAGCGCAACGTATAAAACGACGTAAAATCAAGAGATGTGGACAATTCGGAAGATAAAGGAAAAAATACATATATAATATTTATACATATACATGTCGCGTGTACGCGCGTATATTACGAGTTCAAATAGAACCCTATCCTACGGAAAGTGTAACGAAGAGCCACCCGTGTCTCCCCCGACGCTGGAGGGACGACGATTACCGGAGCGGCACAAATAAATAGGTTCCGAAACGTAGATGATCTATACGCTACAATATGCGAACGGCATCGAGAAATTGCAACGAAGAGAATACGCGAGTGTCGATCGTCCTCGGATAATTTCGCCTAACGCGTTGCGTCAGTTTTGGCGCTTCCCTCCTTCGTTCCCGCAACGTCACCCGTGCATTTCTCGATCATATTTACAATTCGCGCTCAAGTCCCGAATGTTCGTCATACGACGAGAGACGCGGTATGGTACATACTTCTCTCGGCCGGTGTCTCGTTATTCTCCTTCGTTTCCCGTATGAACGCACGCGCGTACGTGGTATGCGTGCGTACAGTATACACGGCATGGTTCCACCATTTTCGCTCGGCACTTTCGCTGCCCTTGGAACCCGATAATCGCAATGACAACAATTGTAATGGTAAAAGCATACGATCTACGGCTATCGTTCTCTGTATCTACAACATAGGTTTCCGTACTTTTCTCCTCCGTCTCCCATTCGTCGCGCTCTGCGACACATCGTCCATACGCGAGAGTCCAACGGTCCTCGTGCGCAAATACCAATACTCCACGGGACGAGAGACGTGGACCCGCCTTCGTTTAAAAATAAAAGCGATCGACGCATCGGTGGCTCGCACGTGCAACGATCGCCCGCGTGGGATCGTGATGAATTCGCGGTATCGTCCCGCGATCAGACGATGTACGGCTCTTCATTAGCGACGACGATTCAATCAGGACCCGCTTGCGATCGCAAGATCGTAATAGGACAACGGGCGCTTTCGAGGGTCGCGCGAGTGACGTGCGCGCGCGAACCCCCGGATCGGTCGACGGACCATTCGGGGTCCTCCGCGAGCCGAGTCGCCGTCGCCGCGAACTCACGGCGCCTCGAACCTCCCGACGAGGGCGAGCGACGCGACGATCGCGCCTACCTCACGAGGACTCTGGGACCCCGCGCGCGCGCGCGCGCGCGCGTGCGCGGTGTATTTCCAGCGCGTCCGCCGGCCTCGACGATCCGGTCGCGATGCCGGTAGTTCGAGTCGTTTCTCGTTACTGGAGGACGCAGCATTTGCACTTTGGCTTCTTCTTCAGAGTGACGTGTTCGACCTGCGACGCGTCACCCGGGCCCTGAGCGGTGACCCTGCCGACCTCCACCGTCGCCGTCGCGTTTGTCGCAGCTCCGACCTGAAATTCCCCGAGAAGAGTTACACGTCGGTCCTGACGCTACGCGCGGGGTGGCATCGCTTACAGAGGCAAAGACAATTAGACGCAATTTACCGACCTTCTCGTTAACGAGCTGCTGCTGACTGTTCGCGGTCGCGTTCACGGCCTTATTGGGTGTGCCGCGAGCATTTCCGTTTCCCTGGTTCGTCAGCCTCGAGTCGGTCCGATCGGCCGCGTTCGAAGCCGTTTTCGGGTGGACACTCGCGCTGGAGTTCAGCTCGGTCGTCGGCGTCGCGTCCGACGCATCGCATCCCGGCAGAGGGGGCGCGGTTTGACCGGGGGTCGGCGTTATGGGCTTTCCGCCCTTTATCAGCTCGACTATCTCGTCCGCTTCCCTCGACAGATCGCCGTCCGGCCTGAAAGGGTTGTCCCAACCGCTATCAGTGCTGAAACGAGAGAAGGATACACGTGAAATTATCGCCTGGATCAACCGCTGTGTTGTACATTGTACAGTGGCTTACAGCGAAGGAGCGTGTGGACGAAGCTTTCGTTGGGAAAGAAGTTTGTCGATGGCGAGCGATACCGCGCATTTAATAACTATTTTGAAGTAAATCTGATATGTATCGAAAGAAAAATTCGACGACAAACGAAGAGAAGTTGTCGTGAAGAGAGAAAGAGCGGGTCCATTGCCCGTTGCCGCTCTCCGACAAGCGTGACATTAGCTTTGGCAATGAATCGCGGACCTAATTACGGTCCGCGCGAGCGGATGTTATATGCGGCGACTGCATCGGAGCAGTCACAACGTGCCTCTTGCGCGGACTTTAAATGCCAAAGAGAGGGCAAAGAGCCATTGATTTTCTTTCAGTTACATCGCGCTCGCTATCTGGTTGTCGCGAATAAAGAGAATGAAGACGACGCGGAGAAACGATCCCGCGGAGCTGCTGTGAAAAGGGCGAGAGGCTAAATTTGTCAGAGACGAAGAGGAAGGCTCGATAGAAAACAAAATGAGAAGAAATCGACGCCACGCTCGTCCTGGGAGATTCCAATTTCCCATCGAATTACCGCCGTGTCGTCTCTATTACTCGTCACCAGGCGATAACCGCGTAGGCGGTGATCGAAGACGAGGAACGCCCTGGAAATTGCCATCGATACTGCGGAAACGGGAGAGAAGATGAAATGGAATGTGTAGAGTTTATTCAATCTCGGTGACTCTCCGCTAAATCGCCGTTGATAAACTGCATTGCAAAGACAGAAAGAGAGAAGGGCGAAGCTACAAATGCAAGAAAAATAAGAAGACGAAGACTGAGAAACCCGGAATGCCGAAAGGGCGATCCTTCGAGCGAGTTCTTGGAAGGAACGGAGAACGAGGCCGCGTCCCTGAGATCTTCCCTCGGAGAATTTCAAGAGAGGAACGCGGAGAGAGCGAGCGGAGAGAGAATGAGAAAGACAGAGGTCGATGACAGCTGGAAAAGTTCTGCTCGGAAAAGCTGTTGGCGCGCGGCCAGCGGGTCCGCTAATAACGAGCCCGGTGTTACGAAATTGTGACGACACGCGTGGCCGACTTTTGGACGTTCTCCAAAGGAAGCTGCATTCCGCCGGACGACGCGCAGCGGTAAACCACGTTCGACATCATCGGGAGCGTTGTTATCCCGCGTTACCGCATTGACGGTACGCCGATGATCGGTGGAAACCTGATAGGATTTCCCTTCGAGTCGTTGTTTCATTTTTTTTCTCGCTCACTCTCGCAACGATTCGACAAACGCGATCGATACAAAGATACTTTACAACCGCCTCCCATCTGCTTGGCTCTCTCGGAGCGTCGTTATCTCGACGTGCGGCCAACGACGTCCCCCGTGAATCGCTCCGGGATCAGCTCGAGAGGGCGAGGCGGTTGGTCGGGGGTGTGCGACCGGGGGGTGAATCCGAGTGAAGCGCTCGCGTATGAGAAGGAGAGTACTTGGCCGGAAAAATCTTGCCGACGCGACGTGTGAGCACGTTTTTTTATCGCGAACATCCGCGGCGATGAATACACGCAGGTCGTCCGAGGGTCGACCACCCTTCACCGCGATGCTGGATTCACATAGATACCGAAATTTCGCTCTCGCGAGCTTTTAATCATCGCGCGTCGTCCGAAGGTTACCGTTTCTTCAGCGTTACCTTTCGCCACCAACCGCGTCCTTGGGCACCTTGACCATGTAGTACACGTGACCGCCGTGAGTCGTGGTCATTTTGACCCATCGAGTCACCGCTTCAATTCTCGTGCGCGCGATCCACGGCGATGAAACGCGGAAGAGACGCGATGACGAGGTACACCCACGAGAGGACCTTCCTCCTCGCTTCGTGTGCGAGACCTACGCCTCTCTTGCTCTCGCTCCGCTCGACGCGTTCCACACCACGCTAAGCGGGAGGGCGAGAGGCGCGAGCGCGCGCGCGCTGTTGCTCTCGTTATTTCAGGACGACGTTATTTCAGGCGGTCTCGTATTTTCGCCAAGTCCCATGCCGCGAGCGGCCGTACATTTTTATGCGAGCGGAAAAAACTCGCCGGGAGGAACGAGGGAGCCGTGCACGCCTCCTTCGCGTTTGTCGGATTTACTCGTCGCGAATCCGCAATCCGTCGCGGGAGCCGGATACGTCGGGTGGGAAAAATTGCGAGCTTCCTTGCGGCGCGGATCGATTCGTTCCCAATCGCGCACCCAATTGTCACGGCTCAGGGAACGGCCGGTCCTCTGTGGAAGCGAATACGATATATTCGGACGTACGTTACTCTACTGTGTGCGCGCGGTTTATTGATTCCCCTTTCCGGCGCGAAGCTTCCGCGTTCGGTCAAGCTGCGACGTGGGATCGCGCCGTGCGTCTTCAGGGTGTCTAGCGATCAGAGATAATAAATTTTCATGATATTTCCATGACTTCCAGATGAGAATTCTCAATTTTTTCATGATCGCACTTATGATTTTTAAAGATTGTACAAAATTTTCCGCCCAAATAGGAATAAATTTTTGTTTCAATCACATACCGGGAGTAATTCTCACTGTTTTCCGCCATTGATCTTATTGTTTTCACGGACACTAAAGCGAAGTTCACCGACCGTACTTCTAACGTATCCGGCATCCCGAGATCACATAAATCTTATCGAATCAATCGTTTGTTCCATATAGTTCCGTGATATTTCACGTGGAAAAAAAATTCCCCGATTTTTTCCCACGACCTCCATTATTTCCACGATCGCTAGACACCCTGGTTTTTTCCGGGATAAAGGATACGAGCGGTTGTTGGGAGAGAAATTTTTTTTATGGTACATTCTACGGGTCACGTTTTACGATGACACTTATTTTTGGCTTTACTTTAAACGCGACGCTCGTGCTCCTTGTCTATGCGAAATCCAACGAGGATTACGTATACGCGACACGCGACGCGCGTTCCGGCGGAACGGAAGTCGACACGCCGCTGCTAATTACTCGCGAGTGGACGCGAAAACGCTTTTGAGTATCGCGAGTGCGATCGTAATCAACTATTCTCGCACGCGTGACGTAACCCGAGGGAACGAGGGAGAAAACGGCCCGAGACCGGCGATAATCAACATTGTTCAAACTGACGTTGAAACTGCACTCCACTCTGTGAATTCGTCCTGCGACGTAAAAATACATTCGCTTCGTCCTGGTCCATAGATCGACAACGCGGCCGAGCGAGAGTAGATCGCGTCTCGCTCCCGCGGAAGTGCATCGTTATCAATAATTACATCGAGCCCCTCTCTCCCTCCCCCAGTTTTAATTCACGGTCAATCCTATTTCGATGGTCCTTCCCCGCGTGATTCGACGCTCGACGACTACCCCAACATCGCGCGGTGGCTCTAACGGATTTCTCGTTGGAAAAGAGACCAGGTGCGACGGAGATCCCCGCGTCCTTGACGCCGGCGCGCAGCGACGCACCCTCCTCTGCTCGATGCACCACCCCTCCCGTGAAGCGAGGAGGGACGCAACACGCGGGTTATGTAGGTCACGGCTCCTCGGTTCGCACGATCCGCGTACGCGCGTGTGTGTGCGTCTGTATAAGGGCCGAAGGGGATGCGGGAAGGACGAAGATGCAACACGGAACGTGCCATCGCCCGTATATGGGAAGTCGCGGGCGTGGAATGTCGCGAGGGACCGTCGGCGCACGAATCCAACGAATGGAGCGAAAATTAAAGCCTCCCTCGGTGCCTCGCGCGTGACGTTTTGAAAAAAAAAACGAGATACGTTCGTTCCGACACGAAGCGGAAATAGCGGTTCGCATCACGCGCTTCATTATTGTCGAGCACTCGCTTTCGCGTCAATGGCCAAGGTCGTTACCACCGCGACTCGCGCCCCGGTGCAACCGCGTACTTCCTCGTCGGCGGAAATTCGCGATCATCGGTTTCCCGCTCCCCGTGTACGAAGGGGGTGAGCTTATTCTACCGTCGTCGGTGCGGATTCGCACGCGAGTATCTGCGAGAGCGAAGAGAGAGGGTTCGGAGTCGACGCTCGCGCGTCATCCGCGGGGAGAGCACTTCCGCGCGCGTGAGTACATGCGTCACACACTCCACCCGGCGTACGACGACCCTTCGAGGGTTCGCGCGACTATGGCGTCGGGCGGCACGAGATGTAACGCGACGGAACGACCGATGATGACTGCGTTCGCCGATGCAGCCGGCACGACTGGTGGATGTGTGGCGGCTTACACCGCGCCTCCGCCCGTGCGTCCACCCACGCTATATCGATCTTCCGTGCTACACTCTCGATTCGCGCGCGCGGCGGCGGCGGCGGTTCCGTGCCGTGCCGCGCGCTCCGCTCCGCGTCTCTCGTGTCGCGAAGACGAGAGGAGAGCGACGACGGGTCTTTGTGGACGAAGCGAGAGAGAGAGAGAGAGAGAGAGAGAGAGAGAGAGAGAGAGAGAGAGAGAGAGAGAGAGAGAGAGTCGACCGCGCTCGTGGAAGCGTTCGACGTCGATGGAGCGGCCAGCGATTGCGAAGTGGGTTAACTGCAATTTGTCGAGCGACGTGAGCGACGAATATCGAAAACTTCCGGTCGGCTCACGGCGTCTTCCGCGATGACGCGCGTGGAGCTCGCGCGGGGAGGACGTTCGCGAGGAGGGCCGTCGTGATGGAAGACGTCGGTTAATTTTCGTTCCGTTCAGCCCGGAGGGGCGTGTCGAGGTTCGATCTGGAGAGCTTCGGCGTTTGGGTGGAGTCGACGAGAGTATATAGACGATCGAATGCCAAAAGTCGTTCTCCGTTGCGCGCGCGCGCGCGCACGATTCACCTGTTGGTACCGTAAGCATTTCTTTCCTCCTCTTCTCTTCTTCTCTCTTCCGCAGCGCCGTTGCTCACGCACGCTCCCCCGCAATGGATGCCGAAAAATAACCGGGAAAGTCAATTACCTGATTTGCGTGTGGTACAATGCGGGGGTGGTGTGTTCGGTGTGAGCGGTGAGCAGTTCCGCCGGGCTGGTGGCCATCGCGTCAATCAGGTGACCCGTCGGTATGGACGGCTCCAACAGAAGAACGCCTGGCGTCGCTGGCGACGGTGCCGGCTCGAGCAGCGATACCCGCACTCTTTCCCTCCCTTCGCTGAAAGCAATCGATTGGAAACGTTAAAGCGGCCGATCGGTTTCGATCGTCGGGATCGTGTTTGCGTCGCGGTACGCGGGTCGATGATTACGACCGCGAAAAAAAAATTAAATTTCGTTTCATTTACGATTTCAATGTCGGCGTCGAATGCGGGTTGCCGACAACTTCGAAGTAAACTCGACCTTGATAAGACGTTCGATCATACCCTCGTCAACGTCGCGTCGATAGCGCTCTCGTCGATTTTTTCACAACTGCGCACCGAGTTACCAATTTCGCCGTTATCGCGAGTATCGGCGACGAGATGTAGCCGTCGGGGCGCGCGTGCAGGGGCATCGATCCGGACGTCGCGGCGCCGCGAGCCACCCTCTGCGTATCTCCGCACACACAGCCGACCGAAGACCGACCCCGCGCTTTGTCGAACCCTTCGTTCCTGGCTGAATTTTCCTCCCATCGCGGATTTCACCCCCTTGACCCACATACACCCCCAAGAACTTTTATGGACAAGGAATGGGATAACGTTCGTGACTCGTAGGGTGTTACACGGAGACAATCTCCGGTCTCGTTGTTGGAGAGGGGGGGATACCCGAGCATGTGGGACGATTTGTCCTGCGTGAATCGAGCTGTCGGATTGGCTCGGTTGACATAGGACAGAGCGGTTGCGGTGCTTTAAACGCTACTCCTTGACATTTTGCCAAAAATCGAGATCCCCCTGAAATTGAGCTCTCGACCGTCCTATCTCGTGTATTTTTTCGCGCAGATTCCAAAAACGACGGATTTATTGAGATCTCAATGGAATACCGAAATATCGATGCTTTTTTTTGTGAAAAATAATTCTCTTCTACATGAAATCGCCGATATTTTATATTTCCATTGAGATATGGGTCTAGTAACTGTGCTTTTCGCAATCAGCGCGAAAAAATATATAAGATAGGATAGTCGAACGATCGATTTCGGAGATTTCGATTTTTTTTTCAATTTTTCACAAAAATTGAAATCTCTGTAATCAATCGCTCTACCACCCTATCTTACGTATTCTTTAATGCTGATTCCGAAAATTACATATATATTGAGAAAATCTCGAAGGAAAACCGGGATATCGTCGATTTTGTCTAGTCAAACAATCACTTTTTTGAATCAACTCAACTTTTCTCATAAGTGTAGCATCTCAAGCTCTTTCGACATTGTTCGGCGCATCGCTGAACTATTTATTACACTTTTAAAGCCATCAGGATCGCTTCGAGAATTTTTAAATCACTCCTGTGTGTGTGTGCCGCGATACAAGTGCTACGAGTACTTATATCACTTTAATTTTAGAGCACGTGCGCATTTGACACACAGAGATAGTCCTCGAGTCGCGACACTCTATCATCGTTTCACGCAGCGGCAATTATCGCTCGAGGCGCGATCCAGCTTTCGGTACACACCGAGCGATAAGCGCGACCCGATGCGAGTACACCGCGACACCCGAGTGAAATCGACACTCGTACGGTTATCACGCTCGAGTTTCTGCACGCGTGGATGGTACCGCGACGGGATACGTACGGCCCCCGTGTGGAAACATAATCGACTGACTTGTTTTGCTACGACTCGCGGGCACCGACGAGATCATCAAACTATTATTAGTATACAGGCAAGGCCACCGTCGGTGCCTCCAACCGGTGCGGTAGCAAGTTGCGGAGAGAAAGAGAGAGAAAGAGGGCGGAGTATTTATTATGTCCTACAATCAAAGGATTCCCCGAGGATGACCAGCATGGCATGTATTACAATGAAATTAAATTTGTATCGAGTTGAATGCTGCACTGAGTTTAAAAATAACTTGGTCGATCAGACCAAAATCCTGGAGATGATGATCAAAACGTTTGGTGAAATATGGATCCTCCATCTGTTTGGTCCGACTGACCAATTTTTTGTTAGAATAACTAAACGTTTGATTGAAATAACCCTGAAAACACAATCCAAAAAGTCATCTTGAAGTCATCCGTGGACAGTCTGATGTCTCACTTTTTGTTAATTTAAATTTCATGTTATGCAAAAGATGACTGTTGGATAACTTAACATTTAAATTATCAAAAAGTGAGATATCAGGCTGCCTACGGGTGACTAAAAGACAGCTTTCCGGCTTGCGTTGTCTGGGAATTAAACATTTGGTTAGAATCGTTAGATATTTGCTTCAATCGACCGGTATTTTGATCAGGATAATTAAATTTTGTCATTTTAACCTAATTATTTTTCTCAGTGTATACACGGGAAAAAAAATGTGTAGTAAATTTCGTGACAAGGCCAGTTTCTTGTTACGATTTAAGTAACTTTTACTAAAATTGTAGTTATCGCGTAACAATAAATTGGCCTTGTCTCGCATTTAACCACAAACATTGTAGATGTTTCAATTAATTTTTTTCCGTGTAGATAAAATCGATAACGCGGCAGAGAGTTCACAAGATACTAAAATCCTCACGAAACCCAGATCGACACGAATATCGTGATGAACCGATCTTCTCCAGTCTGCCGCAAGAAAAGTTGCAAAACGCCGTCGAGAGCAAAACGAAGCAAAGGGGGATCGGCTCGAAATAGAAACGAGCGGGGAATGTAGGCAAACGCGTCGACGAACGCCTCCAACACCGCAGCAGGCCTCTTGCACGCTCCAGCGGACATCGACGAAACCCGCAATTCAAGGTCCGCCGCGACTGGACGAACGTGTCGCGCGATACGCCGCGCTTTCCTGCGCTATTCACGGCCTGGGTCTTAAATAAATACGTTTCCGGACAGCAAAGGACATCGAAACCGTCGCGGGGCGCGCGTGAATATTAAGCGGAAGCCGAAAAAACGATAAACGTTCGCGCGCTTCCGGGGCACCTATATTTGCGCGACGACGGACTCTCCAAACATTTCGACGCATCCTCCGCGGTTCCAACAGTCGCACGCAGCCTTGACTCGAGCTTCTGAAAACGCGCCGGTGTATTTTAAATTGCTCCACGCGTGACTGGAGCTTTAATCACTCGTAATGTATGTCGAGACGACGAGATGTCTACGCTCGCCGCGCGTACGACGATCGCTATGTAATACGTATCGAAGGACGACACGTTCCGAAGCACGTACGCGCGCGAGAGTGTCCCTTTTAAAGTCATCGAAGTTTCCGCCGCGGAGGCCGGTCACTCGGCTACGGTATCGGAGGTGATCGGCGTTCCTTACGTAATTCCTCGTCGCGCGCCGCCTCCTGTTTTCCCTCCCTCTCCCTCATTCTTCTTCTGCTCTTGCTTTGCGCCTGTACGTACTCCCGGGGTGTCACGAATTTTATCACTGGCGACTTTTTAAAATATCATCTTTAAACTTACTGATTAATGGTCAATCAATTCTCAGGCTTTCATTAATCAGGACAAACGCTACCGTAGCTAACGAGGGCATCGAAATTAATCGTTCATTGACTGGTATGTTTAAAAAAGACATTTTTTAAAATCACTAGCGACAGAATCCGTGACGCCGAGAGTATGTATGCAGATACACTGAGAAAAATAATTAGGTTCAAATGACGAAACATCTGGTTTGACGCGTCTAATTATAATCAAAATACTGGTCAGTTGAACCAAATATCCAGTTATTCCAACCAAACGCTTAGTTAATCTAAAAAAAAAGTGGTCAATCTAACCATCAAACTGATTGGAGGATCCATATTTCGTCAAATCCTTTGATCTCAAGGATTTTGGTTAGACCGACCCGTTATTTTACTCAGTGTACTTCACTTCCCCCCTTCCGTATAATTACTTAATTCGACCTATCGTCGCTCCTTCATCCATTCTACTCCACGGCGTAGCTTTATTTACGACGTATCGTTAGCGCTTCCTCTATTTTCCCGCGCGACAAAGCGCTCCCGGGGGACCCGCATGCCGCGGCGAAGAATAACCGCTTTATCCGCCCATCTTTCTCTCGCACCCCGCGACCGGTAGATCCAGTCTCGCCGTGCATGCGCGGCCACCGTGAATGGATCTAATCGACGGTGAATTCATCGTCGATGCGTAGTGGAGCGACGGACGGAGCGAAAAACGGAGTGGCTGCGCGAGCGAGAGAGCGACGGAAAATCGGGGCGAACCGCGCGCCAACTAAACGCTCGGGTCCCTCCGCGCGCCTTCTTCTCTGTATACAGCGACATTGTATACGCTACGACAATGTATACGACGAACAGAGTTACGCGCGACGGCAGACTCTCTCGCTTCGGCAATCAATGACGTCACCGACCAGTTCCACGTACACGCGAAGATTCCAGACCTTGAGAGCCGTCGGTGACATCATCGCCGTTGCCCGATTCGCGTCGCGGCTCGGAGAACGCCTCCGTGTCTTTCCCGCGATCGACCGTGCAGTCGCGAAATTCAGCCAGGTGAGTCGTGGGCGGGCACCCTGACGACGCGGGGGGAAAACGCCGGCGAAGAGGTTTTCGAGGGGTCGTTGAACCGGAGCGGGTCGTGCAGTGGTCGATACCGGCGATGGCTCCGGGGGTTTCGCGCGCGCGGGTGTGTGTGGCCATCGGCGCGGCGAACGGGCTTGAAAAATGGAACGGGAGAGGAAATGGTACGTCGCGTTGAAGAGTCGCGCGCGGAAGGACGCACCTATGGTACACCCGTGACGCCGTGCAGCGATGCTATCGGATGGAACGGACGAACACGGAGATCGGCACTCGTTCGTCATGGTTAATCGTGGCGGTCGGGGACAGTCGATAACCGCGCGAATAAAAGCTCTGTAAGATTTTTTTTTCCCACGGCGCTCGAGACTGATGCGGAAGGGGGATAAAAGAGTCGAAAACCACCGGCTCTCCACGGGCGTATCAAGTGATTCGGCGTTATTTCTTCACCCTCCCGCGCGCGGCACGTTAACCCACTTCCTTTTTTACGGGGCGAGAGGAGAAGGGGATCGAATCAGGGGGCGAGTCATCGTTTCGATGGAAGTAGGGTGACATTTATAAACAATGGGTCGATTATGGCAAGCGTCGCGGCGCCGTAGAGTCTGCCGCGTATGGTACAGGCTCGTCGCGCAGCCGATAGGAAGCTCGCGGGACGTCAGGATGATGAGATATGAATTATGCACGGAGAAAAAAAATAGTAGATTTGACTAGTTTGGCGGTCACGGGCGGGAAACGCCGATCTAGTTACTTGAATGAAATAATTTCGTTGTAACGTTTTGAAATTGCTTGACGAAAACGAGCTGTAGTCAAGTCTAACGAATCATTAGTTCAAGTAACATGAAGTAAGATCCATAATAAATTCCTCGTCCAGTATGACAGTATATATTATACGTAAAAAAAAAGAAGCTCCAATAGAACGAATAATTCTTAAAAATGCATTATTAATATTTGCCGAATAATGGCAGGATAAAAAATCCTGAAATAATTTGAATAGATAAATATATCTAAACACCTTGAAGTGAACCAAAATTTCATCATGTTGAAATGTTAATCGGAGTGGGAAGATTAATGAATGAATTGAAAAATATAGCTACCGATATTTAGTCAAATCTCACATTTTTTTCTCCGTATACTTCTGTGCAGTCTCATTAAAATTCGTCGAGTGTTTTAAGCTGCGGTAATTCGACGGACAACGTCTCGACAGAGAATGGGCACGCAGTAATCGAGGGCAACGCGATATCTCGTTGACATTTTTGACGATATCCACGAGATTAATCTTTAAAATTCCGACGAAAATGGAACGCGCCACGGAAAGCGTGAAGCGAGTCGCCCGCTCGGACGAAAATAAGATAATTCCGCCCGGATATCGGCGGCCCGGACGATAAGGCGAAATCTCGCGGTATTTCAAAGTGATTTCGTCGTTACGAAAGATCCTCTTAAAGGTCGATGGCGGGTGGAGGGGTTGGTCCGGAATTGCGTGTCAAGATGGCGCGTATCCATGGCGACGGGCCGAAACCCCCGCTCGGATTCCATTCACGTTCTCTCATCGGAGCGACACATTTTATGCGGCAACCCTCCTCGTCGCGGAGTCTATCCCTCGCTGTACTATCTTCGGATCGGATAGAGTCGGATCGGTTCTATTCGGTCGTCGCGACGACACACGCACACAAACTGCGTCCGGTACAACGCGCGGCGTGCGAGCCAAACGCCTGCAGGTGTTTGCGCGTACGGTGGAATGCGAGAAAAAAGGGGAGACGAGTCGAAATAGATCTTTTAACGAACGCGGGACGATTCCGACGTAACGTTGGGAGCACGCGAGCACGTTGAGAGCATTGTTCACGTGTTGTTCGGCACGTACGACGTAGGAGTAGATTAATGTATCTGAAATTCCGAACGTTCATTTGAGCGAAACATTTGGACTGAGAGATCATGGCCAACGTTGAGTTTATTGATTGTTAGACCCGTACACGGAGAAAAAAATAGTAGGTTTGACTAGTGACGATCACGGGCGGGGGAACGCCGATGAAGTTACTTATACAAAATAAATTGGTTACAATGATTAAAAAATGTTTGACGAAAGCAAGCTGTGATCAATCCTAGCAAATTATTAGTTCGAGTAAATAGATCTGCGTTCTCTCCCGCCCGTGACCGCAAATTTAGTCAAATCTGTCACATTTTTTTTTCAATGTAGACATTTTTGCGAATTGAGCGACTATTGGAAATAACGTAATCAATCGACTCAATAGTGGTTATGGTCTTTCAAAGTCGAAATTTATCGTTTAAAATGAACGTTCGAAACTTCAGGCGCATTGTATCGAATGTATCCAATAATCTTATTGGAACAGAGGGAAAGGCGACCGATGAGCGCAAAGCGAGCATCGAATGCGAAACCGATACCAAACGCGTCGATACGGTCGTGCGATACGTCGGTTAACCGCTCACCGTTATATTACGACTCGCGGAGCAGGCCACTCGCGCGCGCATTGCTACGAAGCAACAGCCGAAATAGGTATTCGTAGCGGTAAAATTCGTCGAACCGAAGATCGTCTAGTCGCGATACAATTGGCCTCGTACTTCGCCCATTCCATCAAAATGCAGAAATTCGTCAGAAACGACGTCGATACGCGATATTCGCGCGCCGCGGAACGCTCGAAATATCGAAACACCTCTCCGGACGAAATTTCACTTCTCACAGAGAGTCAATTCGACGCATACGCGCGCGCACTACACGCCACACGTCCGCGCGTAGCGTACCGCCCGACGGAAGGAATGGAGTCCCGTCCATTTCGAGCTCACTTTCCCTCCTGTATACAAAGTACCCGAGACCTCGATCCGTCGGCACTTTCAGCTTCTATTCGGCTGCGAGTCGCCGACGCGAAGATGACTGCGCGCGCGAGCCTCTCTCGATGGCCGTCATTCTCGCAAAAACCCCGGGCGATCGAAACTCGTACCTGTGTGTGATCGCTCCGATTTCCCGCGGCGATCTCCCTCGAGGACACGCGGGCCCGGTTCGTGCGCACGTAAATCCAGAGAGGAACACTTATCCCGCGCGGGCGCGCGCGCGCGCCTTTTCCTTTCGTTTGTTCACTCGCGCTGCACAGCGCCGCGTACTCCGCACCGCCGTTGTCGCTCGCGAAAAATGCCCGACGCCTCCCTCCTGCTCTTCGAGGGGACTTGCGCGCGCTCTGCACGCACGGGAGGGAGGGAAAGAGAGGGATAGACACGAGGAACGAGCACACATACACACGTGCGCGCGAAGAGGGGAGCGAGAGAGGGAGGAGACAGGGAAACACTCGCGCTGCGCCACGAGCGGAGAACCAACGTCGAGCGAAACCGGGCTCGGCTCGAACTAAAGAGCCCGGACCGCGTTACTACGGGGGCCCGTGGATCATGGATCGTTCGCGGCGCCGCACCACGCCTGCGTTCGTTCCGTCGGTGTACCGAAGGCGGCCGAGCGCGCGATACGATGGGTGAGCGTGCGTGAGAGTGCGTGAGCGGCCCCGGCGCGCGTGTGCGCGAGTGACCGAGCACCTCGCGCCACGGTCGAATCTACCGACCCGATGACGCGCAACCAATGGCGTTTCGCCTTTTTGACCCTGTGTACTGCTATGCCCCGACCAGGTAGACGCGTAACGAGACCTAACCACGAGGAATGGAATGAACGAAAGGGCGGAGTAGAGCCTGCGGTCGGAAACTTCTGTGACCTCTGGCTTCGTCTTTTCCTCGATGTACCGCGCGGTCGCGGGTGGGCGCACTGGACGTTAATTTCCCCTTCGTGCGCGCGCGGCACGCGGGGGAAGAGGGGAATCTGAATTAGATTACCCGCGTCGTTCGTAGTGTGTGGAGACTGGGTCGCGATGTACGGTCCCGTGAATTCCGTCCGTGGGACGAAGGGAAGCGGGACTCGAAATTGTGTTGTGAAGGGGGAGAGAAAAAGGGGCTAGTCGCAGATTCTGTTGCTCGTGGCTTTTAAAAATTTCTCTTCTAAACTATAAGCTCTATAAAATGCTATCACATTCTATAAAGCTACAGTTTTCTTGTATGACTTTATATAGAGCTTACAATTTCATACAGAACAACGCCGTAAACTTGAGTGAAGCGGACAAATTGGCCAGTTGTATGTCTAAACTTATATTAAATCCTTCGCGCCTTCACTGTAACCTTTGAAGGACTGAAACTAGTACTACAATTTCGTCTCGGCAGATGCGCGAAGTCGAATGGGAAAACGATGTTCGGTATTTCGAGAAATAGCGCGCGAGACGTGCCTCGCGAAGAAAGCGTGTAGTAGGAGCGAACTACGGATAAACTGCGTAAGCGTTGCCGAATCTAATTATAGTGTCTCGGGATATGACGCCAGACTGGCTGCAGTCGTGGGACGGAGAGCGATTCGAGTTACACAAAAGCCCGCTATTTTTCCCCAAAGTAAGCGGCGACTCGCGATTCTACGAGTTCGGCGAATACCGAATCCCCGGCGTTCGTGCTTCCACGCAGCGCTTCTTACCCTAATCTTATCCGCGCTCGTCGTTCCCGTAGATAACCTTATTAATATCAACGACTGGCCGATGCGAACCATATAAACTCCGCTCGACGTCGAACCTCGTCGAATCGGTTATCTCGAAGACGAAAGAGGGTCGCGCATACGTTTCGATACATTTGAACGACTTTTATTCGCGGTAAAATGATTAGCCGCACACGGAAAAAAATGATTTTGCAATTTTAACAAAACTAAATTTCGTTCGAGAATTTCTTGTCATCGTGACAAAGATATTACCTGTGGCAGCAAAAGATATGTCCAATAATAACACAAATATTTGTTGGGATATCAATTATTTGTATCGAAAAAAATTGCACTGTGATTGCAGCTGTGCATTTGCTATTATTGAACGTACCTTTTGCTGCTACAGATAATGTTTCTGTTATTATAACAAAAAGTTTCCAGCAAAGCCTACACTGAGAACAATAACCTGATCAATTTACCAACAATTCTGGCCAGTAATGACCAATCAATTCGGTGAAGTATGAATCCTCCATCTGTTTGATCAGACTGATCACTTTTCGGTTAAAATAATTTTGGTTGGAATAATTAAACATTTAGTTGGAATAACCAGATAGTTGGTTCCATTTACTAGTATTTTGCTTAGAATAACTAAACTTGTTTGACCAGATGTGTTTTGTCATTTTAACCAAATAATTTTTCTCAGTGTAGTTTTGCCAAAACTGCGAATCATTTTTTTTCCGTGCATGTATACAATGCAGTCGCGCGGAGCCGAGAGTGGCAGTGACTCCCACCCCCCCTCTCTGTCTCTCTCTCTCGCCTCTGTCCCCGTCCCGTGCAGCGTACGAACGTTGTTTCTCGGCAGAAAAATTCCTTCGGACTCGAGCGCACACCCACGCGCGAACTCGAGCGACCACTCCCCGCGCGCGCCGTTCGAGCGCGAGTCCGTAGCCGCGATGCATGCATTATCGCGCTCTCGAGCCGGTTAATGGGTGGAATCGTGCCTCGAATGTGTAATCGCTCCTCGAGACGCGCATGCTCGAACGCGCACGGTCATTCCAATCATCAAAAAGGTTACCGGGGAAGATTCCTCAACACCGTGGCACTTTTGAAACTCCGCGGAAGTCGCGCAACGATCATTTTTCCTCGTATCGCAAATGTCCGCCTGTCGATCGTACGTCGCACGAAAAAACCCCTTCGAACGAGGTAATCCGCGTGCGCGCGGCGCTCGTACCCTCCAGCGAACACTGACGAAGCTTAACGTCGCGTCGTCACGCAATTTCCCGTTTACACCGCAATTCGTTTCTTCAACGGCGGCCGAGCGTTATCGATCATCGCGCGCGCGCGCGCGCAGCCAATAAACAACGTTAATTTTCATGCACCGATGGGCACCTATAACTCGCGCATCCCGACCGGATATCGCGTTATTTCGGTTCTAGGTGTGGCGAGCAATGACGTCACGGAACAGCACAATTCGCCGTCACGCGAGCAAACGGGGGTGTTTTTCGCGTGTACGTAAATCGGTGTCCGGCGCGCGCGCGCGCGCGCGGCTGCACGCGTGCGATGCAAAACGGTGTGCATTACTCACTCGGTGTCGGGAACGGGTGTCACGGACGCTGGCAGACAGCCATTTTGGTCCAAAAAGTGATTATTTTCCGGCTCCTCCTGGACTGGTGTCTCGTACACGAGAGTCTCTACCATCGATCCTTTGCTAGAGCCAAAGGACACCCTGAAACGAAAGTGTGACTGTGTAGAGTTCGGACCGGGTAGCGCTTACACGAAGGAGCCACCACCGGTTGCCGCGGGAAAACGGAGCGGATCTCTCGTGACGCGCACGCGCACTTCCGTACTTGGATACTCGATATTCCTCGATACGCCGCAACGGGTCGAGAAGGATTTGCGGCAGGATAGAGGCCCCGAGGAACGAAACGTCGAGTGGCACGGCCGCTCACCGAAGACCGTGTTCCGAACTGGTCGGTCGGGACCACGAGAGCAGCTCGTCGAAAGAGCTATCACCTTCGCCGCGGTACGGTTTTTCCTTTTTGTTTTTTATTACAGAGGCTCTCAACCTCGACGAAGTCGCATCCTGTGGAACGCGTCGGTTGCACAACGCGCCCCGCGGCGAGAAGATCGTCGTACAATGTTACTCCTAACGCGCGACTTGCCGGTCAAGCGGTAGAGGAGCATCCCGCTACAAAGTATCGACAACGTCACCGCGTACGTCGTATATAATACGATATATCGGAACGAAGCGTCCGAGTCGTCGGATGGAGGAGACGATCGCGAGAGCGGCGAGAGAATTCGGTTTTGACGTAAAAAAATATACATATTTTTACACTTAATTTTTAATCGGAAAGGCAGAGAGACGCACTTATGCCGAGCAACGAGTGCGAGAGAGATAGTCTCACTAAACTGTGACGTAGCTGCATTTCAAAATATAGTTTTCCAGCCTTGACAAGGTGGACAATGAAAAATGAAAAAATACAGGGTTGATAATTTCGTCCAAATTTGTCGACTGCCGTAAAAGAAATTAACGTTAAACCCGAATATAAGCTCGACGCGTTTGGATTCACCGTCGAGGACCGCGCCTTCACGTCCAGCCACTGTGCGGCGTTCGGAATCACCGAAGCACATCCGACTCCCGTCCGTCGCGGATAATCGGCAGGTAGCCCTCTTCTCCCGGTTTCTTATCGCGTGACGGTACTCAGGGCGAACGACCGATCGTACATACAGCGACTAGACGATCGAAAATCGCGGGAGTGGCGGCGGTTGGTACCCACGCAAAATTAAAATCCCTCGCTGGAGTTCAGATCGCGTTACGGCTGCGGAGGCGTTACCGGAATTGCCCGGAATGAAGCGTACTCGCGCACGCGAGCGACGCACGAGGCGGGGGTGGATGGGAATTCTTACAATTTCCGGGAGTCTCGTCTCGTATCGCGTAAACGCGGCGAAGTGCAGGCCGTTACGAATGACATCGCGGCTTTAGATTCGATCGCGAACGGTACAGCGGTTCGACCGTGATCAGCCGGAAGGCGAGAAATCGGGGTTCGATAGAAATTTCGACTCGTCGATCGCGATTACAGGCCTCGCGGTAGAGATAGGGCGCGCGTGTCCCTTCGAGGGCACTTTGAAAACGAGGGAGAGCGTCCTCGGCCGGGTGATACGAGAAATTGAAACGATCAGACCGAGCCGAAAGATCGTGACCAGGTTTTTCGACCTTGGCAGGCCGCTTTCGAGCGAGAAATCGATCCGAGTTCGCGCTCAAGTCTATCGTATATCGCCAGCGGTGACACAGCTGTGTACCTATGTACGTAGACGGACGAGGGAAAGTGAGATTCGGGGCCAACTAGGTAAGATCCTTTACCAGGCCCGCCGATAAATCTCTACGCAACGCTCCGTACACGGAAAAAAAATAGCAATGATCGCTGTTCAGCCAGCGCTGGTCGAATTTAGCAACGTGAGCGATAATGAATGGCGCACTGGAAAACAAACATTTTTGCGCCGTTCAACTATCGATGCGGTTGAATACGGTGAACCTCGCGGTGTAGTCGTTTCAAGCAGATACTCACTCGTTTCAACTTCAATTTCGTTTTCTCTCTCTTCAATTCTATTTATATTTCCTTACACTCTCGTGGCATTGAAATCGCCGTATTAACTTCACCGATGATTGAATGAAGTAAATTTTGTTTTTCAGTGCGGCAATTGCTCTAGGGATCGCGACTTGTCGAGACAGCAGTCATTAGTACCGTCCAAACAGCAATCATCGCAATTTTTTCTCTCCATGTAGAATATCCATCAGACGAGCATCATCGATGCCCGGTCGGTAATCAACTTCCCGCGGCATCTCTCCTATCCCGTTTCGCGTGGCGGTATCGCGGGAGGAGGTACCGGGCTACCGGGGAAAAAAGATTCCGCGCCGGCACTGTCGGTGAATCTCGCAGCGGCGACGGAGAACGGGTTCCGATCCGGGCTAAAATGCGCATCGACGCGCTGCCGGCATCTGGTGGCGCTTTCCAGGACTTTCGAAGCGTTGCGGGCTGCGCGACTTCCCCCGTTCGCGTTCGCACGGTATCACCGTGCGTCAGAGTCACGTGGTCGCAGTGTACGGCGCACATCACACGGCACCGCGCTCCCGTCCACGTGCCATACGCCATACGTGTCACAGCCTACGCGGTGACGTAACTGCGACCGTCGTGGCGATCGTCCCTCGCTCCTCTCTCTTCCTTCTGTCTTTCCGGCTTCCTTCTTCCTCGCGCGCCGCACAATCGCGGGGCTAATAACGCGACCGGGCGTCGTCGCTCGGACGCGAATTCGCGTCGGTCGCTCTCCCGCGTCGCGCTCGCGTGAGGGTCTCGATTGATCTCCTTCCAATTCTCGCGGACGGAAGTTACGCGTCGGCGGGGCGCGATGGAACTTCACCGCGCGCGCGCTTAATGACGAGAGCATTGAAAATATCCGCCCTCGTTTCTCCTTCGCGCGTTCGCTCGTCGTGATTATTTTCTTTCTCCTCCCGCGAACGCCGCTTCCGGAGTTTCCTAACGCGCGCTCGGGATCGCCGCCAATTGGCCGGGCCGAGGTACGTGTGCTTTCGTTGGACCGCGGCGCTTATTTCGCGGTTCTTTCGCTCGGTGGGTGCGACGCGCGCGACACTCTATTTTCGAGAAGCGAGCGCAAGGTGTCACCGGCTAGACTGGAGTCTCTCGTTGTGCGGCAATTTGCGGGAGAACCCTTTTCTCGAGGTGCTCGAACGTACGCCACGGGGGAGAGAGAAACGGAGTACGCACGAGAGGGGCGCCGGGTGTGGGAAGAGTACGAGAAGTATATCGGGGCGGTGTAGAGGTTGGGCTGGGTCGGGGTCGAGGTCGCCTCGCCAAGCGAGCATCTATCGATCCGTAGACTGATCCTGCTGGGACCTCGCGCGTCACGATCTGATCAGTCGTGCGCGCATACGAATTTCGGCCGCGTTGAAGCGCCCTTTTCTCGGCTCTGGGATATCTCCCATCCATCGTCGCGGATCGCGATTCCATTTGGAAACGCGCGTTTCGATGAAAAATCCATTTCCGACCGGAGTCCCCCTCAAGATTCCCGGTTTCCCAGAATCACCCGACCGCTAGAACACTCCGCAACGGTATGTCGTAAAGGAGCAAAGAGAAATTCGCCGCGTCATTGTCTCGGGAGACTTGCAACGCGATGCAAATCGAGCTCGGCTCGATTCGTGGGACGGTTTCGCAGTTCGGTCGGTCGTGTACGCCGAGAGAAAGTAGCGACGCGCGCACGGTCCACGCTGCTTGCTACGACAATCCGAACCAAATCATTTTCACTTATCGGTCGATGCTCGCTTCGCGTCACGGACGACGCAACGTCGAACGCGCTGCGTGGCGAAGAATCGAAGACGCGGCGGGTATCAGGCGTTCCCATTTTTGGGCGGTTAGATCACATCACTCGATATCGAGGGCTGATAGACTCGCGCATACACGCGTGCGTTTGACGCGTGGGCAGTTTCGCGTCGGTCGTGCTATATTATAGGATCAACGCGAGTAGCGACGCAGTTTCGGCGACAGACTGTGGTGCGTCGCGGGGTGATGACAGTATTTATTTCTGCTCTCGACCTTGCGCGGCTACCGCGTAAATAAATCGATCGTCGGCTCGCGTACTCGTGAAAGAGACGAAGAGAGGCTGGGAAAAATGTCCGATGAAAAATATCAACCGCGAATGCGACTGTCGAGAAAAAGCGCTGAAAAAGTCGAAGTCGAAAGCGAATCGGTATATCACTCGCGAAAATAGACGTGACGCGCGTTGATTTCATTTTGGCAAGACAAGACCGCGAGGACGGTCTCTGGTTAGGATTCGGCGAATGTATTTCGTCATCTCGCGGGGGACGAATAATCCGCGCAGGGCCGACGATCGGAAAGAGGAACGAAGAGGAAAAAACAGACCGACCGCGAGTATTTTTGAACGCACGATTAAAGACGCGCCACGCGCGTATCGAGTTTCGTCGAAGTGCCCGTAACGCGACGCGGCTGACCCTGGCTTACCCCCGCGAGTAAATGTTGTAAAAGGACACCCGTGCTCCGAGTACGCTCGCGCGCGTGCGAGTGTTAATGTCATTTTTGTGGAGCAAATCTTTAATTTTCTTCAAATTTCAACAGGTTTGTATCAATTGCATTGCAAATACGTAGGTATGCCAAACGATCTTTGAACGTTTTGAAAAATATCAAAATAACCCTAGTCGTAAAACTTGTCAAAAAATCATAGCATTACAAGCAAAAATCGCAGCTCAATGGAATTTCGCATACTCGCACGGAAACGCCTCTATTTATTTCGAAATTTGAAAACGCGAACAAGTTAATTCACACTTTTTTCAAACAAATCATTTTTAAATCCCTTTTTTTTCGAGTCTCGGGCCTTTCGAGAAATATTCTTTGCAGTCATCGAATAAAAAAAAAACGGTCACCTCGTTGACGAATCAGCACTCGAGGTACACTCGCCGGCTTCTTCGGATCAGGCGCCCCACGCGGGGCGACGGCTTTCGAAAGGCGTACTCGAGTGCGCGGTTCGTTTATCGAATAATTCAGTCTGACGTAATCCCCGCGAACGAATGCACGCGGCCGCTCGAGATTCCCCGCGAGACGCGCTCGGAATTCGAGAGGCGGCGTTGATTTAACGTCGGGTCGGTCAATTTTAGAATGAGTCTCGCCGCGAGGTGCCGTCGCGAGTGCTTTGCGCGCACCTTGACAATGACAACGACTCGCGGCTTTCTGATGCGCGAGCGGAGGTGTGATTCTTGTTCTTCGCTTCGTATAAATGGAAAATTTGCGCGGCGAGATGCTTTAAGCAGCCGCTAAATATAATGGAAACAAATCGGAATCAAAGACTACCGGAAAAAGAGAGCCGGAAAAGGGAATGTGGATCATACGAGATGAAGAATACAGCGGCGCTCTCGGAAATTCTACGCGTTGCATCCACGACGCGTCTGGCTGGCGTTGAGACGAACGATGGAAACTTTCGCTTTGTCTCGGGTTGACGCGGGAGGACGAGGGTTACGCGTATCCGATTTAATCCGATTTAAAATACGAAATCGGAGCCGAATCGCGTCTGCGGTTTATCTGTACACGGGACAAAATTGTGACGTTTTGAATTTACACAGTTAAAGTTGTAACTTCTGGTACCTAAATGCAACTGAACTCTGTGTACAATTAATTACTCGACATGTAAACTGTATCCGACTCTGTTGCAAATTTTACATTTCCCTGGTAACTTGTACACTTTTCTGCCGTTGATTTAACGTTGCTCTGTGTCATTCGCACACCGAGAGAAATAATTGCTGGTGTAAGAAATATTTCTTGAGCCAATTCCGCGCAAGAAAAAACAATTACTCGCGCCTGTCAAACATATTCTCGCACGAAGAAAACCACGGCTAAATCCTGGAAAAAATTGCATTATATTTTTAGCATTAGAAATTATTTATCTCGGCACATAGTGAGCGCACTTCGGACTGTGGAACAATTTGCAGCAATTGATGCATTGTTTACATCAACTTCTTTTTTTTCCCGCGCATCGTTTCAACACAATCGGACGAATAACGGAACTTTCGAAGGACTATAGCACGCGAGATAAACCCTCTAGGTACACCTGTGGATCCCGATTTGTCGCCCCGTTCACCAACCTTTTGAGACTCGCGTGCTTCGGCCCGTTGAAGATCTTGCTCTTCTTCTCGCTGCCGACGGTGCTCGCGTCGCTTCCGATGCTGTGGAGGCTGTCGTCCTTGACGACTCTGGAGGCCTGAAGGGTCGACTTTCTCTGCGCGGTGCCGTTGTGCTTCGGGCTCCCGGCGGCTACCGGACCGCCGTTCTGCCGCGGATCCTGATTCTGCGGCGCGTCCTCGTGGATTCGGTCGCACGAGCCATCCCCGATCTTCGTGGAGATCGCGGCGATCATCACTCTATTCGTCTCCGCGATCTTCGGCGAGGAGGAATTTTCTTGGACCGGCGCGTCGCTTCGTACCTGATGTCTGGTTATCCGGTAATTCCGTGCGGTGGTTCCCGGCGGGGGTTTGTCCTCCGTCGGTAGCATGTACGACAACATTACGATTCACGGATTTACCTGAAAGAGAGAGAGAGAGATAAGCTCGTCGGAGATCGACAGTGGAATCGTAATCCGCGTACAATGTGGACGGAAAGACTGGTACCGGTAAATTTTACAGTATTTACAATAACAAGAAAAGGTAATGACGGTTTTCAGATGTTTTTACAGTGCGGTGCGGTAATTTTTCTGTTGAAAAAATTAAATCGTCATGGTTCGCATCGTGGTTTACCACAGTTTCTGAGGAAAAATTGTTCTCCAGCACGACAGAAACATCGCACCTTTACAGTAAACACGGTACAATTTACCGGTTCCAGTCTTTCCGCGTGCGCGTGGAATTTCGGAAAAGCAAAAGAAGAAGAACGCGCCGCGCAGGTGTACCGTGGAGAATATCAATAGCCGCGAACCGACGCGACGACCCGTTCCCTCGTCTCATTCGTAATCGACGTATGCGTTTATTTGCGCGAGCGGTAAGACGGTGGCTCACCTCTCTCGCGCGCGCGACACACTCGTTGATATACCTATATTTATTACGCGCGACGCAAAACGAACGCGACGAAGACGCCGCTCGTCACGATCCGGCGCGGATCGGTCGATGTGGTCGCATCTGCATTCACGCGACGTATAGGTACATATCACCTTACGGGGCCGGGCTTCCCTGCAGCGTGCCGAACGTCGGACGCGCGCTGTAGGTACGCAGCGCACTCGCGGAGACGATTCGCGCGCGACGGAGCGTTCACCAGGAGGACGCCAGGCCGCAACTGGCCGAGGGACCGCGCGCCGCACGGGCAACCGCGACGCCGAACCGATCCAAAGGTTATACCCGAACGGCCGACTCGGAGCAGCGGCTACACACCTATACGTACACCTACTCCGCTGTACGCTACCGCAACGCTGTACCGCGCGTATATATCTCGGTTGTCGGTATAGGTATACGGGCAATACAGAGCGTGTCGAGGGTCTCGTATATATAGTGGGTGTATACCTAACGTACGGCTCTACTCGGATCGGCTGGATGACGCGACTTCGTCACCTCCGCATCGGGAAATACCAACATTTTCGCGCGCGCGCGCTGTCAAAACAGTTTTGCTCGAGAATTGGGTCGCGCGACGGAAGAGTGCGGAACGAATGAGCCGCGGCGGGACTGCGATTATTGCGCGGCGCGGCATTGATACCCGACTTCGGAGGAGGTGCTTGTTCGCGATAATATAAGTGGCGATGGTAGACGCGAACGCGTTGCCATATTATGCGGTACGTATTCGCTCGGCGACACGGCGCGAAATTACCGTCGCGCGCTGATATCACGCGGAGAGCGATTACGCGATCGTACCCCCTCCTCGATCGTTAATGCGCACCGCTGATATGAGTGCAGCAGCAGTGACCGGATGCAGCGTACATACTGAGAGAAATAATTGCTGGTGTGAAAAGAAAAATGTCTCGCGAGAACATTATGATCTTGCACATTTTTTGGAATAGAGATTTTCGATCGAAGAGAACACGTATTCTTGATCCAAGAGTAGATATCTACTTTTGTCGGAACGAGATATTCTTTCTACGCGCGCAAAAAAAAACAATTTCGTACTCGAGCTCGTCAAATATTTTCTCGCACGAGGAAAAACACGACTCGATCCTGGAAATTACATCGTGTTCTCGATCGAAGAAAACATTTGTTGGCACAAGCAATTATAAGTCTCAGTGTGGAAACGGAAAGGTTTCTCGATTTTTTACGGCGAGCGAATCCAGACGTGGCTCACCTTCGCCCGGGAGAGTCGTCGAAGGATGCACCGACGAGTTCAGGCGATGGAACGGCATCGGGACGGTCTGAAACAGAATTTGCGAAGGGATGATACTCACGATCGTTCCTTCCGGGGAGCGTTTAGCCGTAAGAGTTGGATTTTTTTGTTGAAAGAAACTCGCGAAGACCTCTGCCCCCGCGTGCGCTCGTCGGCCCCGCTCTCTCGGGAGATCGCATCGCGCGCTGGCGCACTGAAAAGCCCATTATGCGGTCTAACGAAGAACTCGCGCGCGTGTACACATCGTCCGCGCGGGCTGCCGGCGACTAGGCGCTCTTCTGTGCGACGCGAACTCTATCGTCGCGGTGAATGGGCGGGTGTTTTCGCAGACGGCGCGAAGAAAAGCGTTCGCGGCGTCGCGACGATTTTTTTATGGGGTCGGCCGCGCGCATTTCGGTTGTACGCTCGCCCACGCTTGATGGATGACCGCGGAAAGGAGAGGAACACGACCGAAGAAGCGACTGTGGGCGAGGAGCGAAAGTTGGAAGAAGTGGGAGAGCCTTCGTTCAAGGACGCGTGGTTTGAGTGCGAATGCTAATAAAAAAAATGAGTTTATTTATTAAGATGAAAACAAAAACTGAAATTTGCTTAATAAATCCGTTATTTTCCGAATCAGTACGAAACAATACATAATAATGGTCGAGCGATCGATTCCAGAGATTTCGATTTTCGCGAAAAATTGAAAAAAAAATGTCAAGGACGGAAATCGAAATTTCTGGAATCAATCGCTCGACCACCGTCTTGTGTACTTTTTCGCGCTGATTACGAAAAACACGGTTATCGGGTCTATATCTCAATGGAAATATGGGATACCTGTTATTTAAATGTACGAGACAATTATTTTTCCATACAAAATCGACAATATCTCGGCCTTTCCTTGAGATTTCCTCAACAAAAAAATCCATAATTTTCGCAATCAGTACAAAAAAAAATACAAGACATAGGGTGGTCGAGAGAGTCTGATTCTGGCAAAAATATCGCGAGGTAAGTACTTCGTATATTTTCCATTGTCTCGGCGTAACGCGACTCTCACACGTCGCCGATTCGACGATAACCCTAATTGATACGTGACGCGCGTCAAAACGAACCGCGACGAGAAGGGCCGGCGCATCCGGCGCGAATAACGTTACTTTTCGTGGAAGACTTCCGGCGCGCGCCTTCGTCCGGCGTGACTTCCTGTTAACTGTCGATCGGCTCTGTTTGGAGATACAGCCGTCGCGCGACACACACGCTACGGATGATAGGTGCGACGGAAATCTCGGTTCGGTGAACTCGAGAGACGAGCGACGATCTCGTCCGTTCGTCGCGGCGTTGATTTCGATCGCATCGCCCGTTTACCGAAGTGCGAATTATCGCGCGGACGCTTCTCTCCCGGCGGAACGAAGGCGACGACGATGGCGAATAGAGGGAACGCGAGGCGATCGGCGACGGCGGATTCGCTTTGCGGGAAGCCGCGACGCGACGCCGTAATGCTAGAGTCGGCGATGGTAACCGGGGGTCCGGGTATCCCGAGGTATAACCGTAGACCGTGACGCGAGACGCGGCAGATTATACGGTCGCGCAAAGCACTGGACGCCCGACGAGCGAGAGGCGTCTCAGAAACGTCGCGGAGCGATCGGATATCGGATATATCTGGAACGATCCAAGAGCGCCTTTCTTCTCGCGCGCGGACCCAGCGACGACTAGCCGAGATTTATACGAACGCGTGTACGTCTCGCTCTTCCGCACTGTAATCTCAAAGGAACCCAATCGAAATTTTAGAGCACGGAAAAGAAATGAATTATATATTAATATCAACCAAGTTTGTGGTATGATGTGGGACAAGGCCGATTCATCGTTGCGATAGCTACAATTTTAGTAAAAATTACAGCAAACGCTTGAAACTTCTACAAGTTTTACTCTAATTTTTATTAAAATTGTTGTCATCATAACGGGAAATCGGACTTGACCCGAAATTTACCATAAATGTTTGTTCCGTTTACTTTGACCCCTCTAATTATACTCCATTCGGCCTACTATTACCCTACTCAGCCTACAAATTCCTATTTTGAACCTAAAGTTGGTGAAATGTTTACTAACGGACCATTTTAGGCTCGATACAGGGTTCCAATGCTATGGAAAATCGACCTATTGTAAGCCTAAAAGAGTTGCTCTAAAATTTTGACTCAGGAACGCATCGCAATATTGACGATTTTTCAGAGAACACTATATGCGACCAGTAAAATTGTCTGAAAATTCCAAGTCGTCGAGACTCCCCGACCGACGGACACTGTGGAAGCGGAAGGGGAGGGCCGTATTCGCGTGTCCGCGTGCTAACGCGGCACGCGACATCGCCGACCTCGCCAAAGCCGCCAGGCTCGACCGGAAGACCGCGACCCTACTTTTCCCACGATCCGCTGCATTCTTTTCGCTCGTTATACGCGAGTTCGTCGGCCACATTTCCGCAAATATATTTCGGTCGGACGCGTGTAGGATGTTATTGTTTATTATTGCTGTTATTTGCGCGCGCGACTGTCAAATCAATTACAGGGTGCAATTTGGATTTGCACGCTTTTCTTTTTCACTGATACACAGAGAAAAAGAAATCAGTTGGATCTACTGAAAATTACTTGCGGGGTCGCGAGTAATTATTTCTCAGCATCGATTTGATCTCTCTTTTCTCAGATATTTCTTCCCTGAAATCACATACTACTTCGCATAATTGTAAGGAAGAGATATCTAATTGACGTACACAAAAATTGCATTGATGTAAATAAATAATTACTCGCGACCCCGCAAGTGAATTTCAGTAGATTCAATTAATTCTTTTTGTAGTGGAGTGGTGTCTACTCTGTGTGGTGTTTCTTCATCAGAGGTATACACCGAGAAAAATAACCTGGTTAATCTAACTAAAATCCTGGAGACCATGCGATCAAATCGTTTGGTTAAACATGGATCCTCCATCTGTTTGATTAGACTGACCATTTTCTGATTAGAATAATTGGACATGCAGTTGGAATAACTTAATATTTGGTTCAACCTATCCAGTAGGTATTTTGGTTCGAATAACTAAATTCATTTAACCAAATGCGTGTTGTTATTTCAACCGAGTTATTTTTCTCAGCGTACTTATAGATATTTATGGGGAAGATAAGAAGGCATTTCACGACCGGCTAAACGCGCAATATAGCGCCGCGATTTGAGCTGTTCCGCGAACGCGCGCGCGCGAAGGTGACCGAGTAGAGAGTTGAGTTATTTCGATCTCGCGCTGGACGCGTAGGGTCAGCGTACCGAGACAATTTCCCGAACGCACCGAGCGCGTCTCGTCGTCGACCGACTGATTTAGAGAAGCGCGAGCAAAACGAGCAGAGCGGAGCGCGCGAACCTTGCGCGCACCTCTTCGCGTCTTGCTAGCGCCTTTCGACCGCGCGAAAAAACAAGAACCCGTGAGGCACGTTGGCACACGGGTTACAGAACTGGACTGCGAGGATTCGTCCTGCCGATTTTAGCTGCAAATGACGATCGTATTATATTTGAACTTTCCTCCGGCGCGAGATCGAATAATCGGTCGGATCGCGACGGAAATGACCGATCCCTCGGCGTAACGAGCCCGCCGTCGATGCACCGGCCGCACGGACTCGTTCAAGTTCACAACGGGTCGTTATCCCCCGCGCACCTGCGATCGGGCGCACACCCGTGCACCTGGGAACAAACTCTGACGAACCGAGACGGCAGAGTTGCAGGCGCCACCCACGCCCGACTCTCGTATCGCGGATTTGTTTCTCGGCGTGATTATTGGGGCGCGTAACGCGGGGAAGCCGCGTCGGTGTTTCGAGTTACAAAGGTCAACCGGTCACGTTTTTCCGGTACCCTCGCATCCGGCTGGCTCGCGTCTCGAATTTTACGGGGTAGTGGACGGGCTCGGCGTGACGTAATTCGCAGTGAGATTGGCAGGGTGAGACGCGGAGGAGAGCGGGCGACGGTTGTGCCGCGGGAAATTTCCTCGACCACTTATTTCGCGACGACGACCGGCTCGAAAGTGGCGTCGTCGTCCGCTTTCGGAGCGCGGCTCCTTCGACGCGATTCGTCCGTCGCGGAGGTACGATTCGAGGGAATCGTTTGCGGCGATTGCCTGTTACAATGTCATCGGGTGGCGGTATAAAGGAAAATAAGACTGTTTTAGTTCAGCGAAACGCCCATAAATGAAACAGCTTATAAACTAGGCGACACCGGGAACCATGCAAAATCCGAAAAATCATAGATTGACAAAACAGTTTATTTGTAATTAATAAATGTTTGTCCGAATATAAGGAAATAAACATTTTATCGAATCAAATAAATATTCGTAAACTATTACAATATTTATTTGAAACAGTTAAATCCTTTGAAGCAACCATTAGAATGAAACAAACATTTCAATAATTAAGATAATATATTTTCTCGTTCTAACGGAATATTAATTTCGCCGTATTCGAAATTATATTTATTAATTATTAACAAATTGTTTTTTCGGCTTAAGAAACGCAAAGGAAACATTTTAACGATTAACACATAATATATTTTCTCGTCCTTACGAAATATTTACTTCGCTATATTTGAAACGACATTTACTTATGTGCTATTAATAAATTAGTTTCTCAATGTGAGAAACACGATGGAAACTCTAGTTTACAGTCAATTGTCCCATCAAGCCGACTTTTTCCAAAGCCATTGACGCCGCCGAAATCGCGAGCGGACACACGTAATAACAAACGCACTCCACATTGCAACAAGGCGCGCACGTGTGCGTGCGTATGAAAACCGGCGAGAGAAAGACGAGGGAGAGCAAGCGTGCCGTCTCTACAGTGGCCCGCGAGAAATCGATGCGACGCGTGCGCAAGAACACCCCGTCATGCGGTACCGAGTCACCCTCCGCGTACGCCTCGTCCGACTCGCGTGATATCATTGCCGTTTCGCCCTCGTGCTCCACCGAGGGAACTCTGAACGAAATATATGTCGGAGGAGAGCGGGCGATGTGGTAAAATCGAGGGGCAGCGATTGTACGCGTGCACGGTATCGTTCTCGGATTGGTAGTGGTGCGTCTAGACGCAGACAGGTCTCGAGGATAACGCGCGATGATTTAAGCGGGCCTGGACCACCACTAGTTTCCCCTTTTAGACAAATATGGAAGAGCAACTAAAATTGGTTTCACAATTTTTTTTTTTAATTAGAACGAAAATAATAAAGCGAAGGCACTCTTTTCGTGTATAAATATGCAGACCGAATTTATTTCCTGAAGTCATAACCACCGTGCAAGGGTTGCGAAATCGTAAGATGATAAAACTACCGCTAGCAGACAATCCGATACACGACGGCGGACATATGTGGTTATGATAACAATATATTTTTATTAATTCGCGTCGTAACCCGAGCCAATTCTATTTCAGTAAATGTAATACGGCATGGAGATTTCGGGGGAAAAAATCACTTAGCGGGAATGAGTAATTGCGGAGAAACCGGTGAAACGAATTTCCCAAATATAGCGAGAATTTTCCGTAAACAAAATTGGTTAGAAAATGTGGGGCTGTACGGGACTCTTGCGCGATTGGAGGAAAGCTGGTTCCAAAGGGCCAGAAAATCCGAATTCCCTGCTGTCGCCCAAGCCCGGTTAAACGCGGCGTATTTAACGCGTTCCGGCAACGCGACGACTCGGGGACGGGCGGCACGACGTCGCGCGAGAGAAAACGAAATGACGGAAACAAAGAACCATTCTCTTCCTCCCGGCGGCGTAACGGGACGTGCGGATGGAAAGTAGGCATTGTCGTAACCGTTAACACGCGTCAGTGCGAAATGTCACGGCGAGTGAGATCGCGTGGGAGGCACGGGAATCCTCCCTGGCGGCTACGCGGCGATATTCGCGCGGAGACGTCGCGCTTTCGCAGTATCGTTTTACGAGAGGCGTCTCAGTCGTTGCGCGTCCGAAATGTCGACGGGGTGCGCGCGACAGACGGCTGCCGTTTTTCGACGAACAAAACGCGATCGCCCTTCCTCGAACGCGTCTCTCCGGGGACACGAAGGAGATAACGAGGTGCGGTGCGTTTGATCGAAACGAGCCACCGAATTATCGAGAGCTCGCGAGGGGTAGAGCTGCCTGGTACGGATGCGTGGTCGCGGCTGAGGCTATAGGGTGCGCGAGGGATGTGAAGAGAGAGAGAGAAAAAAAGCGGAGAAGTGGAGAGAAAGAGAAACGAAAGGGCGTATGAAAATCTCTCTCGAATGTTTACACGGTCGGGACGTCGCGTTGGTCTTTCTTTTCCTTTTCACGCTCTCTTTACCTCCTCCCCTCCGACGTCTGCCGTCGAAGTCAACCCTGGGGAGGAGTCGATAAAATTCTCTTCCTTCTTTATTTCGCTCGAACGAGAAGGGCTCGCCTCGTAAATTCGTGCGAAATACAGCGTCGAGATGGAAGAGCGTCGCGAGTAATCGCGCGCGTCTCCTCGCACGCCGCTTCCGCTCGTCCGGTATGTCACGCGCGCGTGCTACGACCACACGTGTTTTGATTTAATTCGAACCACGTGCGCGGTCGACACGCGAAGTTAGTCGAGTCCCGCTTCAACGCCACCTTTTTTGCGCGAATACCATCCATATCGGGAGTAGCGCCCTTGAGATATCGTGTCGCGTATTTAGGGTCACGACAATGCTCGTGCTATGCGCGGAGTACTCGTAGTTGGCAATCCGGCGTGACGACGTGGGATCTCTCGCGAATGCTAATCAGATGCGTGGGTTAACGCGCGAATGTACGTCGCGTTCGAGGAAAAGGTATCCGGTGATGCTATTGATGCATTCCTGCTCGCGCGAGCTTAATTGACCTGGAATGTTAATTTCTATTCGTATGGATGGTGAAAAAAACTTCACGAATTCGGTCTTTAAATTAAAACTAAAATTCATATTTTTAAATTCAACTTGTTATCTGCACGCAAATTCGATATCACACGAAAAAGAAAATATCCGAAAAAATAATTATTCGCTCTGATAAGACTGAGAAGGCCGAAAATAAAAAATGAAAAAACACGGGGTTGATAATTTTACCCACATATTCGGAAACAGTGATAGAAAAAATTACTTAACCGAATTTTAATTTGACTATAGCATAAATTACGATTCCACCCAGGAAACTTTACAGAATTACATAGTAATTAGGTGTTTTTTTTGGAGGGAAACCGATAGAACTTCTTGTGGAAACAGATATATTTGATTAAACTAGTATTTGTACAGTTCTCTACTTATAAATAGAAATGTGTCCTCTGTGCAAATTGTTGAAAATCAGCTCGAATCTAAGCGCTACTGGATGGAACTGTAAAAATTGCTGTTTTTTTTTTGGCGCGTAGGTACGCACGCTGCGCTACCGAGGAGAATCCGTACATGTGCGCTCTCGTACCCGCGCTATACGTGAGCTTGCAAGGACGAAATGTTTGCAATGTTATCTTTCGTTCGATACAGGATGAATGAGACGAAATGAGGAAAAGGAAGAACGCTGAATCGAACACACATCGAAGAATCGTACGTGCTTCGTTACACTTTCATGTCGCGTACGACCCGGCGAGATTATAACGAGACGTTTACATTATGCAAAGCTCAACTGGATCATCACGAGGAGTCGAGACGACCGAGCGAACGAACCCACATTCGTGCCAACCGGAAGACGCTGCTTGCCAACAAGATTCACATTTCGATCTCGCGTTCATCCCGGAAAATGTTTGCAGTTATTTTCTCTCGCGGAGAAATCGTCGTTCGTAGCTTTCTCTGGAAAATTCATCACAGAAATGTAAAGAGGAATCGAACAGCGTGGATGTCTGAAATGCATATGCAAGACGAGAGCGCACAGCTCATTTCTGCGTACGAATTGAAACACAGATTATGTTTCACTTCCGACGCGAGTGTCGACGTCCGCGTTGCGAAAAATCAGCCGTCGGACGGAATTCGAAGCGGCGCGCACTACACGACGGCGCTGACGGGGTAACGAGATCGCGCCGACGCTGAAATTTAATATCCCCGTCACGCGGCGCGGCCGGCCCGACGATTTCGGTCGAGTCACGCAATTCGCAATTGAGCTCCTCGAGAAGCGAACGCGATTATCGCGACGATTTCGGTACGGAGTCACGCTCGACGGATGTCGCGGACCGTCGGGGGGCAGGTCGCGAGAAACTGGGTCGAAGGCGTACGAGATGCGACGGTCTCGCAAATTGGATTCGATCGACCGTCTACGATTTACCACCCGTTGCAACTCGGCCCGCCGAGTGCGGTGGCGGTATAAATCCCTCGGTTGACCGCGTGCGTCCCATTTTCTCCGGAATACCTAGGGTATAGTTGACCGATTCTTTTATTGATGATTCGAAAAATTTGAACAAAATTATCAACCCCGTATTTTTCATTTTCGGCCTCGTCTAGACCGGAAAACGATATTTAGAAATGTAGAATACGTCATCGTTCAGTAAATCTATCTCTCTCGCACTCTTTGCTCGGCATAAGTGCATCTCTCACGGCTCTTCGATGACGTCACAATTCAGCAGAGAGAAACGCTATTATAACTCGGTGAATAATAATTTTTTCGGACTCTTTCCGTTTCACACGTGATATTGAATATGTATATAGATTATAAATTGAATTTTGAAATATGAAAATTTGTTTCTAGACAAATGTATTCTTCACTCCGCGTGATCAGCAGTCCGACGGCGAACTGCGGCCGGCTAAAGTCCGTGTAGTGGAAGACGGACGATTCATCGTATGTACTTCGGGACCCGCGTGCGCGCGGTGGATATCTTATCGGTCTTAGCGAGACCGGTTGAGAGTCCCCGTGCACCTGTCTCGAGTGTCACGTGGTCGAAGGACCGAGTAGAGGTCACGAACGATTTTATTTCTCGTGATAAATAAGTATACGAGTTTTATCGTGATTGTAGGTGGCGGAGAAACGAAGCAATGCTCCCCCGTTCTCCTCTTACCGCTCAATTTTTATTTGACGAGGAAAACAAAGAAGCTAACCATTTATTAGCTCTGAACTAGGTTTCCTTAGAGCTCAATAACAAATACAGAGAAAAATACAAAATAATACAAAGCAATGCAATGATAAAAATACATACAGGATGAAAGATATGCAACAATACATGCAATTCAATAACAAAGAAATACAGAGAGAAAGAAAGATGCAGAGAGATTAATGGCATTATTCTGTACGAAAATGTAAACTCTATAAGATGCTACATTTTATAAAGTTACACAGCTTTCTTATGTGACTCTATAGAATGTAGTAACTTACAGAGCTTACAGTTTCACACATGTGTCACGCGCAAAAGCCTCCCGTAACAACCAGAAAGGGGGGCAGAGAGACAGACCCGACCTCCAGCGTACCAATGGAATTGATTTTACGTTAGGCAGCGCTTCGTCGGCCGTGAAATCGTTCAAATTCGTCACTCGGGGCGAGCGGCAACTAAACGCGGTCCGACGGCCCGGTAGGCCGCACGTGCACCGGAATACAAGATCGATCGATTCGCTCGCCACGATAGGACGCGTCGATATCGAGTCCGTCCTACAAAATTGCCTTCTATTCGCGTTGGCAAGTATGTCTGTACACCGATACAGGCGTAGAGATTACGTCATCGGATACTAAGGTCGTACCTCGACGAATCCAGCGTCGAACAGCTGATCAGACCGCGCAGTCCATTACAGCTACCACCTTTGCGACGTTTTGAACCCTCGCAGCTGTATAGATGCTTCTCTCACCCCCCTCCGAAGCGAGCACAGTTTATCGCGTAGACGCGAAAGTACGAAACGAAGAAACGTCCGACGGTCACATGAGTCGCTCTACCGCGAAATTCGGCAACCGTCTCGATACGACCGTCACGGCCTGCCGCTTCCAACGGAGACGTTGTTCGTCAGGTCGTGTAATCGTCACGCGCGAATGCGACGCGACCCAATTTTCAATCGCGGCGTCGTCGCTCGTCGTTTCATTCAGCCGACGAGAACACTCCCTCCGTTGACTTCCCTCGCGAGTCGTATAAACACAAACGACGCAACGAGGAAATTATTGGTTGCGCGCGCGCGCTCCGTCGGCACTGCAAACCGGCGAAAATCGCAACTCCCCGTCCATCACCGCCGCGAGTCCTTTCACTTCATTCCTCCGTTTTGCGAGAGCTGGAACCCGAAGCACGGCGGGGTGGAGAGAGATTTCTCTCTCCCTTATTCCCCGATCAACAAACAACGTAGGTACGCAGCGACTAGCGCCGAGGCGGCGCGGAACCCGAGAGACGCGCGTGACCGATTCAGCCGGGCTGTGGGAACGGTACTGCGGCGGTTCTATGATCGTACGTCAGCGCTGCGCGCAGACGCGAGGCACCGTCCGAGCGCCCCTGTCACCCCGTCGAAATCTTTCTCGTCGCGGGGAGAACGTGGAGTGTCCGCGCGCGAGATTCAATGTCGTCCGTCCCGCGGACATTTCACGAGGAATTGGCGATACGCGAGGGGCGAATGATTCTGCGTGGAGATTTTTAAGCTTTCAGCCGCGGTGGCTCGGGAGAAGAACCGGCTGCCGGATCGATTTTCCGCACGGGAGGCACAAGGCCGACCTGATTAAGGCGCGCGGTCGAAACGTCGCGTTCGATTATGCGAAGCGGGAAGAGCGTAGTGGAAATCGACGGAAGACTGGCGGACGTAAAAACGTTCGTCAGAATCACGATGATCAAATGCGAGCTATCGAGATAAATACGGAGAAAATTAGAGCATATTGATCACTGTTACACTAGACAATAGATTTGATATTTTTGGGAAAGCATTGAATTTATTGCTTTACCGTAAGACAACAGTTGACAAACATCTGATAAACTTTACTAAACGTAAACGTACGTCAATCGCTGTCATACGGTAAAGCAATGAACGCAATACTTTCTTCAAAATGTCAAATCTGTTATTTACGGCCGATATTACAATGTCAGTTTAAACCGAAGGTTACAGGTTACCGCTGTTGTTGATATATGTTCGTGTGACACGAAATATACCAAAACCAGCGGTAACCTGTAACCTTCGGTTTAACCTGACATTGTAATATCGGCCCTTAGTATAACAGCGATCAATATACTCTTCCCTCCGTGTACATATTTCGTGTTTTGGAAGCGCTAATCTGTTTATCGCACTTTCGGTCGAGCTGCGACAAGTGGCTCTGGACCTTGAGGGTGCAGCGGACCGAGGAAAATGATCCGCTATAGAGATAATAAATTTGTCATCGATCGGCACGGAATATCGAAGGCCTGCTGTAATTTGTAAACAAGCCCAGGGAGCGGCAAGGCGTGACTAACCGGTATACATCGCCGAAAAATTACCATCGCTGATTGCGATCGCGCGGCATAAACGGTTCGTTTGTCGCAGCCAGCCCGTTTCAATTCGAATTGACGCCGCCGTTCTCGCGCTTCCTGCCATGGCGCAGCGTGTACGCGCGGCGACGGCTAATCGTCGCTCTGTAAAAAGTGCGCAATCGTCGGAGCGATTTACGACTCGCTCGTGAAATATGCTCGTTTCGACTTTCGCTCGACGCGCGATAATTATTTTCTATTTCGAACGCGGAAGGCGACATTCGAATTGACCGCGAACGCGCTCTCGCATTCATTTTTCTCGCGCGACAACGAGAACGTCATCGGGTGGCCCCGTTCGCAATGGCAGCACCCATGAAATTGGTAATAGAGATAAAGCGCCGGGGTCTCCCCCCTTCGTCGTCGATTGGTCTCCGCAGTCGTAAAACTCGCCGAGGCCACGCGCAATTTTTTGCAACGACCTCCGGCGTTGCCTGCGTTTGCCATTACATTTATCGAACGAAAAGATCGAGCGGAGAAAGGTAAACGGTACCCGAGCGCCCGAAGGAAATGGCTCGACGTCGAAGCGCGGCTGCTATGCGTCGAATACGGGACTCTGTATCCAGGTAACAATGTCACCGTCGGGACGGCGAGCGACAGGCGGATGCGATCGTCTTTCGTCGGAAGAGAATGCCGCGAACCAATTGGGACTAATGACCACCGCGTAGCGACATCTCAATGGGAGGAACAAAAAACCGGCCGAAAGGATTCAGCGAACTGTGACGATTTCCTGCTCGGAGGTGCGCCCGCTGCTTCCTCGCGGTCCGGTCGATTCACCGAATTTTTAGAGCGGCCGTCGAATCGATTCGCCGAGAGAACGACATCGATAGCGCCGATTCACGACTCTGATAAGAGCGAGTGATCGAATTCGCGATTTTGCGACAGACGACGATTGAAGTCTGGCGGGGTGAGTGTAAGAAAAAAAAAATCGATTCGAAACGTTCGTGTGTATCGTATAATTGTTGTATTAAAATACAAATGCCGACACGCTGCGACGGACGATATATCGGGGTGTGTATATATATATCTCTATATTTTATATTTTACACGTATAGATTTTCCTTTACGTTAGTCGCACCTTCGAATACATCCTGGTATCGATCGATTTTGGATAAATAAGTTAGCCTTTGCCGCAGCTCGCAGCTCGCGATTTTATTCGATCACCCTAGATACAGCGGGATACTGTCCTCCCTCGCGTACGACGACGTGATCGGGCATACAAAAAAAAACGGGAGAATGGAAGTTCCTCTTTTAAGACGACCCTCCCTCTCTCCCATCCCGCCCTCCGTTGCGATTTGCACGGAGATCTGTACTACGGGACGAATATATACGGGGCGATGAGGGGGGGAGAGGTCTCGTTCCCTCCGTTCTCGCTCACTGCTCGTCCTTGTCCTTGGCGCCGTGCTTCAGGATTCTGGTGAACTCCAGGTAGTCGAACATCGATCCCCTTATCGGCGCTTCTCTGTACATTTCGTCCACGTCGTCGTCCGTGAAGCTGCGGAGAAGGATATCGTAGTCCGATCAGGAATCGCGGATGATGCACAGAAAAAAATAATTAGTTGGATTTACTAAAAATGATATACGGGGTCGCAAGTGATTATTTATTTACAGCAATTTGACCTTTTCTTCATATTAATTAGATATTTTTTCCTCGCAATCGTATACTATTCCGCATTATTGTAAGGAAGGGATATTTAATCGATGCATTAAACAATTTCATTGATACAAATAATTACTTGCGAGTCCGCGAGTAATTTTCAGTAGATCCAACCAATTTTTTTTCTCTGTACGATTATCATTGAGTTAATGCGAGTGCTCTCGATGAACTCACCGATCTCCCATAGTGGTGAGGAGCTCGCGAAGGCGCTCCTCGTTGATATGGCCGTTGTTCTCCTCGTCGAAGCAGCCAAAGGCATTCTTGATCACGTCCTCGGGATCCGTGCCCTGGAGCCGCTCGCCGAAGAGGGTGAGGAACATCGTGAAATTGATCGGGCCCGGTGCCTCGTTCATCATGCCCTCCAAGTAGTCGTCCGTCGGGTTCTTTCCTGCGAAGGACAGTTGCGAGCGATGAGTTTAACGCGAGGGTGAACAACGGCTGTGACGTACCTAAAGAAGCGAGCATATCGTGGAGGTCCTCCTTGTCGATGAATCCGTCGTGGTTCTGGTCGATCATGTTGAAGGCCTCCTTGAACTCGGCGATTTGCGCCTGGTCGAACATCGCGAAGACGTTCGAGGTCGCGCGTTGCGCGCGTTTCTTCGTGGTGGCACGACGTCCTGCTGTTTTGCGGGAGGACATCTTGGTATCTGCGACGACAGAAAAAAGCGTGGCTATTTTCTCGTCTTTATTCCTTTGTTTTAACGCTCTATTCAATTTTGCTTCTTTATCGATGCCTCAGTTTTCCGTCTGTGTTTTTGGATGATCTTGGTACTAGAATTACTATTCTCGGTGTCACGGATTTTGTCGCTGGTTACTTTTTGGATAAAATGTCATTTTTCAACGTACCAACTATTGAACAATTAATTCTTACGCTCTCATTAGCTTCGGCGGCGTTTAGCCTGGCTAATGAATGCATGAGAATTGATTATTCATTGGTTGGTACGTTTAAAAATGACATTTTAAAGAGTCACCAGTGACAGAATCCGTGATGCCGGGAGTACATGCCGCGTTCGTCTTCAAAGCTTACGTATTGAGAGGAATATTTATTCCCACTCGCTCCATTTATTTAAAGGAATTCGGTCGAGTGTAAAAATGTATCATTGATATTTTGTTTAGTTTATGGGGAATTTCAAATCTCTCCCCAGTAGGACAAACGGGGTCAGTTCGATCGTCCGTACCGTCGAAACGAGGACGTCAGCGACGAGTAATTCCGGCATATTAGGCGCTTATGAGTCACGCGACGATTTCCTTCCGCGATAAGCGGAATACACGTATTTCGCGGAGACATCGAAGCCTTGTGCTCTTAACTGGCTAAAGCTGCCAAGAGGCTATTAACGGGCATCCGTTTATTTTCGGAAAATTAACTCAGGAAATTCTGACGTCGGAGAAGAAATTGGAGATAAAAATAATACGACCAGTGCGGGAATGCGCGATTAGCAGGGCATTACACTCGGCAGGGACCGTTGCAGAGTCACAATGGAATGCTTTGAACCATCGTTTGTGAAAGTCACGTGCGCGTTCGTTCGAACGCGGAGATCGTAGATTTTTGGAGCAATTCGTGCAGCCGGGAGTAATGACTTTACGCTTCTTTAACGGTCACCCGGTATGCGATACGCTGAATGCAAAGATCGTAAAAAATTACGGAATGCAGAGTTCAGCGATATTAACGATCGAGCGTGTCGCGAGGTCTCGCTTTATGTCGTGTTTTAAAAAGGCGAGCGGTGTACCGATTAAGACCAATTTCACAGACGGGCGAAAAAGATCGACGAGACTTGATTTTTCTATTACAAAAGAGATCCAGAGGACGATCGTCCCCGTGCAACGAAAACTTGACAGATACGGTGTCACGTCGTGCGCCGTCGCACTGGAAAAATATTTTTACATCTCTACACCACAAAGAGTGTTTATCCGTACGCGAAGAGAGAGACACGCGAAGATCATCATCGCGGAAGCATTTTTTCACCCGGTAATTCGTTCTTTCCGTCGGAATAATGTCGCCCGAGATCGCAACGCACGACGGACGAGCGCACGTCTCGACTCCGCGGTTAAAAACCTTCCAGGTGGACGGGAACGGCCGCCTCACGGCCTGCAACAATGGCCGCTCCGCGGCAGCGAAACGGACTCTGCTGTCAAACCGCCCGTCTCTACAATTTCCCACGCGAATACTACCGCGAACGAGCCGCGAATTATTTCGAAACGTTGTCGCGGACGTCGTAGCCGATAGAAAAATACACTTACCTGTTTTGGTAGGTTTAAAACACTAAAAAACTGGAAAGAATCGGAGGATACACGCGTCTCGTGAATCGCACTGCACGCCACTGTGCTCCGCCGTGCTAACACCACACCCGAGCGCTTGGCGACATCTGGCGGGACGGCGAGCTCGCGACCAATCGAGAGGGACTCCGGAGGGAACGACGGGTTGATCTTTATTAGCCGTTATCCGGCGACTCGAGAATCCCTGTAAAGATCTGCACGCGATGGGCGTAAATCCGGAGACGATACGAGTCGAATGCATTTTAAGCCGTGCTCCAGAAATTCGTCGCCCCGGCGAAATAGTTTCCAGAAATGAGAGCCCTCTCGCGAGTTCTTTCGAGAGCCCTCGGAGATAAATCTCGAGTACCTTACTTGGAAGTGTGTTAGACGCGCGATGATTCGTGGCCTTATATGGGCATACGCATGCCCGAGACCGACATTCGTGATTTTGCAATCGAGCGCGGATTTGTTTCAAGAACAACCGGCGAAAGTCTACTCGCGTTTTTAAAAGGGAGATGCTATACGTATACACATATATGTATGTAGGTCGATTCGGCCGGCTGATCGCGTCGCATTCGCGGCCGGAACGCATGGATCAGGGTATAGTACGTCGAAAGGACGCGAGTATTAAAATAAAACAAGATCATCGTCACTTTATTCACATACGCAGGACATGAGAATATCGAACGTCGGCTTAACGCTGAAACGTGTTCACACCTACCATTAATAAATCCTATGTAACTAAAACAGCGTATATACAGAATCGTACACTCGGTTCTTCGATCGGAACGGATCGAATCGAACGCATTCGTTCCTCGGTGAATACCGTTCCTTTTCCCCTTGCGACTTATTTACACGTTTAAACGACGCGACTGCCTCTCTTAAATACTTTTCACAAATAATCGAAACGTAATTACGACACGGTACGACGTGGACGCATCTATCCTTGGATTTTCCAAAACGGACACCCTTTGCCGAACTCATCGTCCCGTCGGAAGCATCTCGTTGCGTTGCGTCAATCGTCTCCTCTCGTCCGAATTCGGCGATTAATCAGCGGCGATCCGCGTGCCGCTTTCTTCCCCGTCGCGATGGGGACGATCATTATCGCACCGACACGCCGTTTATGGTGATTCCATTTCTGGGGGTGGGTTCGGCCTCGTAGTGGCCGGATCTGCCGTACGGCCTCCTGCCGTTGGTACCGTATCTGAAAACGTCGGCGAACGAAAATGCCTCGAATGAATAGACAGTCAAAATTGAGTATCGTACGGGCGTGACGAGAAAGCGATTCTTATACCCGTAAGTACTGCCGGTCATGCTGTAGGGACTGTCGTAGAGGCCATCTTCGGGGACGTTCTCGTACATGGTGTTCGGTGTACCGTCGTTCAGACTGGCGTAGGACATAACCGCGGCGTTTTGGTCTTCCTTTCTCTCGGCTGCTTGCACGTTTTCGGTATTCTTCACCGGGGTCGCCTTCCGTCTGGAATTTCGAGAAAATATCAAGAATGCGACATCCTTACTCGATTCTTTTGGAACGAAGAAAATCGGAATATCGCTTACAGTCTCAGGTAGATCAAGCCGAGTACGAGCAGGATGAAGAGAATGACCCCGGCTCCTATTCCCACGCTGGTGCCGACGCCTTGAGCTTCCGCGATCTCGTTAGACATCGCTGAAACGAGAACGGCGAGACGCTCGCGTTACCGCGTACCGTTTCAACGAATCTTTGAAATCCAGGCCGACTCACGTTCGCATCTCGGTTCATCTCCGCTCCATATTCCCGTATCGAGGCACTTCCTGAGGAAGGGTCCGGCTCTCTCGAACTGCGGTAGGCAGTGATACTCGGCCGCTCCGCCGAAAGTCGTCGATCCGTTCACCACGATCACTCGGCCGTTGTCGATCGTTCCGGGGTGCTTGCAGTCCACGGCTGATAAAGTGCGAATAAACGCGAATCGTCGTTATCTCGCGCGACGATTGACTTTTGATCGATTCGAGAAATCAAATAATTACAGTAACAGGCAGGCGCGCTTCCGCTCCAAGATCCATTCTGCAGGCAGATCCTCGTCTCGTTGCCCTCCATGAAGTATCCCCTCGGACAATTGTAGTGGGCGACACCGCCCACGCTGTGCGTCGACACTCGAGTCGACAGGACTCCGGCTTTTTCGGGATCCTTGCATCGGATCTCTGGAAAGTTCAACGAGAGATCTCGATTAAATTCAGTTCTTTGTACGGCCGTGTCGATTGGAAAGTGCACGGAAAATAACGAATCTTAACATCAGCGATGTTTGTGGTATGATGCGGGACAGGGCCAATTTATCGTTACGATAACTGCAATTTTAGTAAAAATTACAGCAAAAGTTTGCAACCTCTACAAGTTTTACTGTAATTTTTACTAAAATTGTAATCATCCTAGCAAGAAATTAGCCTTGTCCCGAAATTTACCACACATTTTTTGTTCACTGTTAAATTTCGAGTGCAAAATGCGCCATCAACCTTGGCACACGGGACGTTCGCTGCTCCAAGTGCCGTTTTCGAGGCACAATCTTCTGGCAAAGCCATCGAGCTCGAAATTTCCGTCGCACTCGTAAAGAGCGGCGGCTCCGTAATAAGTGGCGTTCGAAGTGAGCGTGTAACGACCGTGCTGGATCGGCTCCGGTTTTCCGCAGTCGACGTCTGAGACAAAATCGAAATAATCAGTCTCCGCGCGGAAATGACTTTTCAAGTTACTCGCAGGATTTATAAACACTTACAGACGCATCGCGGCACCTCCCCGCTCCACTTTCCATTGTCCTCGCAGGTGGACAGTGGCTCTCCCACCACCTTGTAACCCCTCTCGCACCTGTACTTGACCAGTGCCCCGATTTTGTAGGAAGTGGCGCCGGTATTGGAATTTTCGAGCGTCCCGGTCCTGATCAACGTCCTTCCGTACATACGGTCGTTTCCGGTGACCGAGAGTATTCCGTGCTCCGCCAGAATTGGCTCCGGGCAGCGGATTTCTGAAAGAAATAGCAATGCGACGTTTTACCGAGGGAAATTACGGAAGCGACTATCGCGATGTGAGAAAAGACGTAAGGATATTTTTTCGCGTGGCTGTAGCCAATTCGATTATCTCGCTAATTTTTTTAACTGCAGATTCGAAAGATTTCAACGAAATCATTTACCCTGTACTTCTTCATTTTTCATTTTCGGTCTTATATCAAAGCTGAAAGCGATATTTCAAAATATAGCTACGCCACATTGTCTCGTCAGACTATTTCTCTCGCACTCGTCGCTCGGCATGAATGCGTCTCTCTGGCTTTTCAATGACGTCACAATCTCGTAGAAAGAAACGCATTTATAATTTTGCGAATAGTTATCCTTTTGGATATTTTCTCTTTCGCGTGATATCGAATATGTATCCACAGATTACAAGTCGAATTAAAAGATATCATGAATATATCACGTCTATGAATATTCAAATTTAAAAATTATTCTTTACTACGAAATCCATCGCGCACCTTCGCACTTCGGCGTCGCATCGCTCCATTGACCGTTGTCCAAGCAGTAGCGCTTCGGCACTCCGTTCAGCCTGTAATTCCTCGTGCAGCCGTAGGAAATTTCGCTTCCCAAATGCGTCGTCCCGTTTATGTACTCCAACGCGCCGTTCGGGACTGGCAGGACCTTCCCGCAATCCACGTCTGCGGAAGGGGAAGGATTAGTTTTCTATATTCGCGTATCGCGCGCCGGCCGCGATCGTCATTTCGACCGCAAATTTTAATTATCGAACGAGCAAGACGTTCTTCGAGAATCGCAAACTTACACTCGCAGGTGGGAGCCTCTCCGGACCACTCGCCGTCTTTACCGCAGGTGTGCTTCGACTCTCCCTGAAGGAGGAAGCCCGCCTCGCAATGGTACTCGATGACGCTGTGGACGTTCAGGTCGTAGCCCACCACGTAACTTCCGGAGGGGACGTGAGGCTCTTCGCACGTGATCACTGTGAAAGCAGACATCAGTCTTTCCCTATTTTCCGCTTTCGTCGTTGGCGTGTGATTTAATTTCGCGCGAGAAAACGTATGTTTCGAAGGCGCAGGCGTGATCAAGGTCGATCGGGATTTAGAGGGAGATTTCGCACACTGAGAAAAAAATGTACTTGATCGAAATTAACGTGCCTTTGGATAGTCTCAAGAGCATATTTATTCGATTTACATGAATATTGGTTGGACGCAAATATTAGATTATTGAATTAATTAGATGTTATTTGAATCAAATTAATATTCATTTAAATCGAATAAATACGCTCTTGGGACTGACCATCCAAAGGCACGTTTATTTCGATCAAGTACATTTTTGTCTCGGTGCACGAACTGCCCTGGTGGACATTTTTCTCCGTCGAATCTCCGCCAAAATTATGCGAAAAACTCTGTCAAATGTCTACTATTTCTCGACGAATGTTCACATCTGAAGAGCTGGCAGGAATTTCAGCAGAGCTGGTAGACACTTTGTGACAGATACGCCGCAGAATTCAACGGAGATTTTCGGCAGAATTTCTCGCAAAGAGGTTTGGCCGAAATTTGCCGGCGAAAAATTTGCGCCAGGGAGTACGCGCGATCGCTTACGCTCGCAGGAGGGCGTCTCGTGGCTCCACTTTCCCTCCCTGGTGCACTCGTGCTTCGCGTCGCCGACGAGCCAATAATCGTCGCGACAGGTGTACTCGAGCAAGCTGGCGACCGTCGTGGTGCCGTTGATGAGATTCACGTTGCCGAATTCGATCTGCGCCGGGGAGCCGCAGTCGACGAAGCGACACTGCGGCGCCTTGCCGGACCACCCTCCGCCGATGTCGCAAGTGAGAACCTGGAGCCGACGGTGAGATTTCGTCACGCGTTACGTCACGACGACGCTCTACCGGATCGGCGTGCCGAGGATGTACTCACGTTGTCGCCGAAGAGGACGAATCCATTTTGACAGGAATAAGTGGCCGTGGATCCGGCGCGCTTTCCGTTCGTGCTGACGATGCCTCCGTTAATTTCTGGCGGTTCCGGACACCAGTCGACTGCGGTGCGGGCGGAGAAATTTGTGTTATCGATTGTGCTCGATGTATACGGAAAAAAATGATTTTGCAATCTTGGCAAAACACTAGGTTCTGCTGGGAACTTTTTGTCATCATGACTGCAACATTATCTGTAGCAAATTTGAGAACGATCGCGATGAAATTTTTTTTTGGTGAAAATATTTCCCATCGAAAAAAATATATTTACTGTTATCGAATGTATATTTTACCACCATGGATAATATTATATAAACATTTATCATGACGGCAAGAAATTCTCAGCAAAAGAATTCCTAGTTTTGTTAAAACTGCAAAACCGTTTTTTTGTCCGTTCGGTGGATAAGTTGAATATTGTGAACGCTGCTCACACAAACACTGCGGCTGATGTCCGCTCCAGATGCCGCCGTCTCCGCACTTCCTCTTCACGTCACCGACCAGCGTGTAATTTTCGCCGCAGGTGTAATCGGCGATGGCGCCGTGGGTCGTTCGCCTCTGAGGAAGCGTGACCGCGCCGTTCTCCAGTTCGGGAAGCGGTCCGCAGTCGACGACTGGTGTGCGCGTCGATGTTAAAGGGAGAAAAAGAAACAATTTTCGATCTCATCTTCGGCAAACTTCGATATCGAGGAGACGGTTTATTCGTAGCTGATAAACGTTTGTTTGAATATGGCGAAGTAAAAATTTGTTTCGATCAAATAAATAATCGTCAACTATTACGCTATTTATTTAGCGCAATTATAATAAACCCTTTCGGATGAAATAAACATTTTAACAATCAACATAAATCTTATCGTTCCAGAGAAATCCCGTATTTGAAATTACATTTATCAACCACTAATAAACTGCCTTCTCGGCGGGCATTCCCCCACGCGAAATATCTTACATCTGCAAGTCGGAGCGCCGCCGCTCCAGAACCCCGATGGTTCGCACGTCCTGGACCCGGATCCGACCAGCATGTATCCCTCGGGACACGCGTACTCGATCGTCGAGCCCACCGTTCGGTCGGTCCCGACGATGGTCACGTTCGCCGCCTTATCCGGACTACCGCAGAACGTCGGTTCTGAAAGCGAAAATCCGGGTGACTCTCGCGTAATCGCGCTCTCCCGGAAGCTGCGTGCCGATCGAGTCGCGTTCGAGGAAGCGAGAGTTCTCGCGAGATTCCTAAACGGTACAGCGGCTCGCGAGATCGGATCGCGATCAAGGGGCGACGATCGGGTCGCGTTCGATGGATCGGGAGCGAAGAGCCGACGGCTGGGAGTTCGTTCGTCGCGCCAAGTGTGGGAAATATCTCGTTTCGTTCATCGTCACGCGTGCGGTCCTCTCTCGAGTTAAAGAGGTACTCGCAATGGACTTACGTAATGATTAGAGAGACGGACGGACGGAGAGGAAAAAAGAGAGGCATCTACTCGCGCGGTTACTCCGGCATTGACTCGTGAGAACCCTTCGAGAACGATTATTCCTCGAAGGACGGGAAACTCGACGGTATTTCACTCGTCGTGAAGGTGAAACTCACTGCTCTGGCAGATCCAGTGGAGGTAATCCAAATTGCAACCCACGTCGTTCCACAGCCATCCCCTGCCTCCGTCCAGGACGACGCAGTTTTGCTCTCCGTTGTAGTTGTTCGGTTGGTCCTTCCCCCAGGAAGGTTTCTGAACGACTTCACCTGGCGATGCGATCGAGTTGAATTGGAAGAATCGAACGGAAGAGATGCAATAGTTTCGTCGTGGTTCGACAAATGAGTCTGTCGTTGCGAGGCGCAAGTTCACGTTGGACGGCTCCATCGAGCTTTTACCTTCGTATTCTAATCATTCAGTGGCTCAGTGCCATCTTCGCCTAACCCGCGAAAAAGTTTGAATTTGGCGCTTTGTTGCTTAAAATCATATAATATACGGCAATATGTCCGTGCCAAAGGTGTGAGTGACTCAGTGCTATGCTTGCCTAACCCACGAAAATTTGAATTTGGCTATTGTTTAACATCATATATCGTCCCCTTCCTGCAAAAAGTCACTAACTAACGTATTTTGTAAAATTCACCTAACTGGACCTAGTAGCTTAATTTTATTAAATCTTTAAATGGTAAAACTCACACTAAGTGTTAAATGCGTTGGAAGTGAGCATGCGCGCATCATAAAAAGTCATTAACCGAAATATAATACCGATATCATGGAGCAGAAACTGCCTAAGTCAGTTGATGATAAATGTTAGTTAGTGACTTTTTGCAGGAAGGGGACGATATATGCAGCAATATGTCAGTGCGAAAGTGTTATATTTGGAGGAGGCTCAGGCAAGTATGGCACTGAGCCACTCAATCGTCGATAACTACGGCTCGATCGCGGACTGCGAGTCAAATTTGATCGCGTCACTTCGATCGAAAGTGAGAGCTTCGATTACAAGGTACGATCGACGATCGCGATTGCGTATCGTTCGATAATACGGTTCACGATGAAAGGCGCGCATCGCGAGGACGTTCAACTGATGAACATTTCGAACTCCGTAGAATTTTCTTTCGAAAAATTACCATCGACCCATCTCCACGTCCTGGCCGTCACCAGCGGCTCCTTCTCGGCCCCGATCCACACCAGCTGCGTCTTCAGCTTCTCCTTTCTTCGCTCGAGATTGTTCAAGATGAACGTGGAGGAAACGCCCTGCGACGAGAACGCGATTATTATGTATAACATTTAATTCTTAATTCGATCAAATTTCCATTCCGACGATCTAAACGCGCCACGGCGAACCTTGAATCCGTGCACGAGGTCGCCGCCGCGGGCCTGACAGTAGCTCCTGGCCTCGTTGAACGAGCCACCCCTCGACACGACGAACTCGTAGCACGTCGAGTTGAACGCCGCCAAATCGGCGTCCGCCGGTGTGCCGACGCTCGCGCACCTGTCCACGGAGAACTCTGCGAGAAAAGCGTTCAATCATAGAGAGAGAGAGAGAGAGAGAGCCCTCGCGCGCAAAAGAAACGCGAGCTGTCGCGGCGGGAAGCGGAAGGGAAAGACGAGGCGCGGGGAGCGAGCGAGAGACATCCGGGACCGCGCAGCTCCATTATCCAAAGTTCATTGCCACGTCGAGTCGCGCGAAGTCGGCGGTGCTTCGGTGAAGCGGAGAACCGCGTGGCGGAGGGATCGACTCTCCTCGAGCGCGGGCCGGCGAAAGCGCGCAATTTTTTTTGAGGACGATCGCGCGCGCGTGCGTCCCGCAATTTTCTCATCAGGCCCTCCCCCCGCTTGGCGACTCGCCAGAATCCACGCCCGGCGACCGCGCTTTCCCAATTCGCGCCAAATTTCACCGGCGCGACGTTTCCTCGCGACGGCACACGCTCGCCGAAACGACCGCGCTCGACGACACTCTCGTGCATTGGCAATCGAACGAGGCGGACTCACCGTCCGTGGCGAATACTTCGACTTCGCACAGGCTCAGGCTCCCCTCGACGCCGACCAGTTGGAGGAAAACGTACTGGCCGATCAGCGCTCTGGCGCACGTGAAAGTCTTGGTGATCCCCTCCTCTGAAAAATCGATTTCGACGCTGTCACAAATCGCGATCGACCGAGAATCGTCTCACGTTGCCGCGCGCTCGGGCGGCGTACGTACCGATGGTACCGGGGAACCAGGCGCACAGGGGATTGCGCTGGAGTTCCGCGCTGCTGTTTCCCACGCGGATCTCGATGTCCTGGAGCGGTTGGTGACCTGCGAATGGGATCGACGGTGGCGGATCAACTTCCGAGTTCACACGAGGGCACAGTGAAAAATCCGATACTTTTGAAATCCAACATTTTCTCTCTTATGAATTGTTCATTTATCTTTCAAGAAAGTGTTTAATTTCAAAAGTAGGGTAAACCACCCTGTTATTGGACAGTCTAATTTAAATAAATGAAATCAAGATTCCTAGTTTTTACTTTAATGAATATCATCAAAAACCGTACCTGGCTTATTGATTCTCGACTGTCCAATTACTGGATTGAGTATTTCTAAAAGAATAAGAACACTGTCCAACAACTAAGTTTTTTGACTTTATCCCAGTCTTTTATTGTTGAAAATTATATTCTTTCCAACTAAAAATTGCAAGTTACTAGAATGTAAAGCCAATATATTTTCAATCAAAACAAGCCACAACGCATATATTCTCTAGGTAAAAAAATATCTTTGTAACGCGGTCTCAAATCTTGTAAAATGCTTAAGTGCCCAATAACTGGGTGGTTTACTCTATCGGACTTTTCACCCTCCACCCCCGCGTACTTTCAACGCGATCGACGCTCATCGCGATCGACGCTCACCGCAGCAGCCCCTCGTCGTCACCCTGACGACTTTCACGGAGTACGGCTTGAGGAGGTCGACCCTCCACCAGGGACTCGGCTCGCTCTGAGTCTCGGTGCACCTCCTGCCGTCGTGCTCGGTACCGATGTCGCCGTCGTTGCCGTGGCCGGCGTCGCCGCCCCTGACGGTCGTCGACTGGTTCGCCGGTCTCCCGAGGCCCACGTTCGTTCCTGCGAAATGACGAATCGTCGAGACGTTGCGGACACGCGACGCGAAATTAGCCGAGGAGCGGGCGTTGCGGAAGAGAGGTACGCGCTACGGGAGATATTACGAAATAATCCGGATGTTACGCGCTGGTGGTAAATCGTTTCGCGTTTCGATCGCGAGAAGAAGAAGGAGGAGGAGCAATTTATCGGATCTGAGACGGGATCTCCCGAGAGCAAAGTACAATGAGCGAGAGAAAACGGCGAAAAGAAACGAAAAGAAAAATACTTGCAACCAATTATATAATTACACTGAGAGAAAAAATGATGTAATATATTCAATGAAATCTGCGCATACGAATGGGGGAATGCAGAATTAATTTCTCCGACTGATAAATTTGGTTGTAACGATTAGCGGCTATTCGAAAGAAACAGGCTGTAGTCCATTCGAGTCAATTATTGGTCCAAGTAAATATAATAACTTGATCTGCATTCCTCCACTCGTGACCGTCGATTTCGTGAAATTTACTGCATTTTTCTCTCGATATATGTAACAACAAGGAGGGGAAACAATAATAGCTGCAAGGGGAAGGAAGAACGGACAATGAATTCGAACGACATTACTCATTTCCTCATTTGTATATCACCAGGGACAAGCGCGAGTTCGAATAAATGGATCGCTATCTCGATAATGACGAAGGTTTCACGTGACGCGCGGGTTCTGCAAGTGTGTATATGTGCGCGCTCGCTCGCGTTGCGCCACCGAGTCCGTCGCGCGTGTCCATTGACGCAGAATCTGTATTAAAAGTCGACGGACACTCACCGCAAAACGGCAGTTCTCCTTGCCACCTGCCTCTGGCGTCGCACGTCGACGTCGACGATCTGAAAGTTGAAAGGAGACGAGAATTAACGCGCGCCGGCGGCGTGAAGCTTCCAACCGAACAAAGGAGAACGCTAGTCGTCCGTAGGGTAAAAGTGGGATAGACGCCGCGGTTGAAGAGCAAGTTGACAATCGATTATCTCGAAATCGATTGCAGATATCGAAGAAAAGTTTAGACAAAAAGTGTTTATCTATATTTTTACTGTAAAAAAGTTGCTATACATTTTTCACATATCTCCACTGCGTTTCGAGATAATCGAGTTCGAAGCTAAACAGAGACTGCGGCATCTGTCCCACTTTTACCCTATATTCGAATATATGGGTGTATCCGAGTATGTGCAATTTGCGAGAAAAAATCGCGACTCGCGCGATCGACTGTGCGAGACGAAACCGACGTCGCGGAGATCAACCCTAAGCTGCCGGTAGTTCGAGGTTTACGAACTTCCTTCTTCGTTTGATTTCTTCGATCCGTCGGAAGTTTCTTTTCCCTTCGAAAAGTCGACTAACGTGCGGTTGTCGTATACCGGCGCGGATACTTCCGCGTCCCGGCGATAACGCGCGGAACGATCGCCGGTAAAATACAAAGGAAGCGAACCAGGCCTACGCCGCGGAGAAAGCGTGGACGATGTACGTAATACGTACAGGGCGAGCTCGGTGTAGGTACCTGGATAAATAAGACATATACTATATGTATCGACGATAGCCGCACGTCGTTCTAGCTGGCCGATAATAGCATCGATACGCGCGTTCGACGCGCGTAATGAGGTGACGAGGCACGTATACGCTGTTGAAAGAATGCAGTCTAGTTAACCAAATGTCAGTGTTGATTCTTTTGCAATTAATTGGAATATAGTCTTTCAACGAATCGACAAAGCGACAGCAAATATAATACGCTTCGAGGTGCGCCTTGATACTTTCGCAAAAATCAAAATCTCTGGAATTGACCGCTCCACTATCCTATCTTACGTATTTTTTCGCGTTGATTCCGAAAGTAACGGATTTTTCGAAGAAATCTCAAAGCAACAATGACATATCGTTGATTCTCTGCGAAGGAATAATTTTTTCGCGCATAAAATCTCCGATATCTCATATTTTCTTTGAGATTTCGACCCGATAACCGTGATTTTCGTAATCAGCGCGAAGAAACGCACAAAATGGTCCGGTCGTGCGATCGATTCCAGAGATCTCAATTTTTGACAAAGTGTCAAGGGGTTATCAGGCAATGATCACCTCTCGACTCGTTAGATAATTCATTGAACTAATTATTTCTCCACACCCCCCAACCGCTTCCATTTCGTATCTTTGAGCTACATCAACAAAACTTCGCTCCACCTAACGTTTATTCGACAGCCAATGACCGCAGCATTTTGTCGTGTCGAATAGTTTCTTTCCAATCGACTCGATATTTCATCACTATACGCCTGTCCCCTTCGAACGTGAAATACGATAGACGAGTTCAGTGAGAACGCCGAGATCGAATAACGCGATACTAGAATACATCGGAGTCATCATCGAGAGGTGCAGTATCTCCGCGCGGTCTCACCCGAAGAGCTCGTAGCCAGAGTCGCAGGTGTAGGTCGCCACGGTCCCCGCCGTCAAGGAAACGCTCGACAGGGACACCTTGGCATTGGTCGGTACCGCTGGTTGTCCGCATGTCGTTCCTGCAACGAAATACAACATCGATAAGAAACGCCTAGTCGGGGAAACGCAAATCGTGATATAATTACGATCGCACACTGAATCACGTCGATACGCAATTGAATGCTAATCTCGTCTGGGTCTTCGGCTCCGAGGAATGCGAGGACAAACGACTACGTACAGTAGTAATTGTAGGAAGCGGAAAGACACACGGAAGGGGAAAATAAGAACGTCGAAATGGGGTATCCGCTTATACATGCCTCGGCTAAGCGGAGCGCATAGATACCGGTCGAACCAGCGCGATTTCCGTGCCGAGATATCGTAGCACGGTTAATTTGTTCTCGCCGCGTGCCGACACTGACATCAGCCGCGAGGATCCCAACGGGCGAACGCGCGGATGTTCGCCAATCGAGCGGCGAAGCGTTAAAGTTTCTCGAGCGTTATACTAAAAATAGTTAGAAATGTTTGAAAATGATTGCATTCAGTATAGTAAAAGTGGGACAGATGCCGCAGTGTCTGTTTAACTTTGAACTCGATTATCTCGAAACGCAGTGGAGATATGTGAAAAATTCATAGTAACTTTATTACAGTAAAAATATAGATAAACACTTTTTATCTAAACTTTTCTTCGATACCTGCAATCGATTTCGAGATAATCAATTTTGAACTTGCTCTTCAACCGCGGCGTCTATCGCGGCGTCAATAAACCGCGATATTTCTCAGAAAAATAGTGAAAAAATTCGGAAATTTTTTGAGCAGCAAGTTTAATGAACTAGAATCATCTACACCAATTTTCACGTTCATTAAGAAGCCCGTTATTTTTTTTATTAATTGTTCTTTATAAATTTAACCTTTGACGTAGCATGACCAGATGTTTTGGGCTCCATTTTTGAACTCACAGATACACACATACTACTGTACGTCAAACATTGTTGCCACATCGCACGAAGAACATACTTTAGAGTGTTACTGTACTTCAGTGGACTAACTTTCAGCAGGGAAAGAGCCGCTGTACCGCTCGAGAAACCTTAAGCGATTCAGCTCCCGTCGTTTAGTCGGCGACGACGCTTCTTCCCCGTCGTTTCGTTCGAGATTCGCGCGAGCGTCATCGGGGGTCGAAGGAAACGGGCGAACCGGTGAAACGAGAATTCGCGCGGATCTCTCGTCCCCGAAAGGTGGACCGCGTCTCGGTAAGTGGTAACTCCCCTTCGAGGACGTCCGCTCGAAGCGCGGTGCAGCGCGCGGCCTTGCAAATGTTTTCGCGGCGACACGACGACCTACCCGCCGGATGCTCGCGCCTTTCCTTCTAAGGAAGTCCCGCGCACGTAGACGCGCGCGAGAGATTATCGCTCGAAACTCGCGAATCGAGTCGACAGTTGGCAAATGAGTTTCGAGGTCGAGCGCGCGACACGGCCCCGGAATGCTGTCTTCGCGTCAGGTGGCGATCGCGCGGTACCGCGGCGGAGAATACCCTCGTCCGCGGCGATCGCGACGGCGGGGTGAAAGCCCGGAAGCGCATGCCTGGAGACCGGCTCTTTCCTCGACGAGGGAATCTCGCCTTGGAGGAGCGTCGCAGTTCTCGCTGATAATATAGGTACGTATCGCGGTGAGATACGGTGAGAGAACAGTTTGGTTATAGTTAACGAACGTATACAACTTGCGATAATGGCGGAAGAAATATTTCGTTGGGCCCCGAGCAAGCAATTCGTTAGCCCTGCTGAGGTCGCGCCTTTTCACCCACGTTTCGTTAATATATTTTTTTCAATTTTTCTAATGAATGCAGAGCTATCATATTATAATCGTCGTATTCGCGACACTTCAATGAAGGAATACGGGGCCGGTGATCGTTCAAATCGAAGTAGTTAAGCAATTATTGCGATTTAAAAAAAAAGTTAGTTATTACTCCATTTCTGTTTGAATGAAATAAACATTCTATATAATTATTAATATATATTTACTCGGCCCCGTGAAACATTTCTTTCGCCATTATAAAGTATACATTTATTAATTATAATTAAACTGTTCTCTCGGTGTACAATTGCGAAAGTGCATTTTTCCCACACTCGGGACAAAAATCGTTTGATCTGACTAAATTTTGAGGGTACTGGCGGCCAACTATATATACAGTTATAATACTTGAAGAAATATTTAATTTAAGCAGCTAAGCATCTAGTTACTTTAACTAAGTTTTAGTTATTTTAACCACGTATTTTTGTGGAGATGACTATTTATTTAGTTGGCCGCCTGCACCTTCAAAATTCAGTTAGATCGGATGATTTTTTTTCTAACTGTACGGTTTTCAACCGACGACACCGTCGATAAATCAAACGGAATTCGTTGTATTTTTGTCGGCGATAACCGCCACGCGCATCTAATTATCCCCGCGATAGGCGTCGGCTCGCGCGCGAGTCCTTCACGGTGAAAAGAGAGTCGCGCGCGCGCGTGTGTACGCGTTCGTGATAGCCTTCGCGATCGTTATTCACGCGCCGTGCCGTAGGTCTGGATCGGCCGTTTATAAAACCCATAAGTCGAACTAACGGTACGTCGATCCGTGCGCGCGCGCGCCCGCGGAGAGGGAGCATCCCGCGTCGTCGTACCGAATACCGCGGCTGCGCGGAGCGGCAGAGTTGTGATCGAGTCGCGATGACGCACTCCCATTCAAATATCCCGAAAAAAACGTGGCATGGTCGCATTCTCCGCTTCTTTCTTCGGCTCGCTTCGCGTATTTCTCTTTTACTTTCCAATGATTCATCATCGTCATCGTCTAGTGCGAGGAGAACTTTGGGAGGACTTTCCCCTTAATGTCAAGAAAAATTCCGAGTCCAAGGGTGACTCTCTCAATAGCAGGATACGTCCTGGTAGCCCGGATATATTTGAGGTATACAAAATTGAAATTATCGAATGGGATAAAAAGGAAGAAGAAGAAGAAGTAAATTATTTATTATCAAGAAAGAGGAAGCAGCGTTAAAAAACATGAACAAAAATATAACTAAAACACCAACAACAGAAAGCCAACATTAATTCGAAAATATAACTGAAATAGCGAAGTAAACAGAGAGAAGAGGAAAGTTTTGTATAACAAACGAATAAAAATTGAATAAGTGATAAAAATACAAGACAAGATCGCCTCGCGCAAAATCCACGACCCTAAATGTCCTCACTCTGAACCAACGACTAGTGGAAAAAAAATCATCAATTTAATCACGGATATAAGTACACAGCAAGTGTCACTAGAAAGAACTCTGATTAAAATCTGCTGTAAGAATTTTTACGTCTGCTCGGATACCGGGCTTAGCCATCCGGCCATTGGGACAGTTATCTCACGTCGCGCGTGTATACCGTTACGAGATGGCCACGAAATCATCTCAATTTTCGATCGACGCCTCGATCATCAGAAAATATATTTCCTCGAAGCGCTACCGCGCGCGCGCGGATCGACTGGAACGCCTCCGGGGGGGCTTCGAGAGCTCGGCTGCCTCGCTCGTTCCTTTTCTCCTTTCAATTCTTATTGTCGAACGCCGATTGTCGAGAGCGCGCACCTGTACACGAATCGCGAGTGCAGAAGTAATTGCCACGCGGAAAATAAAGGCAACCAGCGCGAGAGAGCGGGATACCGAATCGCGACCTCGCTTTTATTCCCGCTAAATTATACACACAGCCGCGTATCCCGCGATGCGGATCTCGCGGTGCGGCTATAGAGATCGCGGTGACGGTTCGCGTCCGTACATCCCCGGGCACGTTGTAAGCGCGCGGACGTCGAAAAACATAGAAAGCAGGCGCGCGCTCCCGATTTATCGCTCGGGCGGACGTGAAACCGTCGGTATAAGTGGTACCGGTCGGCCTGTATGTATCGATATTTCGACGTAACGAGAAAAACTCGCGGTCACGCCTCGACGACGTACTCGGGGTGTCTCTTTCAGCTCCGCTCCGTCCAGGACAACTCGGTTATTTTTGCCGACTTTCCCCCGATGCAGTTTGCCGCGTATTCGATAATCATTCCGGGCGCGAGTCTAACCGAGCGGCGCACGCTCGAGTAGGATCAAACGCGCGAAACGAATGGCAAGGTAAACGTGACGCGGCGGACGTAAAATTTTGTCACGTCTCACGGTCCGTCGACGCCGCGGGGACTTCTTCCTCGTGGATCAGCGGAGGTGTCGCGATCGGCATCCGAATGGGCCGCGATGTAAATGATATCTTTGATCGATCGATTTTATTCTTCGCGAAAAGACCGATAGGGCAGACTGAGACGAATCGGATCATAGATCCATATTTTTCAAATCGTGCATAAAATGAGTATTTCGAACGCTCGTATTGTTTTGCTCCTTTCCGATGAAGTAAATAGGAACGATTGAAATGCTCATTTTCACCATGATTTAAGAAATATAGATTTATGACCCGATTCACTCGGTGATCCAATTCGCCTCGGTTTACCCTAGCAGTAAATTTTACTGCATTTACAATAGAAGAGGTGAATACATGAGGGTTTTCGGCTGTTTTTACAGTGTGGCACAGCAATTTTTCTCTTGGAAACATGAAATCGTTGTAGCTTACATTACAATCAATTAATTTCTAGGGAGACATTTTTCGACAGTATCAGTATAAACTTTCGAAAACCCTTACGTGTACCTCTTTTATTGTAAATACATACAGTTAAAATTTACCAGTATCAGTCATTCTGTTTTATCGTCGTGTCAGCCAGTACAACATGTTCAGCCTTACAACGTTTACAGGGGTTCCTAAAACTGTTACGTGTATTTTCTCAGATCCGCGTTAAAAAAATAATCGAAAGGTGACATTCAACTAGTTTTTTCTTTGTAGACCTAGGTATACACACAGGCGAGTATTTTATTCTCCTTTGTCTCTCCTCCCGAGAACGGCTCTAAAAAGTAAACCACCAGAAGCGATCCAAACTTCGCAAGAGCCGCGCGACTTGAGCACCCGTGAGTCTTGCGCCGCCGAGAACGAAGTTTATTACCTGAAAGCGACAACTTTATTCGAGTCCGGTAGGACACTTTCGATCGGGCCGCGCCGCTCTCCGAGACGCGCGGCTCCCGCGTGCAATCCGCGACTGCGTCGCGCTTCTTCTCGGAATTTTCGCATGCATTCCTCCCGCGACGAAAGCTGCGTACACTTGTAAAACTGCGCTATTCCCTGCAGAGATTCTTTATACCCGAGAGGAGTTTCCCCACTACTTTTAATCCTCTCTTTCTCTCCCGGTCGCGTATCGCGTTTCTCAACCCATTGTCCCGACCGCGCGCGGTGGTATCGCGCTCCGCGTTACGAAACGGCCGGCAAGAGGTAAAGTTGTTATGAAATGACTCCGTTTCCATACCAGCCGACGTCGCGGACGCGGCCGACGGATAATCACGCGGGGAGACGCGACGAGGAGAGGACGCGGTGTGTTTGCTGCAGCCTTAAGGGTCCCCGAGCGTGGAGAACGGGGTGAAGGGAGGGTTTAAAGGCGAGGAAATTCTGCGCGTTATTTCATCTCGAATATAAAAGGCTGCATAAACAAAATAGACTTACCTACCACAGGTTAAACTTTTGCTCGATGACTAGCGGGTGACACGAGCTGAGCGAGGTGGAAAGCTTTGCGGAAACATGAAATGAATGATTTAAAATCATCGGAGCTCGCAACCGATTCACCGCTCATTTTAAATCATTTATTTCCCGCTGCCGCAAGCTTCTATCCCATTAAACTCGCATCGCTCACTGTAAATCGAGGAAGAATCGAGAATCACTATTAATTTGATCTGACTGTTTTATTTATTTAGTCTTTTATTCAGAAGAAGGTAGATATCGCGCAAAATTTCCTCGCTTTTCAATCCTTCCCTTCATCCCGCTCCCCACACTCAGGGATCCTTAATCGGGAAATTTCCACCTCAACGCGCCCCCTTATCGCGAAAGAAAATCGACGGCCCTCCGCGCAACGGAATCGAGTTCGAGATCGCAGATGCGTGTATGTGCTACGTATTCGTTGAGACGGAAGGAATGTGAGATGGTCTGCGGAGGGAAATAGCGCGCAACCCTTGCGTAAAGAGTCGACTCGGAGGGAGTAACGAGCGATAATAAAGTGCAATCAGAGTGCGGCAGAAATGTGCACAGCTCCTCCGCTTCTCGTCCGTCACGCCGGAAACGTCGTTTCGGTTACGCTCCTTCGAGCGCTATTATCACGCCGGCCGCGTTAAGTCGCCTTTTACGACGCGTTCGACCAAATGTTACGCCCGTCTCACGGGTGTAATACGTATACGACTCGTTCCCCATAGTTCTCCGGCGGCGCAAGCTCCCCTCGCGAACCACCCCGCCTCCGCCCCGGGAAAATAGTAGTGCGGATAGGTACATCGAACGAGAGAGGCTCCTGCTTGCTCTCCGACGGAATCTCGCGCCGTTCACCGACCGCGACTAGTAGAAATTGACCGTGCGGCGTACCTGTAACGATTCCTACTATACGGGGAGCGCGCCGAGAGCCACTGCACGGGAGGCGAAGGTGCACCGCGCCCTATGAACGCCGCGTGGTGCACCCACACGCTCGGCTATGCGGTTCATACGTGGGCTGAGAGCGTCTGCGACACTGAGAAGAAAATCGTTTTATTTGACTTGATTTCGTAGTTACGGAAACGACCAATTAAATGTGTAGGTATTTGAATAAATAGGTATTTAATAAAAGCAGCCGAGTATCAAGTTATTTCGTCTGAATTTTATTTAATTCAACTACCTATATATTTGTTTAGACGACTAAATATTTATTTGGCCGCCTGGAACCTCAACATTCAGTTAAACCGAACGATTTTTGTTCTCAGTGGCCAATTAAATACATAGTTATTTGAACAAAGTACTTAATTGGAGCAGTTAAGTTTCAAGTTATTCATCGAAACTTTATTTAACTCAACTGCCTATTTGTTTAGACGACTAAATATTTATCTGGCCGCCTGGAGCCTCAAAATTCAGTTAAACCGAAAGACTTTTTTCTTCACTGGCCAATTAAATATATAGTTATTTGAATAAATATTTAATTACATCGGCTAAGTATCTATTTACTTCAACTCAATTTCACCTACTTCGACTACATATTTGTTCAGATAACTAAACATTTATTTGGCTGCCTGGAATCCCGAAATTCAGTTAAATCGAACGATTTTTCTTTCCCCAGAGAAGATAACTAGCGCGTGCACCTTCGTCGTATTCGCATTCGCGTGCCTTGAGTACGAGCGAGAATTTCGCCGTTGACATCGGGAAACGCTCGCTCGGCTTTGTCTTCGTCTCACGGTCGGATCACCTTGAACCAAATTGCGTCCGCTCCTCGCGTGCGATTCTCTGGATAAGTATACCTGTCCGCCTGGCGACGGTATACCTACCGGAATTTCATCACGGGTTCACGGTACGGTTATACTGGCGTCGTCGACTAATACGATGTATCAACCGCTTCGTGAAAACGCATTAGCACTCGCGTCGAAGCACCAAACGCGAGGCCCACGCCCGTGAGCGCGCGCGCCTACGCCTCGAATATATACGGGGCCACGTAAGTCTAGCGCGCTGTGCTCCCGCGTTTGGCCTCCGAATTCGAGCGGCGAGAAGATATCGCGATCGAAAGGCGCTCGCGCGGGTCGAGTGAGAGGCGGGTCACCCGATACGGTCCGTTCTATATCAGGATATACGAAACGGACCTTCCACACGAATAGAACGATCGTACCGAAGGGGATTTACGTTCGAATCGAGGAGGAAAACGCTCCTTCCGCGCGGCGATAGCCGGTCGATTCCCACGATCGGCTGGCGTTTGCGGCGCGGTGTAAGGGCGAGAGAGGAAGGTGCGCCGAGCGGCGTGTGGCGCGCGTGTTCGCCGGGAGAAATACGGGTAATTGCTGGTGCCAACAAAATATTTTCTTCGGTCGAAAACGTGATATAATTTCTGGATCATTCCACGGTTTTCTCCACGCGAGAAAAATATCTGACAGGCTTGTGTAATTGTTTTTTCTTCGCGCAGGAAGAATTTCTCGTCCTAACGAAGGTATTCTTGAACAAAGAATGTATTATATTCTTCGACCAAGAATTTCCGTTCTTAAATATTTTTAAGATCATGTGTACGTCATCATGTTATTGGTTCAAGAAATATTTGTTTGATACCAACACACTCAGGGAAAATTTCTAGTTGAATACGGACCTATATAATGGAAAAATTGATTTCAGATAAATAGGAATTTATTGACATCGAACAGAAATCTATTTGAATCAGATTGATGTTTTGCATATCTTTTTAATCGAGTACGAATCTCGTAGAACATCGATTTGATTGAAATAGACTTTTGTTCGGTGCGAATAAATTCCTATTCATCTGAAATAAATTTTTCCATCAGGTTCGTATTCAACTAGACCTCTTCCCCGGGTGCAATTATTTCTCTCAGTGGTAATCGTCGTTGTGATACGGGACGCGTGTAACGCGGCAAGGATGTGGGATACGAAGCAGGAAGTTAGGGGAACCACGGGTCGGACCGGTCGATACTGCACGGTTTTGGGGTGAGACAGGTGCGCACCAATTGCGCTCTCTCTCTCTCTCTTTTGATATCGCTTTCGCAACACGTAAGGCGTTCTCTGTATCGTTGCACGTTATGCGATCGTGCAACTTTCGGCACGACAGATATAGGTACCTAACTCTCTCGAGACTCGTTTGTCTCGACGCACGGCAAATTCCACTGCGCGCCGCGAATGAAACCGCAGTAGGTATATCCATAGGTACACCGGACGACCTCGAGTCTCCAGAAAATCCGCGACGACGCGGAGATCGAGTGGGCGGAACCGATTCGCCGCGTTTCGTTCTCCTCGGCGATCTCGCCGCGCGCGCGAGTTTCCGCGGAAATCGATCACGCTCGATCGAGCGTACGCGCGATCGATGAACTCTACGAGAAGATCTCACCTTGGCCGTCCACTCCTCGCCGCAGCATCGCCACGAGGGGGACCAAGATCCACGCGATAATCATCTTCCTCGTGTTATTCCTCTTCCGCGATGAGAGTTCCCACGTGGCACACACATCCACACGCGCGCAGACGGACGAGCGCGCCTCGTCACATCGACGACGACGACGACGACGACGAGGCGCTGAATTGCGGGAAAACGCCGGGGAAGGGCCAGTCGCGTGCGCGCATCTGTCTCCCCGGCTGGCGTGCACGAACCGTCTCTACTGTGTGTACGCGGTGAAAAGACGAGAACTTTCACGGAACGAGCGCGCGTTTCGCGCCGCGCGCCGCGATGCGATGGAAACGCGCACACGGGCGATGTCGCAATGTCGCGGTAACGTCGATCGCGAGAACTGCTCGGCCAAATCCTCCCGAAACTCTCTCCGGTCTCTCTTTCAAGGGGTCGTCCGAACTCGACGGATTATCCAAGTCCGCCGTCGCGCGTTGACGACGACTGGACGCGTTGACGACGAGAACCACGAAGAGCGACGCCGTCTGGCATCGAAGTCACTGGCGATCCCCCGTTAAAATCTCCGCCGAACGTGCCCTCCTGCGAATCAAGGGAAGGCGACGAATCGTTTCGTCGAGTCGCGTGCCGACATGTCGGGAGCGATTATTCGCTCGTTCACGCGCGCGCGCGCGCGCGGCACAATTCCGGTTTTCCCTCGCGTATGTGGGTTGGGTTACCGTTCCGCCGTGCGGAAAGGTCGACGCGCACCGCAGAGGGCAATTTCTAGGCCGATTGCTGGTACCGCGCACCACCCTCCTCCTGCATCCACTCGACGTATCTCACCCCGCGCGCGTTCACCCCTTTCCACGCACTCTCGCGAATTTCGCCGCGTATCTTCGGTGTCACCGTTCACACTCGAGTCTCGTCCTCGTCGATTCGAGCCATGCCGCTCGGCGTCGTTACGGGCACGGCGAGATCCGTTCCCTTCACCGGTCGAACGCGGAGTGCCCCTGGCCAGGCTTCCTCGGTTCTCGGATACGAAAGTCTCGTCGGCCGACGCACAGCGGCGAGCGACGCGTTTTCGGTCGAGACTGTACCCGCTTTGCGCGATATTCCATCGCGAGGCTCGAAACTCCGCGCGACATTCGTCGCAACGCGAGCTTAGGGTACGATCGACCGAGTTCCGCGAGCGAAATGCACAACGCCTCGAGACACGCGCCGCTCGCGGTACCGGCGCAGAGCGCGAGCAGCGCCGTGGACGAAGCGGTGACGCGGGGATGGCGAGACGGCTATCGAGAAATAAATGAAGAGTGAAATATGCAAAAGGGTCCAAGTGCCATTTTTCCTGAAATGGAGATTATTGCTTTTATGGAATCTAAGTGCCACGTGAAACTTGCAGTCAAATATTTTCGGGTGCTTTAATCCGTTTACGACGAGGTGAGCGTTATTTGCCGAGGGGCACGCTTTTTGTTTCGGGTAAAAGTGGGATGGATGCCCTGACTTAAGGAATACAAATTATTTAGCAAAATAAGTATCTGGCTGTTGAAATGTGAATGGATGGTCTGTTTACTGGAATGTAACGATTTTTATGATAGAAAAATATAATTTGAATAAAGCAATTCGAAATTCCGAAGGATTGAGAAATTCCGCTTTTGATATTTTATAGGATAGGTGTTTCACAATAGAGAGCATTTATTTTAGGCGTAAGAAAAACAAATTTTACAACGAATATACCTGATCTCACACATACATTTTAAAATACAACAATAAAGAAAATACAATTACCAACAAATAAATACCTCGTTATAATTACCGTACTCGAATGCAAGAAACTGTTATAAATACTTCATTAATACAGTTGACGGGTAAATTGTTCATGTCTATATTCATGAATATGTAAACCAATAGCTATAACAGAAACACCACATTTTTTCAACTCTGCCAGCATATTCGAAATAAAAAGGGGGTTGCGCATCTATCCCACTTTTACCCTGTACCTGGAATCTGGCGAATCATAATATACCTCGCGTACAGAAATTATTATTCGCGCAAGAAAGCCGCGCGTCCCACGGCACGGTACCTAATTGGTGAAACGCATCGTGGGTATGCGCGCGCGTGCGGAAGGCAGATTGGATGCAAATTAAGATATCCGACGGTCTACCGCGTATCTATACTCGGGAGGCGCGTTATTCTCTCTCCGCGGATGGATCTCGAATTTTCACCACGCTAACAATAGCCCCCAGTTTCCTCCTCCCGATGAATTCTCCGTCGTTTCCAGGGCGTTGACGCGACGCGGCGCACCGCGCGGCGGTTTAGAATCGTTCCGGGCAGCTTTCATCGCGCGCGCTGCGGTTCGACCGGGACTCGTCGGATTGTATCTATGCGGCGGGTATGTGACTGAGATATTTTCCTGCGCGCGCGGGCTCGAGCGAAACCTAAATTCTGTTCGGGAATTCCGACACGCGGTCAGATGGTCACGCGGCGTCTTTGAGGAAACGCAGGTACACGTGTATCGAGGATCTAGGCGATCCAGTTTTATCGGTGTTACCTACCGTTACCGCTATAACGATGCACGGTAGAAACCAGCAATTTTTACCGCTTTATCCACGCGGAGAAAATAATTTATTTATACACTGTAAACGAGAAATATTTCTTTCGCCATGATCAAGTGTACACGTATCTTAACTATAAATTAGAGAAATATTCTTTTTGGTTAAGCAAATATTCATTAGCTATTAATCTATTTCTGTTTGAATGACGGAGACATTCCAATAATTAACATAGATTTACTGGACCCAACGAAATATTTCTTTCGCTATAATCGAGTAAATGTTTATCAACTATAGATAAACTCTTCTCTCAGTGCAGTAGCGCTGAGACTCGAGATTGTTTTCCAAAATTTGTACAGAGGAAACTGCTCTGTGCACTGCTTACAACGGTAAACAAAAAAGTCTCTTGAGTATAAATTCTTGAGAACGAGCTCGAGTTTCAACGCTACTGGATGGAAGCAGTAAAAATTGCTGGTTTTTTTTTCCGCGCGGTAATATTAATAACATTAAATATCCGCGTTTTCGCTGTAATCGGAGCCGCGATGAATCGGAACGCGTAATTCGTCGAAACGGGTCCTATTACCGCGACGAAATCCGAGGGGTCGGCCGGTTCCAAACGTGGCGCGCCATCGGCCGACCCGCGGGTCCGCTCTAACGATCTCCACGCCGTTAAAATCCCGACAAACTGGTCGTCTATCGCGTACGCGCTATCCGGCATCTCCCGTTGGACGCTCCAACGGACCGGCCATATTGCGCGCCGCTCTACACTCGTACTCGTCGCTCCCGCTTCCTCGCGGCGCGCGGTAGGCGAAGCGGATCGTAGATTCGAAAAAGCGCGAGGGGCCCGAAGTGGTAATGGTCGTTAGCGGGCAGCCTCGCAACTTCCCAAGTCTCCCGTGTGCGGCTGTAAGGTTACCACTCGCTTTACCGTTAAACCGCTCGACCTCCTCGTCCGACCGGTGCCTCCCGTCGCGCGGTCGCCCTTTCCCCTCCACCGTTGCTCTCGCTCCTTCTCTCCGCGTTGCGCTCGCTCCGTGTCTCTCTTTTTTGTATCGAGTGACGTCAAAGCGCGCCGAAGCCCCTTTCACCCGAAGCAAGGTTCAGTTCGGGGCTACCGGAGCACGGCGCGCGCGTTTATTGCCGCTAATTTATCTTCGCGACGCCAGCGATGCTTTGTCGAATTTTACGGAGACCGGAGATCGCCGCGGAGGAATGTCGACGACCCGCTCTCGCCGTACGAGACGCAATTGCGGACGACGAGGTCGCGCGACGAATTCGAATGGGTCGAAGGAATTTTCGGGATCGTCGAGCCCGCTCGAATCGATCGACTCTCCGGCATCTCGGTCACTACACGTGTATCTTGAAATGGATGCATTTAGCGAGTGTCTTTTTACTCGATTCTTCGAATATTAACCGTCCTCCCCCTCTCGATAAGGACCGCAGAATCGTTCTTCCGCGAAGACCGGTGACATTGAAAGTCCCCGGCTTCGCTGAGATCGGTTTTTCGGCCGAGCAAGAAAATCGGTTCGTCGGACCGCGATAAATCGTCGGGAGGTTACGCCTACCGCCTCCTTTTGATTTGCAGGCCGTGCAGTTCGCCCCGCACTCGTGTAGACGCCACGAACGTGTTGGAAAGGTGCATTCCATTGACCTTTCGCGAGGAGAAAGAATGACGCGCGCGAGCTGACCGGTCTAAAATGTCGACGGTTTTGTAAGGTTCTCGAAAGACTTCGTAACGCGTGTAATTTCGCCACGTCGATCTGTTTGCGCAATGTCAAGCGAATAAAATCAAGCGCGCGGTATTTTCAATGGAAATCGTTATCGATAAAATTCTAGCCTGTGCGCTTATAAAAATCCGACCTAAATCGAGACATTTTTTCCCCCCTTTCCGTATAAATTCGTTTTCCCCTTATCGATCCGCCGCACGGTAGATACAGGCAGTGCCATCTGACTCGACGTCCTCGAGTTATCCGGGGCTTCCCCTCGCTACAGTCGGCTCGCGACACGTGACCGCGATCAGCAGGAGGAGGGGGAGGCCAACTCCGCGGGCCTTCGCGTAAGGAGAAGTCCCCCCGATCTCGGTCAGACGTAACGAACCGACCGTAGGTGCGCGTGAACCGTGCTATTTCGACGTGATACGCACGATACTCGCGTATCGTGCAGCAGTTGTATTACGCGGTGCCGGGGCGCTATGTCCGTGCGGCGTTGCGCGACGATTTCCGCAAATTCCCCGCGGTCCGCGGAAGCGCGCGGTGCGTAATATTCGCCGGTGATACGTGAGCATCTCGCGCGTTCACCCGATACGTGAATGGAGCGCAACGGGAACTGCGAGGGGTGCCGGGGACGTTGCCTCGCCCTCGACGATTGGCTCTAGTGATCGCGCCGGAAAAGATATACGTACGTTCGGCCCGAGCCTCCGAATCGGTACGATTTTTAGTGACGCCAAAGAGAGTTTTCATCGTTGAATTTTTTTTGGAGCAGTCTCGCGTCGAAGCTGTATCTCGGAAAGGCACGGCGATCGATGGGAACGAGAGAGCAAAGGCGCGCGCGAGCGAGCGCACAGACGCGTCGGTAAATTCGGATGGCGATGCGCCGTTTCGACGGGATCGATGAATTCGGGAGACAAAATTCCTTGAGGGTCGAGAACTGCGACAACGGCTTCGATCTATTTTGTAACTCATTGTCGTAGGTACGCGACCGTTCGCCCACCGCGTCAGCTGATTGTCACAGATCGATGTCGCGACGACGCGAGGTCAGTGCGCGTAACACGTGTAATAACATTTCTTTTCCCGCCCGGCGTCGAATCGATTCTCTCGACGAAGAAGTCGCCGATGCCCACCGCTGATGCGCTTTCCTTCGGCTACGACGCAACTGCGATTATTTATTACCGAGAATTCGAAGCGATCGGAAGCTTATTTCCCGGTATAGCGAATTTCTCGTCGATAAGCGCATCTTACATTCGGTTCGCTCGATATAATTCGAACGGTGTGGAGTAGCTGTAGCCATCCAGTAGTTACGGCCCGACATACGTCCACCGCCCCACTGTTCTCGGTAAGACGGCTGACGTAGGACGGACCGTAACTACTGGACGGAGGTAGAGAGTGCGCCTACCGATATAAAACCCGCTATACTCGGCGCGTAAGTTTCCGAGAGCGTTATCTTCGTACATTTTTTCATTTATCAAAATTATAACGCCCCAGGTGAGACATCGACGTCGCGAGCTGTGACCGCAAGGTGGATAAGGATGGCAGAGGGAGGGGGCGAGGCCCCCTCGAAATCAATGGACAATCACATTTCCAAGAGCCAGATAGAAGTCAACGAATGCTTGAGCAGCTGGCTCGCTTATCTGCAGGTCGTTTTGATTGATCGATCGATTTTTGTACACGCATCGAGTCACTATCGGACGAATCATTATTTCGTTTCGATTTCTACGCGCCGCAGATGCTGAACGGGCTCTGTTCCGCCGGAACGAGACTGGCCCAGTCGCTGCGATCTCTTCTCTCGGCGCACGATACGGTCGCCCACTGCAGACTGACCGGGCAGTGTCTCTGCGGCTGGGAGGAGCTGACCAGAGCGACGAACATCGCCAGCGGGACGGTCAAGAATCACGTAATCGCGGCGTTCAGGGACCACGACGCGCTGGAAAACGACGGCGACAAACACGTGGGTGGTCCATTCGTCCCGTTTCGTTTCTCTCGGCCGTTGCGTTCGAGCCGTTCGACGCTTTCTCCCTCTTCCCATTTCTTTTCGCGGTCGGGACGGCTATTCGATCCTTCGCTTCCGCTTCCAGGATATCCTCTGCGACAACCTGTTGACTTTCATAAATCTGCAGTACCAGTTCTGCGTCGCCTGCTGCGACTGCCTAGGTACGTCGGGACGCGGGTCGCTCATTTCGGTGCGATCTTTTCCTGAAAATAATATCACCGATACGCTCAAACGTCGATTCGAAATTCAGGCGGCATGGCGGAGTGTTCCTGCTCGCAGAGCGGACACAACGAGTGCGACATCGCGGCCCTTCAGCAGTGCTTCGAGAGGCTGTACAGCCCGCCGCCGACTTCTTCGATGCATCAGTCCCACAGTCAGAGATCGCCCCTGCCTTATCCTTTGTTTCCTCTGCAGGTGGGTGATCGTCCGGCCTGTGACGATTTCGTCCACCCGTCGAATGCATCTGCGATTTTTGCGAGCGCAGGTCCAGAGGAGGTGGTCGGAGACGGCGGCGGCCGAGATGCCGGGCGAGTCGTCCGAAAACACGATGAGGAGGTGGTCCATGCCCTGGGACTGTCGTCACGTGACCGAGTGGCCCCGCCAGGATCTTCGGAGCAAGCTGAGAGTACCACCCCACGACCGCAGCAGAGCCACGACGCCCGACTCCGTGTGGAAGTCGTCCAGTATGGCCAGCCAGGACGGGCTTCAGGAAGCCATTCAGCTTCTGTCCTGCAAGCCGGGTGAGTTCGCGACAGGTGGTCCGTACCTGAGGATCGATAGGAATAAAAGTGAAAGTGGCGGTATATTGCACGAGGCTAAACTTAACCCTTTTAGTGGCGAGCGAAAAACTGTGTGTTCATGCGAAGATAACCGGACGAATTTGACGAATTTACTAAGTTTGGGAAAAAGCTCATAAAAACAATACTAAGAATGATATTTAAAAAATTCAAAATGCAGCGTATTGCAGAAGAAAGAGAGAACAATGTAATGTCAATTGTATTTCAAAATATATATATTGAAAATCATACGAATAACATAAATATTAAACACGATGAAAAACATATAAACAAGTTCCTCTTCTACAAACAATATTTGCATATAACAATAATCATCGTTTAATCATAGTTTTACGTAGGTCACGTAGTATGAAGTATAAGTATTACATTTTCAATCATTTTTAATAAAATAACCAATATCGGTCCTGAGCGGCACTAAAGGGGTTAGTCGCCAAGAAGGAAACTTTAGTCACTGCTATCTCGTTATCCGTGACCTTTAGGCTCATATTTGTATAATACTTTTTTCAAGATTACATTTCAATCTATAATAAAGTCTTATATCGATACCGGCCGAAAGCTTATAAATAAGGAGAGAATAGCGATTGAAGTTTTTTTCCTGGCGACTCATATGGTACATACTCGATTCGCAGGTGTCAGGCCATCAACTCAGCTTTATCATCCCGGTCAGCATGTACCGGGCGTCACGTTGACGGCGTGCAATTTCGAGTCGAATTACGACAACTCGGTATGGCCGGAAGCGCGGCGAGTCGGCTCCCCCAAGTGTTGGCCACACGATTCCCACTCCAGCGATCATTCCGATCACTCGGGTAAAATTTCGTTCAATTGACATTTCAAATATCGGACCCGATACACACGAGTTCCAATTTTATTTTCATTGGAATCGCCGCTAAATCGAAACGTAAAAAGGTTATCTTTATCGAAGGGCAACGCGACAGCGACCAAAGCGTCCACAGCGGAGGCGAGCACAGAGACTCCGGTAGGTTCGTTAATTGTTATTTATCGCGCGACGAGCAATAATGGGAATACGATTATTTTAGAACAAAGTGGAGCGAGTGGTAGTGTCCACGGAGACGGCAAGGATAGCGACCACAGTTGTCACAGGGAATCCGAGGCCGGTAAGCTTCGTCCTTATCTACATTTCCTTCTCATTTCCAATGGATCGTTCGGATAATTTTTTCTCCCACTTTTTTCGCCAATCTCACTCGGATAATTTTCTCTCGCTCAGGCGCCAACGAACTCCTGCATTCGCGAAAGAGCAGCTCGTCGACGGATTCCTGCTTCTCGGCCCACAGTCGCTCCGGGTCCGAGGGTGCAGCCGTGGGGGTGAGTTTTTTATTCGCGGTGTCCGGTGGTCCGAAGAATCCTCGAAAATCGGAAATTGTCAGCGAACTTTACGTCGTGGAAATATTACTCGTCGCGATATGTTTCAGGAGTGCGCTAGGTCACAATTGTACTCGATGTGGAGCGGCGGCGATTTGCCCTTCATCAAATTGCCGGAGAGCAGCGAGGTGCAGGACGAGTGTCCTCCGACGTAGATAGCCAATGATCCTTCGTGTATATTCACCCTGGCGAATGACGCGGATTCCCGTTTCCTGGTATTGTAAACTCGTCACACCTTCGCACGATGTACGGCATTACGTTCGTTTGACAAATTCTTCGTCGAACTTCGAGGGCAATGCGTGTCGTAATTTTACAAGGGATTACTTTCAAAATGACGTTTATAGCACCGTTTAACACGGGACTGATGATCGGTACCGACGATCGGTCGCAACTGACCGATCCAAAATGCTATCCAAATGCTTTCACATGAGTCGTATGGTCAGTCATCAATATGTATCCGGAAAGTGAAGAGCAACGCATCGCAGTCGCTTTGTGCGTAAAAAGGTTGATAGAGAGGCGAAAAAATAATCGTAAAATCGACAACGCTGTTCCTCCATACGCAACCGATGATCTGCCTGCATGTGAATAGCTCCGTTTGTTCAGTGGCCCTGATGACAAACCGACGATCGGACACGCCACGGGCCGACCGATGGCCCGAGCGTTTTTAATCGGTCGACCGACGATACGCATTCATATGAAAGCTACGTTTGAAACAATGGACCCTCTTGATCGTCAGCGCTGATCGTCGGTCCCACGTGAAACAGGGCTTAAGGTCAGAAGCACTGCCGCGTTTTATCGCAGTATACAAATTATTATACTCTTTCCAAGAAAAAAAACGACAAGTATTTATCCACGCGGACCAAATCAAGAGACTCTGAGAAACACGTATCGAATCAATTAAGATAACTGCATGATTTCCGGACATTTATGTACTAGTTCGGAGCTCTGGCTAACTTTTTGCGCCAGCGAAAGACATATTATATCAACGAGAGTGTTCTTCTGGCGCGCGTAGATATAATTATCCATGACAATTTATTTCGAGGGTCTCGTATCGCTCCCAACGAATTTAACATCCCGCGAGACGAAGCTTCGCGTCGAATATTTGTCGCTAGGTACGAAACAAACTCCGTGCGATCCCACAGTGGTTTACCGATTCGCCGGATGAATTCTAGACGATTGTCGTGTTCTTCGTCGTGTTTGCCACTTGACGTACATTTTATACGGCGTACGATTCCCGATTTCGCGTTTCTCCACAGAAAAGCGTTCGGCGGAACGCGTATCCTCGCGGTCTCCTCGACACGTCGACTCGATGTCGAGAATTTACGAGAAATCACGTACTCGAGAGAGCGAGTTCTTGAAATATATACAAATTTATTCGTATGGCACAATACAACAATAAAATATTCGTCATTATACGAGTACCTCGATACTGCGCTCGAAATGTGTGAAATTCTTACAACCGAATGGTACGTGGCGTACGTAGAGGACTATTCGAACGAAGGGAAGAAAGATCAGGAGAGAAAGAGAGAGAAGAGAGGAATAACTGCTCGAGTCTTTGCGCGACTTTTGCACTGCACTCATATCCGAGTACCGTCGCGCTTTTAATCGCGAAGGTCGCGACGACTTTGAGCCATTTCGCCCGTAATGATCCGAAGAGTCGTGCCCGTCCCCTTCTTTCGGAGTTCACGAGAGGGAGTAAAACGAGGAAACGAGATCGCCTCTCAATCCAGGTCGTCCTCGTTCATCTCGTCCTCGTCCTGTCCGTAATCGTCGAACTGATCCCTCGGCTCGTCCTCGTCCTCCTTGTCGGCCGGGCATCGGATGCACCTGGATTCGTTGATCCCGTAATTGATGCACGTGTCTCCGATGCACTCGCAGCATCCGTCGTGAAACCATCTGTAGCTGGTCGCGCCCATGCTCTGGCACGAGGCGCGGCACTTGTTCCAGGAATTGCACTCGGCCATGTAGGCGACGGTGCAGTTCACGGTCATCACGTTCGGCTTGAGGGGATGCACCTCCTGGTCCACCTCTGAAGTCTCTGAAGAGGAAACTCAACGTCGAAGCGGGGGAGTGAGGAGGCGTGTTTGCGAGATACAGAATTCGTCGCTCGGGTCGATCGTCGATACTCACGCACGTGGTACTTGATCTCCTTCTCGAGCTTGGGTGAGAAGAGGGCCACGTCGAAGTCCACCGGGAAGGTGAAGGTCAGCCAGCGCTCGTGTGGATCCGGTTCCGCCGTGAGAGCTTGGAAGAGTCCCGGCACCGGCTCGCTGAAGTCCTCCACGTGGGACTTTTTACTGAGGGGGTTGTTCGTGATGTTCGGTTTGGGGCAGAGATCTGAAAGGACGAAGCGGAACGAGAAACGATGCGTTCCGATCTCTTCCCTCGGACGTCGAACTCTGCACTCACCCACGCAGGAACAGCACTCGTCGTACAGATAGCTGAGACACGAGAAGCACTCCTTGCAGCAGGTGCAGGTCACGAGGTCGCACTTGCAGCTCTGCGTGAGCATGCACTTGCTCACGACACTGGCGCAGATCGCTTCGTTGCAGGCGTACGAGAAATTGGTCGTCGCGAGGAAGAAGATCGCCGTTGTGCCCGCCAGAAAAATCGCCCTCCACCACGGCATCGCGACCTGCGACGCACGGAATAGAAGATCATCGCGTCGGAACGTTACATTTCATTGTACTTGCGATCGCGGATCGGTTGCAGTCGATTCGACGCGATCGCGCGACGTCGCGTCGGAGGTACGCGTTCCGTTTCTATGGAAATACCTGACGTTCTTCGTCGTACGATGCTTTGCGAGCGTTGTCGAGGGAGAGAGGAGCATCGGTGAAAGTGCGCGCGGGTATCGACGACGGAAAAGTCAGTGGAAACGGAGTTGGCGGCGTCGCGATTCGATCACGGGAGAGCGCTGCTCGATGCGGAGGAATTTAGGGTAAAAAATTGCTACAATTTCGCGGTAACGATCGAAATGATGCGTCCGTTCTTCGAAGAGTCGTGGTACGATTCGCGGCTGATATGAAAGCACTGACCAGTCGTACCATTGATTAATTTCTGCATGTTATACCGGGTTCTCGATTCTCCGCTAGAACGCAGCTTTCGCCGTGCCGGGTAATTAAACGCGCGATCTATTTATAACGTTCGTGTCTACGCGTCCTGCGATATTTCAATCGAATTACATTATCTGTAAGGAATTCCGTCGAAACCGGCTCCGTGCATATAGGGTGTCTCGAAAATCGTGTTCGACTCGAAGAAAAACGTTCGCACCGACGTACGCTGATAAAAGAAATGTAGTTCAGTCAGCCAAATGTCGCTGATTGGCTCTTCTTTGGTTAACCCAAGTGATCTTTTTATCAAACAGATGTAGCGCTAGTTAACTCGATACTTTTTTAATACCTTGATGTTTTCACAAAAAATGAAATCTCTGGAATTGAACTATCGGCCACTCTACTTTATGTACTTTTTTTTCACGCTGATTCCGAAAATAATGAATTTATTGAGGAAATTTCGAAGACACACTGAGATATCGATGATTTTTTTAATAGAAAAATGTATATTTTTTTAATGTGAAATCACAGATATCTCATATCTCCTTCGAGACATCGACTTAATAACCGTGCTTTTTGTAATCAGCGCGAAAAAATATACCCGGATGTGATGGTCGAGCGATCGATTCCGAAGATCTCGATTTTTGGCAAAATATCAAGGGAAAAAACCACTCTTCTACTTCGCACCGGGAAATAACGGAACGCGACGACTATGACGCGTCGACTAACTGGACTCTACTCTTGCGACTTACTTTTGTACGAGGATCCCCACTCGGATTTGCAACCCCGTCGGGCTGTAAACGAAGGTGAACGGAAAGCGATAGCACCACTTAGCCGCTTTGGGGTTGACGCCGACTGTCAGGTAATCAGACCCTGGGTGCCCGGAAGTTACGTTTATTTAATACAGCCGATTATCCTGTTAACTCTCGCGCCAACCCTGCGGCGCCACGAACTCGGTAGAGAGGTTTTTTTCGAATTGTGCTTCAATGTAAATTTTTTTTGACGAATATTTGCGAAACGCGAATGAGTTCCCGCGCGATTGTGCCTCCTGAACGTTTGACCGGTAAAAAATGTCTAAAAAATTCCTCACATAAGCCTCGCGCGGAAAAAAAAAGCTTATACCAACGCAAATGCATGCATATAGCCGAGAGTAATCAGGAAATTTACTTGCGACGCGAGTCAAGGTATGTACCTACGCTTCTTGACTCTTTTTCCCACCGACTTCCCAGCTATTCGTACACGGTAAAAAATGATGTCAATTCTAGGATGCTCGGAAAAAAGAGTACAAGTCAAAAAATGGTATTGCTCAGAAAACACCTTTATTTGTTTATATTGAAACACAAATTGTTGAAAAAATGTATAAAATGAAAATAACACTTCTCATAAGAACCGTTAAATGCATGTAGCACACAAATATAATATAACAGTCGCTAGAAAATTGTAGAAGTGTTTTGGTAGACGACTTGACTTATACTCTTTTTCCCGGGCATCCTAGAATTTTTAACACCATTTCACCGGTGTGTACCTATACCGTATGAGACTAAACTTACTCGCAAGGAAAGAAACTCGAATCACTATTATCTCATTATTTATAAACTTTTGGCCTACATCGATAGAAGACTTTATTGTAGACAGAAACGTAATCTTCAAAAAAAGTATTACACGAATATAAGCCAAAAGCTCATAGGTTGTGAGATAATAGCGATTCGAGTTTCTTTTCTGGCGATTAAGTTTAGCCTCACGTGCTACGTGCCACATTTGCGGTGGGATTCTGTATCGATAGAATTCTACAGTCGCTATAAAAAAAAATTGCGCATGTTTCGTTATACTTGAAAAAATATGCGCAACACCACAGCGACTGTAGAATCCTATCGATACAGAATCCCACACCTGGTGTCGTTAAATTTCATGCCATTGTTATCTAACACCAAAAGTGTCATACCACAGATTTTTTTACAGTGCACCCACGTTCCCCGAAACAATCCCCATTATCGACTCTCGGAAAGCTACATCTCGCTGTCGAATAGGTACACGCGTCTTCATCGAGGAGGAAATGCCACCGCGAGGACGATCCCGATGTCGTAACATTTTCACGCGTACACCGGGAAGCGTGCCTACGTCCAGCGTAACGACGACACGCGTGTAGTGCGTGCCGCGGGCTTCTCGAGGGCCTCGATTCGGACCTCGCGGGCATCGCGCGCGCCTCTCTCGGAGACTCTACTCGCGCACCGTGCGCGGCGACGCGTCGTACGCGTGATTTTACGATTTTATAAAAATCACGACCGGATTGAAACGTAGATGTTTGTCAGCCAGGGACAGGCGTGCGCGCCTCGCCTTGTTCTGCCCGGAGGCGATGGAATAACTTCAATAACAAACGCCAATCGCAATCGTTCGCCTTCGTGGAAACATCGAGCACCGTCCGTCTCCTCGCACTCGCAGGCCACGTACATACGTACGCGTTAGCGAGCGCGTATCCAGCGCGTATTCGCGCTATTTACCGGAATGCGCACCAGCGATTCGCCGTCTCGCTCTTCGTCACGAAGAGCGTCGCTCTTTGTGGTTCTCTCCGCGATCTCCTTCCTCTTCCTTTCTCGCATCCTTATCGAGCGCGTCGACTACGATCTTTTCCCGGTAGATGTACACCGAGAGAAAAATGTCGTAAATTTGACTAAATCGACGGTTGCAGGTGGGGGAATGCAGATCTAGTTACTCGGATTAATAATTGACTCGAGCCTGTTTCCTTCGGATAGTCGTTAATCGCTGTAACCGAGTTTATCAGCCTAATTCTTCATTCCCTCTCACTCGTAAACACAGAGATTTAATGGAATATATCATTGCTTCTGTCAGTGTACAACCGGTCGTTGCATCGAAATTCGTCGAAACGATTCACGGATACGAAAGCGGAAGATCGATCGACATGAAAGGACGGAGTGGGACGCGTGGTGCGTGTCGGAGTTATCAATTATTCTTTCAGTGAATGGAATGTCCCGTGTGGGAAAGGAGAATCTGTTGTACACACCGAGGAAAAGGGTCGGGTTGAATACAAAACTGATGGAAAAATTTATATCAGATAGATAGGAATTTATTTACATCGAACACAAAAGTCTGTTTGAACGAAATAAATGTTTAGCATATCTTTTTAATCGGGTGTGAAGCTAGTGGGACATCTATCAAATTCAAATAGACTTTTTCTCGATGTGTATAAATTCCTATTCACCTTAAACAAATTTTTCTATTGGATTCGTATTCAACTAAACCTTTCCTTTGGGTATATACGGTAAACAAAGCGGTGTTAATTGTTAACACCATCTCACCGGTGTGAACCTACCATATGAAGTTAAACTAACTCGCCACGAAAAAAAATTCAATCACTACTATCTCATTATCCATAAACTTTTGGCCTACATCGATATAAGACTTTGTTACGGATTAAAATGTAATCCTCAAAAAAGTATTACATAAATACAAGCCAAAAGCTCTCAGATAATGAGATAATAGTGATCGAAGTCACTTTTTTGGCGAGTAAATTTAGCCTCGCATGATATACACGTGTACCACATCTGGTGTCATTCAATCATAATTGCATTGTTATCTAACACCACAAAAGTGGTCTATATAGGTCCACATTACATAATTTTTTACAGTGTACGTTGCTTACACACATTTATCCAAATCGATAAAATAATCCAATGAAACGAATACGGCGAATTTTTAAGATTCCCGCAAGAGCAAATCGACTCGAAATTTATCAGCACTTTCACGACATCTTCGCTCTCGACTGAAGACACTTCCGGAGATTCCACTCGATCGCTCGCCTTCGCTCGCATTTACGCGGAGCACACCCGTTAGACGCTTCGTCGTCTCGCGGGAGACAGAGGTGGACAGAGGTAGCCAGGTAACTATACACGATCTACCTACGTCGTCGCAAGCGGTGTCGATTTTTATACAGGGCGCCATCGGGCGAACTCGTTGCGCGCTCGACCGCGATCGAAGGATCGCCGTATTAATAGAAACGCGGCATAGGTGCGAGCGCGGAATTACATCGCGCCCGTTGAATCGCCGGGGGAGAAGGAGTCGAGCGATTCCCGGAGGGAAATAATTTCGCGATCCGACGCGATTCCGGGAACTCGCTTCGAGCGTACGGCGTGCGCGTGGATATCGGAGCATTTTGAAGTTGAACGGATCGCGCTTCGGTTATTCTCGCCGCGCCTCGAATCTCGACGGTGTTTACGCGTAAGACGTAACGCAAGTACCACACGGGAAAAAAGCCGGAATTTTTACCGCTTCGTCCAGTAGCGCTGAGACTCGAACTCAGTTTCGATAATTTGTGCAGAGGAAACTGTATACATGTACCGCTGACAGGAGTAAATAAAGGTGTTTCTTCTGTACAAATTGTTGAAAGCGAGCTCGCGTCTCAGGCGCTACTGGATGAAGCGCGGTAAAAATTCCTGTTTTTTTTTTCCGTGCATCTATGCGCAGCGCGGTGGATTGGGAGAGACGGCGAGGAACCCGAGAAAACGGAATATCTCGATGATAGAGCTTTTTTTTCGCGGTCGGATCAGCGTTCGACGCGTTTTTCTCGCGGAAAATTCGGATTGCGCTTATTTACGCGTTCCGTCGCTCGCGCGCGCGTGTTTCGACGTATGCGTACAAACCAGCCAGCCACTCGCGCGCGCGCGCGCACACCCGTATAAACACTGCTTTCGAGATGAGGCACACGCGCAGCGATCTCTCGCATCGGTCGGATGAACTTTTGAAAATTTCACCGTAACTCTCTCTCTCTCTCTCTCGCTCTCGTTTTTTCGAATTCCTCGTTACCTGCTTGTGCTCCGCACTCGGATCCCAGGCGGCGCAGTTTCCCGTAACCAGGTGCCGGTTTACTGGAGGGCGACTATTTTAAGACGACGCAACCGGTTCGAGTCGCGAGTCGAACGACTGTGAGGCATTTCTTCCGCCAAAAATCTCTCCTCCGCACCTTCGACGGCCGTCCTCCGAAGGCTTCTCTCTATTCTCCGTGCGGGCGGACGATTCGGTGGTGCGTCGCTCGCACGCGGGCGCGCGCGCGCGTCGCGCTGCCTCGGACGAGGTGGACTCGCGACGACGGACGTGACGACGAACGGCGGAGACGTCCACGCGGGAGGTCACTCTCTCAAAAATCGCTCGCGCCCCGCGTCATGACAGCGGCGGGAGGTGTGACGAATCGAATGCAAGAACGGTTCTCATTGGACTGAATTAAGGAAGAGCGAGGACCGCGAGGACCGAAGAAGCGGAAGGAGGAGGAGGAGGTGGTGGTGGTGGTGGTGGTGGTGGCGGCGGCGGTGGCGACGACGGTGGAGGTGGTGAAGAAGAAGGTGGAGGAGGAGGAGGAGGAGGAGGAGGAGGAGGCGAGAGAGTCGAGAGAGTCGAGAGTGGCTCTGACGGCTGCCGGTTGCCGGCGCGGCTTGCGGGCAGTCCCGGACGAACTACACGAGACTGGTTTTCGATTCTTTTTCGCTTTTTGTTTTACCTGCTCTCTGCCCCCCAGGAGCGGAACCGCGGGCAGGCTGGCGCCCTCGACCGCGCCGGCGACGCGCGGTGGTCCCTCGCGTCGAGGGAGCTCCTCGGCGATCCGCCGCCGCCGCCCTTTGGAGACGTACCGATTTCTCTCGCTTTCGCAACGATATACGCGCGCGTGTTGATGTGATACGTGGACGCGCTCGCGCGCGCGGCAGCGGCTTATCTCCGCTCGGAGAGGCGAGAGAGCCTTGACATTTGGCATCTCCGACTTACGCGCGCACGATGATCGGTTTTGCATTTTAACGACGCGATCGGTATCCGTTGATCTTCGCCGTGGTTTCTCGGAGTGTCGCGCGTGCGAATCGCAACGCGGAGCGTCGCGAAACGCCGGAGAACTGCCGATTCACCTTCCGAAAGGTTTCTTTGGAGAGACGACTTTCTCTGTCGTTCAGGGGGAAAAAAAACCAGCAATTTTTTTACCGCTCCAACCAGTAGCGCTGAGACTGTTCTAGGGTTGAGCATACGGTTATCGATGGTTTGAGCTGACGAAATTATACGGTAATCGACCTATCGCTCTCTCTTTCCGTCGGACGCATTTGTCATGAGAGGGAGTCGATCACTGCGAGGAGTTCAACAACGCTGTATGCTCAGCTCTGTTCACTGTTTAGAATCGTAAATAGAAATGCCTCCTCTGTACAAATTCGTGAAAATCGGCTCGAGTCTCAGCGCTACCGGATGGGGCGGTGAAAATTGCTGTTTTTTTCTTCCCCCGTGTTCGTTCCTCGCTGAGATACCAAGCATTCGCACGCTCGGAGTGCGATCCCGCCATTCCGGAGGCAAATTTTCCAGGAGGAACCGCGTCATCCTATATCTCCGGTGGTCTTATCTATAGGGTGGAATCTCCGGCCGAGGCGAAGCGCACCTGGGAGAGTCTCGGGTGGCGAGCGCGGTATCTCGTCCGCGCCCCGTCCGAGGAGCGACTAATTGCCGCCGGGGTTCGGCGCAATTTCCGACGAAGGACTCGTGTAGCGCCGAAGCGCGCGCGAGCGTCACTCGGCCGTATGAACCACGCGGGACGACGAGACGCTTCCACCGAGGGCACAACTACTCGTTTCCCTCCTACTGCAATCAGCGGCGTTTAAGCGTCCGAGCGTTTAAGCATTTAGTCGCTTCCGCTATATTCTCGCGCCTCGCGCTTTTTTTCCAGGTCAGACGCCGCGCCGCGTCCTCCTTCCCAGAAGGGGAACCCGCGGGTACCGGTGAGGAATCTCCGCCTCGCGCGAATCTCCTCGCCCGAATTCGATGATTTCCGGCGCAATCGAATCGCGCGGACGTCCGGAGCGAAGCTTTCGACGATCGTCTTGACTGCGCGGAGAAAAATAACTTGGTTAAAATGAGAAAACGCACCTGGTTAGATGAGTCTAGTTATTCTAACCAATATACTGATAAGTTGAAGCACAAATATCGATTTATCCTAATTACACGTTCAGTTATTCCAACTACACGTCTAGTTATTCTAACCAGAAAATGGCAAGTCCAACCAAACAGATGGACGATCCATATTTCACCAAACGGTTCGGTTATGGTCTCTAGAATTTTCGTTTGATTGACCAAGTTATTTTTTTCTCAGTGTATTATTCCCGCGCGGATTCGTTCCGGAATCCATTTCGGACGAGCGAAGCTCTCGCCGGAAGTGCAGCGGACGCGGTCCGACCCGCCGCGCGGTGCAACGAGGGTGAATCGGTGGTGCGGAATTCACAGTGGTTGAAGGACAGTGCGCATCAGCCTCCAAAAGGCGCGAGCGCGCGTGTCTTCCTCTCCTTCCTCCCGATTCTCCGCGTCTTCGCCTAATTCCCGTCCCGCTGTACTAAACTGTGTACGATGCTCCTCGGATTCCTTCGACGTGGGTGTTACCGAGAAAGCCGGGGAGGCGCGGACGACTGCGACCGCACGAGAGCAGGGTGCCAGGTATACGAAGGTCGTTAGCTCTCGGGGAGAAACTATAGCCATTTGGCGGAGCCGAGTCTCGAGAGAGAGAGATGGGTCAATCAGATACGAAAACACTTGTCGTGCCGTGCATTGTCTAAAGGTAACAGGTCCACGAGAGATTGTAGACACAGGTATACCGTCCTAATGACCGGCCCGCCGTGCGGGAACGAGGAATTCAAACCCCCACGGGGTCTGGCGATCCGCAGAGCCGAAAGTGACGCGGGTCGAGGCTCGGGAGGAGAATCGCCGCTACCAGGGCGCGTATGAATCAGAGGCGTATTGTAGTGTGTGATAGGCTCGAGGAAATCTCTCTTTAAGTCGCGCACTGAGAGAGAAGAGTTTGCTTGTGGATGATAAACGTACGCTTGATTATGGCGAAAGAAATATTTCGTTGGGCCGAGTAAATACCACGCGAGGCTAAACTTACACGCCAGGAAGGAAATATCAATTCCTATTATTTCATTATTTATGAACGTTTGGCCTGTATCGACATACGACTTTATTGTAGATAAAAATCTAATTTTCAGAAAAGTACTATACAAATATGAGCTGAAAGCTCATAGGTTGAGATAATAGTGATTCGAGTTTCTTTCCTGGCGAGTAAGTTTAGCCTCATATGGTACGTATTAATTATTAGAATGTCTTTTATTTAAACAGAAATAGAGTAATAGCTAACGAATATTTGGCCCAAAGAAGTATTCCTTTCGCCATAATCAAGTATACGTATATGAACTACAAGTAAACTGGTTTCTCAGTGCGCGTGTGCGTTGAACTAATTTTCCATAGGCTCGTAAGAATTATAAGATCGTTAGGACTGCAGGCCTCTTCCGCTTCGCCTCGCCTCGTGCGCCGATCGAAACGAACGGGACCATGCGGCTGTGAAAATTACGGGAATGCTTGTGTCGGTCTTGAGAAATAGATCTGTATTCTCTTTCTCTCTCTCTCTCTCTCTCTCTCTCTCTCTCTCTCTCTCTCTCTTCTTCGTGAAAAGTTACTAGAGATGTGCCTCCGTTTTTACGGTTAAATATTGTCTCTTTCGTAAGGTGATCTGTTTGTTAGGGTTTATCTTAGTCCTTAGCAGTACTTTTCTTCTATTTTTTATTTTTGGTCTTTCCATTTTTCATAGTTATAATTTTCTTCGGTTTTCTCTGTTCATTTCATTGTATATGTGCTCTTAGGAGACCTTGTTTTTATAGCATGTGTGAATAAACGCATCTTTTCTCTCTCTCTCTCGCTCCGTCTCTTTCGTAAACGAGAATCCACGGTGCGTATATCTTAGTTCACAGGGTGTCTCGGTACTCGAGTTTCCATTACGGGTCACGCGTAGATCAATCTCGGTGCAATAACGAGACGGTTGCAAATCCTTGCGACACACACGCCGCGCGTCGGTCTCCCGCGCGAGCGCCGAGCGATCGACGTTCGAGCCGTAGGTACTTACCTTCTCGCGTCGCCGACGTCATCAACGTCGAATAACTCTTCGGTTCTGGTCACCCCATAGAAATATATATATAGTTACATATCTTTCCTCGCGACCCGCGTTCCGTGCAGCATCTCTCGAACGAGGCGCGCCTCTCTCCTCACAGATGTTACGCCCGGGGCTATCAATAAAAATATACGCAGGTACCCGCGTTGGTACTTACCGCGCGAGTGTAGAGAGAAAGAGGTAGGACGAAGGGGGGGGGGGGGGGGGGGTAGAGAGAGAAGAAGAAAACCGGTCCCATTCACAATACTTATTTATTGTCCATTCACGGGACCGTCGTATCTCGTGTCGCACTGCGTACATTGAGAGGAAAATTTGTATATTTTTTCAATTAAATCTGCGGTTACGGGTGGGGGAATACAGAATCAGTTGCTCTGGCTTATAAATTTGGTTATAACGATTAACGGCTATTCGAAGGAAACAGGCTACAGTAAATTTGAGTCAATTGTCAGTTCAATTAACAAAAATCTGCATTTCCCTACCCGTAACCGCCGATTTAACGCGTTACCTCGAGAGATTATTCTTTGCGGCGCAAAGGCGAGTCCCTTTCCGCGCGTCGAAAAGTCGACGCTGAGAAAGCTCCGATAGACGGTGGATCGGTATGAGCCCCACGTAGACCTGGCAATCGGCCAGTATAGCCTGCCGGTCGTGAATCGAAACAACCGATAATTAGGTGAACATATCGAGAGGTTCCACTGCGCTGCACCGCGCAATAAATCGTTCTGCTTTCGGGAAACGCTCGATTCGATATTATTAATTTCGTGATACGTAGAAATCATTAACGATCGTGCGAGAGGGACCGGGAATCTGAACGTAACGCAACTCTTCTTAGTACCTATCGTTGGTCAGTGAGTCCGAGCGCCTAATTCACTACTCGAGTGCACACTGTGATCGCAGCTCAGGATTTGGAAGCACTCGACACGGCGCTTATAAGGACGCTTCTTTATCGAGCTCCGACCAACATATAAATACCACCTCGTGCTGCCCTCTGCAGGTGAAACATAGATTACGTTCTTCAGTCAGCTGCGTAAACCCAGCGTGAAGTTATGTTTGCGAAACGCGCGTCATAAAGTTTCGGTTTTTCCGCGTGTTGATCGAGGATCGACGATCGCGCATCGTGACAGTGATACGCGGCGCAACTTGGTGACCGGTCGTGAACTGGCCGTCTGGACGCGAGTGTGCGAAAAATCAAAGGGGTAAGCTGATTGAAAAAGTCGTACGCAATCTGGTCTGCTCCATGGCGCCTCCACTGTAACACGAGAATAGATCTCTATTTTTTCTTTTGCATTCTCCTTGATCTATGATTTTTCCTCACACCGGAACGTCGATTAAATTTATTTTTACTCTCATTCACCCCTTTTCAAATAATGCGTTCGCATTTGTTCTCTTGTTATCGATCGAGAGGTCAGTCACTTTCAGCAGCGTCTCGTAGGAATCACACGCTTTCACCGTGTGTAGCAAGCTGCTCTACCATATGTGCAAGACGAACCCGGACGTGGTCGGTTCGAATCGATAAAAATTAAATGCCCTCGACGCGTGATATTTATATCCCCTTGTAAGACTCGTTCCTATACTATCTGTGACCACGCATGCCGCTGCTGAAAATAACATGTTTAACGGGAACTGGAAGGAAAAATAACTCGTTCCTTTCGCGGAGGATACACGTCATCTTTAAATCGGATTTTACACCTGACGTTCCACGTGGTCGGTTTGAAATCGCTGCCACTCGTTTCGTCCCTCTGATCAGTTATAATTTCCTTCTATCGCGGGCTAATCGTTACTAGTTAGCGTAATTGCCGAGAAGTGATTAACGGTATATGTATAGTACATATATAGAGCATCAATTCTATTTATGTATTCACAACGCGCGGTGTCTAGCGGTTGGAGTGTTCTGGAAAATCTGAAAGCGCGTCGAGTACTCTTCCTGCACGAAAAAAAAAATGATTTCGCATGATGAAATAATAAAACTGGGGTTTGCTGAGAATATTTTGCTACCTTGTTAAAAATATTAACTGTAGCGACAAAATATATACCGAATAATAGTACAAATATTTCCTGGGATATCCTAGCAAATAGTACAAATATTTGCTGGGATATCCTGGCAAATATTTTTACCGAAAAAAAATTTCAATGCTACTGCAGCTAAATTTGCTATCATTGGACATACATTTCGCTGCTACAGATAATACTTTCGTCGTGACAGCAAAACATTCTCGATAAAATCTAGTTTTGTTAAGACTGCAAAATCCCTTTCTCCTGTGAGGAATATTTTATTATTTCGTTTCTTTATTTTATTTCGTTGTGTACATATCTATAAAAGTGTCGAAGGAAATTTTTTATTTCAAATTGGAGAATATTCGTAGCGTCTCGAATTTTTTCGAGATCGTTCTATGGATTATAAAAAAAAGTATGTATTTTTTGTGTGTATTTTTGGAGTCGCCGGGACCGTTTGAAAGCATTATCGTAATACAAATGCTACGAGTACATCGTTTCACGAAATTTGATCCGTGATATTGGATTCGTTATTTCGAAATGTGAAATTCAGATTTCGGATTCGGATTCAGCGACCCCGAAAACCCCCGAGTAACGATTTCGGCGACGATCGGGCTATCGGGTTAAGTAAATTTCGCAAACCATTGGATTCTATGTGCACCTGTCGTGACATTCTCGATATTGATCACGGATGCGCGGGCTTTTATGTGTAGCGGTAATATAGTCCAATAGCTCGCCAGACGGCAGTGGATAAGAAAACGTAAACAATCGAGTCTCTCGAGGCTGGACGCCAGATGTTAGGTCTCTCTCACTCTCTCATTCCCTCTCGCGTATCTGATCATCTTCTCGCTCGTACTCGCAGCGCTCGCTATTCCTAACGGCTTCGATCGCTATTATCTCGTTAACTATGAACTTTGGGAAACATTGATACAATACTTTTTTGAAGATCACGTCTCGCTCTACAAGAAAGGGTTAACCAAAATAATCCTAAAATCCACACGTAACGAGATAATTGTGGTTGAAGCCGGCGGGAATAGTACCACTCTAGAGGAAACAAAGTTGGTTGTAAAGGAAAAAGCTGGTTGTTCGTTCTTATTTCTTTCTAGGGAGAGGAGGCTAATTTTTTATTACAATCGACATCAGTCTCTATTTTATACATATAGTAATAATTTCAGAAAGAGTAATTTTTCGTCACTCAGTGCGTAAAACTCGGTTTCACGGACGTCCTCAACCCCGTCAACCTCGTATTTGATACTTAGTGACAAAAAATAGAATTCGTTATAAGGGCGTTTCGCGTCGTTTTAACTCGCGTGGTTGTCTCATGTTAAAACTTCACACTCGTTAAAAACGGCGCTTCACGCCCTTATAACGAAAACATCTATTAGTTCAATTGACTTCCACGGCCGGTTATAGCTACGATGATTAGCGGTCGGAGAATTCTGAAAAACTTGAAATAGTTGTGGAACGATACGGCCGACAGAAATTTCACCCCGTACCTTTTTATCAGTCTCGATGAAATTTACAATTTTTATATAAACGAAAAAATCGTTATCGTGCGTTTCGTAGAGAAATGCGTATCCTGTTGATATTGGGGCTGGCGGCCGTTGTGGTGAGGGAGTCCGTTGCACCGCCGGTTACCAAAACTAAAAGCGATGGAGATTTGAAGAATAAAGAGAACGAGCTGGAGCAGCAGCCGCTGAACGTGGTAAGCAGTAAGAGTCGTCGAGTTCGACGGTAGATTTCTAAAATTCCGACTGACCAAATTTTTCCGTAACGTCCCTCGAAGGACGAGATGGAGTATCACAGATACCTGAAGGAAGTCGTCCAGGCGCTGGAGAGCGATCCAGAATTCAGGGCCAAGTTGGACAAAGCCGAAGAGGTGGACATTCGCGTAGGTAGTCCGCAGCTCGTCGAACGATACTCGATCCATCGCGACTTGTTGTAATCGTTTCTCTGTGACGCAGACGGGGAAAATAGCGCACGAACTGGAGTTCGTGAGTCACCAGGTCAGATCTAAACTGGACGAAATCAAGAGGCAAGAGATGGAGAGGCTGAGGCATCTCGCCATGAAGGAATACGAGCTGGAGAAGGGCTTGAACGTCGATCACCTGAAGATAGCCGAGCATCTGGATCACGAAAATCCTCATACCTTCGAGATAGACGATCTGAAGAAACTGATCGCCAAGGTAGGAACGACGAAGGCATAATTAGCTCGGTAGAACGACGATCGACTCTTGATTATTCCCATATCGAATAACCGTGCGTTTCGATTTGTACGTTTGCAGACTACGGAAGACTTGGCCGAGGCGGACAAGCGGCGACGGGAGGAGTTCAAGGAGTACGAGATGCAGAAGAAATTCGAGGAGCAAGAGAAGATGAAGGGTAATACTGGTAACTGTTGCTCTCGATTTTCGCACATCGGCGCGTTTAAGGGCGCGTGCGAGACGCGAGGATCGGATCGTCGATCGCGAGAAAGCGTGGTAGCGATATCGATGTTCGCGAATGATTGCAGGGTTGGACGAGGAGCACAAGAAGAAGTACGAAGAGGAGCTGAAGCAGCTGAAAGAGAAGCACAAGAAGCACGAGCGGGTGAGTTTTTGGTCGACAGAGAGTTACCGTTCAAACCCGACGTCGCATCGATCGCAGTATTAAATACGTTCGAACGAATCGAATGCATTGCAGTTGCATCATCCCGGAAGCAAGCAACAGCTGGAAGAAGTTTGGGAGAAGCAGGATCACATGGACCGCCAGGACTTCGACCCCAAAGCCTTTTTCCACCTCCATGGTATGCGAAAGTGATTTGTACGAAACGCCGGAAGATCGATCGTCGTCCGACGTGAGATATATCCATCAAACCGTTGCAGACTTGGACGGTAACGGCGTTTGGGACCCGGACGAGGGGAAAATCCTCTTCCTTAAAGAACTGGACAAGTTGTACGCTCAGGGCGCTCCCGAGGACGATCTTCGCGAGCGAGCCGAGGAGATGGAGCGGATGAGGGAGCACCTCTTCAGCGAATCCGATCTGAACAAAGACGGACTGATCAGCTATTTCGAATTTTTGGAGCAAACCAAGAAGCGGGAGTTCCAGCAGGACGAAGGTTGGGAGACTTTGGACGAACAGCAGATCTACACTCAAGAGGAATACGAGGCTTTTGAGAAACAAAGGCAGGAGGAAATTCAGAGGATGGTCGCCAAGGGAATGGTGAGTACTCGCGTTTGCGGAGCGTCGACATTCTGTTTTGATTGCCTCCGAAGTTTGATGCACGTGTTTATGCGCCAGATAAGTAGTTATATTTCGGTATGCCGGTAACTCGTCGACCGTACGCAAGCGTCGTTGGTCGCGCTGTCGTTGGATCCAAGGTCGTTTCCGGTAGATTTCCACGTTTCTCGCCATACCGTAACCCCGTAGAACGACGCGGCGATAGCAGCAAGTCGGCATGGAAGTTAACGTCGTGTCTCGAGTAATACTTTGATTAATCCGTTATGCATCCACATCGCGAGATGGCATGGGAATGTGTTTTCAACCCTTATCGTCGTCCCACTCTTATACTCTACGACCCTTACTTTCGTCTCACCGAGAACCACTGTCATTAGTGATTGAAGTAATTAACACCGCCTGTGCACTTTTTGTTATTGTTGCTAGCTACCGCCCCACCCGGAATACAAACCCGGAGATCCGCATCAGGTGAGTTATAGCGCGCGGCAAGTTTTGCGAGAATGGTAGTTGCTTGGAGTGTTATGATATAGATATTTTAGAAAACGATCGAAGGCGAGATAAGGGGGCGTCTGTATACGGTGGAATTGTCTTTTTCTCTGGTAGTTCCCACCTCAGTACGCGAATGCGCATCAGGGAGGTGGCGTTCCCCACCATGATTACCAAAATCAGCAACAATTCCAAGGCCAGCCGATGCACCCGCAGCAGCAGTATCAGGGACAACAGGGGCAATTCCACGGTCAGGTTCCTCAGCAGCAGTATCATGCTCAAGTGCCGCAGCAGCACTATCAGGGTCAAGTGCCTCAGCAGCCAGCGTATCAGGGTCAGGTGCCTCAGCAGCCGCAGTACCAAGGTCAGGTGCATCAGCCGCAGTACCAAGGCCAGGCACCCCAGCAACCGTATCAGGGTCAAGTGTATCAGCAGCCATATCAAGGCCAGGTGCCTCAGCAGCCATATCAAGGCCAAGCGGTCCCTCAACAGCAACACCCGAATCAAGCAATTCCGCAGCAACATCAGCAAGGACAAGCCGTTCCCCAACAGCAGCCACCTCAACAAGGACAAGTCGTTCTCCAACAGCAGCCACCTCAGCAAGGACAAGCTGTTCCCCAACAGCAGCAGCAGCAGCAGCAGCAGCAGCAGCAACCTCAGCATGGACAAGCTGTTCCCCAACAGCAGCAGCAACAACCTCAGCAAGGACAAGCTGTTCCCCAACAGCAGCAGCAGCAACCTCAGGGACAAGCGCCACAACAGCCAAATCATAACCAGGCACAGCAACCCGCCCAACAACCCGCGTCCAACGCCATCCCGAATGTCGGGAAAGTTTAATCGGACAAACAATCGGAGAGAAAGGAAGTCTACCGATGCGTACTTCAAAGTACGTTATTCCAACGAGAAATATCGGAAGACGCGTGCGAATTGTGTCTTCGCAAATGCCACGAGGGAAACTCATTCCATTGGCAAATCATTAATGAAATTCGACTCAACGATATTGAACTCAAATTTCAAAGACATCGACGCGTTTTCACCTTGGAAATTTTATTCGAAATCGTTGTATCCACATACAAAATGTCTGAATTATTTATGGAATGTAAATCTTTACGGAGTAAAATGAAAGGACTTTGTCGCGAAAAACATGCGAGCTGTGATTTCGTTAGCCCCAGCGCGAGACGGGACTATTCCCGCAGCATCCACGACGAGACGGATCGGCGATGAAGGAAGGACAAAGTCAGGTAAAAAACGGAGTACTCCCACACGCACACGTCTGCATTTCATTTTTCATATTTATTATTATTGCATGCCGTTTATGTTAGTATATTACTTAGGTATACATGCCAAGTAGCAACTTAAATGTATGATTGCGTGTTTCCGTTTGTTTCTCCGCGTATTGCACGGATTAAGGTTGGTAGGTAAGGTAGTAAGGTAGGTAGGTAGGTAGGTAGGTAGATAATGTACGCTTACTCCATTATATATAGGGTGTATTTATAAGTATAGCATATTTCGGTAGAACGTCAGCTTAAGAGCTATCGGTAATAAATAAAAAGAGTCAACGTGTGGTGCGCGTTCGCAACTGTGCGTCCGCACCCGCGCCGCCGTTTCTCCGCGCCTCGATTCTGCCTTCGGTACGCGGTGAACGACTTTCAAGAAGCACGCGCGGGCGACGGGAGATGCGGGGGCGCGCGTGCCGCTCGCAATTAAATAACAAATTAGGCTACCTATCGGAAAAGAATTCCCTACCGAAAAAGAAAACTATGATAATCGTACAAATAAAACATCGCGCGCGTAACCGCGTCGCGCCTTTGCGGCGACCGGGTCGCTGTCGGGGGTCTCCGATCACTAAGAGCGGTAAGACGTTTCTCCAATCGAGATCGCGCGCGTCTCCGCGTTTTTCCCTTCAGTGCCAAAAAAAAGCTCGCGGCTCTTCACCTCCCGTGTGCTCCTACCTCGCCTTTTTTTCTCTGTTCTTGCAAAAATGAGGGTTAATTCTTTGGCACTATGTCAAAAACCGGGCGTTGTCCTTGCTTTCTCTCGCTTCGATCGGTGTCCTTTTCTTTGTATATTGGTATTTATTTACAGATAAACGACGGCGTCGCTGCACCGCATGGCAATTCGATATCAAAGGGGGGGAGACTCAACGGAGAAATAAATATGTAGTAGCTTGATCTCTTAAATTAGATATATTTAACGATCGGGCGAGGCTCCGCGCAGTGCGTCGAACCGTCGCAAATAAATATATTACAAATACGAGATGATACGATACGAACGACGTCTCCTCGTTTAGTTTCTCCCTTTTCAACGCGTCGCATCTTTTCTTCTATTTACAGTACCTATGTAGAAGTATCCGTTCGCCCGAGTGTCGCATGCGAGGTCCGTATTCGTGTAGGTTCGCGCGATTAAACGACGATCAGATTCTCCCTGGAAAAATATCAGATTTCCGTAATACCGATTATCGGCTGTGCGCGTACCAATACAACTGTAACTCTGTGAGGCTGTGTGGCGATATACGTGCGTTCCGCCGGCACCACCTGTTTTGCCAGTGGAACGACCCAGCAGTCGTTTGCTTTGCACGTGCACCGCCGCGCACGTTCGTCGAGCTGTGGTTGCACTGGTACGCGCACGGGCTTTATTGTTATCGAAAAACGCGTTGTCAGTGTCCCGCGTCTTTCACCGGCCGGTAATGTGCGTCAACGAGGAGAAAGAAACGAGGTTTCCGTTCGGCAGTATCGAGATCTCAAAGAACTTCGCGGCCATTGAATCGATCCTGTATCATCCTACGCTAATCCGTGGATTAAACTATGTCTGCGATATACGATAAAACGAGTCCTGTTTGGTGAGTACACGCACGTGCCAATGTTTTTTTTTCCTCGCACAGCGGATCTAATTGGTTTTCGACCGAGTGCGTTGCGACGGCATGCCACCGAAAAGTTGATGTTTTCGAATCCTCAGCCTACGCGTGTTTCGTTTCGCCGTAGAGGGCGGCGGATTCGTGCGAATCTCCCCTAGCCGTTGTTTACATTTTACATACTAACGAGCCGTGTATCCCATCGACGACAACGAATTGACTTCGAGGAAGTTAAATGACAATTTCTCGTCCCGCTATCGCGTTCATCCACTCCCGTTCAACAACATCATTCGTTGCAATGTCGACGCGACGCGCGACTCTCGTACAGTTCTGAAACATTATGTAACGAGGTTCCGCGCACGTGCTTCGCACGCTATTTCACATCGTCCTGCCTTCGTCGCTCTACCGTTTTCTCCCTTCCTCTCTCTCATCGTGAGATATAAATTCTACGAGCTACCGGGTGTCTGCGGGCTTCTATCGCGACTCAAGTCCCGATCTACATTTTACCGCGCTCCTCTACATCCGTTTGCGTGCTCTGTTTTGAAATAAACCGCATCACCTTCCAGGCGAACGCACCCGTCGGTGCGTTTAGCAGCTATATATGTATAGTATACCATATGTATATAATATACATAGTATACATATATATATGTATTTATTTCTCTCGTTCTATATCAATAATAGCGTATTAGATACTTTTTTGTTTATTTAGATCTTAAATATCTTTAATATAAGTATTCCTATCCGTTCACAGATACAATTATCAAAATGGAAACGAAAGTTAAAAATTGTCGATTTCCTCCTTTTTTTCGGTTTCACATGCAGTTTCCTCGTATCCTCGACTGTACCTCCCTTGAAAAGCCTCTTATGTTCGGAATGAAAAGAAACTCTTGAAAATATGCCATTCAGGGTATTACCGGTGTGGATCGATCCAAAACGGAATTTTCTTTCGGACACCGCGCGGTACAGCTGAGACGAGTCCTGCGCTACGCTCCGTACGCGGGTCCGTCCTCGCTGACCGCGTGACTTTTTGCAGCCGGAATCACTCGCACGTCATGCACACGTCGTTTTGTGGCGACATTGCTGGACCTCTTCAATGTGGTTCGCGATACGGCGTTATTATCCGATTCGCGCACGAGTTCTCGTATCGCTCATCGAGGAGCTTCGTCCTTCGGATAAAATACTCGGTAGAAAAGTTGCCAAGATTCTTCGAAACAGCAATATCCCCACAATATTTTCGCACAAGCTCGCACTTTACATCACGAAAATTTGGATGACTTTAATTTACAAGTGGTCGCGATCTACGGGACTCTTTAAATTTTTTGTTTTGGAAGGCACTTACTACTTCATCTTTTTTTTTTATACAATATTAAATGTAACCACTCTCTCGCTCTCTCGCAGTCGCTCTCACTCTCTCCCAATTTAGAAGACCTCTCACTCCCTCGACGCTCTCGTAATTTTTAATTTTTTCCTACAACGCATTACTTTCTCCTCCTGAACCATACGCCTCTCGTTACTTCTTTTTGAACACATTAAGCCTAGAGTGTAAAAACCTTCGTTCGAGATCTGTCACTTCTCTTTTCACCCGTCCCACCGACGGAAATAAAAATAGATTAATAATACGTAACTACTTTTTTTTAAAGAACTCCAAAGACAGTCCTAGAATCTCACTTTTTTTTTACGACGCCGCTATCGTTAAATAATTACTCTCTTACCGAATGATCGAAATTTTTGTCGCAACGTCTGCGTCTTTTTTTCTCGTCCACACGTAATCCACCCGCACCGCTCTTGATTTTTTCTCTCTCTCAGACTCTCCGTTGCACGGCCATTTTTGGTAATTTTTTGCACAAAAACGTTTGTATCAAGAATATCGTTCTCTCTTTCGACGTTCGAACTCCCCTATTTTTTTTTTGGTCGCAATCCTCTCCGGTAGATCGGTTTCGATTTTTTCATACTTTCATTTCGAACTCTCGATTACTTTTCCACACTAAAGACGAATAATTTAGAGAAGGTTTTTTAATCGATCGAACCGCTCTTATATAAAATTTGGATACGACAGTCTAACCGACTACCTCTCTCTCTCTCTCTTTCTCTCGCACTCACAAACGACAAGAAGTTCTTGGTGATTCCTCTTCGATCACTCCCACACCTCGAGCCACAAAGCGAAAGCAACATTTTTCTCGCGAAGGCCACTTTGATTTTTTGTTTAACACTTACAAGGATTTCGGGATAACAGGTCGACGATAGCGTGTTAAGGCCTTGACTTCGTATAATTATCGACGGGTTGTCATCGACCAGTCCGCGTTAGGTTGGGTCAGTATCATCGGCCAAAGGCATAGCGTCGCGCGTGTATCCTCGCTCGACTCTTCTCGCGTCGGATTCGACGGATCGGATCGCCACGGGGGTCGAGGAGCGCGCGGGCAAAATTTTGAAAAATAGCGCTATCTCAAAAAAGAAAAATAGCCATCCGATACAACATTCACACGCGCTACCAGCCGCACGTCATTCGCTCTTTGCACACGCACGAGTCCAAATTCATCGAATTCTTTATCTCCTCCGCTCAGCCCCTCTTCATAAATTTTCCTAATTCCTAAACTTAATAATTTTTATACTTGGCATACCCCAAATATGGCAGGAAGGCAATCATTATACATATACAATAACGTACAGCAATCTCTCGCCTCTTTATCCCTCTCCTACTAATACGGCTACATTTGTTAAGTTGTTTCTCCTGCATTTTTTCTCCATTTTTTTCTTCGTTTTTCTACACAGACAGTTATAAATTTTGTACATTTTCGCCACTGGAACGTTGACAGCGACGGCGACGTTGGCTTTTTTTCCCCGCTCCTTCACGCTTCACGTTCGATGCAAGTTTCGCTCCGGCTCTGCGTCGCCCACCTCTTTCCCAAAGCGCGGAAGAGTCACGCTCTTCTGTCCCTTTCATCGCGCTTTCTGTCTTCAAAAAAAAAAGGAAAAAGAAAGGTCGCGCACATTCGCCCCGCGCGTCGTCTTCAGGTGTCGTGTGCGTCGGGCTGTGTGTAGACGTGTGTTCGCGTATGGATATCGAGAGTGACTAGAAAAAGCTGGCCTTTGTAATACTTTGAACGGTTCTGCATGTACCCGAACGTGTAACTGTCTTGAACGTGTGTGTATGGGTGTGTTTATGTGAGCGCCGAGTAGAAATAGCCCTTTGAAAGCGGTTGGTTTACGCACCCGAGTGCGCGAGAGGCCGCTTTCGAAGACGCGTATGTATTCTCGTTCTCTCTCTCTCTCTCTCTCCGTCACTGTTAATCCGTCTTTCCTTCTCCTTCTTTCTACAGACTTTTCTAGTCCATCACACGTCGTTCCACGAAAACTTCTCACGATACGCCACAGCGGAAATGGACAGCGGAGCGACTCAGTCGACTATCGTGGCGCGCGTGTACTTTCTCTCGCTCCTTCTTTCCCCTCCACACGTTTCCTCCACGCTCCGCTCTTCTCGCTCCTTCCCGTTTCTTCCCGGTCTTCGTCTCGTCGTCCGCGCGTCGCTTCCGAGTCGTCCGACAGGGCGTGCAACTGCTTACGAACTTGTTATACATTTGGCATTACACACACATCGTACATATGCGTAGGTATAAATTATATGGTAATCCTGCTTTTTCTCGCATAGCACGGCGATATATAACTATATATATATTTATATATATGTATAGTCTAAGCGACACGACGATACGACTATTTATGTATATTGGAAAGTGGTGCAACCGCAGTGGCGCTAACGTGGTTGCGACCGGGAGATTCGCTACTGTATCTCTTTATCTACGCTTCAATTCGGAACTGTCGACGCGTCGTCGGCGTTCGGTCGCTGCGAAGTCCGGAACGAGCGGTTCTCCCGCTCGAATCCAATCGCGCGGTTCGTCCGAGCTCGTCGACGGATCGCCGCTCGACATGGGACCGGCTCGGATTGCCCCGACGAGCTCGCTTCGCCCTCTTCCGCGTCGTGTGAATCCTCCCGTTTCTTTTCCTTTCCTCTTTTTTTGTTTTTGATTGTAAGCCTCCACGTTCTTCTACGCGACTCTACACGAATCTTCGCGCGCTATTACTTCTACGTACGAGCGTCCTCTCTCCAGCAGGAAGGTCCTCCGAGCCGTACTTCGCGAGCGTCCCCCCGCTCACACATCGCGATCCGCCCGATTTCTCGTCGTCCTGCCTCGGGGTACGCGAACTGGCTCGAGACACCGGGCCGCCTCTTCATCCTCTACCACATGCCGCGACGCGTGGTGGCGACCGCGGCGTGCCCCCCGCGGACCGCTTACTATTCGCAACGCGAGTCGCTCATCGGCTCGAGCTTCACGGGTATCTTGTCCTTGTCCTTGAGACCGTGCGGACTCTTGACCAGATCGGCGATGTCCTCCTGGAAGAGATTCTCCGGCCTGGGGCTGACGAAGCTGCGCGCCGGCTTGTAGGTCATCCCGCTCACGCCGATTCCCACCTCGACGCTGCTGGGCATGTGCGCAGGGTCCATCAGCGGTCCCAGGGGGCTCGCGAGCGGGCTCTCCATCGGGCTCTCGGGCGGTCCTCCCGATCCGGGACTCGAGAGGCCGAGATTTAGCGGGGAGTTGCCGGTGTTGCTGTTATTGTTGTTGTTGTTGTTGATGCCGCTACCGCTGCTGTTGTTGTTATTGTGATGCTGGGCCTGGATGGCGGCTTGGATGTTCGTCGACAGGTTCGCGGATAGGTTCGTGCCGATCATGTCGTGCTGTTGCGAGTGAGCGGCCGCCACCATGCTGCACATCTGGTGCCGAAGACCTGCGACAACAAGGCGATTCGCCCCGCGTTTCATTATTCCGATACGCGCGCGGTGGCGACGACGATGACGGGGCGGTGCCGAGGATAAAGATTTTTAAAAAAATCGCCACGGTGTCCAGCAAAATGTGAAAAAGACATTCCCCCCGACTTTTTCAGGTTTTTTGATCTGAAATAGCCAAATATCCCTGACCGCTGCTAAATATGTATATAGATCTGCTATAAAGTGTTACGCGTCAATCACTTTTCGTCGAATGAATAAATTAAATTAAATATGTATTCGTAGAACGGGTTATGACGACTAAGGAATAAATATTTAAATAATTAATTTTGTCAAATCATATTATCAATAATTGGCCTTTTTTTAGAACAGCAAAGAAATCGGATACATACGGGATACACGTGTGGAATGTTTTTTAGCCTTCTACATAAATTTTAAAAAATCTTAACTGACCAGAAGTCAAGATTTGTAAACTTTGAGTATTATCGAAAAATTCCAGAAAATTCTTTACTTTTCCTGATTCATCCATGACTTTTCCCTGACCGACACAACTCCCTGACAATTCCAGCTTTTTCAGAATTCCATTACCGCTGGACACCGTGGACGCGGACCGCGCTTGTGCGACTTACCTTGCGCGACCGCGGCAACCGCGGCGGCGGCGGCTGCGCCTGGACTGACCGCGCCTTCCGGGCCGTTACAGGCGGCGTAGTTCGCCAGGCTGGGATACATCGTGGCGGGCTCTTCCTTGACGATGTGCGGCGAGTGCCCGTCGCGAAAGACGACCGCGCGAATAACGCCGCGGATGTGCTCCTCCGGCCAGACACCCAGCAGGATCCTCTGGGGTCTGCCGCGACCCTTGGGGCGGAGATCTGCAATGGGGAAAGTTCGACATTCCCACCGCGCTCACATTTCGACGCCGCGACGAGGCGCTCCCTTCGTTACCGCGCGCGATCGGCGACGATCGCTTCGTTTCACTCTGGCCGCGTCGCGCAACGAAGGAAGCGACGCGTGGGATGGGCGGCTGCCGAGCGTCCTTTCATTCGTTCCTTCGCATTCGCTCGATCATAATTTTGCAGAGTCAACCGCGAATAAGCACACCCTCCGCGCGCGCGCGCGTCCGATTTGCTTGTAAGTTAATCGCGATTGCACACCCTGCCGTAACCGAGGACGGTCGTTAGATGGCGTCGCGGTGCACACGCGTACCCACTTATCGTACATGGACCGTATACGCACCTGTCCTACCGCGTTACGACGGAGTAGAATGAAGATAGTCGCGCGGGGCTGTTAACTCGGCATTAATTCGTCCGCGCCGCGAGAGCGCGCGCGATAACGTCGCGAACAATAAAATAACGAACGAAAGCGTCCCGTAAACAATGGCCACCAAATCGAATAACTGCAAGAAATGACCCCTAATGCGTCCGGCGAACGAGCTACGACCCGATGTAATTGCGTCTTTTACGAGCGCAACTAAATCGACGTGGGCCTCGATATATCACTTGGAATATTGTTTATCGGCGTTTATCGACTATTCGTGATTGACGGCGGTGGTCGACTTCCTTTCGTCGCCGTTTCTCTTTGTTTCAACATAGCACTCTCGAGGGAGCTTCGAATTTCGAAAGGAGGTCGCGATCCAAAACATTCCCTCTTTTATTCGCACAGGACGAATCGAACGCGTCGTTGACTCGAATCGTATCTCGCGGCATCCCGATCGCCGGGCGACGGTAATATTTCGTTCGCACGCGCGAAGGTGGCTGAAAACGTTCTGCTTTGCAAAATTCGACGAATCCCACTCGGCGTCACTCGCTCGTACCGTTCGCGCGAGCAGTCGAACGCGAATAGCTCGTCGTGATCGCCGCGAAAGAGACGCGAACCACGCGACGACTGCTTGCCCGACTCGTTAACTGGACGCTGTGCAACATGCTAAGCGGAAATACCGTGATGAGGATACTGAAAATGGCAACTAACACTCACCGGCCCCGCCATCGGCGCTTGGACCTAACATGTTGTGGACCCGGTTTGCGTAGAGCACGAAGGTGGGATAGGGGATGTCGTATTTCCTGCAAAAGAGAGGGACGACGAATTTTATTAACGCGATACTTCCTTCCCAACGAGGATGATCGTTAAATTCGGTCTCAAAATAAAAAAAAAATATTCATTTTTTTAAATTCAATTGTAATCTGCATACATGTGCAATAATCACACGGAGAAGAAAACATCCGAAAATCTAATTACTCGCAGAGTTATAAATGCGTTTCTCTCTACAACATCGTGGCGTCATCGAAACGTCAGAGAGACGCCAATTACGCCAAGTAACGAGTGCAAGCGAGATATACTCACAGCACACGATGACGTACACCGAGAAAAAAAGTAGCCGATAAAATAATTTTGTTAAATCAATTTGATAACCAAACAAAATATTCGTCGGATTAATCAAATGTTTAGCTCTGCATCAGAGTTTTCGTGAAATCAACCAAAGAATTTTGCGATTCCAAAAAAAAAACGTTTTATCGGCTCGTATCCAAAATATTTTGTTAGCTCAACCAAGAGTTCTTTCGGTGCAGCTGCATTTCTAAATATCGTTTTCCAGCTTAGACGAGGCCGAAAATGAAAGATGAAGAAACACGAGGTTGATAATTTTGCCCACAATTTGCGATAAAAAAATTGTTTAAAAACCGAATTATCGCGAACGGAGAGGAGAGACGGCCTCGAGTACCGCGACAACGAAATATACCAACCTGGCCGCTTGGCTGAGGGAGAGTCCTTCCTTCAGGACGCTGAATATCGCCTCCGCCATGGTCTCCGGCCGCCAGGACTTGAGCGGTCCGCGCTCCCGGAAGCGCAGATTGTGAACCAGGCTCTGGTTGGTGTTCCAACACTTTTGCCACATCGACTGAAGCTGGTACTGGTAGCTGTCTGCTGTAACACCCCCCGAAAAGAACAGAGAGAAGATCGTTAGTACGCGTGATCCGGCCCGACGGTTCGATCGACCGATCGATCGTGGCGGGATTCGGGACGCGTCCATTGAGCATCCCGCGAGGATCGTCGGTCCATCGTCGATCGTCAACGCAGTTGAATTGGAAGGACGACGCGAGACACGCGTTGGCATAACCGGTGGCGAGGCGATATATGTATAGAGAAGTGACGATATATTGTACCTGCTGAAGACGCGCGACATCTGAAAGAGAAAAATGACAGAAAATGACCCAATTTCGCCCAGATTCCGGGAGACCGAAATGAACGAAAACGCAACGAGTAACGCATCGATTGTATTGTCGAAGTGGTATACAATCATTACAACGCCGGTCGTTTGCAACAAAAGAGAATTCGTTAATTGAAAACTCGTCGATCGCTGATTCGCGAAAACGGCGAGACGAAGGTACGCCGGAAGCGAACCAATAAAGGTGTACCGACGAAACGTTGCGCGTCGAGTCGAAGGTTCGATTCGACGACTCGTGGGCTCGATCTGGGATTCTAGTGGCGAGGGCGCGCGTCTGTGACTCCTTTCTTTCCTTCGCTCGCTCTCGGCGCGGAGATCGCAAGAACGCGCGTACGTGCGTTCTGCTTGAAAATTGTTTTCAGGGACGAATTGCATCGCTCGTTCTCAGTTTTTGCGGCGCACGCGTCCCTCGTCCCCCGCGAGCTTTCGTGCGACCCCGTTCGGGCGCTCGCCGCTCCGACAAATGGCCTCGATTTACAGCGATCATTTAATAGTTAAGTTATTGAGTCTAATTAAGACTCGTCCAATTTAATAATTAATGCTATCAATTGGAAATAACATATATACACGGAACGTCGGCTATCTTTGGAGCAATTCGACGTCCGCGTTTCTCGATTCCTCGTCTCCCTCGTCACGCCGCGCGGGAGGAGAAAAAGCCGAATTGGCGATCGGCGCCGGAACTCGACGAAGACCGGAGTATCCGAGGTTCCCTCGCGTTCGACGTCCTCGCCCCTTGCCCGGTACGTCCACGGCCGCGCGCGGGTACCAAAAATCAGCTCCCCCTTCGAGTCCCTCAACGTCCCCGACGTCCTTCCATTAGCGGTAGCACTGTGACTCGAAAAAAATCGCCGATCGACTTACCGGGAGGGCTTTTCTCTCCCCTTTATTCGAGAGAATAAGCGAAATTTCACCTTAAGCTGGTGTACGAGGGAATGCGGGGAAAGGAGTGCGATTTTCGTATAAAATGGAGCATCTTTATCGAGTTTCTTCTTGAGCAAAATTCGCAATATCGAGCCGTCGGACGTCACGAGGCGCGCTGGGCCAATCGTCCGTCTCGTTCTCTGGCTTGCAGTGTATCGACGACGTACCAACCAGCGCGTCGACGCGTGCACACGCGCTTATGTGCATATATAAAATATATGTATATATATATATATATATCTCGGTCAATATCGTAAATAGATTTTGGAAAAAATTTAACGCTCAACGGAGGAAGAGTCGACTATCGCCTATAAACGTGTAAAAGGTGGAAGGACGGTGGTGCGGGAGCGGGGAGGAGGAACGTACGCGCACGGGGAATGCTTTTTCATCCGACACAAGAGCAACGCGCGGGAAGACCCTTCCCAAGATTCGCCGAACGTTGGGAGAGAGCATCCCCGCGAGATCCGGTCGAACTTTCGTCGCTGGAAAATCGGGAGCGTACGAGGCGAGCTGTCGCAGGGGAAACGAAGACGGGAGGACGCGCAATTGCTCCGTAGAAAAATTTGAAACGTCAATAACTTAAATACGTCATCAGCCAACGCGCTACTAATCCTAATATTGCTCGATACATTCGTCATGCTAGTCTCCATCTCGCGTTGCGCGTCAGGACGGAACTCTATATGTAAAAAAAAAAAACGCAGAAAAAAAAACGCGAAGCTCACGGCGCACCGGTTATTATCATCAAAGTCGCGATCGGCAGGGGAGAGGAGACAGTCCGTCCCTCCAGTGTCCGACTCGTAGTGTCGCTCAACGCGCGGCGCGTTGCTATCGTTCCGGTCGAACGCAACCGCGAATCTACATAATCTAGAGTATTTCTCGTATGTACAATTGTTCGTCGCGATCGTCGCAAACATTTAACTATAGGCACGCTGGAATGGAAGTACTTATATACTTATAGGAATGATCTGTCGCTCCGGGGCCTCGCGAGGCCGAGCGAGGGGGGCTTTCGCGGCGGAACGAATAGTTTCGTTAATATTCAATGGAAGACGATCGAATGGAAGGCACTAATCGGTCTGTAGCCGAAGCGTGGGAGTCCGTCGAGACTCCTCGTCGTCGTCCCGGTCGTCACTGTCGCCGCGGCGCATGCACGGGAAAAAATGATCTTGCAGTCCTGGTAAAAACTAGTTTTGTCGGGGACTTTTTGCTATCGCGACAAAGCTATTATCCGCGGCAGCAAAAGAAACGTCCAATAATACCGAATGCGACTGCAATTACAGTGAAGTTTCTTCGGTAAAAAACGCTTGCCATTCCAATCAGTATTTTCGCCAGTATCGGACATATCTTTCGTCACGACGAGAAAAAAGTTCTCAGCAACATCTAGTTTTGCTGAGACTGTGAAATCATTTTTTTTTCCCCGCGTGGATTCGATCCGCCGATGAGTGACGACGACGACGACGCTCGCTAGTGGAAGAAAAGAGTCGCGGCAGCCGCGGAGGGGTTACGCCTCTCTCGATCCCGTCGAGGGAGAGCGCGCCCCGCTCTCTACCGCGCCAAATCCGCTTCCGCTTCGCGCGACGCGGGCCGCGCTCGACGATTCGCATCGACGTCGGCGCGACCTCGTCATTCGTTCTCGTTCTCGTCGTTGAAGTAGAGCGAGACTATCGAGTGCTTTTTGCAGAAGGCCCACCACCAGCGGAAGCCCGACAACCCCGTGAAGACGAATCCCGGGTCGCGCTTTCGCCTGAGCTTCTCCACGAAGTTCAGTATCGCGTTCAGGGACTTCTTCGTCCTCCGATTGTAGGGGCTGACGCTGATATCGCAGCAGAACTCGAGGACGGCCGTTTCCTCGCCGCCGTTCAGGCCCGCCTCCTCCAGCACCATCATCCTCTTCGACTTGCCGAGGATATTGTCGTAGAGGGTGCCCTTGGGGATGCCGTACTTGGTCGAGGCCTGGGTGAACCGCATCTTTTGCGTCACGACCGCTTCGATCGCGTCCTGAAGGTCGTGGCGCGTCCACGTGGGCGCCTTCAGCTTCAGCAGGGTCGAATAGTCAGCTAGAAATCAGCAGAGGGACTTTCTTTCTTTTGCCTTGACTAGGTACAGGATTCTCGTGAGGCCCCGTCTGTGCGCGATAGACGCGAGTCCTGCGCTCTGCTTTCGCGTATTTTTTTTTTCCTGTTGGGGGCGGGGGGTGGGAGACTGTTACGCGTTACATTAATATATAGCAAGGAATTGGTCGTGGCGGAGATGTTCTCGTTGTCCTCTGGCGTTACGGGAATATTCTCATCTCTGCGGGGAGGGAGAAACAAAAAGTTGAAGAGGAAGACGAATATTTGTTAATTCCCAGTCCGAGGCTGTAGCGGTCGCAGGTCGATTTATGAATTTCGTGCGAGAAATGAGGGAAGACACGGGGGATAGGCGAGCTGCGCTTCGTGTATTGTGTTCGCGAAACGGAATTTTCGTTGGGAAAAGTAACGAGCAATTGTGTGGATTACAGGAATCTCTCGATCTGCTCGTCTTTTCCCCCTCTCTTTCTCTTACAATCCTTTCCGAGCTCTTTGCAGTTCTCTCAACGAAATCGCCACGGCGCGAAGGTTTCGGAATCCGTCTCGCGATCCCAGTCTCGTAATCTCCTCTCGGACCGGCGCGAGAGCCTTGCCCCGCACCGACGGAGTAATTAACGTCGTTTATACGCGTCGCGATTTATGCTTCGGCGCGCGCTACACGGGTACAGTACAAACACGCGGTTTCCGACAACAACGCGGGGCACTTTATTCGACGCTGCGCGACGCGCGGCGCGAGCGAAAGCGTCCGTGGAATTGCCTACGCGTTCGTTCATTTAGCGATCAGCGATTACTATTTAATTTTTTTCGCAAAAATCCAAATCCCTGGAATCGAGCGCGCGATTACTCCATCGTAAGTATTTTTTTTCACGCTGATTCCGAAAATCACGGTTACTGGTTCGATATCTCGAAGAAAATATGAGACATCGATGATTTTCTGCACGAGATAATAATTTTTTTTTTTACAAAAAAGCATCGATATTTTGGTTCTCCTTTGAAATTTTCTCGATAATTCAGTTATTGTTGGAGTTGGCGCGAAAAAACACATAAGACAGGGTGGTCGAACGGTCGATTTCAGAAATTCCGATTTTCGGCAAAATGTCAAATAGTACTTATCTGCTTTGCTTGCTTTGCTCTGAGACTTTCTCAGAGTAATAATCAAAATCGTCGAGCTGCTTCTCCGAAGCGTCAACGTCTCTCCTTCTCACGACGAGTATTAAACGGCCCGCATCGTATCGTTGTCCCGCGTCGTCTTACAAGACCTTAACAGCGACAGAGTCGGTCCGATTCGAAACGCGTGCTGCGAGAAACCGCGCGTAGCTTTGCACGTAAACTGCGAGGTACGCGCGTATCTGCTCGTACTCGTGGCGTTCCGTACGCGCATAAGTATTTTCCCGTGGGTACAGCGCGCGCGGCGGGGCAAGCAAAGCGTGTACCCGGATGGATACCTATACAGTGACGCATGGACGCGTAGGTGTGCCCGCAGCAGAAATCGTGAACGTGTTATCGGCGCTATTAACCGTCGACCACCTCGCGTATCTAAATTGCTTTCTATATTAAAGCAAAATGCATTCCTTCGGTTTATTATTGCGCGGGTAATGACGCGGCCCCCCCTCGACCCCTCCTATCTTCCCTCCTCTTCACACCGCGCGCACGAACGTCGCAACCGCCGCCAACCCCGGTACCGTCGTTGCCATGCGTACGTGTGACACTGCGCGGCGTCACTCACCGATAAAGTCGCAGATACGCCGTGAAAAATGATTAGTAACGTTGATTAGACTCAGGTTGATATGGGAACAACGAAATATTTTTATTGGGATGAACAAATTATGTGGCAACGCAATGTTTCCGAGACGTTTGGTTGTGACAACCAAGTATTTGTCGTCGCGATAAAAATATTTCGTTGTTCCCATATCAACCAAAGTTCGGTTAACATTGTTAACCATTTTTCTCAGTACGTACGGTCGTCCAAAGAGGTTCCAATCGCTCGTACAGCCGCGCGCCAAATCTGGCGAACGTAATCTTGCGCATGAAGGAAAGAATTGGTCGGATCTACTAATAATAACTCGCGGGATCGCAAGTAATTATTTATCTACATCGATTAGATTTTTTTTTCATAGTAATTTTATATTTCTTCCTTGCAATCTCACCTACTGCTCCGCATGATTGTGCAAGGAAGATATATCTAATTGACGTATCAAAAGATTTTATTCACATGAGTAAATAATTACTTGCCACCTCGCAAGAAATTTCCAGTACATCTAATTAATTTTTTCCGTACACGCTCCATCGGCTGGGATGAGTAAAAAATTACGCGGTCTGGGTTAATCGTCGTCGGTCGGTCCGATTCGCCTTCGCGATATCGCCCGAACGAATCGTACGAACTGCAACGAACAATTCTCCCGTGGCAACGTGACACGCGCGTTATCGATGTATGAGAGGGTGGCGTTTCTACGCACGACACTCACCTGCTATACTGGAGGTGGAGGCTCCGAGCCAAGCGTGGGACGATTCCAACAACTTGGCCTGAAACAGAAAAAAGAAGGAATTCGTTAGTTCTTCTCTGAAGGAAATATTCAGGTTAAAATGACAAGACACATCTGATTAGACGTGTCTAGTTATTCTAACCAAAATACTGGTCAGTTGAACCGCAGATCAAGTTATTTTAACCAGATGTTTAGTTATTCTAACAAAAAATTGGTCAGTTCAACCGAACAGATGGAGGATTCATATTTCACCAGACGATTTGGTCATTGTCTCCAAGATTTTTTGATTAGATCGACCAAGTTATCTTTCTCAGCGTTCGATCGCGCGCGTTATCATCGAGTGGACGCTCAGCTACCTCCGCGAAGCACAAGGAGAGCGCGCGTCCGACCGCGGAGGAGGCGTCGGCGATCCGATCTCCCGGGCAAATCGGGAATCGCACCGCCTTCCGCGCGAGGCGCTCGCGATGCGCCGAGATGAAAGGACGGCCCTGCAACTTTGCTAATATGTGGGGCTTTCGGCGGGCAAAAGGGGTTAGGAAACTGTCGAAAGCGAAAGACACACGAAAAGTTGGCTCATTTGAAAAGTTTCCTCCCGCGCGCGTTTTCCGCGCGCAATCCCGAGGCAATGACTTCATATCGTCCGAGCCCTCGCGCTTCGTTCACCTGACTTTTCAAATTAATTTTTAAGGGTAGATACGCACCATCGATCGCGACAGCAGCCGCGCTTCCTTCGGCCCCCGTCTTCAAGCGTTCCTCATTTTTTTTTCCGCGCCGACCAAGCGAGATCGTAAGGTTTGAAGCACCAGTGGCTGAACGCATCCCGATATCCGGACATATCAACGTATAACATAAATTATCGAATGTAGTAAGAAGAATCAATTGCTGGGAAAGAATCTTCGATAAATTACGAACGCCCATGACAAATTCCATTTGGTACACTGAGAAAAATATCTTGGTCAATCTAACCGAAATCCTGGAAATGATGACCAAACCGTTCGGTTGAAATAATTAAACATTTGGTTAGAACTAAAAATTTCGTTCAACTGACCATCATTTGTATTTGGTTAGAATAAGTAAACGCATCAAATTACATGCCTTTTGTCATTTTGACCCTATTATTTTTCTCCGTGTAAGAACACTTGATCAAATCTGCCACGTATATTTTTACGCGTGTCCGGATACTGGTCCAAACCGTCCGGCCACTGGTGCGTTTATCTTACCTACGTTTTTGGAAAAGAAACGTTACGGTCTCCACCTTCCGCCGCGCGGTCAACTCGACCCTCGGACACACTACACACTCGCGCCGGGACCGCCCTCCCCCCCGTATGAACGCGCGCGATGTGTTTGTTTCGTTGAATATTTCAACGAGGCAGACGCACTGTATACTTTGCGAGTCATACCGCCGCGAGTGCGCGCGCAGCCAAGTCTGAATATCGCCCGTTGCGCGTATCCCGCGCTTAGCTATTTTAATGCAGTTTCAACGGCGTTGGGCGAAACGTACCTACAGGGCGAAAACGATCTCGCACGCTACAGGAAAAAATACGAGTGCATTTACGACGACTGAGGAACGAACGAATCGCCCTCTCCTCGGATACGTCGTCGTCGTCGTCGTTCTTCAAGGGAAATCGAAGACGAAAAATTCGTCGAGCCGCAGGAGCACGGGGATGCGCGCGAGGAGGCACGACGTCGACGACGAGCGGGGAAAAACGGACTTGGAAATGAAATGCCTCTTCGCGGAGATGACTGCGGGAGGGGGAGGAGGGCTCTCGCAATTTTCCCGTCAATGCACACGTCAACCATACGTCCCGCGCGGCGCGTGCATCCTCGGTCGTATCGCGGGGACGCGGGACAATGAAAAATGCACGCGCCCCGCGACATACACTCTTGCGTATAACTTGCAACTGCAGCGCGCGGTGCAAAACGGCGGACTGCTCAATAATTCTTTGTGTGGTTAGGTAGCCCTTGCCTGAGGACGCATTCATATATATAAACGCGCAGTTGGGCCGCCGGCGTTGGTACGCGTTTGCGTGCGGACTTGGTATTTTGCGAAATTGCTCTCGCCCTCTCCTCCTGCGACATCCCTCTTCGTGCCCAACAACAGGGCTCTCATGGATATTTCATCGACGAATTCTCCGGATCGGGGAGAGACGGGAGATTACGCGGCTATCAACGATTCGGTCTCACGATAGAAAGCAAAATAATCATGTTTTTAAATTCGATTTGCAATCTGCATACATATTTGATATCACGCGAAAAAGAAAATACACGACAAAATAATTATTCGCTGAGTTATAAATGCATTTGTCTCTACGGCAGCGTGACGACGCGTCGTCGAAACGCCAGGGAGACGTACGTATGCTAAGTTGCGAGCGCGAGAGAGCACGATGACGTAGCTGTATTAAAAAATGTCGTTTTCCAGCGCGGATAAGGCCGAAAATGAAAAAACACGGGGTAGATAGTCTTTCCCACATTTGTCGAATCTGCGACTTTTTCAGAGTCCCGCGGCCGATTGCAGGGCTGGGGATCTAGCGATTCCCGTGATATTTCGTCTCTTCGGTATTCCGATGCTTCTTTTTTAGCTGAAATTGCTGTCGCTGCGCGCAAAGACGACGCGTTCTCCGTCCCCCACCGCGGCGCCTCGAGATAAGTCTCCGAGGATCGGAGCGAGAGTCGTGTTCCGGCCAGACACTGTAGCGCGCTTCTCAATTTGTTTCGACGCGCGACAAAGGCGCGACTCGCGACGATGCACGTCGCTAATGGAAACGCGAGGCCTGCTCTCGCGCCGGCTGAGAGAAGACGGAAGCGGAGAGGGTTCTGAATTAAATATGAACGACTCGGCGCGGGGCGCGATATGCAGACTGCGTCTCCTCCCTCGCATTTTCCAGCCTCGTCGTCTTCCTCTCTCTCTCTCTCTCTCCTTTTCCTCTCTCTCTCTCTCTCTCGCCCCGCCATCCGCCGTTAAACGCCCGCGTACCAAGCGCCGCGTCCGTTGCACGAACCGCAGGGTGATTCCGAACGTTCCGCGAGACAGTTCACGTCGCAGGTTTCGCAGCCGAGCGCGACGCGTCGGGATATCCTGCGGGCGAGGTCCGAGGAAAACGGCGAGTAGCGCGCGCCCCCGCCGACCCTCCGTTTCCCTCCGGCGCGACGGCGGACGAAATTAATCGACCGATCGTAAAGTTTAATATTAACTCGCGCGGCGCGGTGGACGCGCAGGTGTCGAGGCGACGCTCGGCGGTCGGGAAATTACTTATCGCGGCCACTCGTAAAACTCGAGGCGCGGGGAAAAGTAGGAATCGCGGCGCGAGGTTCGAATATCGTTACGACGCACAGGTGTTCCTTCAACCCTCGGTGCGCGTCCTTCACGGGGTATTCGTGAACATTTGTCGAGCCGGTCATTTTCCTTTGCGGTCGTTGAGCGATGACCGATTCGCGGATGTTTTTCAACCCTTCTATGTACAGCCTTCATCGACACTGAGAGAAATAATTGCCAGTGTCGAAAAAAAAAAATATCTTGTACCTACTGAGAACATAGATATGGGGTGGGACTCTGTAGCAACAGAATTCTATAGTCGCTATCGCTGCGCATGTTTTATTTTACACTTGAAAATATATGCGCAACGATAGCGATTACAGAATTCCACTCCTGAACTAAAAAATTTTTAAGAATATAGATTCCTGGTCGAAGAATACATATTCTTGATTCAAGGATACCTTATTCATTGGGACGAGAAAATTTCTTATGCCAAAAAGAAAACAATTACCCGAGCGTATCAAATATTTGTTTGCGCGAAGAAGACCGTGGCTGGCTCCTGGAATTACATATATCAAGTTCTCGAACGAAGGAAACATTTTTCTTGGCGCTAGCAATTATTTCTCTCAGTGGAGAGGGTCGTGGGTCCTCTCGCCGAGAAAGACACCCGTGCGACGACATTCCCTCCTAAAAAGCGCAGGAATCAGGAAGACTTTCGTTCGCACACTGACGCGCGAGTACCTCCTATTCCCACTCTCCTTATCACTCCCATGCTGCAGCCCCACAAAATAGCTAAAGTTTCGCGGCAACGATAACGCGATGCTCTCGCCCGCGAGGATACTTTGCTCCCCTCGATGTCGAGGCGTCTGCTGCTGCCCCGTCGGCGTTTCCACCTCCTCTGCGCGGACTGAGAAGGTCTCGCGTTATGCGTAGCGAGAGTCGTCGCAATGTCGTTAGCGTCGGTGGTACCGCCGCGTCTCTCGATGGATGGCTCCTCTCCTCGGCGCCTAGTCGTCGACGACGGGGCTCGAATTTGATCGGTAGCGAAATTATAGACGGAAAGGGGGAAGGACGAGGATCGAAGATAAAAACAAGAGGCGATGGATGCCGTGGAGAAATGTTTTTTTTTTAACTTCTCGTTCGCGCAACTGCGTTGAGCTGCTTAATAAACCGAGAAAAATAATCTCGTCAATCTGACCAAAATTCTGAAGTCCACAATTGTACCGTTTGGTGAAATACAGATCCTCTCTCTCTCTCCATCTGTTTGGTTAGACTGACCATTTTCTGATCAGGATAACTAAACGTGTAGTCGTTTCAATTAAACACGTAGTTAAAATAACTTGATATTTGATTCAACTAACTGGTATTTTGGTTAGAATAACTAGACTCGTTTAAGTGTTTTGTCATTTTAACCGAGTTATTTTTCTCAGTGTAAACAGAACTCAGGCATTCAAGGATACCGACGATAACTCGTTCAGTTTGCTGTCAGTTTAAACGAAACGTTCCACGGGCGTCGGTACCTACTACTTAGTCCATAGCGTTTAAACGGAGTTTAACTCCACACAGCGCGTAATAAAGTTTCTCACCTCCTCCTTCTCCCGTCTTCCCGAAGAAGTGTTTGGAGCGCTAGAACCACGCGAGCACATCCCACCGGCGAAAACAACGTTTACGCAAAGGGGGTAGGTGAAGTCGGACGCATCGTCGCGGAACTGCGAATCGACCTCCCGTCCCTTCTTCCCCTCCTTCCGCAGGATTTACGTACGCCGGGCGAGGAGTCGCAGGCTAATTTCGGCAAATATTTGCCCGCGAGGAAGGATAGGCACGGGCTCTCGGTAAACAACGAACGTGAAATAGCGAGAGGGAAAAAGAGGGAGAGATGGAGCGACGAGTTTTGCGCGCCACGATGCACCGGGAATTTCTAATCAGATTAGCGCGGATCGGCAAAGTTCGTTTGTTCTGATGAAATTCGTCGAAATTACCGTCCAACTAACGGGAGGAGTCGAGCTTTCACCTGACGCGAGTTCGGTGACGCGCGGCGTCAATAAAAATCTTGGAGGATGCAGGGTGGAGAAGCACGGTCTACCGGAAGTAGGTGTACCATGTGAGGCTAAGCTTACTCGTCGGAAAGGAAACTCGAATCACTGTTACCTCATTATCCATGAGATTTTGGCGCTCATACTTGTATAATTGTTTTTTGAAAATTACATTTTTACCTACAATAAAGTCTTGTATCGATTGGGGCGAAAAGTTCATAAATAATGAGATAATAGTGATTGGAGTTTCTCGCATGGTGAGTAAGTTTAGCCTCGTACGGTGTATCGTTAGTCCAATCCAAAATGTCTCACGTGAAATCTCGACGGTGTCTATCTGTTAATGATAAAACGTTTCGGCGCTCCGCGGAAATCGTTCGGTGTTGTTTATCAGCGGCGCGAAGCCGCGTTCGACCCGTTCGGCCGAATAAACGCGCGACGTCACTGTACGCAAAGTAGACGCAAACGATGCGGCGGTATCGTATGCCTCGACCGCGCGTGTTAATTGTCGTACAAACGCGCGAGCGTGAAAGCGGTATACGTAGCGCAAAACACGTCGGTACGAACCCCCACGTTTATATTCGCGCTACGCGGTGGTGGGTACACGAACCCCGTACACCGCGTGCGAATAAAGCTATTCATACTCGTTCCGCAAACGCCCGCGTCACTTATCACGCGGTTCGATATTGGTGTCATACACTGTACAAACATTTGTATTCAATTTAATGCAATTGTATAATATATACAACTTTTATCCAATACGTAATTATGAAAATTAATATACTCGGTTATGAAATTTATAAAGGCAATGTCATACGGGGAAATATATTAATTTTCACAATTACAGAGAGTATATTAATCTTCGTAATCACGTATTAGAAAAAAGGTTTATACAAAACTATATTAAAAGTACAAATTTTTTTTACAATGTATATTCATACATTATTTGACGTATTTTAATATATCGTATATCTCCAATAACTTTTATCCAACACGTGATTATGAAAATTAACGTACTCCGTTATTAAGTTTACAAAGGCAATTTCATATCAGGAAAAATATATAGTATTATACTTTTCATAATTACGGAGTATAATTATTTTCATGATCACGCATTAGAAAAAAAGCTACATTAAAAGCACTAATTTTTTGTGACCGAGCAACACGTGGACAAAATATATAGCGCTCACAGTGTAGCCAAGACCTCGGAGGGAGAACGGAAGTCGAATACCGCCGGAACATTCCGTCTCGCAGCGAGGGGAAAAAAAGATACACAGTTAAACTTGCAGATGGATCCACGAAAAAAAAAGAAGAAAAAGACGCCACAAAGACGATAAACCCCTACGGTCTTCGCTCCGATCCGACGGATTTATTTATTTACGATTAATTGACGCCCCGCTTCCGATTTCGCGGGATTGCATCGTTTGCACGGGCCGCGCCTGTGTTGACGCTTTCGGTTATTGGCCCGCGTCATTATCGCTTAACGAATCGCCGGGACTTTCGGTCGAGCTCCGCTTTTCACCGCAGAGCGAGAGCACGGAGCGCGAGGGGGGAGGAAAGAGCGAAATAGGTACTCGTGCGCGCTCTCGCTGCACGCGTATACGCGACTGTAGCGGCGCGCGATACACGGATGCACAGTAGATATCGTGTATCGTTCGTTACCGCGCGCGTGCGGGGATTTTCTGTCCGCGCGCTCGAATCTCGTGCCGCGCGCGTCCGACGATTGGAATAATTCCCGCGGCGAACGAACGCCCGTCAATTTGTGGGCGCGCCAGGCTACGCGGCTATCCCGTCGTACGCGAGAACTCGCGCGCGCGCAGGGCGAATCGCGAGCGACGTCGAGTGCTCGAACCGGGCGCACCGGACCGCGCGTGATGCCGGGTGAATTTTTTTTTTTTTTTACGGCGAATCGAGTAGGCCGTCGGCGGATTTCCGATGGACGGAGAACAGGGTAGAGATAGCTCTCCGCGATCGCGTAATTGAATTCATCACACCCGATGCGATGCGCGCTCCTCGTTCTCGTTCACCCGCGTTCGCGACTCCGCCGGATGTAGCGGCGCGTATTTGCCGAGGATCGGCGTGGCGGTCGAGCGAATTTTTTTTTATCCGAGGGAGTGAAGTATGCAGTGGTCGCGAGCGGGGCTGCTTTCTTCGGCTGCCGGAGAAAAGTCCGCTTCGTCGAACTGTATTCGCAGAGGGCGAGAGGCGCGACGAGAAAGGCGAAAGAAAGTGAACGAGTTGTGGTGGCGAGGTTTCATTTTCGAAATTGGTTTCGCTCGATAATTTACGAGCGCGGTCACGACGGGGTCGCTGAAACGATCTTTCACGGCCAGGCCACGCCACCTGTACTCCGTGCACACTCGACGTCGAGTCTTGCTTCGCGCGCAATATTCCCTTTCGAAAAATCACGGAATAGAAGAGAACCGGCAATTTTGATCGCTTCGTGCGGTAGCGCTGAGACTCGAGCTCGCGTTCCCAAGAATTTATACAGAGGAGACGTTTTTACTTACTTTTGTACAGAACGTTTTCCTCTGTACAAATTCTTGAAAATGAACTCGAGTCTAAGCGTTGCTCGATGAAACGGTAAAAATAGCTGATTTTTTGGTTCTCGTGATCGTTCGCCTCTCGCTCGATGCCGCGGGAAAAAATCAAGATAAGCGCCAACGCGTTCCGCGTCTCCAGCACGAGCTCCCTCCTTTCGGCAAACGGGCGTGCTCGTTTCGTCTTCCCATCCGGATGCCGCGTAAATGCAGCGTGCCGTTGCACATGCACGCGGAAAGCTCCTGCGCGCGCGACACCGCACACCCGGTGGGTCCGCGCGCGGCCGGGGCGTGTTCGCCGGGGACTACACGGCGATGGTTGCGGGGATGGTAACACGGTCGAACGGAGGGCGTTCGGTCGGACGGCGTGTGGACTTAGCCCGGGGTTAGCGCGGCGTTAGCTCGAGCGTACGCAGATAGCACGCTGCACTGTGTATCGGGGATCGTGTAGTTTGCGCGTATATAGCGTATACCGCGCACGCGGTACGTATGCGAACGCCGGTCCTAGACCGTACGTGTACGATATATCGAAGTTTGTATACGGGACAAGATTTGCCGTTGCGGGACGCCACCGAAATCCCCGTACAAGGGGTGTCCCGAGAAATTGCAATCCCGCCGGCGGCGTCGGGGATAGACGCGCGCGCGCGCGCGCGGCGCGAGAAGAGAGAAAGCGAGGGGGAGAGAGAAAGCGTCGGAGGGTGGAGAGAGGCGCTGAGAGCCGCGAGGGAGTCTGCGAGAGCGGTGCGAACGCCCGTAAACTTAAATTTACGAAGTGATATACACGTCAAACATCCGGCAGATATTTAAATCCCGCAGGTTTTCGAGAATTTAACAACGGCTGCGGCTGTTTAAAGTGAAGCCGAGGAGACACGGATCCGGCCGTCCGTGTTTTCGCGTTGCGGCCGATGAATATCCAGTGGATTGTTTTTTTTTTTTTCGCGTATACTTACGCTGTAATAAATAAATATGGTCGCGACAATTGTTCTGGACTCAACTGCTCTGATTTGATAATCAGTACCTACCAGTTTTTATAGCTGTCGTAGCTATTTTTAGTTAGCGAAACAAAAGAATTGTTGCGATAATTATAGACGGAAAAGAAATTTGCGGTAAATTTCGGGACGAGGCCAATTTCTTGCAACGATAACTTGGATTTTAGTAAAATTTATAGTACCTAAAACTTGTAGAAGTTGCAAGCGTTGGCTGTAATTTTGACTAAAATTGCAGTTTATCGTAACGATAAATTGGCCTTGTCCCGCATTTTATTTTTTTCCGTGTATAAAACTGGTGCTGATTACAAAACTGGAGCAGTTGAAGTCCAAAATAGTTGTGACAACTACTTTTTTTTTTTTTTTTCGGTGTACCGATCTCCACCGAACCGTTTGGACGATGCGATCGTACGCGAGTAACGTTACCGCGTGGCCTGCGCGACGCGTACACCGAGAATCGCGAAATCGGCTCGCACGGAATTGCGCGAGAACCCGAGACTACGGGATCACGTGGCGCGCGAGGGTATCGGATGACCTCGGTCGTCGGTGCACGGGCTCGTATATATCTGTATTTGCTTTTAGGATTCGAGGCAATTAATTTACTTCGGTTCAATTTAGCCCGATTAAAAGCCGATACTGTAATTTCGTTCGATCGATTTAATTTAATGCGGGTGCCGACTTGATTGAATTTAAATCGATTAAACGCGACGCCATTGGATTAATGCTCGCGATTAATTCGATTTAAATTAATTCCCTTTTGACTTTGTCCAATTTCTTCTAATTCGATCTGCGCGGAGCATAGTAATTGGGGATGGCAGCCGCGCGCGTTCTCTCGTCTCGATTTTCGATATGATTCGCGCGCGTCAACCGCGACGTTCTGATGAATCGATCCGAGTACACGCGGTCGGTGTACCGAGTCCGTGGAAAAAAGTAAATCCCGTTGCGTTGACGCAGTTTGTGGTAGATTTCGGGACGAGGTCGGTTTATTGTTACGATGACTGCGATTTTAGTAAGAATTACACAGCAACGCTCGCAACTTCTACAAGTTTTACTATAATATAATTTTTACTAAACTTGCAATTATCGTAACAATAAATTGGTCTTGTTCTGCAATTTACCACAGAATTTTGCGAATGATACGATTCATTTTTTCCGTGTCGTTACACAGAGAAGAAGAATTAGTTGGATCTACTAAAAATTAATAATTTAAATTAAAAATTATTTATTGACATCGATGAAATCTTTTTTCATATTAATTAAGAAATATTCAATTTCATAAAGAAATATATGAATTTTCATAATGACCGAGTATATTAATTTTCATATTCACATATTGGGAAAAAGCTTCATATTAAAGTATATTAAGAATACAATTTTTAACAGCGTACACATTCACACATTATTCGACACATTTTAATACAATTGTATACGAAGCTTTTATCCGATATGTGATTATTAAAATTAATATGCTTCGTTCTGAAATTTATAAGGACAACTTCACGAGGAAATAAATGAATTTTCATAATCACGGAGTACATTAATTTTCATAACCACGTATTGGAAAAAAGCCTTATATAAAAGTAGATTAAAAAAATACAAATTTTATTCCAGTGTACATTCACACATTATTCGATACATTTTACTTGATGTCATTCCAATCGCAAAGTAGATCGTCAATTATTTCTTCGTAACTTCCGTGCGAGAAAGTTCATGGATAATTTGGGCAATCATCCGAAGAAACAATTTTAGATTTTCTTTTCTTCCACCTAGATTACTTGAAGAAATATACATTTTTATTGTACAATTTCCGCGAGTAGTCTCTCATTAAACCACCAGCGGCCCATCATCGGCGACTCATTCCTACATCGAACACGGGAAGCAATGCCTTCGCCGTTGTCCGCGATACGCCGCTCCGGACGTCCGTTCGGACGAATCGTCGTATCTGGATCGTGTAACGCGGGCTTGAGGCTCGATTCGAACGTGCTTCGTACAGTTGCGCAGGCTATCGATTCCTTGGAGCGCGGGCAGTTTCCCTCAAAACACAAACAGTGGCTCCGCATGCATGCGCGGTACGACTTGGCTAGTGCATTTGATACGTTCCGTTCATATACACGCGAGCGGGAAGTACGTACGTACAATATCGTACACACCTGTACGCGCGTTTGGAGCGGCAATGGGAAGAAGGGTAAGGGGTTCGTACTCGCTGTGCACCGCATGATCAATGTTTGATTGCACTTTATACACCCCCGTCTCTACGTCCGTTCGTTCGGCCACAGTCGCTTTCCTACCTGCATGCATATATGCATGTACAGATATACGCACACCTGGTCGCTCTCGAGGACTCACACGGCTGACTCTCCTTCGTGTAATATATTACGTACGTTCGGCGTTAACGTCAAATGCGTTATTTCGGATATATCGTAAATGTGAACGATGATTATCGGAAAAGGACGAAACGCGACTACTTTCATCGTTCCTTTCGACCCCTTATCAGCGATCTAACAAGGAAAGTACTCGAGGTGTACTTCACCGATTTTCTTCATTCAGCGATATGTTGTAGTATCTATATCAAAAAACATTAGACACGTCTTTTTTTGTACGTGCTAATTAGGTTATTTAAGGGGTGAAAATCACCCCTAAACTTGATCCCGTAAAACCAATTTTCTACGATTTCTCAAAAATTAAATTGAATATTTCTGAATGAAACAAATTGGATATTATTCCTTATCGTACTTGTGTACTTTACTTTACTTATGTGAAGTATGTAGAAAATTGGTTTTAGGGGGTCAAGTTTAGGGATGATTTTCACCCCTTAAATGACCGAATTAGCACGTACAAAAAAATACGTGTCTAATGTTTTTTGACATACTACAACATATGGCAGAATGAAGAAGATTGGTGAGGTACAATTCGAGTACTTTCCTTGTAAGTCGAATCGAGGCGGCGCGCGTATCAGGGTGCGGTCGTACACTGCACCGGGATGCGGTGGAGAAGACGAGCGCGCCGGTATAGGAGAGCGTGCGGCAACTATGCCGTAGAGCATTCAACGTCTATTACGTAGAGTCAATATTTAATCGGCGGTCCACTCGCAGGGGTGCGCGCGTTCAGCGAAGATGGATAGAGGCCGGGGTACGACTCAAAGGAATGTGTGTGCCCCTGTCATTCGTGTACACACACCGACGGCTCTGATCAGTCGAAGTAGATTCAGAGTGGTTGAAATTTTCGAGGTTTTTCTTTTTCATTAATTTTTTTAGCTCCACCGAGACAATTTGCGCGCAGTGTCGCACCTTACGAGCGAGCGAATTTCGAGACGACGATGGGGCTCGAAGTCCTTCGAATTCTCGCGCTCTTTCAGTCGCGACACAGACGAGTCGTGCAGTTTGCGAGTGAACCGACAGACGCCCGGCCGCGGGGGTGGGAAGTGTACGCGCGGTTCGAGCGCTGCACAACGCCGAGAGCCGCCTGGCTCGATAAGATGCCGCGTCTATAGTCTCGCGTTATGTTACCTCGATACATCCATGAGATGAGACGCTGTATTATTAATACGTCTCGTGAAATATTCGACGCCATCTTGCCATTCATCTCGTCGGTTCTGTACATTATGGAGGAGGGGGTGGACGGACGGGCGGAGGCTTGGTAGGCAGTCTCTGAGAGTTCCGAGGGCGGGCTAACCTAACCTACATTTTACACTATATTTGAACCGTCTTTCATAGCTTATTAACGCCCTGTAGGAAAGCCGAGCATACTTTAACGTTCTAGGAAGCGTATTAAAGCGCGAACGAGGGGGTGGCGCGAGCCTATCCCGAGGCGGTTGGCCGGGCGGGTGGATGGTTACGGTAGCTCGTCGGGGGGAGAGAGAGAGAGAGAGAGAGAGAAATCGCTTAATTCGCGACTCGCGGCTCTAAAAATAAATAGACAGCAAATAGTAGCGATCGGAACAACGGGCTCTAAATGTAGGAAGTGAAATGAAATATTTAAGTTGATCGACGGAAATGGAACGAGATTCGACGTGATGGAAATAAATTTAAATTAATCTAAATGAACGGCGCTGAAGCGAAATAAAGAAAATGCAACTGTAGAATTAAATGTAATAGTTAAAAAAAAGAACGCTAGTCCATTATATGAGAGTTTAGGGAGATCGTTCCAAGCCCTAATGAAGGAAACCCCAAAAATGAGCCCTCGTAGACCGTTCCAGCGAACTTCGAATTTCTTTTAACCGGAGGCAAATTGAACGGAGGCGTTCGTGTACCTTCTTAGTTTCAGAACAGAAGAGGGACAGAGAGCTTTTCTCTCGCGCGCGCCCAACGATAAATCTCAAAAGTCTCCCGGGGGGCCTCGCGATTACTTTGGCCCGTCTTGCCGTCGACCCGTTCCGGAAACGAGCGATCGGAAGGAACTTCCGGACTCCCCTTCTCGGCGGGAGGGAAGTTGAGCGAGGCGAGACGGAGGAAAATGAGATGAAACGCGGATTTTCGCTGATATTTTTCAAAACCAGCGCCTGGATCGTTCTGGCGAATCGATATACGCACATTCGCCCTATATTGAAAGAAATAATTGCTAGTATCACAAACAGATTTCTTGAGCGAAGAACGTCCTGAAATTTTTTAGGAATACAGATTCTTGGTCGAAGAATACATAATAATATTCTTGACTCGAGAATACCTTCGTTGGGACAAGAAAATCTTCCTGCGCGAAAAAAAAAACAATCACTCGAGCCAATTAAATATTTTCTTGCACGAAGAAAACCATGGGTTGATCCTTGAATGATATCAAGTTTCTGATTGAAGAAAATATTTTTCTGTACCAGCAATTTTTTCCACCTCAGTGTTTTTTTTAAATAATTTTCATAATTTCCTTCGAACCTAGACGAGATATTCGACGTTACGCAGCGCTCGGGATGCTGCGCCACGGATACGCATAAGTATATAATAATTCACGTACCTACACCCGCGAATACGCGAGTCGCCTCCTCCTCCTCCTCCTCCTCCTCCTCTCACTCCGGATGATGTTACCGTGCTGCACGCGCGCACCGATATAAATGCACCTATACGCGTGTGCGCTCGCGGCGCGCGAATGCTAATATTAAAAGTAATATTTCTGGGCCGTCCGTATACGGGTAGCGCCTCCGCTCCCGCGGCTCCGGCACACGCGCCCCGCGAGTTCGCTCTATTTATTTATAATTTAAATTAAACAATTTATTTTCCCGCGCTAGACGGCGCTGAAACGCAGAAATAACGTCCGGGGTGCAATATCGGATGAAATATCGTCCTCCCTCGCCACCTTCGAGCTTGCGCGCGTGCATCCGCGCCCGAGAGAAAACGGGCTTCGCGATTGCTTCTCGTATAGGGGGGGGCGAGCGAAAGAAGGGTGGCCGCGCGACGCGACTATACAGGATGACGAATTAGATTCGTAACTTTTCGAGGACCGTTCGTCGTGTGAGAGACGAGAACGACGACTCTGACGGTCGTTAACCAGGGTTGAAGTGGGATAGACGCCCATTCCTACCCCTTTATTTTGTACATGCTGGTACGATTGAGGCAATCGAGTATTCGTGTTACATCAGTTTACATATTATTCATGAACGTAGACATGAAAAATTAACCCACCAACTATATTACGAAATTAAGTATTTATAACAGTTTTGAGTGGAGAGCACAGCTCGTTGTTAATTTCATTGTAAAAATATTGCACTTTTAATGTATTATACTTTTATATAAAGCTTTTTTCCAATACGTGATTATGAAAATTAATATATTTTCTTATGAAATTGCCCTCATAAATTTTAAAGCAGAGTATATTAATTTTCGTAATCACATATTGGACAAAACCTTTATACACAAATGTATTAAATTGAATACAATTTTTTTGAAGTGTTCAGGTGAAATCGCTTCCGCTAAAATAACCTTTGTAGGATATTATTGATGTGGCAACTATCTTACCACTTGGGAATTTATCCTCCATTTCTTATTTCTTTGTATATTCTAGCTTGTTTTATCCACATTATATCGTTCCGTCATAACAATTGTTACGTTCTAGTAAGCAGACCATATATTCACATTCTAACAACTACGAATATTGTCATATAAATTTTACTCCCCAGAGGGAGGTCATCTATCCCATTTTTACCCTACACGCGTGTCCCCGTGCGCTCGGACGGGTGCGCGCGCGCGCGCCACTCACAAGAATAGAAATTGTCTAAACAGCGTGGAGAGTTCTCCAGGCGGAAGCGATAAGTTAAAAGTTGGCAGGAGGGCGGAGAAGTGTAGAGGAAAGGACCCGCGCGCGGCGCCTAGATCGGCGCTGGCGCGCAAACAAATGAAATCGTCAAATTTATAACCGATCGCCGCGTGTAAATAGTAAAATACCGGGTCGTATCGCCGTGATATATGCTCGGCTTTCGAATAATATAACCAAATATTTGGACTCGGCGTCGCGGGCACAAAGGAGCGACGCGCGGGGTGGGACACCGCGCGTTTGTTTGCACGGGGCGCTCGCCGCGCGCGAGTCTCGAAGATCGAGGCGAGCTTAAATTTAACGGGGCCGGGGGATGGCTAAAAACATCGGGTCATTGTCTTCCGCGACTCGGTATTCGTATGTATACGTTTGCATACGGAAAAAAGCGCATAGTTCTTCGAGAATCTCTCGCCGAGACCGCGCGCGCGCGCGCAGCAAAAGGTATCGGCGCGGGGAATGCGAGCGAGCGAGCGAGCGAGCGACGACCCGATATGCCGTGTGCCCGCGCGCGGGCAGGTTGCTACCCCGCGCGTGCGCGCGCTCGCGATCGCCATTATTATTGCAAGCTGGAAGAAATTACTCATGGATTATTTCTGGCCGACACTGGCTGCGCCGTGCAATAGCGATATAATGCTTGCAATAACTAAACATTTTACGACCGCTCGCCGAGTCGGCTTTCTGCCTTTGCAGCCCGCTCTCCGTTACCCGACTCGCACCACCAGCGCGTATCGCGTTCAGCCGTTGTAGTTAAATTAACATCGCGGGCGGAAACCCGCGCGAAAAAGAGCGAGGAAAAAGGGGGCGTGATGACCTTTGCCTCTGGATCGAGGGACGTTCGCTTCGGGGTGCGCGGCTGCTTCGCGATTGTAACATCGCGTCGACCTACTCGTATACACGGGAGAAAAGGACTGACAATTTTGACCGCTTCAATTCAGTAGCGCCGAGACTCGAGCTCGTTCTCAGGAATTCGTACAGGGGAGACATTTTTATTTGCCGTTGCACATAGAACAGTTTCTTCTCTGCAAATTCTTGAAAACGTGCTCGTGTCTCAGCCACAGACGGCAAAAATTCTAATTATATATTTTGTATCTGATCCATATGTGCCTTTGGTCACATATATGGATTATATACGATTTTTATATATTAACCACATAAGGACTAGATATATATAGATTTTTGAATGAGCGTATGACCTATATCTATATGTAGTCTGTACATGGTTAATACAGAAATCACATGTGATCCATGCATGACAAAAACCACATATGGATCATACAGAACCGTCTCGGTCGCTACCGGCGGATGAAGCCGTAAAAATTGCTGGTTTTTTCTTTCCCTGTACGATGCACTCGTCTCCCAGGCAATATGTCACGCGAAAAGATTTGTCCGAATCGAACGAACGGAAACTTATCGTTTATTCACGCGAATATAATTATACTTCAGAATGCGATTCTCGATTAATTTTACCTCGGACACCAGGAGCGGCGTGCGCGAGCTCCGCGATTATTTCGGACGAGCAATGTGGCAGCTGTGATTCTATTTTCCATTCAACGAGCTCCGCACCGCTTTGAGCGAAACGAGCCGAGGAATCGGGACCATTCCCTCGCTCTTCTTACGCTCGGGGAGTTGCGAAAAGCTCTGTATGCGAATCGATTCGATATTTTCGATGGATGAGCCATTCGAATGGACGAGTCTCCCGCGTGAAAAAGTGTCGAGTCATACCAACGCGGCGCTCGCGGCCGAGTGGCCGGCGCTAAGAGTTACAGAGCGACTCGTGTCCAAGATCGGTTCGCGGGAAGGAAGGCAATGCACTTTATGATTGAATATAGCCGACCGCCGGGGTGTGGACCAGACGTCTATGTATAGCCCGACCGAATCGCGAGCAACGCGCATATACGTATCCCGCGCGCGCATTATTATCGGCGCGCTTCGAATCTTGCGAGATGAATTATTTTAATTGCGCTGTTTAGTCTACCGCGCGCTCGAAATTCGCGGAGGCTTCGACGGGGTTACTACACCGCGTGCGTCGAGTGTTTCTTCGAGGGTGATTCGCTCGCGGGTCTGGTTCATATTGTCTTTCGAATTTAGGGAGATATACTCCGTTCACAGAGATATCGCATCTGTGGCCGGGGGAAAATTATTCGCGAATCTTCTCGCCGAGGAGATCGAGCGATACAACGAGATCGAATGTGAAATCCGAATTGAACTTTATTTGAGCCGTTGAAAACCGGAATGGTGTAAGTCACACGTCATGTAAGCTGAGATTATTTGACTGCCAAAGTTAAGTTCAATTTGAAAAATCTGTCTAGATGATACAAAATAGATACGTACGATTTAAAATATCTGTTTGTAGGTATCGTCTAAACAGACTTTTCAAATTGTACTTAACTTTGCAGTCAAATAATCTTAGCTTACATGAAATGTGACTTGAACCATTCTGCTTTTCAACGGCTCATTTTCTCGCCGCGCGTTGCGGGAAAGTACACCGAGAAAAAAAGTATATATTCAATTAAATCGGCGTTTACGGGTGGCGGAATGCAAGAAACAGGCTGCGCTACATTCGAGTCGATCATTAGTCCGAGTAACCGGATCTGCGCTCCCCACCCGTAACCGCCGATGTATTCAAATCTGCTGCATTTTTTTTTCTTCAGTGTACGCTCGAGACTCGATCGCGATTAACGATCGCTATACCGAAAAACAGTTTAATCGAGCGGCAAGCGACCGTGTTTTTCTTCCACGATAGAAGTCGAACGCGATTCGACTCCTTTAACGGATCCGCCCGATCGTTTTATCGAGTCGCAAAGTTTCGTATAAAGTGTGTCGCTCTGCACGAGAGAAACGCGATATTTATGTACACCGTGGCATTCATCATGTGTCCTCGAAAAGTCGATCCGAAGACCCGAACGCGAATCCTCGCTCCGAGATTCGTTCCCCTCCACCGTCGTGAGCAGCGGCGTCGCGACGCGACGAGAGAGCGACGTATAGGCCAGGTTGCGCGCGCGCGCGTGAGAACTTAACCCGTACAATTACCCGGCGAGAACGAGCCAACCCCGCGGGGTCATTTCAATTTATCGGCGTAATCCGAACATCGAATCGGTTCTGTACGCGCGACGATCTGGTTGACGCGGTGGTGAACCGCGCGGCGCGTCGAACTCGTACGATTTCCCGCGAAAGATTCCACCCGCCTTCGCTGGGCGCGCTCCTCGCGCTGGCTGACGGCGTTGCGGCTGTTACCACTCGACGCGCTTCGCCTCCCGACCTACGCGTCGCGCCGCTGCGTACCTATCCACGCGGTCGCTCCCGCCGTTCGTCGCGCGACGGAGACCGGCAGCGGTTCTCTCCCTACAACCTCCGAGACGTCGAACCGGCAAGACGATCGGCTACGGCTCGGCGATCGAACGAGAGATCGCGCGAGAAACGAGGAGCGCCGCAATTTTATCGCTTTCGCGCACATTGTTTTCCACTTCCGGCCCCCGTAATAAACGATTCCGCCTACCCGAGCGCGTATCGGCCGCGCCGATCGCGGGCCCCCGGTGTACGCGCGCAGCCGACAATCCCGTTCCCATCTCGCCCTCCGCGCGCGCGCGCGCCTCCTCTTTCACCCTATCTCTCTTCGACTCGAAGAAATATTATTTAACCGCTTCCTGGCACGTAAATAGTCCGCCCGCGATGATAATTAGAGTCCGCGGACGCGCTATCGCGACGGCCATCTCCTTCACGGCTCTCCGTTTCTTCTCGTTTCGTTCGGAGCGGCGCGCGGATGTTCGGTTGCGCGCGCCGTGGACGCGGAATGGGCCGTATCTATAGTAGCCGAGTACGTGGCGCGGAAAGTTATCGCGAATTGAAGATTTACAACTGAGTGCGACCGATTCGCGGCGAGCGACGCACACGTCGATTTTTCAACGTGACTCTGGTATAAAGGTCACGCCGATCGCACCGGGTGTCCCTCGCAAAGTCCTCTCCGGTGTGCGAGTACCAGCGATCGATTCGAGAGAGAGAGAGAGAGAGAGCGCGGTCCATTCCGGTATCGAAGGGTGACCGAAGGGGGCGGCGGAGAGAGGCGAAGGGACGAGGGATCGGTGAATTTCTCGAATAATCAAGTTAGACCTCGGTGAGCGAAGGGCCCGTCGTTCGGCCCACCTATACGCTCTCTCGTGCATTATGTACCGCGGGTACACACGCGAGTATGGCTCGCGTACGCACCCCCCCCCCCCCCTCCTCCTCCTCCTCGACTCGAGCGTGCGGTACATACTCGGTGCCATTGGATGTATACTTAATGAGGCGTAAATAATTGAGTAATGTGCTCCAGGTCGTTCGATCGGCGTTCCTATTGGTCGGAATTAATCTATTCCGGCGCATTAGCGGCTGGTATCCGCGCGAAGGGAACGAAGTGAATCGTTGCGTGGGCTGGAATGCGCCGTGGAACGCTTCCGGTCGGGACTGTGCGACGTCCGTTCGTGATTCACCGCTCGGACGTCGACGGGATTCGCGAAGATCTCCAAAGAGTAGTGCAAGGACGTCGGCGGAGATTTTTGGAGTTTCGCGACCAGGAGAGAGGGAGAACGAGAAATGGTTTTCGAGAAATCTCGAAAGTGGCTTCGAAGGGGCGGCGTGATCGCGCGAGAATTAAGAGAGGGGCGCGAGGGCGGGAGGCTGGAAAATGAGACAGTGAGACGGAGGAAGCGGAGGGATGGGTTGAAAATGGATCGCTGACGAGGCGTCGATGTTTTTCTCGGAAGATGACCGGGGAAATGACGTTAAGCGTCGTTCTCGTTGGTGTCTGATGACGTCGTTACAGTGGATTTTCGATTGGTCTCTCATCGCTGGATCTTGCCCTCGGAATTCTCTTCTTCGCTCCTGAAAGTTGCTCATTTTCCCGGGAGAGGGCTCTCTCTCTCGAGAGAGCCTCCTCTCATATCGTCCTCCTCCTTGTATCGCTGCGTACATCGAGATCGCTTTTCTCCTTACTTTTCTTTCCTCGAGATGATCATTTTTTATTTGCCTTCCAGTCTTCGCGGAATTTTTTTTATGGCATATCGATCAAATTCTATTCCATTCGATTCGTTGCTTCCTGTCTATTCGAAAGCCACTCGTAATCGTCGACCCCTACGAGACGCGAATTCTTCTTTTGAGCGGGCGACGAAGAAAACAATATCGCGAATGAACCTCGAGGCACTAAAGTGCGGTTGCTACACCCCTGGCGCGCGGGGGACGCGCGAGGGTGGAGAACAGAGCGCGCGGAGGGTTGCAGGCAGGAGCGCGGACAATAACTAAGTGGCATTCTCAGACATCCCGCTACATTGATCGTGCAAGATGCAACGTACTTGCAACCACATACGCGCTCGCGGGTGTCGCGCGTTGCGCCTGTAGGCGTTTCGCGCACTCTCGTATCTGTCATTCGGTGTACAGGGCGATTCATCAGAAATGGGCCGTGGAAATAATTTTCACGTAAAGAAAGAAAAGGAAAAAAGAAAATGTAGAGATACACTGAGAAAAATAATTAGATTAAAATGACAAAACGTACCTAGTGAAATGCGTTTAGTTATTCTGATAAAAATACTGGTCCGTTGGGCTAAATATCAAGTTACATATTATAATGAAATGTTTAGTTATTCCAACCAAACGTTTACTTGTTCTAATCAAAAAGTCGTCAGTCTAACCAAACAAATGGAGAGGATCCTTATTTTACCAAACGGTTTCGTCATCGTCTCCAGGATTTTGGATCGATCGACCAAGTTATTTTCCCCGGTGCACGAGGAACTGTTTGAGATAAAAGTTTTATGGCTCCAAAGGTGACGTACGAAACGTGTATTGAATTTTTATAGCGTGTTATTTGAGAAATTATGTCTAAATTAACAGCCGGAGCCGTACCGTAAAATAGGGTTGTACAGGAACCTCGTGAGAAATCATTTAAAATTCGTTTTCTTCATCGTATTTCGATCGACAGTTACACGTTTCCAACTCAGGTACATTCCTATTTTTTTTATCGCACTAGTGCAAGATCTTCCTTAACGACGGTGACAAAGTAGGGTAGGTGTAGGTACCAGTTATACTCATGTTTAAGGATTTTTCAAATGTCATGCCTTGTATTTTGTAAAGAATTAACATATCGTTACATTCTATGGTGCTAAATGATAGATTGTACCTATAGTTTTCTTGCAGCAATTCATGAAAAAAAATGTAACGATCTTTCCGTAAAATGAAAAAAAAAACCATAAAAAGGAAAAACTGCCGATTTTCCCTATTATAGCCACTCATCACCATTAAAAACCAGGTGTATGTATTTGTGTCACGTCAGCTTATACTGTTTGATCAGCGATTTTAAACCTTAAAAGGAGGCAATTTAAAGCATATATCTTATTGTCAGTTATAAGACAAAAATCAGGGAAGTAGCTATAACTGGTACGCGCCTACCCTAACCCTGATTCCTGCCAAAGTAACCCCGTTTTGCGGTACTCGCACTGACTCGGCGCAGGTCGCGCATCAAAGGGGGAGCTAGGTACTCGAAGTCGCATCTCCGACGACCTCCGCCGCATTGTCCGCCCCCGAGCGAAATTGGGCTCGTTTCTCCGAAGCGGAAGTCCGTCGCGGATGTCTCGACGTTCTCGCCCCGTACTTCCGCGCCACCCTCGTCCGATGCACTTTTTAAAGAGCGATTTCATTCCTGCCCGGCGAGACAGAGTCCGCGCAGTCGCGTTAATTTGCAACGGCGTTGCGCTTTTATATCCGATTTGCGGCGATCGAAGAATAATCGCGCGTCCATTGCGGACTCCTCTCGTCGGAATCGGACGCGCCCGTTGTTCGCGCTTGCTTTTTCGCAGCTTAAAATTAATATGCATGGACTCGATGGCGAAATGTTTACCTTTCGTTCGGTTTCATTTTGATTCGCGACAAATTGTATCGCTACTGTCATCTGCTCCGCGACGGGCGGGGCGATTGGGAAAAATTAAAGATAAACAATATACAAAAATGGATTCCGCGCGCACCCATCGCACTTTCCGCGGGTTTTTCTCCGTCGCGGAATTCTCGCCGGTTCCTTCCTCGCTGCGTCTCGAAAGTTGCCCGGGGATCGAAAACGGCGAGCGAAATATTATAAGAGCGAAAGTGACGCGGCACATTTGACGCCGGAGCGGAATTTTTGGGGAGGGCTCGGAAGGGGGTAAACCGCGTCGCGGATGGAATCGCGATTAAAAAATAATAACGAATATCAACAGCGCCGTCGCGTCGTTTCATTGGGGGAAATTAAAAATTGTTGCCCAAATGACGAATAAAGAGCAGCCGTTTCGTTCTGCAATTACGAATATCCACAAGCGCCGATTGAAAAATCGGTAAACAGAGTCGTGCGATCGATGGCTCCGCCTCTCTCGTCCTTGTTGCGCTGACTCCCTCCCCCTTTTTTCTACCGATGTGAATTACCATTGCAAACGTCGAGTGGCGCGGTGCAAAAAAAAAAAAGTCCGGCAAATCGAAAGCCGCCCTCGCATGCGGGCGAGCGATATTCGTTACAATTTCGAAAAAGGGTCGTGGGAAAAACGGCCGCTCGGTCGACGGGATTTTCGCGGGGCCGGGATCGACGAAGAAGGCGAATTTTATATTTTAGCGAAATTTCAAAGTGAAATTCAATCCAACTCAACGCGACATCAACAGTCACCCCTTTTGGACGATTTTTGGGGACGCGAAAATTGTCTCCACTGCACACGATCACTGATGTTTTAAATTCTCGTCCACAGGTGAAACGAAAATTGTCCGTGTTGCGAGCGCGACTACGCCCGATAAAACGAAACGTCGCCTCTCGCGCTTCGAATTGCTATTTTTTACGGCTAATGCGGGAACAACGGTGAGAGGGGAACGCGATCGACCTTTCGCCGGGCGAGGTTTGGGGGCGCGCATGTAGGTGGAGAGATATTAAAACGGCCGCGCGAAAATAATTACGTTTAATAATTGGCCGAAATATGAGAAATGAAAAGTAATTTGTCGGATTCGACCTGACGATGCGGAGTTCCGTTTGATCGTGCGAGCGTAATCGAGAACTCGTTCGTTCCCCTTCGCTCGCTCTTATTTTGTTAACGCTCGTGAAATAACACCCACTTCCTGTACCTTGGCTATAATCCTTGTCTAATCCTTGTACGCCATGGCGATCGGGCTACTATTTAGATTGAGAAAAGAAAATTTGCTTCATCGAAATAAACGCTTCTTTGAACGGTCCTGAGAGCACATCTATTCGATTAGAATGAATATCGATTGGACGAAAAATAAATTGACAAAATATCGATTAAATACTATTGATACAATCGAATATTATTCGGATTAAATCGGTATTTATTCGAATCGAACAAATATGCTCTCAGGGCTACTGAAAAGTACGTTTATTTTAAACAAATACGTTTTCTTTCCCAATGTGCACACCGAGAAAAAATTTGCTTAATCGAAATAAACGCGTTTTTCGATGGTCCTGAGAGCACATCTATTCAATTCGAATGAATATCGATTTGATTCAAATAATATTCAATTAAATCAATAATATTTATATTTGGCCAATCGTTATTCATTCTAATCGAATTTTTGTGCTCTTAGTACTATTCAAAAATACGTTTATTTTGATGAAACAAATTTTTGTCTCAGTGCAGAAAAACGAATAAGTATACATTCTATCAAGGGAGTAAGCTTAATTCACGACGCGTGACGGTAGCCACTCACCCGCTCACTTAACGAATGTGCGACGCGCGACGGCACCTATTTCCTCTTAAATCGTGATCCCGTAAATATTCATCCCCCCGACGAAAATACCGAAGGATAATTGACAGGTGGCAGGCTTACCGATGGGATAATTTAATGCCCCGGATTTATTAGGAATCACGTCGGGGTTCGGGGGGTTGGGTAAATTAAACTTTCACAATCGCTATAGCGCGCGCTCGCGCTCGATGGCCCGATACGATTGTCGTCTATAATGAGTTTAATGGTGGTAATTGGTAGAAGAATAATGACGCTCGCTTCGACGACTCGGGCCGCGGGCTTCGTCGCACTCGCGCTTTCGCAAATTTCGATCGATAACTATTTGCGCCGCCGCGTCCTTCCCTCCGCGATCTTCAGTCGCCCCGGGCCAATTGATATCAGGTGTACTTCTCGCGCGTCGCGCCCCCCTTCGATAGGATCTCTCGACGGTCAAAACCGTCGCGATAATTGTGCCAAATTGTCTGCAAATATTCGATCACAAAACGCTCTTAATCCGTCGCGCAACCGAACGATTATTAGCCGCCTCGCGGTGGGAAAATCGCGCGAAGCGACAATTTATTCGCAAACAAAGGGGGGGGGGGGACAGAGGAGAACGTCCGCTTAATGAGCCCGTGTCGCTGGCCAAACGGAGAGAGAGGAAGAGAGAGAGAGAGAGCGCGCGCGCGTGCGGCCCTCCCTCTCTCTCCACCTCGCGCCGCAGCGCGCTGAAAGCATTTTTAACGAGATGTGTGAAAACCACGCCGTTAAAATGGCACCGCGGCGCACCGATGCGCTAACGAGCGGGCCATCGATCGAGCCCGAGCGATCGTCCGTTTTTTCATGCTATTTTTCCTCCGCGCTAATTAGCTCCGAGGCGTCGGAGCTCTTCACTGGGACACGGCATCGCGACTTTGGCGCGCTTTAAAGCCGTCGAGGAAAATGAGCTCTGAGCAGCTCGCGATATCTCTACCGTTGATGTGTAATCGCGCTGTAAAATGGGATGATTACTCCATACGCTTTCTCTCAAGTGGAAGAGATCTACATGGATTATACATATATCTTGTATATAAAACGTATATAAATTTGGGCTTATATCAAAGTTATATATGAGCCGTTGAAAGCCAGCATGGTCTAAGTCACATTTCATGTAAGCTGAGATTATTTGACTGCAAAGTTAAGTACAATTTAAAAAATCTGTCTAGATGATACGCGAAACAGGTATTTACGATTTAAAATATCTGTTTGTATCATCTAAACAGATTTTTCAAATTGTACTTACCTTTGCAGTCAAATAATCTCAGCTTACATGAATAATGTGACTTCGACCATTCTGGCTTTCAACGGCTCATATGATCTCGATGTAAACCATATATGTATTACATATGGATTATGCAAAAATGAAAACAGTTGAAATAATACCAATTATACGTAAACCACATGTAGTCTGTAGATGGTTTATACAAATATTATAATATATATATAAATTAAATAAGCCCATATTTATATATGTGTTCTATATACAAAATACAGATCTTTTCCCATCTGAGCTCGCATCTTCGATTACCGGTACCATTACTCGCGAGAGAATACTCGTATCCTCGCTCCCATTGGTACAGTCGGCTCTGTCGTATTTTATTCCGTACACAGCACGTGTGCCACCGGCGGCAAATAAATTCGAAAGAAATTCGAACGTAACAATTCGTTCGCGACGAAATAACGCGCGGGGTCGGTATTTTGCAGTAATATTTCACCGAAGCAGTTGGTATTAATTCGTAATACGTTATCGGACAAACTATACGGAATAACCCCCTCCTCCCCGCGCCTCGTACCCCGCCAGTATGCGCGGCCACCCCACGCACCCACTTAATATACGGTCCGGTATTATTGCAATGCAATGGACAGAGCACTGTCAAAATTTATCGGTCGCCATTTTTCATGGGGCGCGTCAAATGAGTGAATGATTAACGCGATCGAATTATTCGAAATTTCGTAGGCGCCCGAACATCACCGCGCGCTGCAAATGTAGGGGATGACCGGAAGTCGAGTCGGAAGCTCGAGAAAGGTTCCTTTTCCGAAAGGCTCCGTTGTACGCGCAATCGTACCACCTACCGTCGAACGCGGATCTCGAAGCTAAATTGCCAATCAACCCGGCATTACTTTCCAGCCAGTTTCGCACCGGCGAGGATCTCCCCTCTCGTCCCGATATTCTCGTTGTATTTACCTTCGGAACTCTCGTAGTTACACGCCGATCGAGATATTATACAGGAGCTTTGGTATTTTTATTCATTTACTTCGGCTCGCGCGACCTTTCCGCCCTTTCTGTTCTTTTGCCGTGTCTCTCTCTTTCGTAAAAAATCTTCTCGCGTGTGTCGCGGATATTTGGAGTGACCCGCTCCAGCCGAAATTCGTGGATCTTTGTCACTAAATTCTTTCGAAACTACGCTCTTTGTTTATTTAACCAATTCGGAGGGATTGCTGCCTGTTTCTTTTCTTTAATTTTAATCTATATTTCAGTTTTTTTCTTCTTGATCTTCTTGTTTTTACTGGATTTTTTGTGATGATCAATATTTTGTACAACACTGCTATGTACAATAATAAACTAATCTTATCTTATCTAAGAAGACTTCTTCTTCCTCTCTTTCTTTCTCTAATACTTGAGTCGATTTCTCACTTGTCTGTAATTTCCTCTAGTTTGTAATTTTCTTTAGTTCTCTAATTTTCGATTTAATTTTGCATTCATTGCTGGTCTACTTCGTCGTTTATATTTTTAGTCGAATCTTTTCTTTGTAATCTTTTCTGTTGTATATTCTGAGGTCACCCTGTCCCAGGGCGAATAAATTTGCTTCTCCTCTCTCTCTCTCTCTCTCTCTTTCTCTCTCTCTCTCCCTACTTTCCTCCTTTTGGTAAGAAGATACGTGAAAACGCGAGCCACAAGGTGAACGCAAGTAATGCGAAGAAGGTGAAGGAGCGATGGGTACGAGTGTAAGTGTCGAAGAAGGGGCGGGTGAAAAGAGAGAGAGAGAAAGGGGTGAGGGGAGGACGAAAGACGTCTTTTTATCCACCGTGTTCAGGCTGGTATAGGGTAAGCCTCTAGTGGTCTACAAAAGTCAGCGCGGCGCACTCTAGGGGTTTCGTGTTTCAACCCCCTTGTATACTAATTATCATCATCGCGCAGTCTCTTGATGTAGTAAATGCCTCAATGCACTAGGAGAGAGTAAGAGAGAGAAAGAGGGAGCCGGAAGAAGGGCGAAAGAGGCGGGGAGAAATGAGCGGCACATTTTATTTAAAAATACCAGGCCGGTACCATCGCTTCGACCTTAAAGCCTCCACTTCGTTACTTCGAGTGGGCGCCCGCTCCCCCAACCCCCTCTGCCGCCGAGCTAAACCGAAACGGGTTAAGAGAGTCGAGAGTCGAGAGTTAAAGGCTCTAAAGAGGATGTTTCTTCGTTCGAGTCGCTTAGGTACAGGCTTCTCGTTTTCCACCGTCGCGTCGCGTCCTCTCGCTCGCCGCTACCCCCCGGACGGCGCGTTCTCGCGCTTCGTTCCGACGGTGCCGCGAAGTAAATTGCAGCCCACACCCGATCGTCTCTCACTCTCGCTCTTTCGCGTACCGGAGAGTGGCGCGCGCTCGTACCGACGTACCTATACATCCATACGCGGGCGCAGTGGCGAGAGCCTCTGAATTACAGTCGATATTAAGATCCGGCGATTGCGCGAAATGATATGCAAAGCAATTCGCGAGCCTCCGAGGGACGAGCGGAGCGAGGCGAACGAAGGAGAAACGGACCGTCGCGCGCGGACCCTCTCCCGAGATTCTATAAATTTGGGGTAACGTCTCAGCAGGGACGCAGCGTCGTCCTCCGCCGCGCGCCGGAGTGTAAAGGCCATCATCACACGTGAGAAAAACGTAAGCAGTAACGGTAAGGATTGACCAATCAGAAAGCCTGTTTAAGCATAATTCCGTAAGAATGATATTTCTGATTGGTCAATCCTTACTGTGACTGCTTACGTTTTTTTCACGTGTGATGGCCTTAACGCCCGCGAGAAACGGAGAAAAGAGTCTCGTGTCGCGCTCGCGTCTTTCATTTCCACTCTTGGCTCGTAAAACTACAGTTTCGCTCTAACCCTCGCGTCGTCCTCCCACTGCTACGCCCGGTCGGCCTTTTCTCGCGCGCGCGTGACGCTCGACGAAGAATGGGAGGGGATGGTGAAAAAGAGCGGCGACGGGGTAGAACTCTACGCGAATATCGCGGAAGGTCTCCTAGACGGGGGCGCGAAACGAGAGAGGCAGTGGCTTCGACGACGCATTGTATCGAGATATTTCAATGCCCGCGGGAGGCGACAATGCGCGATACAACGCGGAGAAGTTACATTAGGCGCGTGCGAGCATTCGTGGGCTCGCGGTATCGCAACCCGTGTGGTGTACACCGCGTGCCTATCGCCAGGGGTGAAACGGGGCTTGTTTACGTCGCGCTACAGTCGCGGCCCGACGATAGCTGCATCGGTTCCATTATAAGTTGTTAATGAGACGGATCTGTTATGCGGGCCTGGTTTTCCGGCGAGACCCGCAGCCATTGTGGGGCGCACGGTCATTGTCTCCGGATAATAATATCTGTCGCAATATAGCGGGAGCAGCCGATGCACGCGGACTCGGCCCGGAAGTTTCGAAGCGGAAGTTCTCTTTTCTTCGCGTCGATATCGGTGTCTTCTCGATCGGAGGTAAAGATCGATTCGACGCACGGGAAGATACGCATTTGCTGTGCGCGCTCAGGTGGAAAAGATCTATGTGGATTGTATAATATATATTTTGTACGCTGAGAGGAAAAGGTCTAGTTGAATATGAACCTAATAGACAAATTTATTCGAGATACAAGGAAATCTAGTCAGATCGAACAAAAGTCTGTTATTTGATTTGAATAAATGTTTCGCGTCTCTTTTTAATCGAGTACGAACCTAGTAGAACATCGATCTAATTCAAATAGACTTTTGTTCGATGCGAATAAATTCGTATATTCGTCTGAAATACATTTTTCTATCAGATTTGTATTTAATTAGACATTTTCCCTGGATGGCACATAGAACGTATTATATATAAATTTGGACTTATTTAATTTATATATAATTTATATCTCTGTATAAACCGTATATGGACTCTATGGTATTATTTCAATTGCTCTCATTTCTGTGCAATCCATACATAATGCGTACGCGGTTTATTTTGAAATCAGGTATAAATTTAATAAATTCAAATTTATATATACGTTCTATATACAAAATATATATAATCCACATAAATATTTTCCACCTGGGCGCGGACAAAAGTGTCGGGCGAATGTTTAACGCTATCGACGATGGAAACGAGTGTCCGAATTGCGCGCAGACCGGTCGGCAGTACGGACAGCAATATTTTATCATTTCGAGCGCGACGTCCCGCTAAAACGGCCGCGATAAACTTTTCATTTTGCGTTTCGGCTTCGGATAAATCGAGATATAATTTCCACCACTCTGTTCATCCGCGCGGCAGTGAAACGCAGCGAAAGAGAATTTCGATCGCGTCGGAGAAGAGTCGCGCTGGAAGTCACCGCGGCGCGTGCCGCGCGCGCGGTTATACCTTTGCTCTCGTTCCGCGGAGTGGCGGAAACGACCAGTACAGTCGCGGGGACAACGAACGAACCGTCCACCCCTCCGCCCGCGCGCCCCGGTCGTCGAGCGGCTCGCGCGGGCTGAAACGCCAAACTGTTTTACCACGACAACGTGCCAACGATTAACCCACCCTGCACAGCCTCCGCCGCCGCTATCGCCACCCGCCGGAACACCCCGCGAACGTACGTACGTTCGAACCGGCGTCCCCTACCCCTCCGCTCACCATCCCCCTCCGCGCTCTCGACACCAACAACGCGCCGTTTCCCCGCCGCGTTGGCCGCGACACCCGATACCTAATTATGTTAAACGCTTCCGGATTTAGAGCGACCGGATTATTCGTCCCGCTCGCTTCGCGGATCCGTTGAGCGTCGAAAGAGGATATTCCTCGCGTGCCTGCGCAATTGAGCGCCGTCGAGGTATCGCTTATTTGGGGCGCAGAGATCGGCGAAAGGGAAGTGAGTTTTTCTTTTGTAATGTCTGCCTGTGAAGTTCGATTTTCGAGGCATGTGTGCGATGAGAGAAATGATTGCTGGTGTCAAGATGATGTTTTTTTTAAATCAAAAACCTGATATAATTCCAAGTTCAAGCCATGGCTTTCTTCGAGCAGGAAAATATTTCAGTGCCTCAGAGTTAAACAGTATTAATTCCATTTTTTTCGAAACCCGTATTATTTCCTCGTTCTGCTATTTTCAATGTAAAATAGCAGAATAAGGAAGTAATACGGTTTTCGAAAAAAATTGAGTTAATACTATTTAGCTCTGAGAGGTACTGATTTGGTAGGCTCGTGTAATTGTTTTTTTTTCTTGCGCAGAGAGAATTTCTCGTTCCAGCGAAGGTACTTTTTAATTAAGAATCGTTATCCTTCAACCAAGAAATTATAAGTACTCTTAATTTGTTAGATCACATATTCTTAATCCGAGACATTTTTGTTAACACTAGCAATTATTTATCTCGGTGCGGCGTGCTGAAAGTACCTCTTATCACAAGAGAGTGCGTTGAGTGATCAGCGCATGAGCTCAGCAACGAATTACTTTGCACGCTAGTGCGACATACGAGTACTTTACCCGTCACTGATGGCGCTTTTAGGTGTAATTGAGATGGATCGGTAAAATCTCCGAGGCTTTTCACAAGTCAAACTTTTACAGGCAGAGCTGTTACAAGAGTTTCTTTTTCCTTCGAGACGTGTAATTCGATTTTTTTAATCACAGAAATGAACATCATCGAGAGAAAATCCCAGCAACGATATCGATCGCGCAATATCTGACACATCGATACCCTCATGAGAAAATCTCGTAACTCCATTCGCAAAAACGTGGAGTTACGAGGTTTTCTCTCTCATGAGGGTATCGATATTCAGCAGAGCCGATCGAGAACGCGAACGATTCGTAAAAGGGGACCGTTTGTAACGAGGCGGAGTTCCCCCGGCGCGAACGAACATCACCGCGCTACATTTTCGGCGCGTGGCACAATAATCGCCCTCCCCGCCCGCACACTCTCTCGCTCTCGCGCGCAACCGACCGCCCGCCGCCCTCCGGCCGGTCCGGCTCGCTAAACGGGCCGGATTGGCAGGTCGGATTTCCCGCTGTCAGCGGCGCGAATGCGAAAAACCGCGGGTGATGATTGCGCGACCGCGGCAAAAACCACCTCACCCCGGTCGCTCCACCGACGCGCCCGTCACTTGCCGGCCGTTAATGAAACACTTTGCGCGCTTCGCATTTCCCGCGCGCGAAATGCGCCCTCGTTAACCCGCGGCGCGCGCGACACCTCCGTTGCGCGCGATAAGGATACTCGAAGTAACGCGGCGACGCATCCGTTCAATCTCGACGACGCTGCTGCGCCCTTTAGCGATTAAAAAAAATTACGCACTCTCCGAACGCCAATTATGAGATCCGCGCGCCCCGCCGACGTCCAACGCGAGCGGCAATTTCGCGGAAATGGATTCCGCGCGGACTTCGGAGACCGCCGAGAGAGCGAGATGAGAAAAAGCGGAAAACTCTTTCGCGCTGAATTGGCTCCACGCCGCTCCACCCCCACTCGAGGCATCGATACGCGAAAACGCGTATACTTTCGTCCGGAGAGTGTATGCTAATGTCGGCTGTTTGGTATTCTCGTGCCGAACTTGCGCGCCAGCGAAGAGAGGAGAGGGAGGAGAGAGAGCTCGCGTTTTTTGCGCCGTTACGAAGAAGGCGCAAGGGGGAGGGAGGGAGCGTGTGTATTATTTCGTCTGGTTTTTTGGTCCCTTGCCTCCCGGCGCCAAACCGTAACGGGAAGTTACGAAACTTATGGCCGCCGTTGCGCCTCTCCGATGCCTTGTCGCGAAATATTCGATATTTGTTTTACAGTTCTTCCCACGTCACGCGATCGTTGATCGTCTTGCACACGGTAATTCGTCTTGGACGCACTTTGCCGCGTATAACATGTGCGGTAATCCCTACGAGTGCGTAATTCGAGTAATGGGCATGTTCACAACTTTTTGTACAACTGTTTAAAGAGTGCATGAATTAGGGAATTAGATTAGGGTATTAAAGTAATGTAGATAAAAAATGGGTCATTAAAAAAATATTTTTCCATTGTTTTTGAGATGTTGAAAAAGGCATTCGTTTTAAAGCGTCGCACTTTCACCGCCATTTTAACTGATCAATCAGAGTCGGGCAACAGATTCCCCACCGTTCACAAACCCCTTGCCAACGGCTGTAGTGACGTCACTAAGAATTTCGTTTGAATCGAAGTCAAACTTTAAACATTAAAAAAAAAAAAGAAATTAGTGCTCAGAAAAAAAACAAACACACCTTATTAATAAGCACAACAAGTATTAACGAATGAGCAAAAAAAAAATCGTGAACATGCCCATTCCGCGCGGAGAGAAACGCACGATCGACGGAAATTGGCGAATAAAGTAGTAACTGTCTCGTTGAGGTCGCCCATGCATTTCCGTCGCATTCCTCGGCTGCTGGAAGTACGGCGGGGTGCGCGATAGATTTCTCTTCTCGGAGGAGAGCCGCGATTTAATCGCTCCCATCAAGTCTGTCGCGCTCTCTCCGCTGAACGAGGTGTCGACGTTGCACGAAACGCGTGTAGCGCGTCGTGTTAATTGCGCGATAAAAATCCCGACACGCGTCGCGTCACGCCACCGCGCGGGCGCTAGGTGGCGCGATCGTAAAATTAAAAATACCGCGGCGCGCGCGCGTTCTCTCGCGGATCGATCAAGCTTGTGCTCGATCTTTATGTCGTCATTCCTCCTCGGAAAGCAAAGGTGCAGTCTTCGGATGCATTGGAAAACAAAAATTATTTCTTCCAACCAAACTGTTTGGGTTGAAGGTTACATTTCGTCAAACTGTACATCACTGTGCGTTTAGCTGCACTACGTATAGTTGGAATAACGAAATTTTCTTCGTTTCGTTCAATAAAATTCCTCTTGTCGGCAGATGTAAATCAACTCAACTTCGCGGCTTTGTCAAATCAATTCGAGCTGGTTTATTTTAACGCAAATTTTTATTAAGCGAGGAAAAAAATTACACCCAGAAAAAATTGTTTGATTCAACTAAATGTCGAGCTTATGGGAGGCCGACTAAATGTATAGTTATTTGAGCAAACATTTAGTCGAAACAGCTAAATATTTAGTCATCTCAACTAAACTCCAGTTCCTTTAACTTCATGTTTGTCGAGACAACTGCATATTTAGTTGGCCGTCCGAGAGGATGTGGTTTGGAAATTTTTCTCCAGTGTGTATCTTGTAGACGTACAGATCGAAATACGCAGTCTCTCTGCGTCGATGTCACGAGTTACGCGAAATCACGCGTTTACGAGTTGCGAGAGGGACGCCGAGGCGAAAGGAAGCGCCGAGGCGCCGCGGGCGAACGAATTTCTCTCTAGCTGGAGGGGCGCGGGTGTCGTGCGGACCGGTCACCGGATCGAGAGGGGGGGGATCGCTTTACGACGAGTATAACGCGTCCCTCGCGCGTAGCTCCCCTAATGCGGGGAGCTAGCGATACAAACTTTATGGTATTTATGAATATTTATATTAATCTACATTTTACGTTTCCGCGCGCGCGCGCGCGCACCGCGGGCTACGTAGACGCGAGGTTCATCCGGCGTCCCATCGCGATACCACACCGCCGCTCTTCGCGTGCACCCCTTTGTGGAGGGGTTGACAAAAAGAATCAATAAAAAATTTATTACACCGCGTACGCATCCGCGGAAACGATTCGAGAGAAGCGCGGGGTTCCGAGGGCCGATTTTCTCGGATTCACCACCCCTCATGTGTTCCGCGATCCACTCCTCTCGGCGGCGACTTTCGAGCGAAGATCTTCGACGACGACGACGACGACGACACCCGCGAATCGATATACGCAGCCGCCCGCACCCCGAGGAGACCGCGAGGCTCCGCCAATGGCTATCATCTCGCACGTATGCATCGTGTGCTTCCCGCGCGCGCACTTTCGGCTCTCCCAGGTAGGTACGTCGAATGCACACGTGTGTAGATGGACGCGCATACAGACGCGGGGTCGCGCAAGAACGCGGCGGTGCAGGCGGGGGGTATAACTAGGCGGCCATCTTGGATATTAGCCAACCAGAACAATAGTATACACAATGGTATATATGAGCTAGCGAGCGGTGTTTCGTACCACCCCCACTCCGGCACCCCAGCCCCTCGCCACCCATCCGACCATTCTCCGCCGCGTCCCCCCGCGCGCGCGATATTCAGAAATGTTGCATCGTAACCCGCCGCCGTCTCCGTGCGGCTGCGCGCGCGTGTGTAGCTGTGGATTTGTAAGTGGTATGCGAAGGGAGCGAGTTAGGAGAGAGAGAGAGAGAGATTCGGTCCCACGGGGGGTGAGTCGCGTTAAGATCGCGATGAAGCGCACGGACGGTAATTAAAATAACAAAGTGGAATAACAAGAGGTATTTTTCCTAGTTAATCTTTATCTGCACCAGGTTTCTACGCAACATATCATGTGATAACAAGCTAGAAGTGGAGAGCTCTTTGGATCAGGCGGCAGATACATATCGTCAGTGTCATGAACGTAATATGTCGTATGTCGAAAATTGTCACTTTTCAGGAGAAACAAAAAACCGTATGAATTGCACTACGGTAAATTGTTAAACAATGGTTTTCGTGATTTGTCGTGCACGTTCGCAGCAAACTTGCTAGTTAACCAATACGCAGCGAGATAATCTATTGGTCAGCGCGCGAATATCATTTTGAGCAAATTCGGAGATACGACATATTGTCATGACACTGACGATATAGTATAGTCGGCTATATACATACCTATACTGTAAAGAATATTGTAACAAATTCAATATGATTGTGTATAGTTTTTATTCAATACGTGATTATGAAAATTAATGTAGGTATTCTGTTATGAAAATTATCAGGACAATTTCATAAGGAAATACATTCATTTTCATAATTACGGAGAATACAAATTTTTATAATTACGCATTGAAAAAAACGTACAAAAGTACATGAAAAATATAAATTTTGTTTACAGTGTATATTTTAAACTTTCTGTACTCATTGTGCAAGTGGCCTGCAATAAAAATAACTTATGAATTGAAATAAGAAATTGAAGCATAAATACATATCGCGTCACCCTAATTATAAAACCTCGTAACTCCAGAATCACAAATTTTACAGGAAACACGAAAAACGCTTCTATTGCGCATAGGCGCAAGGGAGTTAAGGTTTTCTATTTTGGTAATAGTATTAAAACCAAATTATATGGAGTTGCATGGTTTTCTCTATCTTGTAAAGTATTTTTTTTTCTTCTAACAGATGGCACTAAAATCTCATTTTTGACTAAAAGTGGAGTTACGAGGTTTTATAATTAGCGTGACGACGTGTACATTAGGTATCCGGTACTGTGGAAATTGTGCGACGTGTGAATTTCGTCGAGTCCGCATCACGGCGCGCGATTAAGAGACCAGGATCGAAAAGCACCGCGGCGTGGTAGCCGATCCGATCGACCCCTTTCAAGCCCCACACATGTCAGGCGCTGCGCTTCGTCGTCGTGCACGTATAATACATATATACGGGCGCGCGGTGTAGCGAGGGTGCGAACCATCGCGCTTTGAAACAATGCGATGCCACCGCCGACCGCGACAACCCGCACCCTCGCTGGTGCGAAAACCCTAAAATCGTATGCGCGCCAGAGGACAAAGGGATAGCGCGGCATTCCGTGCGATGGAAATAACTCGCGTGAAAAATCGCGCGACGCGAAAGAAAATCGGCCAACGGTCCGACGAGATTTTACCGATACTCGGAACATAGACGCGAGAGGAGGGAGATATTCTTCCTCCCGATTTCTGCGACCTTCGAGGCGATCGGACGGCGAAAATTGGAGGGAAATTTCACGTCCTCGGACGACCCTGCGAATTTCCCTCCGATTTTCAGCAGCTTCCACCGCCGCAGATACTTGGAAAAATCACCGAAATTTCTACCAGCACGTGAAATTCGGCATACACGAATTTTGCCTCGACTGTACCTCCCATTCTCACGCGCGAATATATCAGGGTGATTTGGCTCCCCTCCCCCCACCCTGGAACTCGAACGCGCAGACAAATTAACAATATTACACGTACGCGCGAATACGCTCTATCCCGCGTGTACGGAGCCACGGTCGACGTCATATGCGCCCTCCGTACTACGGAGTATCGCCGAGACACACTAACGCGTGGAGTACGAAGGGGTGAAATATTATAATACGTCACTTGTGTGCGCGGCAACTCTGGCGAAGCACCGTCGAGCACAGTGGTGTACCGCTCGCTCGGGAGAGAAAGTACGAAGTACTCTGAATTGTTTGCAATGTCTATTTTCGTTTCGACACGCGGGACTGCGTGAGCGAATGGTGTGTTTTTTTTTTCATAAGCCGAGAATAGGGGCAATTAAAATATAACGTGAATACTCTGCAATCTAAATTTGTACAATTGATACATCGCATCCGAATGCGGGTGCGGCCTGTTTTATTGCTAATTTGAACGACGGAATTATTAAATTCCATTTGTACTTGGGTATAACAAAATATTATCGCAAATGGACACGTTAAAAGCGATCTTCGTAATTCTGATTTAGATGGTGGGAGAGAGGGTGTGAGTTGGTCTCGCGATTGTCGCGCTAGGTAATGGGGGGTTGCTTGAAGGGCTCCAAATTTATTTTGCTTTTTTGCTATATGGTGCCTATTCGAAATAAATCCGATCGTCGGATTGAAATACTCGTAATACGTACGAGTATACCCATGGACGACTCGATCGATTGATTAGGTTTCATTGAAGAAGACGCTTCCGATGTGTGACTTTCATCGGAAGTGGCGAGATCGACGATGATGCCACCCCTAATTGCAGCGGACGAATGGATACATTGACTGTGAGAAAAATAATTACGTTAAAATGACCTAATTATTAAATGCAAAATGCATCTAGTTAAACGCATTTAGTCATTTTAATCAAAATGTTGGTCAGTTCAACCAAATATCAAGTTATTCCAACCAAAAGTTCAGTTATTCTAACCAAAACGGGATCAGTTTAATCAAACAGATGGAGAGGATCCATATTTAACCTGAGAGTTTGGTCATCGTCTCGAAGATTTTGGTTAACCCTCCGAGAACACACCTATATTTCTTCAATCACGAAGAACACTTGGGGTCAATTTGACCCCATACAACATTGAGTGCCCACCATTTTTGATAGGCTGATGCGATCAGCTTAAAACAGTTCTGAGATGTTCTTTCAACATCTTTAAATAAATTGACACGAATCAAAAGGTCTGTTAAATTTATTTGCATATTTTAAAAAATTGCCAAAAAAGAGTTTTCGGAAACGACGTAATTTACGATAAAAATCATACATTTCATTTTTTAATATTTCTTGCTCAAAATTATGTTTTAACGATATTTTCGATCAAACTCGAGGTTGGGGTCAGATTGATTATTTTTTACAGTGTGTAGAAGTCTATGCGTGAAATGAACGAAAACAAGCTTTCGAGCGCTCTCGATTCCAAATACTTCGAGGTACGAACTCGGAAAGTAAAAAGAGGCCTCAGTGCAGTCGCGCGTACAGAGATCGATCGCACTCGCGCGACTCCTCTCGCGCGAGGGCCACCCGTTGTATCGCGTCTATCCGCGAGGGTGCGGTTTGATTAATGACCCGTTCGATCCCCCTTCGCTCCTCCGGCAGGGATGCTTCTCGCTTTACCGTATAGTATCGAATTCTACAAAATATGTGTGTATATAGATGCTACACACGTACGACCGGTATACACATAGGCGCGTGGCTCGTAAAATGTGTTCGCAGCGAGTTATACGAACGGCGTGGACATTACAGTCACGTACGGCTAACGCGTATACGCGTACCGATCAATATATGCGCACACCTGAAGAAAGGATTTCGTTGGGGAGAGTCGATCCAATTCTCTCGCGGAATCGAAATGGGAAAAATATTGGGGCGAGCACATTTTTGTTCTCACACCTGAACAAAAATATTTAGTCGTTCCAACCAAATTGTTTGGATCGAAGGTTAAGTTTCGTCAGATTAATCATTGTGTGTTTGGCTAGACTGTACATAGTTGAAATAATGAATTTGTTTGTCCGTTTCGTTCAATAAAATTTGTTTCGTTGGTAGAGGTAAATCAATTCAACTTCACTGCTTTGTTAAATTAACCTGAATTGGTTTGTTTCGATAAAAGTTTTCGTTAGACGAAAGTTGGAGATATAGTGTTAACGATACTGAGAAAAAAATCGTTTAATTAAACTTAATTTTGAGATCCCAGGCGGCCAACTAAATAGGTATATAGTTATTTGAATAAATATTTAGTTGAAACACAGCTAAGCGCCAAGTCACCTTAACTAAATTTTAGTTATCTTAATAGACATATTTATTGAAATAACTATATATTTTTAGATGGCCAAGCGAAAGGTTGTGGTTTGCAAAGTTTTCTTCTCAGTGCAAATTCGCGTAATTATCGTCTAATTCGAGTAGCTCGATCGATTTTAGAAACGGTTCGTTCGCCCGAGCTTCCGCGTCTTCAGAGTCCCTAGATTAATGATTCCTCCGTCCCGTGAGTGTAGAGATACGTATATAGCTAACGCGCGCGAGTGAAATTCGGATACGAGCCTAAATAATTGTTGTACGCGCGCCTCGCGGCGTCGGTGTTATCCATTACCCACGCCAACGAAGAATGCCGTATAACGACGATCGCGGGTGAATCTAGATAATTTCGAGACTCGGCGAAATTCTCCCCCGTCCCATGCTCTCTCTCTCTCCCTCTCTGTCGTCTTGTTTCGCGACTATGATTTGTGACGCCGCGTCTTGCTTCACGTCAGGCTGTGGTTTCCTTGTTTTGGAAAATGAATTGATACACTGTAAAAAAATGTGTATTTTTAATACACACTATATAAAGCTTTTTTCCAATACGTAATTATGAACATTAATCCATTTCCCCATGAAATTGCCCTTATAAATTTCATAACGGAGTATATTAATTTTCATAGTCACGTACTGGATAAAAGCTTTATACGCAATTATTGTATTAAATTTAGTAAAATTTGTTGTACAGTATAGTCAGGGCACCTGTTTCCCCATGGAAATGTACTCGGGTGCAAGAATAAGACCGAGAAAGTATCGCTTTCGATCGAAACATGTACGAAGAAGTACAGGCGCTCTACGCCAAATGTGGTGACGAGAAGAACAGAGTCAGTCGAACAACAAGATTCTGTGCCGCGTGATCGAGAAGAAACCAGAACCGAGCGCGCGTACGAATGATGAGAATTTATAGCCGATGAATAGTAGGTGCGCGAGAGGACCGAACTTTGAGTTCTTCGCGGAGTTTCATCCGACGCCTCTCTCTCTCTCTCTTTCTCTCTTCCTCGCTCCCTACGTGAGCGGGATGAAAATTTACGGGGCGAGTATACCGAAAGAGATCCCGCGAGCGAGAGTAGAGTCGGGGGTGGAAAGTTTCTCGCGAAAAGCGAAAACCCTCCCTAATGGCTGTTTTTCTTGGGAGGAATACTTTAAAGAGGGAAATAAAAATAAAAAGTCTCGTCCGCCCTCCCTCAGCCCACCCTCGCGCTCTATTTTCCCGTCGCCCGCGCACGCGCGCAGGACTGAGAAATTGCACGAAAAATTAGATGGCACCGCGCGCGCGCTCAACGCATCGCCGAAGACCGCGAGGACGAGTATAGGAAAAATCTCGAGACGTAGGTATGCGGGGTTCTCATCGCGGGAGGTTCATTGGCCGTTTTACCGGCGCGTTCTCAATTGCACGTTTTCTCCGCCCGCCGCCGCTGAAGTGGCGTCGATTCACCGGGATATCGAGATAACGATCCGCCGCGTTTTTTGCGGCTACTTCAAATTATACATTTCCCTGCCGTGCGGCGCTACGTATAGCACCAAAGTGGCTCCGATCACCGACGCATCGAGACAATGGTTTTCATCGGCCGATGAAAGGGACGGTTCGTATCTATTTGGCGAGTTCGGACTGCGAGTGAGGGGTTTGCCGAATTTGCATCGCTCCCCGCGACTCGGTCGGTGCGAATCCTCCAGGCGTACATTCGCACGGTCGTTTTACAGTGGTCCCTCTATTTCTCGCGGCCCCATTGCTCGCGCAACTTATCACGTGTTCTCTGTCTGAAAATCGCGCTGTCTCTTTCTTTTGCCACTCCTTTATTGAGGTGAGTGGGGGCTGAAGCAATGCTTCTCTAACTCAGCATTCTGCGAATCTACAGCCCCGAAACGCGCGAGTTATAGAGGGACCACTGTAGCTCTGTAATGACACGCCAAGCACCTCGAGGTTAATACCTTCGTCATTTTTGCAAAAATTGAAATCTCTGGAATTGAACTCCTGATCGTCGTGTTCGATTAATTTTTTTCGTGCTGATTACAAAAATCATAAATTTATCGAGGAAATCTCAAAGCAAGGTCGAGATATGAATGACTATCTGTCAGAAATTAATTTTCTCGTACATAAAATCATCGATTTCTCATATTTCCTTCGAGATATGGATCTAATAATAGTGATTTTCGTAACCAGCGCAAAAAAAATACATAAGATGAGCGATCGATTCCAGAGATTTCGATTTTTGGCAAAATTTCAAGGGGTTTCGCAAAAATTGAAATCTCTGGAATCGATCGCTCTACCACCCTGTCTTGTGTATTTTTTAATGCTGATTCTGAAAATAACAGTTTTATTCAGAAAACCCAAAGGAACACCGAGATATCAATGATTTTTTGCGGAAAAAAAATAATTTTAGCCTAAATAAAATCACCGATATCTCATATTTCCCACGAGATATCGACCCGACGATGCTCCATGCATTTCGTAATCAGCGCGAAAAAAATACATAACTCAGCAATAGTGGTCGAACGATCGATTCCAGAGATTTCCATTTTTGGCAAAATCTCGGGAACCCCACCCGTCGTACGAGAACGATTATCGCAAGTTCCTCAGCGTGTGGGTGCGATATAAACGAATTCGACCGCGAACGATAGAAATATTTTTCCCGGAAGCCCCCCCAGACTCGATCGCGCAGGCGCGCGTCAAGAATCCCAAGTTTAAATAAAAATCCGCTCGCAACGGCAACCGCGATGTTTGCCGAGAGCGTTAGCCGCTGCAAGAGGGGGTGGCGAGCGAGCTGCATCGGGGGTGCGGGGGCGTCGATGCGGCTTAAGGCCTGCGTACCGCTCCGGGAGCTTACTACGAGTGGGGTGACATGCCGTAGCCGCGGAGCAGCAGCGGCGGCGGCAGAAGCGACGACAGCGACGAAGGCTCGCGGCTGCCTCGTACTATAGAAGCGGTACACAGGCGGAACGAGCCGTGCACCCCCTTTGTCCATGTCTTACGGCTTACATATAATTCCGTGTTTGCTGAAAAGATAGGCGCGCGAGCACCGCCGCGTTCTCTCGCTCGCCTCGCCCGGTCGGATTTTTAATATGTCGTAGGTACGTGTGTCGTAGGCGATGATGGCTGTTGCGAGCGGCTCGATCCGGGCCGGTGGAAGCCGGCAAAATTAAAAATTGCTCTATTTTAAAATGCTGATGGCTCCGTGCCAGCCCGCCACCCCTCCCGTCGAGCCCCCGGGTCGTATTAACCGGTCGAGCTCGATGTTTCGAGGCGAAGGGGGTGAGTCGATCCCGGACGACCTCGAGGGTGGTCCGCGGATTATATTCTTCGGTGTCCATGCACTCGGGCGTACGTCGCTTTCTCGAGCGATCTCGAAAGTGGTCCATGTTTTTGCACAATTTTAGAAACAGATTCTTCGAATCGAAGTGTTTAAGGTGAAGGACACCGATGATTTCTCCACTAATTTAACAAATATTACAACTTACGAGCTCGTCCGATATTTAATTTATGAAAAATCAGGGTGAATGGACAAATCGTTTCGTTTAGCCCCACTTTGCCTCGCCGATGTGCGCGCGCGCGCGCGCGCTTTCAGGGTAGCCGGAGTCGGGCGAGTGGACTAAACACGATAGCGCCGGGTTCGCAGCCGGATATTAGACGCCATATTTATAAATTTGGCTCGGCGGGGGTTATTTTCTTGGCGGCGCGCGGAGGAGGCGGCGAGACGCAGTGGCGGCAGCCTTTAACTTTAACTCTGATATATATTTTCCGAAGGCGGGGAAGGGGGGAGGACGGCGGAAGAAAAGAGAGGAAGAGGGTCGAGGGCGAGGAACGAAAGAAGGGGGTTGAGCGCGTTATAAATTATAAGGCATTACAGGCCACCCTGACTCCGCTGGATGTGCTCCGCTGGATGTGTAAGGGATGATTATGCCTAATGGTGAGATATTACCTGCTCGGTATTACCCGGACACGCGCCCGGTCGTGTTCTAATCTTTCGACAGGGTTTTCTACTTTTCGGCCGCGTGTCCGCGAAACGCGAAGGATAACCCGGCGATGATGCGGCTAACGCGGCGGCAGCGTCGCGACGCCCGTGTACCAGTAGTGTAGCCTTGGCAACCTCACTCGTTCTCCTCCCGAGAAAAATAACCTGGTCGATCTAACCAAAATTCAGAAGACCATAACCAAACCGTTTGGTTAAATATGAATCCTCCGTTTGTTTGGTTAGGCTGACTGCTTTTTGGTTAGAATAACTGGACATGTGTGGTTGGAATAATTAGATATAGGTACAGTTAAAAAAATAACTACTTGATATTTGATTCGACTTACTAGTATTTCGATTACACTGAGAAAAAAAAAGATTAAAATGTATTCTGTTAGAAGGATAATCTGAGTACGAAAGGTAAAACAGATCAAAAATTATCCTTCCAGGGTATAAAATTTAACCTTCCTTCGAATAATTTTCGATCCACTTTACCTTTCGTACTCAGATTATCCTTCTAACAGAATACATTTTAATCTTTTTTTTTTTGTAGAATAACGACTCGTTTAACCAGATGCATTTTGTCATTTTAACCAGGTTATTTTTGTCAGTGAATGAAGGTACGCGTATCATCGCGTAGATGATAGCAAATTCGTATATGTGCACAGAAAGAAAAAAATTAATTGGATCTACTAAAAATTACTTGCGGGGTCGCGAGTAATTTTATTTATTTACAGAAGTTAAATCTTTTTTTTCGTATTAATTCGACATTTCTTCCTTGCAATCACATGCTATTCCACGTGATTGTAAGAGCGATGCATTTAATTGAAATTTTGTAAAATTCAATTCATACAAATAAATATTTACGACCCCCTCTAAGTAATTTTTCACAGATTCAACCGACTTCCTTTTTCCGTGCGGCGACTCGACACATCGCGAACGAAAACAGGGAGAATCGGAGAGCGGAAGGAGCGCCCATTGGCGCGAATAACGTGCGACACCGCGGCGGATCGAGCGGGATCTCCCGCGCCTTTCGAACGCCGCACGTCGGCCGAGCGCGGAGCGATTTATCCAATTTTACACAACTTTAGACTCCGTAACGCATCGATATTGCCGCACCCTCGAGTCGCGGAGGCAGGGGGGCGACGAGAGGAAGGGTTGAGGGTGCCGACCAGCCGGACCGCCGCCTATAGCCGCGCCGTGGGGTAGTTAGGCCCCCGTTAGGTAATATCTATTTCCTCCGGCGCCATTTTTCTTTCCTTCATAAAACACGAACTCGAACGCCGACTGTTATGTGGGTGCGGCCGCGCCGAAGCTCGCGCGCGCAGAGATATACGTAGATTGCCAGGCATATCGGCGTGCTCGCCCGTGCACGCGCGCACACGTACACGTCTTGACTTGTATACGCGGGCGCGAACACCTCCGCCTCGCGTTCCTCGAAACGACCCCGGATGGGCAGAGCCGCGGTACCGTAGCTTTCCGTTCGATCGGTTCAATCTGCTGATGCGAGGATTCGTTAATTATAAACCCACCTACACAGGTACTCGCGAGCGCCATTTCCCGCGCGTAGATCAGCGCATAACAGATTCGAAGGGTTTCGTCGTAATTCTCGCCGCATCGATCGATCTCGCTCCTTCCGTTCCGCTCGACAATACTTTCCCCTCCCGGCCATTTTTATCCGCGCGTACATATCAAGATACGGAAGGCGTCACGGGGCGTTGATTGCAATTAACACGGCTCCGAATTAACGGAGCCGACATGCGAGGGGGTGGTGCGTCGCGGGTCCTCTCTCGGAAAACCCTCTGCCCTCTTCCTCTCCTCGATATTAGTACACCCCACCCTCCTACGGAGCGGGAAGTATACCCACGTCCGTTCGTTTGTCCGCGCGACCCCCGCGCGCGCGGCGGGGGGGTGGCGCGAGGCCGCGGGATATAAAGGAGGGATCACGCGACGCGAAATCATGATTGATGCGATTTGATACGCGCGCCCGCTGCGAGGAGTCGATTTTAATGCGTTTCAGAGTCGGTTACGGATACGGATCGACGAGTCGCTACCACCCCCGTTCTCCCTCTGCGTCGCGTCACACCTATCGCCCACCTGGTCTCGTTCCACTTTCGTTTCGAATTCCTTCGCGCCCTCGATGCTATCCGTGCACCGCCACGCCACCCTTGGTCGAGAACCCGCGGCGGACGCGTTCTGTCGTAATGAGGAACTTGCATGAAATTTCCTTTTCCTTGACAATTTTACTGAACGAAGCTATCGTTTTACAAAAACCAGGGAGCATTGTATTTTTTAATAATATGTAACTATATCAGAGAAAAAGAATTGATCAATCGTGCCTTAAACGCCTAAACCACGCCCCGACCTAGAAACGCAGTATGATAGGCCTAGACGCTTTTACTGTTGCGTGACGTCACACATTGCTTCTGGCTGTTTGCGCGGCTCTTTCAAACGCTACATTTTTAACTCAAATTCGTGAAGGTATCCGACGTGTTAACACCATAAGTTTATATGCCGTTGAAGTTGTAATTTTTTACTCTATTTTTTAAGCCAATAAAAAAATCATGCAAGTTCCTCATTGTAATTATCTCGGCGTGCCTGGGAGAGCGTCAACTGTACATACGCTCGCACTGAAAACAATATTTAGCCAATCCGGCAATATTTCTGGCTGCAAAAGATATTATTTGGCGACAACTAGACAAATATCGCTAGCGTAGCAAGAATTCTTACCATCGCGAAGAAAATCATCACTGCAATTACTATAATTTTCTAGCTGTGACCAAATTTTCGTCAGTGCACCCCGGTTTATCGAGCGAGACAGCGATGGATGCGAGAGCAAACTGTTCCGACTATTTTGCGTCCGACGGAACCGTTCCTCGCGGTGGTACGAATCCGGATGGTCGTACGCGAAGAGGGGGTAGTTTTGGAAACTCGCTCGATCGGAACACGGACTTGAAACGCCACGAGCCGAGAAAATATCCGGCTGTACACCCGCGTATTACCGCCGCATTGCGTTTGCCACCGCGCGTAGAACCGATGTCCTTTAACATCGTACGAGCATCGTAGACTAAATCGCTATCGAGGTAATTCAGGCGGTGACATCGGGACCCGCTTTCGCGAGAACCGCGCCGTGTACGCTCGCGATCAAATATTAATCTCTAATGCCAGATTGCTCCACCGAGGAAGTCACGGGCACAGTCTTCCTCCTGAGCCGCGGTTCTTCCTTTCGCTCCTGGTAGCGCGGAATACCCGTTATTTTCGTCCGTCGTTCTCCACCCACCGTTATCCAATCGGCATGCACGAGGGGTGTGCTATCGAACCCTCGGACTTTACTCACGGGTTCGACGAATATCGGGTCTTAGGAAAATTCGTGATTCGCGCATCCGAGTATCGCATAAAAGATCTCGCCGGATGTAGAATTCACAGTGGGAATAATAATTCGGTCAATTTGACCAAAATCTTGGAGACGATGACTAAACTGCTTGGCGAAATATGGATCCTCCGTTTGTTTGACCAGTTTTTGTTTGGAATAATTAAGCACTTGGTTAGAATAACTGAATATTTGGTTCGATCGACCAGTGTTTTGGTTGTAATAAGTAAACGCATATAACTGGATGCGCGTTTTGTCATTTTAGCCTAATTAAGCGGCGCTGCTCGAACGTGCCTCAAACTTCGGTACGAATTGTTTGGATTAATTCAGTTGGGCGGCAGTATCGATCGTAATTGGTTCTGCGGTGAAAATCGTCGAGACCAGCTGAGCGAGTGAAATCTCTTTTCATCCAGCGTCGATCGACGAGTTTACCCGCGATTTGAATTCAGGACGACGATAAATTTCTGTATCCCCCCACCCCGCCGCCCTTTCCGTGTTTTCGCGAACTTCTCTATCGCGGCGAGACTCTCGCGCGTAGTCGACAACAACGGCGCGGCGGCAACGCCGAACTTTCGTTGATATAGTTAGTCGTCATTAGGATCTGGTAACTACGGCGATGGGGAGGTCAGATCGACTATCGCGTCTCTCGATGGAGTATAGGTAATATTAACGATCAGGAAAACGGCAACCAGCGACAATAAATTACTAAATTGGATGACTTTGTAATTCAACTCCTATAAAAAAAAATGAGATAGGAATTTCAAACTTTGTAACGCGAGTAATTAAAATTGACCATGGCTCGAAAGACGAGCGAATAAAAACATACGTCGAGAGAATAGCTTATTAACAATTAATAAATATAACTTTGAAAACAACGAAATAAATATTTCCTTAGTACGAGAAAATACATGTTAATTGTTAAAATGTTCATTTCACTCAAGTGGTTGCCTCGTGAGATTTGATCGCGCCAAATAAATACCTATCGTAATAGTTAACGAATATTTGCTTGACTCGATACAATTTCTATTTCACCACGCGTGCAAAGGAAACATTTATTAACTACAAATAAATCGTTTTCCTGATGCACGATCCACTAGTAGTGACTAGCTTCGAGGTATCCGTACGAAATGCAAGGGTGAACCACCGCTTCTGAACTTTCTTTTTTCTCGCCGGGCGCATCCCTCGCGACGCTATTCCAGTTTCGCGTTTCGATCGAACGTTCGCGTTTCGAACTTTACTCGCGTACCCCTCGGGAGCACTTTCTCTTCCCACTACTTCTTTTTTGTTCGCGGACAAAGGCGCGTGTACCTGCCGCGCGGCCGGACATCTCTGTACGGGATCCGCGCGTGTGTCCATCCCGTGTCGCGAAAATAATAAATGAACCAGCTATATACCTACGTATAGGCCTATGCCTCGCCGAGCTAAACAATGTTTTTGAGCCACTGAAATCCCCGTGAATCATTCATCGTCCCTCTCTCCGATGTTTTAACCCTTTCGCCGCGGGGGAGAGTCCGCGCCGCGTCTGCCGCTGAATAATGCATTCGGTGCCTCGTATGCACGGACTCAAGAATTACCGGGGACCGCGGCTCTAACGTCACTCGCGCTGAAACATTGATTTCCCGCGTCGCGTGGACGGCGACGATGGCGTTTCGGGGACGCGACGACGACTGTCCGTCGGTACCTGCGTACGCGAGAAGCGCGACGTATCGAACGCCCGTGACGTCGTTCGAGGATTCGCGTCGAAGTCTCGCGCGCTCGGGAGATCGACTTTCAGCGAAGAAACGACATTTCGAGCGAGACGGCGACTGCGACAACGAGAATCTCTTTAAGGGAACACTCGCCTCGAGGGCCGACCGTGTCTAGGGGTATATACCGTACCGTCTCCACTGCAAAGCGGCCGTGCAATATTGATGAACGTAAGGGCGCGCGGGTATAACTGTACTTATACACGTATCCGCGCGTGATACGAGAGGCGCGGAGAGGGGCCGAGAGAAAATGAGAGGGAAGAGGAGTAGAGAGTGAGAGAGAGCGGAAGGAGCAAGGGAGTGTACATAAAACCATTATGTAATTACATCTAGCCAGGTCGGCCGGGGTTGGGGGAGGCGCGCGCAGGGGAGGCGGCTTGAATTTGATTTCAGGGAAAGGGTTGATATCCCGCTACCCGGTGCTGATCGCGTGATCCGAACCACCCTTTGCTGCCTGTCAGATATATACGTGTCCGACTACGATCCACGTTGAATGCACATACCTGCCTGGCTGCCTACCGCGTGCATGCGCGACGAAGCGTTCGACGAACCTTGCTTCTCCGCGACGTTTGAGATCGTCGAGCGCTTCGTTGGAATCGACTCGAATTTTCCGGCGCGGGTATCGTGATCGTCGCGGGGTCTGATTATTTCGCGAAGGATGCACGAACGATGGACCGGCGATTCGCGTCCCACGTCAAAGTACAATCGCCAATCGCGCCGTGGAAGTCTCCGCGCGATTTTTCACCTTCGCTCGAGCGTCGCGCGCTCGTGTTACGCCCCCACCCCGCGCGTCGATCTTTAACTTCCCGTGCTCCCCCGCGTGCGACGCGCGCGTGCACTCTGGTCAACCTCCCGCGTGCAAAAGGCCCCCCCCCCCCCCCTCGTGTTCTGGATCTCCATTAAGGTAGTCATGGCGACCGCAATTGATTCCACGGGGGAAGAAGGCGGCGGAGCAGGAGGGGCGGCGAGGAGGAGAGCCGGGGAGCACGGCGGTGTTACCGCGGTGGTGTTATACGGTGCTCCCTTTATCCGATACAATGCGGGCTAAATAGCACTGGTCAGCTCTATGGCGCGGGATTAGAGATACATCGGCCGCTTCGGGTGAACCGCGCGGCGATTCCCTTTTGGCCTCGGCCGATCTCTCTCGGCGTTTCACCGCGCGCGCCGTCGCGTGTAACGTTAGTATCGGACCGATCCTGGCGGGGCTCTCGCTGGATCGCGGCGCACGCACTGAGAGACATAATTGGTGGTCTTGAAAAAATGTCGTAGAAATAAAAACACGACTCTAAAAATGTCCGAGATCGTGTGTTCTCGATTTAATGAAACGTGATCTTACAAATTTTGGAGAAGACAGATTCTTGGTCGAGGAATATATGTATATTCTCGATTCAAGGGTATTTTTATTGGAACGGGAAATTTTTTCTGCGCGACAAAAACAACCACTCGAGTTTATCAAATATTCGAATCATTTCTCTCAGCGCACACACTCCTCGACGCGCCGATGCACTCGCGAAAGAAGCGTAACTTTTCCAAGGAATCGAATATTTTTGTTTTACGCACAATCTTGTGTCTATACCGAGAAAAATAATTGGGTTAAAATGACGAAATACACCTAGTTGAACGAGTTTCGTTATTCTAACCGAAATACTGTTCAGTTCGACCAAATATCAAGTTATTCCAACCAAATATTTAATTATTCCAATAAGAAAGCGGTCAATTTCACCAAACAGACGAAAAAGATCCATATTTCACCAAACAGTTTGTGGTTATCGTCTCCACGATTTCGGTTAAATCGACCAGATATTTTTCTCAGTTCAGTACTTATATCATAATAATATTCCCGATCCGATCCGAGGCGACTATCGCGAGAGTCCTTGCGCGATAATCAGCAACGACCGCCGCGCGCGGAAGTTGAAACGCGAAGGGGCGAAACTTTCCCGGCCACCTGTACTCGGCCGGATAGGTACTCGCGCGCGCGCGCACGATACGCCGTCGAGTATTTAGCGCTTGATTGCGTCTCGGCTCGGGTGTGCGCCGGCCTATGCGCGGGCGTGAGGAGGCGAGGAGGAGCAGCTAGCAGCCATTGTCCAAAGTGCCAAAGTTACACGGCGCGTCGTAACTTACAACCGTATTATGTACGTACACGCGAGGCTAGGTGCAGCGCGCCTAAGTTTCGACGAAAGTGCACCGGCCGTAGCTATGTATATGGCGCACCGCGCGGGGGGTGCCGTATCTCTCTCTCTCTCCCGTTGAAGGGGCACCCCTGGAGGACGACGAGTGCTCTCGAGGGGCGGCTCGCGCGCGATTTGCCGCGCGGATACGTGGCTCGAAAACGAAGCACGAGAAACTGCAGCGCGTCGAACCCGACCATCGACCGATGATCCGTCGCACCGAAATATGTACGAATTCGAACGCGAATATAACGCGATGCGCGGCTACCGGCGGCGGCAGTACGAATCGCGGAATTCCGAACTCTGAGTCGGCAGCGGGCATTTTGTAAATTAAATTTTAAATATTAAAAATAGCCGGCCGCTCGCCCCGGCCTATGCGCTTTTCCGGCATCCCTGGCCGCGCGCCTCTCCATATCCAGCTCGGCAGCCCATCCACCCTGGAACCGGCCCACTTGCTCATTCGTCAATAATAATTTTAGTCGAGGGTGAAAAATTGCAATTTTTCTCTACGCGCCAGTGTGCCGCGCTCGGCGGGCACGCGCGGACGCGAAAGCATCCCGTGCATACTGCAGAGTGCTTTTGATCGCTCGAACTCGGCGACGAAATGCGAAAACAGCAATAAAGCGCCGTTTCCGGCCGGGGAAGTTTCAATCCCGATCGCTCGCTCGATATCTCTCTCTCTCTCGTCCAATACCGATCTTTGTCTCTCTTTCTTTCTCTCTCTCTCTCTCTCTCGTCGACGCTGTAGATTTTTTACATTTAATTTCAATTATCGCTCCGCGATATCGCGCGTTTCTGCGACGAGCCGATTTTCGGCGGACGGGATTCGCGATCGTCGCGGAACGCGAACGCGGGGATGAGTCGTTTTTCTTCGCTTTTCCTCCAGGTTAACGAACTTTTTCGCCTCTTCTCTCCGGCCGTGTGCAACGGCGATACGTACGTACGACGTGTGCCGTCGTACCGACGCGACGTATAGAGTAGGAGCCGGTGTCCCGGCGCGCGTGTGTGTGCGTGCGTGCGTGCGCATGTGTAATGTACATTATACGGTGTACACATGCGAACGCGGGAACGGCGTACAAGCGCAACCAGACTGATAAATGATTCATACAATTTCTCTCTCGCCCCCCGCCGCCCTCCGTCTCCCACCCTCCCGGCCGACCGAGCTCGCGAAGAAACCGGGGCAGACATTAATATATATTTTATCTTTCACATTTATTTCCAGCCGTGTACGGGGGCGCGCGCGCGCGCGCATATAGGCATATATATTTATATCGCGGTATCGCGGCTACGTCTTGCGTCGGGGATCGACGCGTTGTATACCTACCGGGTGTCCGCGCAATTCGGTTTTAACACAAACCATTATTTACCCCGCATTTCTCTCATTTTCCGCCTTATTTAAGTCGAAAAACGATATTTAGAGATGCAGCTACGTCATCGTCCGGTATGGCTGTCTCGGCGTAAGTGCGTTTCACTGGCTTTTCGATGACGTCGTAATCTCGTAGCGAGAAAAGCACTTATAACTCAGAAACGGACCGTTTCTTTTTCGTTCGTTATTGAACGTGTATACGGATTGCAGATTGGATTTGAAGATACGGATATTTTTTCACGTAAAGACCGAATTCTCGACGCTCCTCCGGTACCTATACCTACTGATGTTCTCTCGCGCGATAAGATATCGATCCCCGAATCTCCGCTTCACCGGACGAGGAAGCGACTGTGACCGAAAAACCGACACGGCGGCCTCGTATCGCGGTCGAAGGCGAAAAAAAATAACGAATAAAATATATTTGAAGATTTCCCAGCGGATTCGTTCGGCGTGTGAATTCTTCAGGAGCGGAGAGATAGGAGCGAACCCGTTTTAAATATTAAAAACTTAAAACCATTCCCGGCCGTTTAAATATTGAACGTCTAAAAAATTGCCGAGCTCCATTATTAACGATCACTGCGCGCGCGCGCGCGCGCGCGGCTCCCTTTCCGCCCTCTCCGCCGCGTGCGCGGAGTGCGAGTCTGCAGCGCCGCGACGCCAGGCGTCTCTCCCGCTCCGTTATTTCTTCATTCTTCGCGCCGTCGACTCTGAAATCGATTCGCTTCGTATCGCAACCGCTCGTATACAACATCGATTACGAGCGATCGATCGACCCGCCGACGTTTCCTCAACTATTTCGTGTCAAGTCCGACGAGGGTGTTCTCCGATCGCGAGATCCGGGTGAAGGGGGCGTGAAGCGTCGCGGAGTCGACCGGAAAGTGGAGGGGAGGGCCGCCAAAACGCGAGCCATACTAAGAGAACAGTAGAACTGAGAGAACAAGATCTACATGAATTATATATGTACAATTTGTATACAGGACATGTATAAATTTGGGCTTATTAATTTATATATCATTTAGATGTAGATCACATATACGGACTATATATGATTTATATTGAAATCATATATAAATTTAATATAAGCCCAAATATATATATACCTACACTGAGGGAAAAATATCATAGAATCAACTAAATATTTCACTGCCCGGTAGCAACTAAATATTTCACTGGCCCAAATAATATTCGCTTGCTCCAACAAAATACTTTCTCGGCTCAAGTAATATATTTTGTTGAGAAAAAGTATGTCGTTGAGCCAAGAACATATTTTGTTGGAGCAAGCGAATATTATTTGAGCCAGTGAAATATTTAGTTGATTCTACGAAATTTTTCCCTCAGAGTGTATATATATATAAAACACATATAAAATCCATATAAATCTTTTCCACTCTGGAGAATAAACACTTTGATGGATCAAGTAAAGATTCACATGAACTATTACGATATTTATTTGACATAATTGGATCGTTTGAGGCAATCATTTGAATGAAACAAACGTCTTAATAATCAACATACATTTTCTTGTCCTAAAGAAATATTTATTTCGTCGTATTTTTAATTACATTTATCAATTATCAATAAATTGTCTTCTCGGTGTACCGCGCCACGGATCGCGACTGCTCGCTGCGTCGCCGGAGGAAGATATCGCCTCCCGACGCGAAATCTGGTCGCGCCGATCGGCACGGTATGTTCGGACAAGCCGCGCGCGGCGGTCTCTGAATACATTTTTAATCGTACCGCGGAGCTCTCGCTCGTGTTCTTATATCCCCAACTGAAATGCATAATGCAACGAACAGAGCCCATGACGGAGGCTCGACCGAGGAATAATTCAATTTACGGAGACTTTTAATGTTATCGATTGCGGAAAAAGGCGGATTACCGGTGGCGGAGGAGTTGCCGGTGGAGCGGGAGAGGAAAAGCGCGCGCGCGCTAATAGAGCCGCATCTTTTATTTAAACATGGCAATTTTTCATTCGGTCAATCGTTCGCGCAGAGGACGTCGAACGTCGCGAACCGCATCGACGAAGCGAGCGGACACGTCATTCAAAAACGTAGGTAGTTGCGTCACTTTTGACTTTATCAACGGTACTTTTTTTTTTTCTGGAAAATAACGATAGTCGATGACACTCCTCTTCGGAGCTATTCTCGATCAGGCACGAGATTGGCGGTAGAATTACTTTTAATCAGAAGTCCAGGCAGATAACTTGTATATATTTTTTATATATGGTCCATATGTAGATTTGTTCATATATGAATTATATATTTATTATTCCTATATTGACTATATAAGGACTATATTTGGATTTCTGAATGTTTCTATAATCGATACGTATATAGTCCGTATACGGTTAAATACAGACATCGTATACGAGTATAATCCACATGTGAATTGTGTCTATAACGAGAAAAAAATTTTGCCTAACGGAAATAAACGTGACTTTGAATAGTCCTGAGTACACATTTATAAGATTGGAATGAATGTCGATTCCACGTATCTCTAAATATCATGGATTTAATTAGGCATTGTTTGGATTAAATCGATATTCATTCAAATTGAACGAAAATATGCTTATTTCGACCGAGCAAATTTTGTTCTCAGTGCATAGAAAATATATAAAACTTCTCCGTCTCAGCGGCTCTCTCTCTTTTTTTAACGGGTCCTCTCGTTCTTCCACGCGTTAACGTTCGCTCGCACGATCATCCGCTCTCGAAATATCAGCGTCTCCGCGTCACGCGGCCGCGTACGACGACCGCGCCCGTACGCACCTACGATATGCGCGCCCCCGCGCGTCTGGATGCACGCCGCAGGAAGCGGGCGGGGCGGGGAGGGTAGGTAGCGAGGCCCCGCCAGAGGCCATGGCGTCCTGGCATAACTCAGAATTGCCTGCCTGCGAGGGTGGAATTGACAGCATAGCGCTAACATTGTATGCCTTCGCGTTATGTATTTATGTAAATGCATACCCCATTCCCCGAACAGCGCTCTCTCTCTCTCTCTCTCTCCGGCCCGACGCTGCGGCTCCTCGGGCGCCGCGACGCTCGGCTGGGGCGCGCGCCCTTACGCGGCCGGCGGGGGGTTGATGGCTGTGCGAATGCACGCGCGCGCGCATCGGATCCACGCGTACTTACGGAGGCGGCGGTAGGTGCGCGACTACACGCCCGGAGGTACGTACGAGTGTCTATCGCGCGGGCGAACACGTACGCACAAACATGCCCCCGCACGTGAGCTAAAGGACGGGGTGAGCGCGGCGCAGAATGGGTATACACACAGCGAACACCGATCGCATTAATCAGAGGTTATTGCGCGCATTCCTAATCATCCGAGGCCCCTAACTATTGCCGGATTCTGATTGGTGCATTAACGGGTATTTCCGGTATGATTTCGCATTCCAATTGGCCGAGTACTCGCGCTCCCCCTCCCCGACTCCTCCGCCGCCGCCGCCGCCTACGCGCTCCGACGTACTCGCGTGGGTTCGCGTAACAGGGTGGAGGAATCGGGGTCGGTACGACCCCCGTCGCGTTTTCCGTGCGATCTTCTCCGATCCGCGATTTTCACGTAGGGTAGGTGTACCAGTTATGGCCATGTTTAAGGATTTCTCAAATGTCATGCCTTGTATTTTGTAAAGAATTAACATATCGTTACATTCTATGGTGCTAAACGATAGATTGTACAGTTTTCTTGCAGCGATTCATGAGAAAAAAATATATCTAACGATCTTTCCGTAAAATGAAAAAAAAGAAAACCATAAAAAGGAGAAACTGCCGATTTTCCCTATTATAGCGATTCATCGCCATTGATAACCAAGTATATGTATTTGTGTCACGTCAGCTTATACTGTTTGATCGGCGATTTTAAACCTTGAGAGGAGGTAATTTAAAGCACATATCTCAGTTATAAGACAACAATCTGGGAAGTGGCTATAACTGGTACACCTACCCTACCACGATACTCGTATACGGGCGGAAGGACATCGAGGAGGGATTCTTTCGCGCTACGCCCCCCCCCCCCCCGGACATGTAGACACGGCCCGCGGAACCGCGCGATCCGTCGACGAGAAGTAATTTCGATTTCTGCAGCGCAACTTCGAATCGCTCCGGGTAATTATCGAGTAATTAACAATCCAGTTCGATTCGCCTCCCGCGGAAAATAGCAAATTCGTAATATCCTACAATATTGCGCCGCCCCTCCCCACCCGCATCCAGCTCCCGTGATTCTCGGGCGAACACCGGAGTTGTCCCCCCACACCCGACCGCCGCGTCGTCGTGCCTCGCACCCCCTGTCTCTCGTCCTTTCTCTCTCCCTCCCTCCCTCCCGCTCTCGTTCGGCCGCGCGCAATTCTGCACATTTTCAAATTTCCTATTTGTAAACAAGCAATCAACGGCCGGTCCGGGGCGCTGTCGCGTCGAGCGAGCAGAGGTGAGACAATTAATCATTTCAATTAACGGACAATTCGATCGAAGAGCGCGCGCGCGCGGCTCGAGAAGAATATTGGAATGACGACGAGGCACGCCGGAAACGACTGCTTCCGTCCCTCCCCCTGCGCGCCTCTTTCGCATCCGCTTCTCGTTCCCGCTTCGGTCGACCTCGCTACATCGAATTTACGTTTCACCCGTTTCGCACGGCCGTACGAAGCATGATGCGGATTCGAGCTCAGCGACACTTTCTAAGCGCGCGCTTTCTCGTTGTGCCACCGTCTTGAGAGAGAGAAAAAAATGGATGATCGCGCGAAGCGGGTGAAAGAGACTGGAATCGGGGTCGAGTCGAATCCTCAGTGCGGCGGAGGGGGTGTTACCGTCCGGTTATCAACGCATTGAAGCGGTAACCGCGAGCGGTTCGGCGCTTGGAATCTAAGAAGGCAGATCGAAGATGGAACGAATCGTTGGAACGGCTCAACGAGATCAGCGGGGCGAATTAATTATTACTCGGCGCGGTAAAGGTTCGATCGAGGAGGTATTCGAACTCGGCTGGCGGGGGGTGAAAAAAATGATAAACGTCGGCGCCGGAAGACGAGGTAATTAATTACATGAACCGCGCGCGGGCGTGGGGATGGTAAAACGGTCAGCAGTGGCGCAATGAAGTGGCACCGCTTCATCGGGAGGGAGAAGCAAAAGTACCTAGATATCCACGGAAAGACTGATACTGGTAAATTTTACTGTATTTCAAACGAAAGCGGCACGCGTGAGAGTTTTCGGATTTTTTTACAGTGCGGTGCGGTAGTTTTTCCATCGAAAACATTAAATCGCATCGGTTTACGTAAATATTTACTAATTTTTTGGGAAAAATTGTTCTTCGGCACAGTAGGAGCATCAGGAAATTATTGCGTGCCTCTTTTATTCTAAATACAGTAAAATTTACCGATACCGGTCTTTTCGTGAAGAAAGAAAAGGAGGCTCGTCGTCGAATCAAGGGTGCGCGAAGGGGTTACACGGCGAAGAAAGAGACGCGACGAGCGTCGAGGAGGATCGCGCGGAGGGTGAAGACGATCGAGGATCGACGGAAGGCTAGAGCGATTTTCTCATAGAGCCGAAGATGCGCCATCTTAGGCTCGCCATTTTGTCAGCGGGGTGACAAAGCTCGAGGGGGGGTCGATTTCTCCTTCCTCCTCGTAAGAAGGGCGAAAGAGCGAGCGAGACGGCGGGACGAAGGGTGGCAAATATAGGAAATAAGTCACTGCCGGAGGGGGCGACGACGGATTTCACACCAATTTCTCGTCCCTCCGCGTCTCGTCGTTGCACCGCCGTCGCCATTGGCGAGAAATTGTCGAATCGCGCGAGTCGCCGTCGATTATTCTCCCCTGTAGCTTCTTCGCGCGCGATAACTAGATATCACGGCGCGAATGAATTTCGACGGTTCGTCGGTCGATCGTCGCGCCGCGTTACTTGGAGGTCGATTTGCGCGGGAAACGGCATCGTCCGAAGTACTTATCGCCTAAAACCGACGAGAGCTTCGAGCGATCGTCGGCGCTCGATCCGTCCGTGTTGACGCGTCGAAGTTGAATATACGTGAAATGATGACGTAACACGCTTTGGGACGGGCAGAGGAGACCGGTAGGCGAGAAGCAGGAAAAAGAGGCATTTATTTCGCGCTCCGATGTACGAGACATGCTCTACTCAGAAAAAAAATAGGGTTAAAATGAAAAAAAAAGGCATCTAGTTTGACACGTTTCATTATTCTGATATAAATACTGGTCAGTTGAACTGAATATCAAGTTATTCCAACCAAGCGTTCAGTTGTTCTAACCAAAAAGTGGTCAGTTTAACGAAACAGACGAAGGAAGGAGCTTAGGTACTTCTTCCAAGGAGTCGAACATTTTTGTTTTATATACCGTCGTGTCTACACCGAGGAAAATAATTAGGTTAAAATGGCAAAATACATCTGAGCCAGACGTGTTTAGTCGTTCTAATTGAAATACTGGTCAATTCAACCAAATATCAAGTTATTCCAACGAAATATTTAATTATCCTAACTAAAAAGTAGTCAATCCAACGAAACATATGAGATAAGATCCACGTTTCATCAAACGGCTTGGTCATCGTCTCCAGGATTTTGGTCAGATCGACCAAGTTATTTTTCCCAGTGTGAGAACACTTGATCGGTGCAAGAATATGCAAACTTTCTGTTAAATATACACACGTGATTCGCGTAGCTATAATTATAACACGCGCGCGCGTCCGCTCGATTGAATCGGTGGATTTAGCATCGATCGCCAGTTCTCGAGTCGCCGAAGCACGCACATCGAGGGAAGAGATGAAAAGTACTCGGCGTGTGGAGAAAAGAGGGAGGGGGAAGCCCGCGGGACCCAAGTCGAACGTCGTATCGAAGAAGCGTCTCCCGCGAATTTAGGGATGCGGAATTTATTTTCGATAGGCAGTCGGGGGTCGCCCCGGGGGGACGAGGCCTGGCCCTGAGATTGAAAACGTAATAGGTCCGCCATCTTGGTTCTCTACCCTGCGTCAATTAGCCGAGAGAGGGTGCAGTCGCGCGATGGCGCGGCGAAAGTCCTCTCGAGCGATTCTCTCGCGCGAAACGAGGAATAATTCGCTTTGGCGCGATTTTTTCGCCCGAGAGACGAGCGACGAGTGTCCAGCGCGTCATCCTCGCGATCCTGAGAAGAAAATAGAGGCACTCTCGTCTCTCGTTCGACGTGCGAGCATGGCGCGCGTGGTCGAGAAATTTTAAGAGAGTATCGCGTATCTCTCTCTCGCGCGCGCGCGCGCATGCCTCACTCTCGAGATGGTGAAGTCGTGTAAGGATAAATCACGACCGGTTCGCGTGGCAGGTTGATCGACCGGCTCCTCCGAATAGCGCGGCGAAGAGTCGATGATGACGAGGAGAGGAAAAAAGGAGGAGGGAAGCTGTAGGAGAACGGGCGATGAGTTCGCGCCGACCGCGGAAGACAATTTCCGGTCGATTCTATATATTTACGTGTCCGCGTTTCGGAACGCGAGATCGACATCGTGCGAGAGGCGCGCCTTCGTTGTCGTTTCCGAGGTGCACGCGCTGTAAATCGCGGAATACCTTATCGCGCGATCATCTCGCCCGATTCGACGTTGATCCGTATAAGGAGCGCGAGAGGCAGGGCGGCATCCGGAGACGCGATCGACGGACGTCTCGCGAGAGCCCCGCGATACGGAGCACGGCGCAATTGCATTAATTTACTTCGGCGGCCCTCGATTTATCGTAGTCGCTCGCTCGCGCGAGCGCGGGGTACGCACCCGCGAATGTGACGGGCATTGTCTCGGCCGGGCTAATTGGAAATAGCTTCTAAATCTTTCGAGGTGGTCGATTCAATTTAAAGGTACAATGGTCGATAAATCAATCGGCGATTCGCGTTCGCCACGTGCCGGCGAGAGAGAGAGAAGAAGAAGAAGAAGAAGAAGAAGAAGCGTTTATTGTGCTCTAGGACCGCGGAGGTCCTCTGAGAGCACACAATAGGTCAGAACAAGCTGATATCGAAGAAAGCAACTAAAAGGGAGAACGAGCGGATAAGAGATAAAGTAAATAATGGAACGGGCTAGAGTAACAAAATAAGGCAAATAAAAGTATGCAATGCAAATGATACGGATTAAACTGACAAAGTAAAGTATGATAAGTAAGATACCAGATAGCCAAGAAAGTAACTAAGAAAGCAAACGAGTGAATTAGAGATAACGTAAGTAACAGAACGGGCTAGACCAGCAAAATGAAGCAAGTGAAAGTACGATACAAATGATACGGACTGAGCTAACAAAGTAAAATTAAAGGAAGTATAAGATACAAATACACGTTTAACCCTGCGTTAGTAAGGTGAGGTATGTCATACCCAAACTAAATGCAATTTTCACATTACATTGTTTCACCTTACCACAACGGAGGGTTAAAGAAATACGTAAACAGAATCCGCCACGCGTGAGGCTTGAGCCGCGTTTCCGAGACCGCACTAGCATGATAGAAGTTATGACATGGTAGTAGATGATGAGAGAAAGAGAGAGAGAGAGAGAACGAGCGCGCGGGGAAGCATCGAAGGAAGCTCCGCGCGTATAAATTGCGAGCGCGTTGATCCACACACGCATCTTTCCCGAGTCCATCGCCGAAGTAACGTACATCGAGCGCGCGAATTCAGATCGTTAAGAGCACCCGCGGCGGATGTAATCGTTTTGAATTTCTGATTCTCGGGTCGCGCGCGCGCCGCGGCAACGCGCGACCGCTCCGTACCGAGCCCGCCGAGCGGGGGACACCATCCGTCCCATTCGGATAACGATAACGGGGAATACGATGATGCAATTAAATTGAAAATATGCGGGAGACCGTTGACGCGTTGCATATTTAGGAAGCGAAGGCGCGCGACGCTTTGTTAGCATGACAAAGACGCGCGAGCTCTGATGCCGGTAGTCGGGAGAATTCGCCCGGGTGGTTGTCGTTTATCGGTGGTTTCCTTCGCGGGGTGTAGGTATATCGAATCGTTGCGATGAGCGCGGAGAGGAAAATCGCTTTCGTTTCTCCGTTTAAATATTCGCGCGAGAGTGCCTCCCTCTATTTCGACGGGGGGAATCGCCGTTTTGCGAGAAGAGAGCCCTGCGATCGAGTCGCGAGTCGTTTCGCGCTACATCGTTCGCGCTATTCGCGGGGTCGAAGCGGTTTGTTTCCGCACGCGCGCGGAAGACGGTCGTCGATCGCGTTTTAATTAACGTCGCGCCGGATTCCATGCAAATATCGACGGACGCGGGACTTTTCTTTCCCCGCGTTCGTTTTTTTATCGGTGGCTAATAAAGGCGGGAGAGGAGGCCGCGCGGAAATACAAGCAGCGGGAGGAGGGGAAAAACGAGTATCTTATTTATGAATATGTATGCGCCGAGGTCTTCCGAGTACCGCGCGGGTGGGTCGGTACGGACAGGGGGGACGCGGTTGCGCGAATACGCCGCGCCACCCTCCCGACCTGGAATCAAAGTGACATCGCGTAGATACTGTCGAGCACGTAGCGGGAGAGAGAGAGCGTATGAATTTATGTTGCGCGTGCACGAACGTTGTTTTTCCGCGAGCGCTCAATCGTCGACGCGGCGACGTCGTTTCAGCGGTGGAGGGCTCGCTTCCGCGCGAAAAGTATCGGCGCCGCTGCGGTGACTCGGAGGTTCGTCGTGGTGTTACGTATCGTCGTGCTGTTACGCTGAGAAAAATAATTAGGTTAAAACGCCATCTAGTTTGACGCGCTTAGTTATTCCAACCAAAATACTGGTCAGTTGAGCCAAACATTTAGTTATTCCAACATATCGTTTACATTGAAAAACCAATTTCTCCGCTCAACCATCGATGAGGTTGAGGAATAAATTAACATTAATATATAAAATTTAATAAAAATTAATAATAAGAACATATAAATTAAGGTTTTATTTATCTCTAAACAGTAAAAAGGATGCGTATAATAAAATTGGAAACATTTATTTATTCATTTTTTGGAATTTCTCTGGAATATAATGTTTTTAAAATTGTAAAAACATAAGCTTGAATAATTGATACTGAAAATTCTAATATTAGGAATTGGATACGGCGAACCTCACGGTGCTATTGTTTCAATGCCATAAAAGTGTAAGGAAAGATAAAGAGAGTTGAAGCAACCAAATTGAAGTTGAAGCAAGTGAATATCTATTTGAAACAATTACACCGTGAGGTTCGCCGTATCAAACCCCATCGACGGTTGAACGAAGCAAATTTTTTTTCAGTGTAGTTGGACGCTGTTAAGCAAAACAATGTCAACCAACAATGGAAACATTGTCGGTTGACACTGTTTCGCTTAACAGCGTCCAGTTATTCTAACAAAAAATTGATCAATCTGACCAAACAGACGGAAGATCCATATTACACTAAACGGTTTGGTCATCATATCTCCAGGATTTTAGTCACATTAACCGAGTTATTTTTCTCAGTGTACGAGGATTGCTCGGAATAGCGCGCACAGATCGAAAAGGTTTCTCCTCGATCTTTTTCGCTAGAAGCACCGTCTGAATACCAGGCGAAATACCAGCCCGAAAAATTACGTCACACGGGAGAGATCTGTCGCGCATCGTATCGCGCGAATCCGTGCGTTATCGCGAACGCGTGACACGGCCGAACGACTTATGGATGTTACGCGCGGTGTTTGTACTAGCCTGCTCGGTGTAGCAGGCGGCTCTTGCGCGCGTATGTCGGTCAACGTATAATCTCGTATGATTTGCATTTATATGAAAATATTAATAACGTACGAGCGACCACTGCGTATGAGATAATGCCAAGAAGAACGAGGCAGACGTCGTCAAAGGAAATAGACGAAGACATTCGTTTTCTCGTGACGCAGCGTGCACTTCGCACTGATGCCGCGTGCGCGAGTACATACGTACGAGGGTTACGAGTCGATTAAATCGAAGAGAAATAGCGGTCGAGTAAAAGCGATGAGAATTCACCCCGCGTACCCGTCGATTCGCAACCCCCTCCACTCGGGGCGAAGCAGAGATAAAATCGAGAGGTTGCTATAATTGTGTTCATCTATTTATATTAATTATCGGCGATCGGTAATACCAATTATTCGCATTATCGAGCCGGGATGGCACGCGGATGCAGAGGGTGGGGGTGGAAAGAGGTGGACGGCGCTGGGGGGAAGTTTCGAGTCGGACAAAGCGCACTTCACCCAGTGAGTAATTTACTGTTATTGGTCGAATCATGCCACGGTCGGCTGCACGTTCATGCGGTTAATTGTAATCCGTGATAAAACAGTGCTGCGCGCGAATGACGATCCGATGGCATTTAAGGGGATGCATTACATCCATACTTCGTCGTTGCTTATTTTTTTATCATATATCTTGAATTTTTACACTCGTGAGAAATGTAGTTCAGTCGATGAAACATCGATCGGTTGATATAGGTACTCGGATGGGAAAATAATATAACACATCACTGATTTTATACACGTGAAAATTCTTTTTCATAAAAAATCATCGATGTCTCGATTATTTTTTAAAAAGATTTCTTCGGTAATTTCATTATTTTTCGAATTAGCACGAAAAAACACATAAGTACGATGAGATAATCGAGCGATCGAGAGATTCCAGAGATTTTCATTTCCTCCGCGTACGCGTTCTTATCTCGATTCACCCTTATACGAGAACGAGCCCCGGGCGAGCGAGTCATCGATGCGCGACGCCGAGAAAAAACAGTGCCACTCGTGTACGTACCTATAGGTAAACATACTTTCCAGGAGTACGTATTCGTTCGATGGACGGAGGCGGCGTCGCGTCGCGTCGGCACGGTGGCGCGGGCAACCCCGAGTAGAGCGAGGGGTCGGCGGTAGACTTCACGCACAATTAATTTTCTCAATAATTCCCAATCGAAGGCGAGATCGACTCGAAGCGAGGCGCGGGAGCAGACGCCGCCTGCATTTCCTCTCTCGGCTTCCCGCTTCTTCGTTAATAATTATGTCTACCTACGTCAATTAATCGACTAATTATTATTCCGATCTCGCGCGCGCCACAACCCGCTCGGCATTTCCGAACGCCGTTCATCGAGCGGCGTCGGCGAGCGAGGGTGGGGCTGCGCTGCGGGGGAGAAATCATTATTTTTCTACTAATTAATTTCTAGCGCTACGGGTTTCGCGCGCGACGTCCCGCGCACCGCGCAGGACTATTTCTTCCTCGGCGGAATCTCGAGTGGCCTCGAGGATTTATCGCGGCGCTAAGGGAGGAAGAGAGCGAGGAGGCAGAGGGAGAGAGAAGGGGAGAGGTCTCGCTCGCTCGTTCGAGGGTGAACGACGTTGCGTGCGGCGATGAACTTTTTTTACGGAGACGCACGCCGTAGTTTCTCGTACACGGAGGCGAGCGTGTCGCGATCAACAACGACGATTCCGACGGTCATAGGTAGCCCGCGCGCGCCACCCTGTCGTAACCGACAGACGGGGCCGTAAATCGGCGCGAAAGTGGGCAAGAACGCGCGCGATATATCAATCCACGTCCGCTCCCATTTGCCTGTAATTAATCACCGGATCGACGCGGGCGTACTTAGCATCCGAGCGAATTTCATTTCGGCGGAGGTTTCGCGCGCGCAGGGGGAGGGAGAAGTCGTTTTCCATATTCGCGAAGCTCATCGGTACGAAGATATCCGATTGTGTAAACAGCGAAAAATAATTCGGTTAAAATGACAAAACGCGATTGGTTAAACGACTCTAGTTATTCCGATGAAAATATTAATAAGTTGAACCAAATATGAAGTTATTATATAACTACATGTTTAGTTATTCCAACTGGATATATGTCTGGTTATATGGGGAAAAAATGATTCTGCGGTGTCAGCGAAACTAGGTTTCGCTGGGAATTTTTTGCTGTCATAACAGACAAATTATCCGTGCCGGTAAAAGACATGTTTAATAACAGCAAATGTAATTGCAATCGCGGTGACATTGCAATCCCAGCAAATATGTTCACTATTATCGGAGACATCTTTTACCACCACAGATGATATTTTTCTCACGACAGCAAGAAGTTCTCGGCAGAACCTAGTTTTGTTAAAATTGCAAAATCATTTTTTGTTTCCATGCATTCTAACCAGCAAATGGTCAGTCTAATCAAACGGACGGAAGATCCATATTTAACCAAACGGTTTGGTTACGGGTCTCCAGAATTTTGATTGGATTGACCAGGTTATTTTTCTCAGCATACCGCGAAGAAGTCGAAAAAATGCGTTTTCTCCGCTGACGAAGAGCCGGAGGACCGAAAAGTGATCGATTGTCGAGAGGGATGGATGCTGGCTCGGAGGCGATGGCGTTTAGCGTGAAAAGTCGGGCGAAAGGATACACAGCCAGAGGGTAGCGAGAGTCTCACGGTTCTTCCCTTCCCCTTGCGACTCCCTCTCACCCCCTTTCTCCCTCGCCCGCACCACCGGGCACAACCCGTGCCAGTCGACAGATTCGGTATGTCGGTGTCGCTAAAAAGTGGCTCCTTTTTTTTCGCCTCTCTCTTTCCGGTATCTCCCGCTTCTCGCCCACCTCCCGCGCGATCATTTTTTTTTCGGTATTCAACAGTTTGTCCTCGGCTCCTCCGGCGGCCCGTTCGTCGTTCGCCCTCGCGCGGCCGAGTCCGCCGAGAACGGAAGAGCCCCGAGGAGCGCGTCGCTTCCCGAATAATACGGAGGCTCTTTATTTTTATTCACCGCTTGTGCGCCGCCACTGCGCGCGAGGCGATGAAAGGAGCGCTTTCGCCTCTGTCGCGAGGCAATCGTCGGACGAGTCAAGTTCCCGATAAAGAACACCGGCGGAAAAGTTCTATATGGTCCACGCGTGTGGTTTTAGTCCATTTAAGGATTATATATGATTTCTGTATTAACCATATACAGACTATATCTGGATTACACAATTATTTAAAAATCTATATATCGCACCTACGGAAGAACAACGACGCAAGTGCAAATTTTGAAATTTTTTAGTCAAACCCCTCAGTAGTCTTAACAATTATTTTTAAGACGCGATTGAGGGGTTTAGTTTAAAAATTTCGAAATTTGCACTTGCGTCATTGTTCTTCCGGAGGTGCGATGTAGTTCTTACATGGTTAATATAGAAATCACTTATACACATATGACTAAAACCACATATGGATCATATACAAGATATATAGAATTTTTCCTCCTGGGAATCGCCACGCGTCTTTTCTCCTTTAAATGAAAATAGATGGAATTACAAAATTTCAACGAATTCTCCCACGAGAGAACGCGCGACGACTCGACGATGCGTCGATAGGCTCCGAAATTTTTGGACGAAAAACGGGAAACGATACCGCGGATATATATAGGTATATATATACACATATATATATCGAATAGGGTGATAAAGCTGGCACAATTCGCAAACGGACAGGATAGATGCGCGAGGTGGGTCGATAGCCGCGGCAGGACGATACGAATCTGCCTATCCGTTCCACCGCGTCCGTGTAACGTCATCGGGGTGGTGTGCTTTCGCGCGCGCTATTGCGCGCGCAGCTAGGGATACACACCGCAGAAACGGCCCCGCGCGCGTCCGTACGAAACGCAGATATCTATATCGGCTGTAAAATATATGCGCGTAGGTATCTCCGGTATTTATGGGCGATATTTCCGATCGAGCTGCGCCGGCTATCGAAGCCCCTTATACCGATTCGACGGCGGTGTTCGCGATCGGGGGCCGGATAAAATTATGCTCGCACGCGCGGAGCTCGGGTCTCCTGCGAATGCCTGTCGGCGATATTCGAGGAAACTTATTGCGAAATTCCGACGCGCGCGCTCGAAAAACCCACGTCGCCCGCGAGAAGACGTCGAAGAGAGGGAGGAGGGCAGGGAGTGCGCGCGAACGAGGTCGAATTTAAAGTGGCCGAGTAGATACGTACCGATCGCGGCGCGACGAGCGGAGTTGCGAATGTAAAAATTGTCGAATTTGTCGCCGAGTTCTCGTCGCCGTTACACCGAAGAGCGGTCCGCGCGCGTTCCCTCCGCGCGGGGGGGGGGGGGGGGCGTCGGGAGACGTAATGTATTACGAAACTTTATCCCGCCGCGCGCGCGCTATATTGTCCAAAAGTTTTCTGCTCGGGAATATTTTTAAAGTATGGATCTCGCTGAAGCGGCGCAACGCGGGGAGAGACGATCTCGCGTAACGCGTATCTTTCCTTATTTATTGCGGATAGTTTACGCGAATCGCGAGCGCTATGGCGGTTATACGGGCGCTCCGCGCGTATACAACATCCACGAAAAACAACGTTCTCGAGATTTCTGCGAAAGAGAGAGAGGGGGGGGGAGATCGTCGTCGATGCTCTCTTCCCGAAGTCGTTATAAATAATATCGTAAGTCGTACGGCTGCTACGTAGGTACAGCGCGACCGAGGGAAAATAATCTTCCGGACTTTTGAAAATAGCGTCTCAGACTACAGGTTCCTCATGGTTGCGACAATGATAAAATACACCCAGGGAAAAGATCTAGTTTAATACGAACCTATATTGGAAAAATTTATTTGAGATGAATAGGCATTTATTCACATCGAACGAAAGTCTATTTTAATTGAATTGATGTTTTTACTAGGTTCGTACTCGATTGAAAAGATGTATGCAATAGAAAAACGATAAAAATATGCAAAACATTTATCTCATTCGAACAGACTCTTCTTCGATGTCGATAAATTCAAGAATTTACCTCATACAAATTTTTCCATCGGGTTCGTATTAACCTAATAGGTAGACCTTTTCTCTCATTGTCAGTGCAGTATCGTTGCAACGATAATAAACATCTACGCTCGCACTTGCGTCCCAATCGAAACGCAAGCTGAGTAGAGAGCGACCGAATGGGACGACGGAATCTCTCAAGACCGCGCGCGCGCGCGTATCGGGGGTGAAACGTTAAAGCACCCCGAGGCCGCGCGCATATACGTATACGAAACGCGAGCGGGGTGCGGCGCGCGTGCCATTAACATAAAACAGAATGTGGGGAAAACAAATATTGTGATAAAAAATAATAATAAGTGCAGAGCCAAGCCCGGGTCTCGGCCGCGGACGGCTCTCTTTCTCTCTCTCTCTCTCCCTCGGTGTCTGCAAACGCGGAGAGCGACGTGTACCGTAGCCCCGGCGCTGACTCCGAATGTTCTCGTATAGAAATGCGAGTGTATACCAACACGCGCGGCCGCGTCGGAGTTTCCACCGGCATTTATGAAACTCGTTCGGCTGGAACTAACTCTAATAATCGTTGAAACTAATGCCCCCTCGCGGGAGGGTACCCGCGGAGCGGGAGAGTGTGTCGGTGCGCGCGGGGCTCGCTCCTATGCCGGTGAGCGCGAGAGAGTTTGGTCCTCTTCGAATGTTTTTTTTTTTGTTCCGTATCGCACTCCCGACGCCACGGATTCCGTCGCTGATGGCTTTCTGGAATGTCATTTTTAAACGTACCAACCGACGAACAATTTATTAAGTCTCATGCCCTCGTTAGCCACGGCGGCGTTTGCCCTAACCAGTGAAATCATGAGAATTGATCGATCGAAGTTGGTACGTTTAAAAAGGATATTTTAAAAAATCATCAGCTACATCACGGAAAGACTGACAGCAATAAATTTTATTGTATTTGGAACAAAAAAAGTACGCGTGAGGGTTTTCGGATGATTTTTACAGTGCGATACAGTAATTTTTCTTTTGAGAAAACGCTAGAATTTACTAGTCTCTGGGGGAAAAATTGTTCTTCGGCACGGTTAAGAACATCCAAAACCCCTTTGTGCGTTCGTTTTATCACAAATACACTGAAAATGAAATTTGCATTAATTTAGTATAATTGCGTATAAGGCTTTTATCCAATACGCGCGTGGTCACGAAAATTTATATATCTACTCCCCTTTATGAAATTTATAAAGTAAATTTCCTGAGGAAATATGTTAATTTTCATAATTACAGAATACAGTCATTTTGATAATGACGCATTGGAAAAAAATCTTTCTATAAAAGTATATTAAAAATACACCTTTTTTAGAATTCACAGTAAACTTCACTGATAGTAGGTACTTCGTCTCTCGCGTTGCGCAGTCGTCGCGCGTACAGCGAGAACCCCTCGATCGAGGGTATGAATCGCTAGGACCAGCGCGAGGGTAAATTCGACACGCCTTTTTACGCGAATATTTTCGAGAGATTGGGATAACGATTTCAAAGAATGCGGATTCGATCGAAAGCAAAATACGACGCACTGATTTCCACGCGGAAAAGGAGTGATTTTTCTCGAGTACTTCGCTCGTCGAGAGGAAAGCAAAAAAAATCGCTTCGAACCCGACCAAACACGAACGACGCGACTACATCGACGCCAACGTAGACCGCCGACGTAACGATAACGGTTATGGGGCGGGCCGTTACCGTGGGCGTCTCTCCTTAACGATTACGTTCGTGAAAATTATTACGCGCAATAACATTTCGCTTTTATTATATTATATAAGCGCGGGGACGAAGGGGTGCGCGCTCCGGTACACGCATATTATAAATAGCGTCGCACGCGGACTATTGCAGCTGAACTCGCGTAGAGATCCTCCCGAAGGGCGAGAGCTAGCGCGCGAGATAAGCGATAGCGCGCCGTGGAAATCGCCAACTAAATTTCCACGTATTGAGAAAAATAATTAGGCTGAAATGACAAAATGCATCTAGTTCGACGCGTTTAGTTATTCTTGCCGAAATACCGGTCGGTTTAACCAAATATCAAGTTATCATAACTAGATGTTTAATTATTCCAACCAAAAAGTGATCAGTCTGATCGAACAGACGGAGGATCCATACTTCGCGAAACGGTTTAGTCGTCGTCTCTGGAATTTTTGCTAAATCAACCGAGTTATTTTCCTCGGCGCGTGTAATCGCGTCTCTCTTTTTCCACCCTTCGTCCACCCCCCCGCGATCCGTTTCTCGTCTGACCTCTGCACGCTGGGGTGCGAGAGCGATGACGCGTGCCAATCGCCGCGCGAACCCATATCGCAGCCGCATCGCATTGAGAGGGAGCGGCACGGGATAAAAAGGGCAGGAAAATTGAAAACGTCGAAGAGAAAAATCTCGACATTCCCTTTCGCGTTGTCGAGCGCATCCGCGTGCGGAACTTGCGAACATTCGCCGGAGGGCGGACGGTGCGCGTAAGCCCGGTAGAAACGAGATCGACTTTTTTCCCTTTCTCTCCCTCTCGCGCGCGCCGCTACTCCCGTTTCGCCTCCACGTCCGTTCGCGAACGGTAGCCGGTAGGGGGGGGGGGGGTTGGTCCGTCGTCGTCCCGCCGCTCTTCCGCGCGCGCACGATGTGCTCGGTCGATCGCTCGCGGACCGTTTGAACCGAGCGATAACGCGATAACGACGGCTGTGCTATCGATCGTCGCGATAAGGGGCGAGAAGACGTTTTCTCCTTTCGAAAGCCGGGAATCGACTGCGATGCGAGGAGATGATGCCATTTGCGTCTCGATGCGATTCTCGCATCTCGACAATCGAAGATGCTTGTCGTACGTAGTGATAGGATGACTATCGTCTGTGGCAATCCACGTTAAGAGAACGAGGACGAGTAGCGGGAGGAGGGAGAAGACCGAGGCGCGGAAAGAGTTCGAGGTAAGGCGCGTTTCTAATGGGAATTCATTACGGGAAGAAGGCGTTTGGAGGCTCGTATAGGTAGGTAACCGCGCGCGCGCGGGCGCTCCCATTCGGCTGGTTATTACGAGATTAGCGGTAATAACGCGACCTCGGTCCGGCCGAGCGAGAAGGCGGGCCCCGGCCGCGCGCGCTATAGTGGGAATATAAATAATATTTCGACCGATATAAAATTACAAATAATTGCTCGAGATTGGACGGAATTAGTGTAATTTAGATATCCGCGCGCGGAGCGGCGCGCGTATTCCGTCCTATAATAAATTACGAAAGTGTTTCCAGCCGGCGGCTAATAAGATTTATGATTGGACGTTATTCTCTCTCTTTCCTTGTTTTTTTTTTTCCCCCACTACCTCCCGAGCCACCTTCCCCTCGAGCCCTTCGTTCTCGTTATCGGTTGCGCCGGACGAATCTCTTGCCCGCGCGCGCGCGCGCGTATTTCGTATGTCGACGAAAAGAGTACCCACGGAGCACGAACACGACTCTCCCTCCCGTTCTCGCGCGCGAGTGCGGTTCGAAACTAAAGTAGGGCGAGCCCGGTTTGACCCAGTTCCCGAAGAGACGGACCGACGCATCCCTCGGGTATGAAGTACGCCGCTCTTCCTTCGACGTGGTAAAGCGGCGAGGTGCGTTCGGTTTCCGGTTCGCGGAAAACGCGAGGCGAACGGAGGAAGATCCGCGCCAGCCTTCGATCGGAAGACGAGAGAGCCGACGCGCGCCACGGCGGCGACGGGCGAATTTTCCGGTGACGCGCGCGGCACGCGCGTCGGCAAAAAAGGCGCGCGCGAAATTAACATAACGTCACGACGTGTAGAATCCAATAATTGGTCGAGAGTAACCCGATATCTGCATTTCACAGCGCACGGTTGTCGCACATGGATCGCGCGCGCGGTGGTCGCGCTCGGGTTTTCGCGGTGTATTATCGGACGCTTTGCAACCAAATGTATTCGAGCGACTATTGCGTTAAAACGGCCGGTCAGCCGATTGCGACTCGTGTTTAGATATCGTTAAACCGCATTTTCAACACCGGCATTATGTCGAGCACGTGGCTCTTGCCGATAAGTCAAATAATGGCGCTAGAGATAGTGAGTGAGAGAGAGAGAGAGAGAGAGAGAGAGAGAGAGAGAGAGAGAGAGAGAGAGAGAAATGAAGGGAGGGAGGGAGGTGCTGGATGAATTGGATCACGTTTACACGTCCGAGAGGGATCCGCGGATGATCCTCTTCGAGGTGGTTTCGATCGGAAGATGGGATCGACGACGAGTTGAAACGCATGTATCGAATTCAAAGTCCTCAACGGAAGTGACTTCGAGGGATATGGTTTAGTTGAATATGAGCCTAATAGAACAATTTATTTGAGACAAATAAGAATTTATTCACATCGAACACAAGTCTATTTGAATTAGAATGAGGTTCTACTAGATTCGTGCTCGACTAAAAAGATATGCAAAACATCTATCTAATTCAAACAGACTTTTACTTATAAATTTAATTAAATATACCATTTTTTTCTCAGTGTACCGGTTAAAACGTATGTATCGAATTGAAAGTCCTCCGCGAGAGTGACTTCAAGAGAGCGCATCGAGGAAAAAAGTCTGGTTAAATGCCAACCTGATGGAAAAATGTATTTCAGTTAAACAAGCAATTTATTCGCATCGGACGAGAATCTATTGAAATTAGATAAATATTTCGCGTATTTTTTAATCAAATACGAACCTAGTAAAACATCAATCTAATTGCCAATAGACTTTTAATCAATTTGAATAAATTCCTATTCATCGCAAATACATTTTTCTATCAGGTTCGCATTCAACCAGACCTTTTCCCTTGTTGTGTATTCCGTAAGTTGCATTTTTTTTCTTCCGGATCGATTTCTTCCTCCTTCTGCGTCACGTCCTCCTCGCATCCAAAATTTACCGGAAGAAAGGTGAACGTTGAAATCGCGCGATCGTACAAGTACCTGCGGATACCATTCGCAATAGAAACGCTTCTCAGAGCGAGACGTACAGGAGATATATATACGTGCAGTGTCACGATAAATCAAACGTATCGACGTCAGGCGGGGAATTGCAAATGAGAGAGCAGCTATATTTTTTAAATAAAAACTTTCAATAGCTATACGACCGGACCTTCGCGGAGGTTGGTACTCGTTCCTTCTCCATCGTCGTCTACCTACGTTCTCTCTAGCATCGGCGGGTCGCCTGTAATATCCCCGTCCGTATCTACTTCGGCGCGCGTATGCGTGCACGCGGCTCTACGTACGTGTACGCACACATGCCCGCCTGCATGTAATACGTACAATCTCCGGACAGGCAAGGAGAAAGAACTTAAAATGAATAATGTATCGTATATATAATTGTACGCGCGTGGAGGTGCGTATCCGCGTGTCCGTGTACACGCGTGTGACGCGACACACGCGCGCGCGCGCGAGCGGCGCTACGGGCGCGTTCTCTCTCTTTCTTCTCCCCCCCGCCCCTCTCGCTCCCTCTTCTCCTCTCCCGCGCTTCGGTCTTTCTCTTTCTCCCTGAAGTATGAGGTGGCATATTTTATACAAGGCGACCGTAATGAACCGACTTTCTAATGTTGCTAAATCGAACGAATGTACGTACGAGTATAATAATTCCGGGAGGAAGGAGGCGCTTCAATGAGAAAAAGAAAAGAAAGAGAGAGCAAGGTTTCTCGCGTTTAGGGATATTTTCATAAATGTATATTTTACTCATTTCCATGATGTTTTTTTATATTCTATATGCCAAAAAAAATTCCACGATTTTTCCACGATCGCTGGACACCTCGGAGAGGGAGAAAGGGCGTGAGATTAAGGGAGATGGCGCGGTTTTAGGGCTGCGAGGAGTGGAACCACCACTCGGCGATGAGCGACGCGACGTCGAGATGCGATAATCTCGCTCGGCAACGCGTCGAGCCGCTTGCGCTTTACACCGGGTGCGTGGCCATTCGACACCGTAAAAAAACGAGCAGGTATCGACTGTCACGACTCCATGGAAATCCGGCGCGGCGATGCACGGAGCAGGCTTCGCTTACCGCGCGCGGACTGTAGTTCGCGCAATAAATCGCTTGTGTAGTTTATTAATAATACTCTACGGTTTGATGTTTTACAGTCGGTATCACGAGCACTCGGTCATTTTCTTGCGCAATACTTTTATTTTCACAATAAAAATGCGCACCGCGCAGTGGCTCTCAGCGCCGCGGCGACACCGCGGGTTTCTCTTTCGCGCAAAAACGCACGTCGATATATATATATATATATAATGGATTCGAGAAGGGAAAGCGACGTTCAGTTGCGCGAAAAAAATTCGATCGCTCGACTGTACCGCTTCCCGTGGAAAATCAAGAACGGGAACGCGACTCGTCCTCTCCGAGGAAATTTGCGAGCGATCGCCATCTCGCGGGGATTACCGGCATCTCCGAAATATCAATACACTCGATTCGCAGCAATTTCATCGCGACCGAAGCGCGGAGTAAACGACGCGTTCGTCTCGTGACTTTTGCTCTCGCGGTTGAGAACCCCCGTTCGCTTCGCATCGCACAAAGCGTTCCGTCTCGAGCTGCCAAGGTGACGTAACAATGTGAGTGCGCGCGAGACGCATTAACGAATTCTTTTAATCTTATCGTTTCTAATAAATATTGATACAAAAGTTACGTTGCTTTATCTCTGTTTGATATAACATATAAAATAATTAGCCCCCGAGATCTCCGACTTTCCGCGTTGCGCTCGCGCGTTATCTCCCAACAAAATAGCTCCGGAATCGGGCGAGCGCCGAGAGGGCGACTACCTTGCTGCTTGCCGCTCTCTGTCAGCCGAACACAATTTATTCGCCCCGGTTTGATATTTCGCACGCGTCGCGCGTGTCTCTCGCGGAAATCTTCGGCCCGTCGTTTTCGCCAGAAAGAGAGATAACGCGCGCGCGCGGATGAGAGCCCGGCAAAGCGCGTGTACCCGGGTGTCGAGGCGATACCCGTCCACGAACGCCCGTCGCGCGACGAGAGGAACGAATGTACCTAGCAGTCGCGCGCGATTCTCGCGGAGAAGAAGGCGGAGTCGCGACGGTTGAGCGTCACTGCATTAATAATATACGATACCCGTAATGGCACATCGGGCGTATACGAATGTATATATATATTGTATAATAACTTCCAAGGCCTTGTAAACGTTTATTATTTGCCGCGTGGTGTAATGGCAACCAGGCCTCTGCGTCTCTCTCCGGCTACATTAAAAGTAATACGTCGTTGCGTTTAGTCTATAACGCACGAGGATTATACCGGGTACGCGCGCGCGGGCTATCTCCCGCGCGTCGATAATAATTAGGCTCGTCGTCGCGCGACGCGTATGTACACACGTATGCGCCTGGTGCGTGGATCGTCGCGCGCGTTGCGGGCGTGTTCGTCGAAAATCGGGGAGACTGGGCGAGTGGGGATGCGGAAAATTCGGGGGGAAATAATTTTCCCCCTGCCTCTCCCGCGTCGAAGGTGGGGATGATGGAAAACCGATGGGAGAAACGGATGGACGAATGGAGAGAAAAGGAGATATCGCGAACGCGATGGGTCAGGGAGCGGCGAAGGGATGAAGCTTTTCGAAGAAAGGGAGAAATGTACGCGCCGCGGGTTTCTTTTCGTTTCGGTTGATCGCGTTTTCTTTCTCGTCCGCGCCGCGATACGCGCGTTCCCCTCGAATATCGATAGGCAAATCCGCGAAGGGGCCTCTCGCCGAAGTCGAGCACGTTTCCGTTCCCCCTCCCCTGCAGGAAGAGGCAACGAGCTCCGAAAGGGTATCTCGGGTTGACCGCGTGTCATTCGGCGGGGCATTGATTATTTTATTCCGGGTGCGCGAGAGTCGCGTGTGTATACAACAACAAAAATAGAAGATTTGACTCGATTGGCGGCTATGGGCAGGGGAACGCCGATCAAGTTAGTTGAATTCAATAATTTGGTTTCTAGTGATTGACCGACTGTTTGTCGGAAACGAGTGAGTCGTTTGGTTTCAAAATCGGCCATCTCCGTATTTGATAAAATCGGCCATCTCCATTTAAAAAATTATAATGCAGCAAAATCTTCCAAGAATTTTTTGTATACACATATGGATTATAGTTGTTCCGAAGCAATATACTTATAGGTATATGTACCAAGAATCTCGCGTTAATTCAAATGCTTGCATTTCTGTGGTACATATTTTTTGAAGTCCTGACAAATTTGCTTACTTGGAGTTGGCCGATTTTGAAACCAAGCGACTCATCAGTGACAGTCAATTCTACAAAATTATTAGTTCGAATGACTGAGTCTGCGTTCCCCCACCCACGACCGTTAATTCAGTCAAATCTACACTTTTTTCTTCGTACAGAACGTGCGGAAGGCCTCGTCGTATTTATCGAGCAGCACCAGTGCAGGATAGCTCTTACGCGCGTACGTACGTCGCGAGAAGGACGTGGGAGAATGGCGAGATTGTTAGTTGACGGGTCGAGGAAGGTCTCGAGGTAGAGACGGACGGAAAGATGGGGTCAATGCCGCGGGAAGTCGAGACAACAGAACGAAGAGACATCGACTGACCTTTTTCGCTCAGAAAGTCCCTTAAAAATCGAACTTGGCGAGGCGCAAACAAAATCTATTCGACTCCAAAGACCACGAATTCAACGCCTCGCTCCCACTGCGCGCTCAGCCGCGCGTTAGCGGCTTACGAGTGCATATTTCCGCGCGAAAATGTGTGTGTAGTTATATTTTTCGGACCCCCCTGCGCGGCCAACGCCGCCGCGGCAGTAGTAATAACCGAAGGTGCACCGGCTCGCCCACACGCGCGCGGTGTGGATGCGCACGGAGCTTGACGATGATAACGCGGGACTTTATAGCGGCGGTGGGGAGAGCGCGCGGTACACCCCGCTACCTGCGTCGCGGTCGTAAGTGGGTATAACGGACTATTCGCCCCTTGTGTGTATACGCGCGAGCGCGTAAACGGACGAGGGATTTCCTTCGCGGAAAAAGGAAAGGAGAGCGAATAAGAGGAGTCGACGCAACGACGTTCCGCTATTTCGCGTCGCTCGCGCGACGACGAACGAGCGTACGTGTCGTTTCGAGGGGTGCGGCGTCTAGCCGCCACTCCGTCACCCCTCTTGCGTTCGGCGATACAGATCGCGCGTCGAGAGCGGACGCGTAGACGCATCGGGCATGAAATCCGCTGTGACGAGGAAAGGGTGTGTTCCAGAGAGCTGCCACAAATTTTGATTTTAAATATTCCCTGACTTTTCCTGGTGTCCCGGAACCAAAGCGGCACTTTTCCGTAGCGTTTAATTGACTCGTAAAACCACTTCAGATGAGTAAACGGAGCATTCGTTAACGATCTGGAATATAACAAAGATTGTGCAAAATCGAAAAGTTAATAGAACATACTCGCCGCGTGCACGAATCGATGAAGAGAAAAAGGTGTTAAATACGAATCACATTTTAGCGAAATTTAAACTATATTTAATTGCTCGTATAGCAGAAGTATCGAAAGAGTTGTGTGGATATTTAATTCTATGTCACGAAATATCGGTTAAGTATTTTTTTTAAGAATAATGTGCAAAAAATTAATATCACATCGACAGCCGAAGAAACGGCGCGATGTTCTTTTTTCGAGAGATTTTATCGAAATTCCCTGAATTTCCCAGACTTTCCATACCCTCAACAAATGTTCCCGACTTTTCCCGAGTTTCCAGATATGTGGTAATCCTGTATTCGTTTCACATGCGATTCCGCTCCTATTTATACATCTCGTAGTGATATATTTTTTTTTCCTTCAATTTTACCTTATCCGCGCATCCCCGATACTACCATCGCGCGAGAAAGAGCCGCACGAGTGCATCTTCGCGGCAGGAAAGCTCGAGTTCCGACGATTTTCTTCGGCTCCTCGCATCGTTGCGCGCCTATCACCGATTTCTGCCAGTATCTATAGATACCTGCTGCACGCCGCGAGCAGCGTGCTATCGGGTACGCTGATGATTGGCCGAAAGTGCGGAAGCCCGAGAAGAGAAGAGAAGAAAGACGAGACGTGGGGGGGGAGGTATTCTCGTAGATAGACGTACCCTTTGTTTCGAGTTTTGCATTTTGAGTCTCGCGGGGAATGCCACGTATAGAGACAACCCTCTGTATGTACACCCATATTCATCCTCTCGCACACGGCCTTTCCCTACATCATCGCGTCGTATACGTACACCATACGTGGTATACACGCCAACGCACACGCTCGCGTGAGTCGTGCGTGCGACCATATCGCAGTCGGTTCACGGCGTATTCCATTTACAGGAATCAACGATATTCTGAGGCAAAGTGAGAGGAGAGGAAGAGGGAGGGAGAGAGAGAGTGAAACGGGGGTTCGCGATGTCGAAGAGGATAATCAGATTTTCGGCAACTTTATATATACGCCGCGCGCTTCGATTAAAATCCAGTGACCGTGCATGCGTCGAATCGCGTGCCGTGTCCTTCCCCCCTTCGCTTTCTCGTCGCGTTCGTTCGACGGTCGAAATTGTCAAAGCGCGCGACACGTCGGCGCTCCCTTTACGGTGAAACGATGCCTGACGCTCTCCCGATCGCTTTTTACACTTTCGGAGATCGTACGTCTGTCGGACGACAGCAAGAATTAAATTCTATCATGTGACTGCTCGTCAATAAGGCCGGAAATTTTTTAAATGACCCTTGTAAGTGGGCGTATAGTTTCAGTAATGGAATGAAAGAAAATTGACGAATTTCGAGATACGTGCACCGACTTTCGCGGCAAGATTCGTATCGCGAAATATACCCCGACGCGTTTAACGAGGTGCGACGCGCCGACACGACGTATCGTCCGAAATTCCACGAGGACGATGCTCAAGGCGAGAATGCCCGTCGTCTCGCGCGGGCATCGCGGCTGTAGCCGAGCCCACACGTCGGTATATCCCCGGCAATGATGTAATCGCACATAACGCGCGTAATGTCATTTGTTATCTTGTAATAATAAATACATAAAAGTTTCATTACGCCGAGATATGTACGCTCGGTCGGGAAGCGCCAAAGTAAACATCGAACGAGCGGATCTAATGTAAAAAAAAAACGCCAGATGCCGACGACTGCAGGGGGCGAGGGTCGCGCGGAAGGGGGGCGGAGGAAAAAAACGCGTACTTACGTACAATATTAAAATGCAAAACACGTTGCGCAACGGCGAGGCGCGCGGCGCTATCGGAATGTCTTGGCATTAATAAAATATGAAGTATAAAAAGTTATTAAAACGAATAAATATGAAATTAATGTTTATTCATATCGGCGGGCCGATAAAAAGGCAGAGGGTCTTTGCATATTAAAAATCGTTGATAATCATTCCGTCCAGCACCTCCCCTCGTTCTTCCCTCCCCGTTATTACTCTCCACCACGCGCGCGCGCGCGCAACCTTGCCCCGCGCGGCCTTCGCGATCGACCGCCCACCTTTACGATTATAATTAGTTTGAATGCGCGCGAGTAAAGTACCCGTTGCTTTTCATCGCTTTTCATTTTTACGTCGCAACCTCTCCCGCTTATCAGGCTCGACCGTGTGTGGGTATCTTTCGTCGGTTACGTCGCTTCGCACGTTTGGAGGATGTACCGAAGGTAAAGCGAATCGACGAATCGTCGAAATGTTCCATCGCAATTTTCTTTCGTATATCAGGGAGTAAATTCGCGAATGTTGCTCAATTTCGCCGAGTACTCACTTTCGACGGGTCGTAAGCGCTTCTACGTCGACTACTCGAACGATAGGTCTGACGGACCGACGGCTCGTTACTCACCTGAAACAAAAGTGAAAGGAATAACGGTATTAGTATCGATATGTATGCGCCGACAGTTTTGACGACCTCTTACAGTATAGTAACGAGACGGTTGGAAGTGTTCATGGATGGGGGAATGAACTCGAGGTACGGGGCCGAGAAGACGATAGATCTCTCGAAAAGTAACGAACGTGCGCTGAAAATGACGCCGAAGCTGCCAGCCGGAGCTACAGAACGGCGGTAGATACGTTCCGTTATATATTCGCCACACCCATTCGACAGGGCGGTCGAGCGATCGATTTCACAGATTATCGATTTTTGCTTAAAACTGAAGAAAATATCAAAAAGTAGGGAGGTCGTTTTCGCGATAATTGAAACTTCTGGAATTGAAATTTTGATAACCCTATTCGATGTATTTTTTCACGCCGATTCCAAAAATAACGGATTTATTCAATCAATCTCAAAGGAGCACTGAGATATCGATAATTTCTTGCGGAAAGATCATTTTTTCGTACGTAAATCAGCCGATATCTTGTACCTCCTTTGAGATATCGATCTGATAATCATGATTTTCGTAGTTAGCGCACAAAAATACATGAAATAGGGTGGTCGAGAGCTCGGTTCCAGAGATTTAAATTTTTGGAAAATTCTCCAGCTTTTTCAATTTTTCGCAAAAATCGAAATTTCTGGAATCGATCGCTCGACCATCCTACCTCGTGTATTTTTTCGCGCTGATTCCGAAAATAATAGTTTTATTGAGGAAATCTCAAAGGAACACCGAGATATCAATGATTTCTTGCGGAAAAATAATTTTTTTATACGCAAAATCAGCGTTATTTTATATTTCCTTTGAGATTTCGATCTAACAACCGTGGTTTTTGGAATCAGCGTAAAAAAATACATAAGATAGGGTGATCCAGAATTCGATTCCAGAGATTTCGATTTTTACGAAAATTTTAAGGTATATGCTCAACATTTTTTCAATTTTTCGCAAAAATCGAAATCTCAGGAATCGAATTCTGGATCACCCTATCTTATGTATTTCTTCGTGCTGATTCCGAAAATCATAGATTTATTGAGGAAATCTCAAAGGAAGACTGAGATATCGTCGATTTTTCGTGAAAAAACGAATTTTTTCGTACATAAAATTGCTGATATTTCATATTTCCCTCGAGATATCATCAATATATGTATGATTTTCGGAATCAGCGCGAAAAAATACATAAGATAGGGTGATCCAGAATTCGATTCCAGAGATTTCGATTTTTACGAAAATGTTAAGGTATATGCTCAACATTTTTTCAATTTTTCGCAAAAATCGAAATCTCAGGAATCGAACTCGCGATCACCCAATCCGATGTATTTTTTCGTGCTGATTCCGAAAATCATAGATTTATTGAGGAAATCTCAAAGGAAGACTGAGCTATCGTCGATTTTTCGTGAAAAAACGAATTTTTTCGTACATAAAATTGCTGATATTTCATATTTCCCTCGAGATATCGTCAATATATGTATGATTTTCGGAATCAGCGCGAAAAAATACATAAGATAGGGTGATCCAGAATTCGATTCCAGAGATTTCGATTTTTACGAAAATTTTAAGGTATATCAACATTTTTTCAATTTTTCGCAAAAATCGAAATCTCAGGAATCGAACTCGCGATCACCCAATCCGATGTATTTTTTCGTGCTGATTCCGAAAATCATAGATTTATTGAGGAAATCTCAAAGGAAGACTGAGCTATCGTCGATTTTTGGTGAAAAAGCGAATTTTTTCGTACATAAAATTGCTGATATTTCATATTTCCCTCGAGATATCGTCAATATATGTATGATTTTCGGAATCAGCGCGAAAAAATACATAAGATAGGGTGATCCAGAATTCGATCCCAGAGATTTCGATTTTTACGAAAATTTCAAGGTATGTGCTCAACATTTTTTCAATTTTTCGCAAAAATCGAAATCTCAGGAATCGAACTCGCGATCACCCAATCCGATGTATTTTTTTCGTGCTGATTCCGAAAATCATAGATTTATTGAGGAAATCTCTCAATGAGGAATTGAGGAGGACACGTATACATTTCGAATCTATGGCGGAAGAAGAGCGGGATGACTGCACGAGATACGCGCTGGATCTATACTGCGGGATCTATAGATCATGATCGCGCAGGTTAAGGGTTTAAAGCCATTTAGATATAACCAATACCAGAGCCCAGGCATCCTCCACCTCCCCCTCTCGATCCCGTTATGGACGATTTTTTACCATTCATTCGAATAACCCGTAAGCTGTATCCCGTTCGGAGTCTGCCCCGCCGAATGGGGTGGGATATACACTCTGCGTGATATTTTTTCCATCTTTTTTTTTTCAATCCGTACGGGCGGGTATATTTATCCGTTCAACGCTTTTTGCTCGGCATTTTTCCCGTTTGCGCGGCCGAGTTGAGAGGGACGCGCGCGGGGGGGGGGAGGAAGTAGCGAGGAGGAGGCCGCGGAATGCCATTGATATATGCGAAAATGGAAATTGCTTCTACACGCTGACGCGTCGACGAGTCGGGCCGTAACGATCGGGATCTTTTTTTCGCCGCTCGTAACTCCTTGCTTCCGAAAGAGCAACGCCAAGTGGATCTCGAGCTCTCCTCGTCTTCCGCGGCGATATCGTCGCGCGATTTTAACGACAAACTCGCAACTAGACGCAGCGCGCGCGCGCGTGACGTGTGCTGCGCGGATGAAGAACCGTGCGATCGATACGCCACGATTCCGCATCTCGATGCGATGACCCCGTAGTGCGCCGCGCCAATGAGAAACACCGTCCGACGCTCGCGCGAACTAAACGGAGAGACGGGTGCGGCGCACCTGTGCTGTTGCACTGCAGACCGGAAAATCGCTCGAGTGGAGAACATCGTTCGACGAGCTCACATTTTCGTTTTGATTTTTTTGTCTTCGCGTATGGATCCATTCGATTGTGAGAGCCGAAGAGCGCGACAGAGACACTTGACGTAAATGTCACGAAATTATTCAGTACCAGTTGTGCAGTCTCCACCGAAAAAAAAAACTAGACTCATATCTTACGGAGGCTCGCGAACAACTTTTTCCTCCCATCCAATCGCCCAACACACTCCCGTTAATTTTCACTGCACACTTTCGTTACGCGTTACCGGAGATAAGCGGACGTTTCCGCGTGCGAGAGAACGGGGCGAAGCGCGCGTAACGCGGCAGGAACGAGTAGAACGACATCGAGTAGCGTAGAGAGACTGATGCGAGAGCATGCACCGGGGGAGGGGTGGGGGACGTACGCGTCGACTGGCGCGGGTATGAGTGGAATGCAAATATCATCGCTCGCCCGATAATGCGAGGTCAATTCTCCTCTCCGCCCTGTTCTTTAATCCGCCACCGCTTCCTCCCTTCGTCGTTACTTCCAATCGAGAAATTGTTGACCGACGGGGGGCATCGCTCGCCTCGCGTGCTGCGCCCCGCTTACCGGTTTTTCAATCACCCTCGAAACACCGCCGCGACCGGACCGGGGAGCACCGATTAAACACTCTTCGTCGTCGTTATTACTTATTACAGCGCCGTATACAGGGAGAGGGGGATGTGCTCCGATTTATCGAGGTGACGATGACGCGGCGATCGTTTATTTTTGGTGTCATTCTGAGATCCAGTTTGAGTTTGATTTATCAGGGAAGCCGCCGTGTTTTTTTTTCTAGATTTTATCCAGCTCGTTATCCAGGTAGACTTTGCGTGTGTGTATAAAACGTGGAGGCTTCGCCAACTGTGACGGGATCTTTAAAGCGTTGACTGTCCCCGTAAGGAATTTTTTCGATCCCACAGCGTCCAAAAATGAAATCATCGTGCATACGGCAGTGGCAAATGAATCACACATGTCTCATGGACGTACAGCGACGTTTCTGTACGAATCATATCGTCAGTGTCACGACAATATGTCGTATCTCCGAATTTGCTCAAAATAATATTCGCGCGCTGACTAATAAATTATCTCACTGCGCATTGGTTAACTAGCAAACTTCCTTCGAACGTGCACGACAAATCACGAATACCAACGTTTAACGATTTAACGTAGTACAATTCATACGGTTTTTCGTCTCTCCTGAAAAGTGACAGTTTTCGACATACGACATATCGTCGGCTAAATGTGTTAACCTGCTAACTCCATATCTTACGATTTTAAGATGTTTTGATACTCGGCAACTTCATGGCTAAACTAGACTAAATAATTTACATACATTTTATTAAAAAAAAAAAGGTTGGACAAATACCGGCAACTATTGTGTTAAAATCCGTTGTCACATAAGAACTTTTGTATTGATCAAGACAGTTTTGTTCTCGCCCCTGAAAATCTGACTGCATGTGAGTTAGCAGGTTAACATATTTAGCCGACGATATTGTCATGACACTGACGATATGTGGGACGGTCAACGCGTTAACAGCGTCTTCCTCTGGACCGCACTGACAAGTGTATCTCTATCTTTGGTTAATATTGCACGCAGAGGTATAACGAAGCGTGCAGATGCACTCGGTGCAACCAGTGCGCAGCCTAGAAGAAAACGCTACACAAGACGATTATTTTTAAAATACGACACGCGCGATAAGCGGATCTCTATTCGAGAGATCTCAGCAATCGACGCACCTCCCTTTATTGCAGCGCGCCACCGCGTGGTCATACGAGAATCCCTCTCGCTCCCGTCTCCACCCCCGTTCCCTTCGGATGGCCGCGCGCGGTCCAGCGGCAATTTTGCGGTCGTTCGACGCGCGCGCGGCGCAATCGTGCGAAATCCTGCCGTCCCGTCGTTACCCGCTCCGGGTTTATCGAGGACGATTTGGATGTGGCGCGCGTGCGATATCGACGAGAGAACAGCGGCACGCGTGCTCGCGCTGGGTGCGCGACGGGGGGAGGGGGAGAAGGGGGGAAGGGGTCGCGAAAGGGGACGCGGGTGCACGGCCGCGTGACGACCGGCGGTATTGTATTCATAGCGACCAATATTGCCATGGAATTCGCAAATTTGAACAGGTTGCCCGCGCGATCGTATACGCCGTGCATTTGGAAACCTCCGTTACGCCCCCCCCCCCCTGGCCGCGCTTCTCCGCGCGGCGTTCCGATTATACGAGCTCTGTGCGTGGACTCTCGACGAGATTCGTGCACGAGGGACGTTCAGGATCGGATCGAAGGTGGTGGACCGATTTGTCGTCCCTTGAAGAGCACCGAACCCAGGCGGAAATGTTCTATATAGTTTGTATATAATCCATATATGGATTATATATAATTGTTATATTAACTATATAAGGTCTGTATACCGATTTTTGAATGTTTGCATTATATATTATATAATCCACATATAAGTAGTCCTTATGTGGTTAATACAGAAATCACGTGTAATCCATATACGACCAATCCCACATATCGATGATACTGAAAATTTATCGAATTTTTCCGCCTGTGTGGGAAGCGTAAATCTATTTTGACGAGAGAGCATTTTTTGAATAAAGTGCACGAAAATTTCTCCCGAAATGTCCAGCACGGATTTTGTTCTCCGGTAGGCAGTTCGACGCGACCGAGAAAAATGACGTCACCTGTAACGCGCGTCGCGACATCGTCGGGTGTTCCTATGTCACTGCTGGCATATTGTATTCAGGTTTCCTTATTTATTAGCGGGCAACGCGGATAATCGCGCGCGAATTATGCCAGCCGCGCACCTAATTGGCACTGTGACCGCCAGCGTGGGGTCGTACGCGCACCACGCATACGGATACCTCTCGTACGTCGATCTTTCCGTCCCGTCTGCAGAGTGTACGACTTCGCTTGTTTCTCTGGTATACTTAGTTACACGGATAAAAAAAATAGCAGTGGTCATTCCATCAGCGGACAGCGCTGGTTGAATCTGGCACCGAAAGCGATGACGAATAGGAATATCAACCGATATTGCTACAGAGAGAGAGAGAGGGTCGCGATTTTATATAAAAATTCTATCGAGACAGCGACCATTACTGTCCAAAAAGTTAGCATCGTTATTTATTTCTTTTTTTTTTTCGTGTACTTTTTCCTTCGCTCATCCTGCACACGTCAATTCGTCGCTACACCGAGAAAAATAACTCGGTCGATCTAACGAAAATCCTGGAGGTACCTAATCATCAAATCGTTTGGTGGAATGGATCCTCCGTCTGTTGGGTTAGACCGATCAATTTCTGGTTAGAATAACGAAACGTTTGGTCGGAATAACTGAACCCTTGGTTAGAACAACTGCGCACTTGGTTCGACGACATTTTAACCCAATTGTTATTCTCAGTGTCAAATCGTCGACGGTGGAAAGTGGCGTTCGGCAACGCGCCGCCGAGGGTGATCACCCCGCGCACCGTTCCGTCGTACGTATACGAATGCCCGCGATAAATACGATTCGAACGTCGACACGATCGACGAGCGATACGGCGCTCGGGCGTATCTCCGTCGCCTCGAACGCATACGAGTGCATACAACCGCGGCCACACGCGCGTGCGAGAACGCGCAATAAATGCGCGCACCCCGCGCGCGCTCATTGTGCTCCGCTGTATGCGAAACGGCTCTGCCATTAAATACCCCTGTTGCGTTTATCATTTCGGCTTTATGTTTACGTTTACGATTACTGCCCGGATCGCTCGCGGTCCTGGCTGCGCTGGCGCGCGCGCGCGTGCCCCCCCCCCCCCCTTTTTTTTGCTTTGGAATCCACCCGCGTAAAAGCCAAAATTGCGCGATTCGCGCGGACGAGCACCATCCGCAGCGCCGGCACGGTAATTGCCTCGGCATCCCTCGCGCGTCGTCAGCTACGATACACCAGAGAGCGGCGTCATTTTCCCGCGCGCGTTCCGAGGGGGGGGTTGCAGGCTTCGCGCTATGGTGAATAAAGAGGGGGAGAGGAGAGACGCGCGCGAATCGTTTCCTTCGCCGAAAGGAGGCGAACGACACATTGGCTGAAATCGAAGCGAGGAGAAGAATCCTTCGCTCCTCTCGCGAAACGACGCCCCGGAATCGATAACGCCCGGAGTCATTCGACAGTCATCGCCGCGTCGGCTGCGGGAGCAAGGGGATTGCAGGTTGCCGCACACCGCAGTGATACCTCCTCTCTCTCTCTCTCTCCCTCCCTCCTCCCTCTCTCTGTCTCTCGGTCGGTACACACCCCCCTCGCGAGCTCCGCAGGATGTAGCACGGCCCCGCGTACAACAATGACAAACCGTGAAACAATGCTGGGTGCGACTGGAAAAATTCCAAAAAACGCGAATAATAAAAATGAGAGCTCGTGCGGCGATGCGGCGGCGGTGGCGGCGGCAATGGTGGTGGAGGTGAAACAAAAAAGAGGAGGAGGAGGAGCGAAGAGAGAGGAGGGGAATTCGGTGGAAGAGGGGCACAGGGTGGGTTGGGTTCGAGAGAGGGATGGAGTACCTTAAAAAAATGTAAAAGCCGCGGCGCGCTTCGTCGAGGACAATGCGCGGCGATGAATGCCTATTATATTTATCTGTAACACGCGTTCCATAAAGCGAATAGCGCAGAAGTGGAACGAGAAAAAAAATCGTGCGCCCCTTTCTTCGCGCGCTGCGCCGGCACTCGCGCGAGGTCGAAGCCCTCCCTCGGCCGCGTCGATTTTGTCGTCTCCGCGCGATGCCTCTCGAAAAATCCAGCAGATGATACGCGGAGTCGTCGCTGTCGCCGTGAATTCGGGGAGAAGGCAAATTACGGCGCGCGGTTTTCCCCCTCGCGACCGTTTCGGAACGACGCGGTTGCGCCGCGCCGAAGACACGGCGAAGGTGCGATCGAGGACCGGCGAGCGGCAGGGTGGAAAGCGCCGTAACGAGCCGCGAATGCAAATCCGCGCGTTATCGCCGGTGTGACGCGGTAAGACCGGACTCTCGCTACGTACACACACACGCGCGCGCGCGGGAACCTCGACCTGCGCGCCGCTCGGGTATTTTACGATACGCGCGCGAGCGCGATCCCAGGCGCTCTATTATTCAAGCTTGTGATAACCTAACCCACATATTATATGTAAATTGTACGTTTCGTCGGCATTGTACAAATAATTGTTATCTTTGTCGAAATAACTAGTTTGCGCTTCCGTTCGCCCTTTGTTTTCTCCGTATCGCTGACTCGGCGTTCCGCGTCTGCCTCTCCCTGCCCCTCTCCACTGGTTCTCTCGCTCGCGCGCGCGCGCTCGAAGTAAGTTGGAAAATAGCGGCAGACCGATTATTATATCGTGCGTCTACGAGAAATATACGTAGCGTATGTGAGTCTATACAGCCGTGGAATCAGACCCGTACGTACTACACCCAGGGAAAAGGTCTAGTTGAATGCGAAGCTGATGAACGAACATTTATTTGAGACGAATAGGAATTTATTCACGTCGAACAAAAGTCCGTTTGAATTTGACAGATGTTCTGCCAGGTTCGTACTCGATTATAAAAGACGTGCAAAACATCGATCAGATTCAAATAGAGTTTTGTTCACTGAAAAAGGTATTTAGCTAATCCAGCTATATTTCTGGCTGCCTCAGACACAACTAGAAAAATGTTGCTAGCGTAGCAAGAATTCCTGCTATTGCGAAGAAAATTATCACTGCAATTACTATAATTTTCTAGTTGTGGCCAAATTTTTTTGAGTGTTCGGTGCGAATAAATTCTTATTTATCTCAAATACATTTTTCTATCTATATTTTCTACCGTATTCAACTATACCTTTTCCTTCAGTGCAAGGACCCACTCTTTGGACGTATCACGCTTCCCGTATGCGTCGCGTTAGCGTGCGAACATCGGCTCGTTCCTATCCGACATTTGTTTCGAGTTTCCACGGACGAACAACGGTTATTATTTTCGCAATCCGCATCGAGAGATACGTCGAGTGTGTCGCGAGATCTCCGAGGAATTCGACCGATTTCGGAAACGGTCGTGAATCCGAGACGTCCGGACGAAAAACATCCGACGTTCGGTGCAGGCAGGTACAACGTACAGTTTCGCTCGTAATGTTTACTCTTCTAAAGAAAAAAAAGATCGGAGTCGCTCCTGGGTTGATTTTCATATCATAATCGATAAGACCGCGGGTTTCGCACAGCGCCGAATCGCAGTCGCGCGATCGAACGTCAATACGTGCCGCGCGTGCCGCAATCCCGCGCGCCGAACGGAACCGCCGCTTTATCGTCGAATTCAATTATTCGGCGCGGCGATTGGCACACGATCGTAACTTTTATCACAACGTTTTTACGCGCGCACCGTTGCGCGATATACGAAATCTCGCGCGAGCGCACGGCTGATTCCCTCGGAGATCGGATAAAGGCTTATCGCCTTTTAGCGTGAGACAGCCGATCGCCGCGGATATAAAGATAATTTGAGACGGGCGGAAGGGAGAGAGAAGGTGGTATCCGGTATTCGAGTTTCCTTACTCGGTCGAAAACCGTCGCGAGTCCACCGATCATCACGCCGATATCGTTCGCGGTCGCCGCTCGTCGCTGTGCGCCGCGCGGAGGGATCCTCGTGGTGAGGATTACGGAGGGTCAACTGGGGGGGGGTGAATTTCGCGCGGAAACGTATAGGTCGAGTGCCTCGGCATCGGGGGCGCGCGCGCGCGCGCGCCTCGGGTTTCCGCGAGAATTCGCAATCGGATAAAGCGGGGTGCGGGATGAACGTGGGAAAACGGTTGTCGGGCGAAACGAGCGGGGAGGCGAGAGGAAAGACGGATTCGCGCTGCGGTGGGACGGAGCGTGAGAAGGAGATAGAGAGATAGGTGTAGAGAGAAAGAGAGAGAGAGAGAGAGGGCGCGGAGGTGTGTGCCAAAAACTATAACCTGTTGCACACGCGGCGGCACGAATGCCGAAAAACGCCCCCGGCGTGTCCCCCTCCCCCTCTCTCATCCACCTGCCGCCACCTCACTTCACCCCCCGCGCGCGCGGTGTCACGTTGAATTTCCCGGAGAGACTTTGAGATTCGAACGCGTACGCGTCGCGATTCGCGTATACGTGTGGCTCTTTGCGCGCCGCGACGGGACGCGAGAGGGTGGCAATCAAGTTTCTCGGAGACGACACAAAACGCCTCTCGCTCGGGGAAAGAACCGCGCGCGTGAGAGGCGTCTCGGGTTGCTCGTCGAATCTTCATGATCTCCGCCTTTCGATTATTGTTTTTCTATAGGGTTGAATATATCTAGGATGCTCGAGGAAAAGAGTACAAGTCAAAAGATGGTATTGCTCAGAAAACACCTTCATTTGTTTACATTGAAACACAAACTGTTGAGAAAAAATGTATAAAATGAAAATAACACTTCTCATAAGAACCGTTAAATGCATGTGGCACACAAATATGTAGAAGTGTGTTTTGGTAGGCGACTTATCTCATATTGACCATTTTTTGACTTTTATACTCTTTTTCCCGGGCATCCTAGATATAGTTGTCGACCTCCGCCCCTTCCCCCGTGAATTATCACCTTTCATAACAAATGCATTCGACAGAAGAAGAAGAAGAAGAAGCATTTAGTAGCTCTGAGACTGGGTCTCCTAAGAGCTCAACGAGTACAGAGAAAAATACAAAGTAAAACAATGGAAGAAAAAACGTATAAAATGAAACATATACAACAATACATGCAATTTAACGATAAAAAGTAGTACGGAAATAAAAATGCAGAGAGACTGAGTCTCACGTGCAAAAGCCAACCGAGAGAAAAAAAAATAGGTAAGAATCGACCTATCCTCTCCTCCCTTCCGAGGGGTAGAAATGACCTCCCGATATTTCACCGCGTCTTACGGATACCTACATACACCCGGCACTTTCGAGGATCACGCGGGATTTTCCCCGTCACTCCCGCGCGGCGGCGCATAACTGGCTGCTCGATCAGCATTCGCATCGAGACTTGGCATTCAGGCCTCGTTTCCAATCCGCGATGGCGCTCGCCGTATCCGTCATCGGCGTCCCCCTTCGCTCGTGTATTTTTATGAAATCATTGTTTCGGATGACAATACGCCGGGATGAGCAGCGCACAATGACTGCATCGATATAGGTAGCGCGGAGGAAGGAGGGTCGAAGGGAGACGGAGCGGTAGAGGGAAGGGGTTGAAATTGGTCGTGGCTCGGAGGAGAAAAGGGCGGGAGGGAGGGATGGATGGATGGATGGATGGATGGTTCGTTCGTTCGTTCGTTCGTTCGTTCGCTCGCTCGTTCGTTCGGTCTTTGTGATGACTCTGTCGATGAAACGATGACATATTTTTCCGGTTCTTCACTCGCGGCGTGCCCCGCGGCTCCACCATTCACGCACTCGCGCGCGCGTGCTCACGCACGACACTAGAGGCCCGTTTTTCTCTTTCTTTTCCTCCCCGATCGCTGCCTGTCGCTTCGATACACGAAGCACCTACGCGCGATGTACGCGGAACGATGCGACGGGATCGCGACCGATTACCGCGACCGCTGCGAGATTGCAGTGAGAAAAATGACTGGTAATGTTGACGAACCTTTGGCTGAAATGGGAACAACGAAATAATTGTATCGCGACGATTAAACTCTTGGTTACGACAAGTAAAAATGTTGATTGTGACAACGTAGGTACACTGAGAGAAATAATCATTGCTGATGCCAAACAAATGTTTTCTTCAATCTGAAATATGATATAATTCCAGGATCCGTGGTTTTCTTTATGGGAGAAAATATCTGATAGGCTCGAGTAATTGTCTTTTTCTCTCACGCAGAAATAATTTCTCGTTCCAACGAAGATATTCTTGAATCAAGAGTAGTACGTATGTTTTTTCTTCAACCAAGAATCTGTATTCTCGAAAATTAGTAAGATCATGCGTTCTTGATTCAAGACATATTTTTCCGATACTAGAAATTATTTCTCCCAGTATAATGTTTCTAAAATACTTGGTTGTGATTACCAAATATTTATTGTCGCAATAAAAATATCTCGTTGTCCCGCACCAACCAAATCTCGATTAACATTAGTAATTGGGTACTTTTTCCAGTGTGTCAGCGTGGAATTTTTTTCATCGATTTTTCCTTCTTCGCTGAGAATATAGAGTAACGCGTGTGGATGCCGATTTTCCATCGAGGATAATTTTTCCGAAGCACGTGTACGAATATACGCGTGTGTGCTATACGTATCGATGCATATCTTTATCAGCCGGGAATCGGGTGCAGCGCCGCTTCGCGCAGCAAGTACTGCGTCTCGATTTTGTATCGCCTCATCAATTTGCAGAAATCTTTACCAAACGACGAAAACTCCATCTCCAATGGCCCGCGAGAAGCAAAAAGTGTGTCCGGCAATTCAATCTCCGCTCCGATTCTTCCCGAACATAAGCGCGATTCAACGTTTATCGGCTATTTCTCGAACAGCGAGAACGTTAAAACCGCAAACAGACGCCTCGAACGATAGGTATACCTATTATATTCGACGCGCGACGACCGCCCCCGCCGTCGAACGAAGAAACGCGCGACGCGCGTTTGCGGGAGGAAAAATTTCATAATTCCCTCGTCGAAATTTTTTCAATCTCGGCCGAGCGCGGGGAAACTTTCATCGACGTCGTCGCGCGGGGTTTACAGAGGGTAATTCGCGTTTGCGGGGCCGCGCGCGCGCGCATAACCGGAGGTATACCGGAGGGAAGGAGTACTCCGGAGGGTTTTCCCGCGGCGTAACGGCACATTGTATTCGGCTTTACGATTCGCGATGCGCGAGAAATAAACACGAAAAAATAATAACTATAAAAGTTTCCGCGTGTATACGCATCGTGTCAGGAGAGAGAGAGAGAAAGAATGCCCACCTGCCGTCGTTCGCGCAGCTATACGCCATATCCGCGCGTGAGTGTATGAAAAAAAAAAAACGGAGAAAAAGTACGAACGTTTCCACCCCTTCGAAATTCACCCAACCCACCCCTCCTACACGCATCGCCGTCCACACAACCGTCCTCCCTCCCGTACACGTTCCCAGTGGCACTACAGGCGTATACGGCCGATGCGTGACTTTTTATCTCCCCGCGTTCGCTTCCCTTTTCCATTTGCGCATACACGAAAGATACACGCGCCGTAAATTATACGCGGCGCGTCGATCGTAGCGGCGCGCGTAGTCGCGGGCGACGCTCGGGGGTCATTTCGCGACTCGGATGCGTCTATTCTCGCGCAGGACGGGCGAGAATGTGCGAGAGGTTGTAAAATCTTCCTTTTTACATCCACCCTTCGGTCTCTCTTTGCGCACGCGAGAGGAAGAGAAACGAGAGTCGTTCGTCGCGCGCGAACGAGTGGCGAGGGGGTGCGCGCGGCGCGGAGCGGAGCGAAAACCGAAGGTGGAGATCGATGACGGTGGACGAAAGAGTAGAAAGGGGGGGGGGGGAGAGAGTGTCATCGCGGGTCGCGAGCGAAGAACGGGTCAAGATCCTTCGCGCGACGTAAACGAGAAGTCGAGCCTCGCGCGGAGGGCGGCGCACGGGCGGCGGGAGGGCGAGGTCCTCCCTTGGCGAGGCGAGGCTGCGCGGAGACGCGGTCGCTCCTTACATTTTAATCATTAAGGTCGTTAGGCGCGCCTCTGAGGACGCGACGTTGAGTCTGCGACGGAAGATGAAATACGGGGAACGTTGAACCCAATCAAGTGGTTGCCATAAATTTCCATCAAGCCGCGCCTGGGACGTGCTAATGGCCGATACGAAATTGCCGGCGCAAAAAGGACGCGTTTTCCGTCGGCCGGCAGCACCGCGAGACGCACTTGCATCGGCGCGCCAGTCGCGGAGCGCGCGAGTCGGTCGAACTGCCCTCGCGGCGCGGCGAGGAGAGCGCACCGCCGCACAGGCTTGGAAAAGAAGACGCGACGCGAGCGAGGTTCGCTGACACGCTAACCCGCTGTATTTCGACCGTGTTCCGCGACGATAGTGTAGTTTATTTGCGAGCGCAAAATCCCGCCGTGTACACGTCGTAACACACGATGTCAAGCGAAATCTACAAGTTAAATGGCCCGGCTTATCCTGGTTTTCCAGTTTGAAATAACAAATTTTCCCTGACCCTCGCGGTTATGTAGATCCGATGCAAAATTGGACGCGCCGCGATCACCTTCCAGGATAAACAAGATTCGACGGCCGATCGCGCGCGACCGATTTCGGCGATGGCTGCGGGAACTTCGATTGCCGATAACCGATAATACACTCGGGGGAAAGGTCTGGTTGTACCTATACGAACTTGATAGAAAAATTTATTTGAAATAAATAGGAATTCATTCACTGAAATAAGTATTTAGCTAATCCAGCTATATTTCTGGCTGCCTCGGACACATAACTAGAAAAATATTTCTAGCGTAGCAAGAATTCTTGCTATTGCGAAGAAAATTATCACTGCAATTACTATAATTTTCTAGTTGTGGCCAAATTTTTTTGAGTGTTCGCATCGACTAAAAGTCTATTCGAATTAGATTGATGTTTTGCACGTGTTTTTCATCGAGTATGAATCTGATAAAATATTTGTCCAATTCAAACAGAGCTTTGTGTTCGATGTGAATAAATTCCTATTCATCTGAAATAAATTTTTCTATCAGGTTTGTATTCAACTAGACCTTTTCCCTGGATGCAGTTTTAGAGTACGAAAACTGATGTTTTTTTAAGCGTTCGACATTGTTTTGTCAATAGATCGATCGTTCCATCCCACGCGATTTCTTCCGATCGATCGCATCGAGATAAAATGCGAGCCTTTTGCACTATCGTGAGATATAATTTCGAGCAGCGATAACGAAATTGCCGGCGGAAGGTGAGATATGAAAAAGGCAGGAGCGCGCCCGAATATAGGTATAGGTACTTATTCGAAATCGATCGACGCAAACGATCCTCGTAAAATAAGCCGCTCGGAGTTAAATATCGTTACCGCGCGTACGGGTGCTATACATATACGTACGCGCGCGGCCACATCCTCGCGCCTGAATATTTATATAGAAATGGTTACCGGAGGAGAACATATTGAAATGTGTTGCTGGGGGCAGATGTGCCCGATGATATATTAACGCCAACTGTGCGCGCCCGATATATATACGCGACGAATAAATTATAAAATTATTGTTTTATCGCGATGCAGGCCCTCGTGTACCGGCAGCAGCTCGCGAATTGTCATTTCCCCCCGCGTCGCGCCCCCGCCGGCTGGTCGCTCCATCCGTGTCGAGGGTGAAAAAGAGAACGAAGGCGCGAAGGGGTGGAGGAGGCGGCCGCGCGGCCTCGACGTGGGTTGCAGGGAGGAAGGCCGTCGGAGAACCTTTGGTTGTGTATGCTACATATGCGAGAAAAGTAACTTGGTCAATTTGACGAAAATCCTGGAGACGATGACCAAATCGTTTGGTGGAATATGGCACTGAGAGAACTCTTGATTGGGCTGGCAAAATATTTTGGATGAATGCGAGTCAACCAAAGGTTTTTTTTTTCGAAATTTCATAATTATTTTGGTGATTTCACAAAAACTTTGACGGCGTAGAAAAATAATTGGATACCCAATCCTACAAAATTTTTGTCGAACCGTCAAATCGACACACTCAACGAAATTATTTTATTCGCACATTTTTGTTCTCACTGTGGATCCTCCGTTTGGTTAGAGCGACCGCTCTTTCTGGATAGAATAACTAAACGTTTGGGTGGAGAAACGAAACATTTGATCGGAAAACTAAATATTTGATTCAACCGGCCAATATTTTGGTTCGAGCAGCCAAACCTGTAGGACTGGACGCGTTCCGTCATTATAACTTAATTATTTTTCTCGGCGTATATACGAAAATCACGCCCCTCTCGCAGAGTCGCGACGCCGCCCCGGTCTCTCACGTCGCGGTTAAAATATTTATACCGAAGCGTCGAAATATATTTAATTATCCCGCTCTAAATATATATTTCGCCGTCGTCGCGCGCTCGCGACGCCTCTTTTGCTCGGTTTTGTAAGCGCGCGAGGCGGCGGCGGCGGCGGCGGCGGCCCCTCTCTCCTTGGTTCTCGTATCTCGTTAAGGTATCTACGCCATAAAGCTACGAATATATTTTAATATTTCGGAATACATTAAAGTTTATCGTCTTCCCGCCACGAACGCCTCCCTGCAACCCGCCGTACCCCTCCGACGCCCATTGTCGTCATGGACTTAACCTAAAGTGACCTCGATAGAAGTAGACTGCGAAATGCGCGTAATAAAATATATATATATATATACGATATATCGTTTGGAAAAAGAATAATTGCTTCCTCGCGTCGCGAGCGTGTTGTGTCTGTAGCACTGCATTCGTATAGTTTGTAGCGACGAGACGAGGAGGGGAGGGGTGATCGATCGATTTAACGCAATGGGGAAGCTCTCGAGTTTTTTGTTTTGCGAGTCGGCAAGTGTTATTCGGCTCGACGGCGGCGGCCTATACCACCTGGCTCAGTCATCGATAGAAACAATTTGTCGAGGATATAACGGTCGCTGAGACTTGTTCGAATTTTATATTTTTCATATGATTTATATGCGGATTTGGTCATATACGGATTATGTATGATTTATATATTAACCGTGAGCAGACTTTACATGGATTGTAGAAACACTCAAAAATCCGAATACAGTCCTTATACGGTAGAAATCATATGTAATTCACATGTGACCGAATACACATGTGGACCGTATACAAATTATATAGAAATGTTCTGCCTGGGCGATGGCCAAACCGTTTAATGAAATATGGATCCTCCATCTATTTGGTTCGACTGACCGCTTTTTCGATTTAACGCAATAGGGAAGCTCTCGAGTGTTTTGCTCTGCGAGTCGATCATTGTTATTCGGCTCGACGGCCTTATATACTCAGTCATCGATTGAAACAATTTGCCGAGGCTGTAATTAATGTCGCTCGAGCCTATTCGAATTTACGCAGAATTGCCATAACTTTGTACCCGGGCAAATTTTCATTTTCTCTCACCCTCTGTCGAAACGACGAAGATTTGCGATCCACAGCGCGAGAGAATAACGTCCAGAAAAGTCTCAGGGAATGGGAGTGGGGAGAGCAGCGAGCGAGTGAATTTATTTATGTACGGGAAAGAGAGGGGCGCGGGAGGGAGAGGGAGAGAGCGAGAAGAGGGGGAGTAGAGAGGAGGCGAGCACGACCGAAAAGTTTGCCTAACGGTAAAGCGATGAGTTAACATTAATATATTCCGTCTGAAAGTTTTTATAATATTCCCGGGCATTGTCTGGCCGGGGAACAATAAAACCGCTGTTCTCGTTTACGACGAGCCATTTTTCTACGAATCGTGGAAACGGCGGCGAGCTACGCGCAACGCCGCTCGGCCGCCGCGGAGAAAAGAAATGCTGTATCTACGGCATAACGAGTATACATTGTATACCGGCGGTGAAGTGCGGGAACGAGGGAAGAAGGGATCGAACGGGAGAAAGGTGGCGGTCGCGGGGAAGGAGAGAGGCGCGTATACGAAAAGATTAATTTTTCGGATATCCTTCCACCCGCGCGGAGTGGGTCCAAGGGGGAGAAATAGGCGAGGGGCACGAATCGTTCGTAAACATTTTCCACGAATCGCGCTCGTGTCTCCGTGGGGTTACAGATTCGTTGCCTCGGTCGTTCGCGTCCGAGATTACGCGGCGAATCGCGCGGAGGAGGGAGAGAGGAAGACGAAGTAAGAGCGCGCTAACCCAGGCTAGACGAGGTTACAGGCTGAGCCGCGCGTTCTCCTCTGCTTTAAAGTATGTAATTATGCGGCGAGTCGAGCCAGCTGTCGCTGACTTGGAATTGTAGAAACAACGAGAGAGGGGTGGAGGACGAAGAGAGAAAGTACCTTTTTGTCGGGTCGAATTTATCGCTCGATATTGATTTCGAGGGCCGCGCTTCTCTTCTGTCTCAATTGCATCACGCATCGGGTGACACACGGTCGCGTGGTCGCTCAACCCGTTTCGTACAACCGCATCGTCGGGATTCGCCCCTTCTTCGCGTGTCGTCTCTTTGCACGCGAGGAAAAGCGAGAGGAAATGGAAAGATTCGCGTATCGCGATTTTTTTCGATGCACCGAGAGAAATAATTGCTAGTGTCAACAAAAAATATTTCTTGAATCAAGAACGTACACACCCAGTGTGAAAAGGTCTAGCTGAATACGGTACTAATGGAAAAATTTATTTCAGATTAACAGGAATTTATTCGCATCGAAAAAAAGTCTATTTGAATTTGACTGATGTTCTGCTAGGTTCGTGCTCGATTAAAAAGATGTGCAAAACATCAATTCAAGTCAAACAGACTCGTGTTCGGTGTGAATAAATTCCCGTTCATCTCAAATAAATTTTTCCATGAGTTTCGTATTTAACTAGACCTTTTCTCTCAGTGCAGTTGAAAAGGGAGAAGAGAAGAGAAAGAAGCAAAGGGGAACGTTTATCGAAATAAACATCCTATTTGAGGACGTGGATATATCGGCGCGAGACGAGTCGAAAGAGCCGGGAGAAGTTCCTCCTCTCTCACAGGTGGAGAAACGAAGAAAGGCAAGGCCCGTCCACACTTCTTCGTACCGTAATTTGACGGACGCCCTTATACTTCCAGCCGAATGCAGCGGTACGAGTTCCCTCTACTCGTTCCACGGCTGCTCGCTCTCGGATACCCACGCGTACACTCCCGCGTGTGTACACGTACACGTACGTAGCGCGGAGTAACCACGCGACGCGTACACCACGAAGCGCGTATCTACAACGAAATACGAGCGAGGTATTTCTTAGCGGGCCAGAGCTAATGCCTTCGGCCTTCTTTGTCTCGCAGTGCCATCATTTTTCTCCGGCAATATATTTTATTGCTATCTCCGTCTCGCTCCCATCCTTCCCCGCATCGTATCCGTGAACGCACCCGGTTCCGCCGCCACCGCCGCCGCCGCCGCCGTCACTCTCTCGCTCTCGCGCGCTCCCCCCGCTCCCTCTCCTCCAGCGCCGCTCGCTCTTTCTCCGACGCGCCCGCACCACGGCAACATAAAAGGCGAGCGAGAGCCGAGCGGGAGGGAAAAGCGTGCGCGCGACGAGGACGGACATATAATTGTATCTGAATTATAATATACAAATAATAACAGCCATAACGGCAGGCTGACGCCAGTACAGTCCCCGACAAAAATACGAGTCCCGTCGCGGCTCTCGTCATCGCCGATGCCATTGTACTCCGCGCGTCGCGTACCCTCGCTCGTCGCGCGGGTCTTCGCGTCGGACGTGCACAGAAACATCTGTCGCGCGCGAAGGACGCTTTCCGCTGCAGCGATGCGACGCTTTGACGAACGGCGGCTGGAGGAACGCGGGAAGGTGGGAGAGTGGAGACGGAGTTTGATACGAGACTCGGCGCGCGCGTGCGCTCGCTTCTTCCGAGATACGCTCTTTGCGTCTTATTCTCGTACCTGCGCCACGTATAACACGGGCAATATACGCGCGTTTTCGCTCGTAATACGTACGACGGCGAGCGTTTTATCGTAATGCATAAAAAGCATAACGACTTGAAAGATAAATTTCTCGCGGCCGAGACCACTACCTGGAATTCGAGGTGGAGAGGAAGAATAAACTTGGGGGGAGTAATAATAAAGAAATATTTTTCTCTTCGGTCGGCCTTCCTACCCCGTTCCTCGTCGCGGTTTGCATTCATCTCGACCTTTCTACATTTAGGGACCACCTCCGCTCCGTCGTGTCGTTATCTCCGCGGCGGGAGGCAAGGCTGTGGTCCGCGCGAGAGCGCCGATCGCTCCGGAGCCGTCGTGGCCGGTGTACGAGACGGCGGGGAAAACGAGCGAGGGACGATAGCGCGTGCGCGCGCAAAAATCAGCGTACGAATATAACTTTTCGGCCGGTCGAACGCGAGTCGTCCTTTCAGAGGTTGATTACACGGTTATTACAGGCGCCCGGTGGAGTCGCGTACGCGTCTGTATATTCATTTCGTAACCCCCGCGTTCGCTGTATTCGAATCGGACGGGGGTCGGAGCGCAGGTGCGCGTCCCCGTATTTCCGGCCCGAGTCGTAGAAGGAGAGAAGGAATGGGGAAAGGGGGAAAAAAGAAGAGAAGACGAGGAAAGAAGCATTAACGGTGCAATGGTTTCTCGGAACGGCGGCAATAATAAAAAAAAGACATATCAGAAGAGCCTATACTTTACATAATTTAGAAACTACTGCGAGCCTGACGCTGTATACGAGTGTAGACGGCATTCGATCGCGGAGGGAAAGGCGGGAGAGGGAGAAAGAGAAAAATGCGTTTATCACATGTCGTGGAGTGATCGCGATTGCATCCTACTCACCCTTTCGCATCTGGTTAAACGCGTTTAGTCATTCTGATCAAAATACTGGTCTGTTGAATCAAATGTTTAATTATTCCAACCAAATGTTTCGTTATTCTACCCAAAAGTTGTCGGCTTAACCAAATACCAGCGTAAAAAAAAAGTATTGCACAGGTCTGGGAAAACTTGAATATAAAAGTACGACTACGTATCGTATCCCAGATTTTCAGCCAAATAAATTTCTCGTATCAGTTAAATTTTAAATGTTCTCGACTCACCTGTACTTTTTTCGATTCAACCTTGTTATACGAGTTCCTCACTACAAAATACTAATGGTTTGTTCGCTATAAAAATACAGTTCATTGGTAATAATTAGAGAGTTTGATAAAATAATCGATGAAAAAAATATCAACCAACAGAAGCCCCCCTTTACAACATGACCTCGTACAAACAACTGAACTCTAATCGAAGAGCGCGTCGTCTACTGGCTAAAAGTCTGGGATACGATCCGTAGCTATGCTTTTCTGGTTCAACTTTTCCTAGACTTCCGCCATACTTCAGCCACATTTTTGTACTCGATTGAAA